>JAACJP010000002.1:1200000-1800000 GCA_013368375.1 Tricholomella constricta | reverse complement strand
TTGAGTACTCAGTCGTTCCAGCCCGCGTTCGTAGTCGGAGGCGTTCTCTAGGACTTCGAGAACTTTCTCCTCATCCACCAGATTCCCTTCGTGGTCTAACCACTGCTCGTCGGCATCGGAAATGGTTTTTTTCTCGCGTAGATGTTCCAAAAGCGACTCTCGACGTGCTTTCACTTGCTCCTTTAGCTTAGCAAGGCCCGCCTTCAGTGTTTCTAAAGCTTTCGTCGACATTTGAGGTTGTGCCGCCATGACAGACGGTGCCGAAATTCAAGATATTGGGGTAGGCCCTGTTTCATTAATTATAATTTATGGCCCTTTCGAGAGCTCGCCAAGACATGTTCAACTTATTGGCCTTCATATCAACCGTTGAGAGGCAATTTACTGTATTATTTCTGATTTTATGGGTTATGATATCCACCCAAAGCCATGGGTTATGGGAAATGGGAGGTTTCGAAAAATTACCCGCGAACCAAGTCGGTGGATGGCCCAAACCTATGGGTTATTGTAGATTATGGGTTTATAGAGCTATGGCTTATGACAGCTTCGACTGTAGCACCGGTCAATCATACGGCACAGGTTTACTGAGCTTCCCGCAAATTCGCGACCGCCAACAAGTTTTCGAAGATCTTGCGCATGCTGGCTTCTGATATCTGGCCGTCCGCTTTTGTTGCGGACGCCTCCGACTCATGTTCTGGGGAGTGTATTTGTAACTGGCTCGACGGCTCCCAACTTATGGCTTCAACCGTGCGGAGTGGCACGGCCGTATCTTCGGGTACTTTCTCTTGCAAAACTGCCGAAAAATCAGCCCTCTCCGAAATCTCATTACGGGTTCCCATCTCTTAACTCTCCGCCAACATCTTGAACTCGCGTCCCCGTCGGGCTCTGCCATATGCGCCGCCGCTCTCACCACATCTTGGAGCTGCCACCGACTGGGCGAAATACTTCCTAAGGCCACCTCGTCCTTTTCTCCCTCCTTCGATGTATTGCGTGGTATACCTGTAAAATCTGCTTTCGTTAATGGCAAAAAGGTCCTCTCTTTTCATATACCGTGGACTAAGACTACTGGCCTTAAAGGTGGTGAATGCATCCTAACCGCCACCAATGACATTTTCTGGCTTTGAGTTCTCATCTTCAACTTCACGTATTGACACCCTTCCATGCCCCCTTTTTCGCGTCTACAACAACCTCGACCCCGTCTTTGGTTATAGCTACCGCATCGACGGCTCCATCGAACTACGGACCCTCAAATACGCTGTTTTTTTGGACAAACATGAGTATATGGGAGCTTCCCAGTGGAGTAGTGTGCCAGCGCCACGCGAAGCGATAATCGTTACTTGTACATGCTTAGCAAGGAGGGGGGAGAAAAGAGAATCTCCCCGAGCGAATACACAGCCCATTACGAGTTGGGACTATGGGGCAATCCAGCCTATTCCACCAGTGCCTGTTTGGATAT
Organism: Tricholomella constricta; assembly: GCA_013368375.1. Lineage (NCBI taxonomy): Eukaryota > Fungi > Basidiomycota > Agaricomycetes > Agaricales > Lyophyllaceae > Tricholomella > Tricholomella constricta. The sequence continues at coordinate 1,798,547 of JAACJP010000002.1, read as the reverse complement.
CTTCGAGGCTTAGACTAAGAACTCTATTGTACAATTATGATTTTGGGCCGGGACATATGTATACTTTCGAATTTGATTTGATGGAATCATAAATGAATGGTATTAGGGCGAGTACAGATTATCGAGTAAGACAATGGTGGCTCTATGGGCTGCGGCCGGAAGATACATAGAGATTTACAACAAGGACATGCAACAGCAGAGACAAATGGGTGCAGCGTGCAATCAGAGTCTAGAGTCGGACGAGAGGATGGGAACCCAGATGCCGCGGTAATAACTGATTGCGAGTAGGCGAATGTCTTCCCAGTGAACTTTCTGCACACATAATCAGAACTTGGTTATCTATATTCAGTAATCAGGGAATGACATACGATATGCGGGTTAGCTATGGAGGTGTCATATATGATGCGGGCGATCTCCTTCGCGAGAGACTCGCGCGTTCGCGGGCGGCCGTGATAGATATCCCAGTAGAGGGTCACTGGGCCAGGCTTCACACCTGGCCACTGTGCAGCACAAGCAACCCCGGTCAGGCTCAGGAAGACAAATCAAGGATGCGATATGAAATGGGACTTGGCTTACGTCGACCTTGAAGGTCCTCGTTGTGCGAAAAGCGAGGACGTGATCGTCTGGGTGCTCGAGCTGCATGCGGCCATGACGGATCTCACCGATGGTGGGGCCTGGTGCGCCCAAGGCGGCGAAGCGGATGCTCGGGCAACTGGGCATGCCGGTGTTGCTCCGGGGCACAATGAAACACCGGTGCTGCTTCGTAACGGGCATGTGAGACTCGACGAGGTGAAAAGACCCTGGGGTAAGGTTCGCGATGTCATCAGCGGGCACTTGGATTATATACATTTGGTCCATAGCTTGTTGGGATTGGGTATGAGAGGGGATGCCTTAGATGCAGAGGATGGCAGACTATCCACCAGCAATCCTCCACTTTATATACACTGGTGCCACTGCCTCGAGCACTGCCTTTGCCCACCGTCGTTGTATAGAAATAGATCACGGTTCTTCTGCGAGTCACTGGCCAGATAGTCATCCACATGCACATCTGTTCGGAGATAAACATGGTCTGGTCGACTTTTGCCCATTCCAGAGATCAGAGCCATTTAAAAACCGGTGATTGAGGCAGTGAACAATATGTAGAACAGTGGACTTAGAAGCACAGTAGGACATGTTCAATCATAAGGCATAATTTCCCATAGACGAGGAACCGTGAGATTCCGAATATCACAGCGGCGCTGGTTTAGTATTTACGTCCATGTTGAGCGCGGGACTTGCCGAGGCCGATGATGCGTCGAATTTCCTTATCCATACTTGCTTCATTTAGACCGCCTATACTTTACGCCACGGCGCTTTGCGCCGTGGTGTGAGCCAGTCGATTGTTCACAATAGTTGCCATTTGTCGTGAACCTTATAAGTTTTCCCTATATATATTCTTACAGTCCCTCAGTTGCCTTGCACGTTGTGTCGGGTGAGCAAATCCCCCTAAAAATCCATCCATCCATCTATCCATCCAACCGGCCCTATAAAAGCCTTGAAAATATCGACAACATATCCGGATTTTGACTGATTTTGGGTTGGACATTTTTTTTCACCTTTCTCTCCTTCATATCCTTATTTCAGCTTCTTGAATTTCCCTTTCTAATAAATCGAACTCCTCCCCGTTTTTCCAGACCACAAGTACTGCGTTCTGTACGGACTCAACAAAATTTCACGTTGATTTTTTTTTTTGCTGGAAGTTACCGCACTTTGGAATCTCCCATCCAGAAAAAATTATCCTTTTCACGCACGTTCTGTTACATAAAGACGAGAGCGAGAACCTTATCTTCAAGTACGCTATATGCTGACAGCAATGAATTAAGGCGAGTATAGTGTTGGATTAACAATCGGCCCGAGTCCTCACGACCCTGACACATCCCTGACGCGCAACGCTCACGCGCATCGCTCACGCGCGCCTACTCGTGGCGCGCGGCACTTTTTCTCGCTACTAGTATGCACGGTATCTTTCCTGCATACTCATACTATTCCATTTGCTTACTGCTCTCGTTGAGAGCTTCCTTTTTGTTCTCCTATTTGTAGTTTAGCTCGTAGTTTTGCTACGTACAAATATGCTACGAATGTTCACAGTCACCTCAGCTGTTGCCCCCGCTCTCGCGCGCCAACACTGAGGTGAGATATATTCTTACTCGCTATGTACTAATACTAACCGAATACCTAGACTTCGTATCTAGGTAAATATACAGCTGTTGCCCCCGCTCTCGCGCGCCAACACTGAGACTTCGTATCTAGTATCTCGGACTATAATTCTTACAGGTTATTGGGCCCCGCGTTACCTCTGCCTTTGACCCCGTACTGCTGCTACCATGTCCACGACTACCTCGCTCTCTGATACTCTCCCGTCTTCCGTTCCGAAGCTCGATGCGTCCGGGATGAATTGGCCAATCTTCTCGATGCGTTTCCAGGACGCCGTGGAGGCCAAGGGCTTCTGGGGCCATTTTGACGGCGCGACGCCGAGGCCCACGGTGCAGTCTCCTTCTGATCCGGCTGAAACTGCAGCCCTTCTTCAGTGGGAGAAGCACGAGCGCGCGGCGAAGTCTCTCCTCACGCAGAAGATCCCTGACTCTGCGCTGCTGCAGATTCGTTTGAAGACGTCGGTGAAGGATCGCTGGGATGCTATCAAAGCCGAGTTTACGGAAAAGGGCGCGTATGCGCAGGCAGACCTGCGCACCAGGTTCATGGAGTCGAAATGCCCCGAAAAGGGCAGTGTCCGCGACTTCCTACAGGCCCTACGCGTCAAGAAGGAGGAGCTCGCGACTTATGGCGTCGATATCGACGACAAGGACTACAGGTCGACGATCATCTCATCCCTACCCTTTTCCCTGTCCAATTTCGCTTCAGTTCAGCTCGCTGCTGCGAAGATGTGGGCCCCTACCAAGAATATCGACCCCAGCACCCTCATCTCCATGATTTCCGAGGAGGCAGACCGCCAGCGTAACCAAAAGTCTCGTCGTGGCGGCGCTGTGAAGGCCAAGGACGATGATCGCGACGAAGCTATGGCCGCAACCCACAAGGGCTCCTGGAAGAGCAAGAAACCTCGAGGAGCATGCTGGAATTGCGGCAAGACTGGGCACTTTAAGGACAAGTGCCTAGAACCCCCAAAGGCCGAGAAATCGGAAAAGAAGGCCAGTGGCGCAGCCAATGCTGCTGTGTCCGACTCTGAGGACGAGGCCTTCTTTGCGGCTGATCTCGAGGACACCAACTTGGATATCAGCCTACCACCTCTGAAAGCTGTCTCGGATTCTTCCAGCAGCTGTGGCGACGTGAGCAAAGGAGGCGAAGGAGATTGGTTTTCTGAGGTCGGCAGCGTTTGCGACGACCTGCTAGATAGCGCCTGGGACTTCGACGAAGCTGTAGGGAGTGGCGTGAGCGATGTCGGCTCATTCTCCCTGTTTGGCAGCACGGATTGCGATAGTTCCATCGAAGGCGACGATTTCGCGGCCGAAGTCGATGATCTAGATACTGCGGCGCATGTTAGCACGCACAACACCAGCAAACCACGCACCGAGATCTACGACTCAGGGTGCACGCGCCACATCTCTCCGTATCGAGAGGACCTCGAGAACTTCGTCGAGATCCCCCCCAAGCCTTTCCGCGCCGCTAATAAACAGAGTTTTTGCGCAGTAGGAAAGGGCGAAATGACAATCGACATACCAAATGGCGCCGATATTTCGCAACTCCAGCTCACGGAGGTTTTGTACGCTCCGGAGGTCGGGTACACGCTTGTATCTGTGGGGCGGCTCGATGAGCTTGGTTTCAGCGTAACCTTCGCCGGAGGACAGTGCACGATTCGCAGTCCTGAGGGGGAGAAGGTGGGCAGCGTCCCAAAGGCTGGAAAGGGACTCTACAGTGTAGTCCACGAACCCGAAGTCGCGAATGCCGCAATGGAAGAACTCACCCTTGATCAATTCCACCGCCGCATGGGCCACATTTCCCCCGCAGTCGCTAAGCGCCTTATAAAAGAAGGCTTCGTGACCGGTGTCCGGCTCGAATCCAGTGACGCCGGAGACCCTTTCTTCTGCGAATCTTGCGTGTACGCGAAGTCCACGAGGAAGCCCGTTTCGAAAGTCCGGATGGGCGAGCGCGCCACAGAGTTCGGCGGAAAGGTTCACAGCGACCTCTGGGGACCCGCACCAGTTGCTACTAAAGGGGGGAGGCGTTATTACGTGACTTTTACGGACGATAAGACGCGCTATACGTACCTCAGCCTCCAGCAGACGAAGGACGAGACATTCGAATCGTACAAAGAATTCGAAGCGTGGTCCGAGACCCAGTTAGGCGCTCGGATCAAGGTCCTTCATTCTGACCAAGGCGGCGAATACCTAGGCAAGGAATTCGTCGTGTACCTCAAGTCGCGAGGCACGGCACAGAGGCTCACTGTCCATGACACCCCCCAGCATAACGGCGTCGCAGAGCGACGCAACCGAACCATCGTCGAGCGCATCCGCGCGCTGCTTCATGCGAGTGGACTCCCTAGGATGCTCTGGGGCGAGGCTGCACGGCATGTTGTCTGGTTAATGAACAGGACCACAACGAAGGCCGTGGATGGCATGACACCATATGAGGCCGTATTTGGGAAGAAGCCCGATTTGAGGTCTGTGCGTGAGTGGGGCGAAAAAGTCTGGGTACGCGTCGAAGCCGGCGATAAGCTTGGAGGGCGCGTGCGCGAAGGTCGTTGGCTCGGATTAGATGAGCGCAGTAATGGTGCCCGGATATATTGGCCGGGCAAGCAGACTGTCACCACAGAACGTAACATCTACTTCGACGAAACGAAAGCGTCTGCGGAGCGCCTCGAGGGGGAGAGTTGGCAGCCTGTCGAGCCGTCCACAGACCCCCCGACGACGAGCGCGCCCCCTGCCCCCACAGACCCAGTCCCTACTGCCCCACCCTCCACTGATGAACGAGACACCTCTGATGGCGAGCTAGCGAGTGAAACCCCCAAGAAGAAGCGTACGCGCAAACCGAGTCAGCGTGTCCGAGAGCTTCTAGAAGGTGGCGGCGCCACATCCGCGTGCCCATCTGACCCCACCGTCGCTCGAGGTATCCAGCTTCCACCCGTTTTCGAAAATGCGGAGAATCCTGTACTTGAGGGGGAGGGTGTAGCGGACTGGATAATGGCGGCTGATTTCGTCGAAGAATACGCGATGGCTGCTGAGATCAGCAAGGCCGAGGCACTTGAACCACGTTCCCTGGCCGAGGCGAAAGGTCGCCCGGATTGGCCACTCTGGGAAAAAGCGATCCAGGAGGAGTTAGCACTGCTGCAAGAGGCCGGTACCTGGGAACTTACTGACGCGCCCGAGGGCGCGAACATCGTCGGTTCAAAGTGGGTTTTCAGGGCCAAAAAGGACGCGGCTGGCAACGTTGTGCGCTACAAGGCGCGACTCGTTGCGCAGGGTTTTTCACAAGTACCGGGCGTCGATTACTTCGACACATTCGCACCTGTTGCAAAACTCGCTTCTATCCGTACCGTCCTTGCTATAGCCGCAGCCGCCGACATGGAATTGCATCAGATCGACATCAAAGGCGCTTATCTCAACGGAGTACTTACCGAGCGCGAGGTTATCTTCATGCAACAACCGCCTGGATACCGATCTCCTAACTCTGCGCGCAAAGTATGTCGTCTTCGCAAAACCCTCTATGGCTTGAAGCAATCAGGCCGTCGCTGGTACCAACGTCTCGTCGAGATCATGATGAGAAGTCTCGGTTTCTTGCGCTGTGATGTCGATCAGTCCGTGTTCTTCAAGCGTCAAGGAAAGCTGGTGATCATCGTGCTCGTTCATGTCGACGACTGCACGATTGCGGCTACTTCGATGGCCCTGATCTCGGATTTCAAGAGGCAAATCTCCGACCACGTGGAGATTACCGATTTGGGTGAACTCTACTGGCTTCTTGGCATCGAGATCAAGCGCGACCGCGAGCGTCGCACCATACACCTTTCCCAACGTTCCTACCTGGACTCTATCCTCCGGCGCTATGGTCTTCAGGACCTTAAACCCGTTTCCATCCCCATGGACACCAGCATCCGTCTCTCCTCCGCTCAGTCGCCATCAACCACGGCCGAATTTGCCCAGATGCGCGACATCCCATACCATGAAGCTGTCGGCTCTCTCATGTACGCTGCGCTCGGAACGCGCCCCGACATCGCCTTTGCCGTCCAGACTGTCTCGCGTTTCTCCACGAAGCCCGGCCCCGCTCACTGGGAAGCAGTCAAGAAGATTTTCCGTTACCTGAAGGGCACGAAGGATCTTTGGCTCACGTTCGGCGGGACTCAGAGAGATTTAATTGGTTTCGCGGATGCGGATGGTAGCATGGCCGAAGATCGGCATGCTGTTTCAGGGTACGCATTTATTTTGCATGGCGGCGCAGTTTCTTGGAGCGCTAAACGTCAAGAAATTATCGCGCTCTCGACCACCGAGGCCGAATACGTCGCCGCGACTCACGCTTCAAAGGAAGCTCTATGGCTCCGATCCCTTATCACCCAGCTCTTCGACTCTACACTCGAAGCCACCATCCTTTTTTCCGACAATCAATCTGCAATTGCACTTACAAAGGACCACCAGTACCACGCGCGCACAAAACACATCGACATTCGATTTCACTTCATCCGTTGGATCGTCGAACGCGGCTCTATCCGCCTTGTCTACTGTCCTACCGACGACATGGTCGCTGACACGCTCACGAAGGCCCTCCCATCTGCGAAGGTCAAACACTTTGCGACCGAGCTCGGACTCGCGGCAGCTTGAGGGGGAGTGTTGGATTAACAATCGGCCCGAGTCCTCACGACCCTGACGCATCCCTGACGCGCAACGCTCACGCGCATCGCTCACGCGCGCCTACTCGTGGCGCGCGGCACTTTTTCTCGCTACTAGTATGCACGGTATCTTTCCTGCATACTCATACTATTCCATTTGCTTACTGCTCTCGTTGAGAGCTTCCTTTTTGTTCTCCTATTTGTAGTTTAGCTCGTAGTTTTGCTACGTACAAATATGCTACGAATGTTCGCAGTCACCTCAGCTGTTGCCCCCGCTCTCGCGCGCCAACACTGAGGTGAGATATATTCTTACTCGCTATGTACTAATACTAACCGAATACCTAGACTTCGTATCTAGGTAAATATACAGCTGTTGCCCCCGCTCTCGCGCGCCAACACTGAGACTTCGTATCTAGTATCTCGGACTATAATTCTTACATATAGATTATCAAGTAAGACAGTGGTGGCTCTATAGGCTGCGGCCGGAAGATACACAGAGATTTACAACAAGGACATGCAACAGCAGAGACAAATGGGTGCAGCGTGCGATCAGCGTTCAGAGTCGAGCGCGAGGATGGGAATCCAGGTGTCGCCGTAATAACTGATTGCAAGCAGGCGAACGTCTTCCCAGGGAACTGTCTGCATGCACACAGAATCAGAACCTGGTTGTCTATATTTAGTAATCAAGGAATGACAAACGATGTGCGGGTTAGCTATGAAGGCGTGATATATGATGTCGGCGATCTCCTTCGCGAGAGATTCGCGTCGCGGGGCGCTGTTGCAGGGATTCCAGTAGATGGTCACTGGGGCGTGCTTCAACCCTGGCCACTGTGCAGCACAAGCAACCACGATCAGGCTCAGGAAGACAAATTAAGGATGCGATGTGGAATGGGACTTGGCTTACGTCGACCTTGCAGCGCCTTGTCGTGCGCCCGGCGAGGACATAATCGTGTGGGCGCTCGAGCTGCATGCGGCCACGAACGATCTCGCCGATGGTGGGGCCTGGTGCGCCCAAGGCGGCGAAGCGGACGCTACTGTGGGTGGCGCGCCAGTATTGATGGGGCTCCGGGGCATAATTAGGCACCGGTGCTGCTCCGTAACGGGCATGCGAGACTCGACGAGGTGAACGACCCCTATGGCAAGGTTCGCGACGTCATCGGTGGGCACTGGGCCCATAGTAGCTTGCTGGGATTGGGTATGGGACATAGTCAGAGGGGGATTCTTGGGTGCAAAGGATGGCGGACTATCCACCAGCATATATACTCTGGTGCCACTGGCTCAAGCACTGCTTTTGCCCACCAAAGCGTCGTATAGGGATAGATTACTGTTCTTCTGCAAGTCACTGGCCAGATAGTCATTCGCATGTACATCCGTTCGGAGATGAATGGTCTGGTCGACTTTTGCAAATTCCAGAGATCAGAGCCATTCCAAAACCGGTGATTGAGGCAGTGACCAATATGTAAAACAGTGAACCTAGAAGCACAGTAATCGTCAACACGTTGAATCGGCGAGTGTCCCAGAGACGACACCGGTCCTAAAAACCTTGAAAAATAACAAGCGACAACATATCAGGATTCAGCTTCCGAATGGAGTTCTGATAACCGGTTTTTGGGACCATAAGTACTGCCGTTTGTGCGGAGATTCTCTTCATGCGAAGGGACTCGACAAATTTTCTCGTTGAAATTTTTCCTACGCCGGATTCAAGTTACGGAACTTTGGAATCTCCCACTCAGAAGGATTATTCTTTTCGTGCACACTCTCTTAAGTACATAAAGACGAGAGCGAGAACCTTATACTCAAATACGCTATGTTCTGACAGCAATATTGGATTCATACATGAATAGTATTAGGGCGAGTACAGAGGATATTCATATCAAATAAGACATTGGTGGCTCTAGCGGCGGCCGGAAGATATACAGAGATTTAACAACAGTGACATGCAACAGCAGTGACGAATGGGTGCGGCGTGCGATCAAGCAAAAAAAAAGCATCAAGAGTCAACAGTCGAGCGCGAGGATGGGAACCCAGGTGTGGTGATAATAACTGAGTGCGAGCAGGCGAACATACGCCAAGGGAACTCTCTGCGTAGAATTAGAACCTGGTTGTCTATAGTCAGTAACGAAGGAGTGACATACAATGTGCGGGTTGGCTTTGAAAAAGCGATAGATGACGGTGGCGACCTCCTTCGCGACACGCTCGCGCGTGATCGGACCGCCTTCATCGTCTCCCGTGTGGATGGGCACCGAGGTGGTCTCCACACCCGGCCACTGTGCAGCACAAGCAACCACCATAAGGCTCAGGACGGCAAATTAATAAGAATGGGACTTGGCTTACGTCGAGTCGGCAGTGCTTGCGCGGCCACGTCGTGCCCTGAACAAAGACGATGTCGTGTGGGCGCTCGAGCTGCATGCGGCCATGGACGATTTCGCCAATGGTGGGGCTTGGTGCATTCAAGGCGGCGAAGCGGATGCTCGCGCAGGCGGGCGCGCCGGCGTAGTTGGCGTTCCGGGGCATAATGAGGCACCGGTGCTGCTCCGTAACGGGTATGCGAGACTCGACGAGGTGAACAACCCCTGTGGCAAGGTTCGCGATGTCATCGGTGGGCACTGGGAAGAAATACACTTGGCCCGTAGCTTGTTGGGATCGGGTATAGGACATAGTGAGAGGGGGATTCCTTGGATGCAGAGAATGGCGGACTATCCACCAGCAATCCTCTAGCTTATATACACTAGTGCCACTGGCTCAAGCACTGCTTTTGCCCACCAAAGCATCGTCGTACAGGGATATATTTCTTCTGCGAGTCACTGGCCAGCCGCATGTGCATCCGTTTGGAGATAAGCATCGTCTGGTCGACTTTTGCAAATTCAGAGTCAAAGCCAATTAAAACCGGGTGATAGAGGCAGTGGCCGATATGTAGAACAGTGGACTTAACAGCACATAAGTCGTGGACACGTTCAACCGGCGAAAGTTAAGAATTTGAAGAACCGGCCCTAAAAGGCTTGAAAATCAACAAGCGACAACAGATCAGGATTTGGACTGATTTTGAGTTGAACACTTTCTTTCACCTTTCCCTTCTTCATCTCCTCCTCCCGAAGCATTAGCTTGCTTCTCGCACCCCGAGCCTTGGACTTCTCCCCCCTCTGGTCCTCTCAAACACCGTAGCAATGGCATCTCAAATCTCCCAGCAGTACGCATGTCAGTTTATCGTTTTTTTCTTGTGCAGGAACACGTGCATCAGCCGTGCCATCTGTACTTGAGCACCAGCACAGATCTGTGTTTACAATGGGCGGTGTCTCATGCGCAACTTTAATGTCAACTCTAAGCCCAATCCAATCAGTTGACGCTTGCCATATCTTCTATTCCAGTCCGTGCACAAAAATCACTTGGCCTCGTTAACGGTACCCCCGAATACGACCTCGTACCGGGCTTCACTGCCCCCGACGTCCCAGCACGCACATTCCATTATAGTGCTGATGGCCGACTTTACGCCATTGCCCTGCCCACTGTGTGCGTCCACCCAGCCGTGCTTCATGCTTTCCATCTAACTCATGTGATCAAATTTTTCAGGGTGCGGATATACCAGGCAGAGGGTGCACAGCTCCTCCAGGAACTCCCTTTTTCCAACATCGTCGAGCTCCGCTTTTCCCCGCGCGGAACATACATCTCGACTTGGGAACGCCCTGGTACGTACACGCCTAGTGTTCGTGTACACCTCGCTTAACTCCTCTTGACAGTGAAACTCGAGGATGGGACCCAACACAAAAATCTGCGGATCTTCTCCGCGTCGACGGGCGAGGAGCTCACTGCCTTTTCGCAAAAGTCCCAGGATGGCTGGGACGTACAGTACACCATCTCCGAGTCCCATGCCGTGCGACTCGTCTCCTCTGAGATCCAGGTGTACCGTCCCGCCGAATGGTCGAAGGGCATCGTCGACAAGCTCAAAGTTGAAGGCTCCACCAGCGTGTCGCTCAGTCCCGGGCTGAATCCATCGGTAGCGGTGTTTGTGGCTGAGAAAAAGGTGTGTCATGTCGTAATTATGTCAGTCTCGTGTTTCTGACCCTTTTGACGCAGGGTGCTCCAGCTAGCATCAAAATTTACGGCCTTCTCACGCTTGCCGGCGCCCCGACATGCCAGAAGTCCTTTTTCAAGGCCGATCGGGCACAAATCAAGTGGAACACACTTGGTACACAAGTCTTGCTGTTGACGCAGACTGAAGTCGATAATAGCAACAAGAGCTATTACGGGGAGACCGGCATGTACCTTCTGAGTGCCGCGGGGAATTTCGACTGCCGCATCACGCTCGACAAGGAGGGACCCATCCACGACTTCGCTTGGAGTCCGAACTCGAAAGAGTTCGGCGTGGTCTACGGATGTGCGTTGCTGTTGGTCTTATCTAGATGATCTTGCTGAAGTGTTGCCTTTCTAGACATGCCAGCAAAAACAATGCTGTTCGACCAGCGTGTCCGAACACTGCACGACTTTGGTGCCTCCCCACACAACACCATCTTGTTTAACCCCCAGGGGCGTCTCGTGCTCCTCGGCGGCTTCGGCAATCTCGCCGGTAAGATTGACGTCTTCGACCGGCGCACCCTGCGCAAAGTATGCACCATTGACGCCCCCAACACCTCGCACTGCGAATGGTCCCCCGATGGCCGCTTCATCCTAACCGCGACGCTCTCCCCACGCCTGCGCGTCGACAACGGTGTCAAGATCTGGCACTGCACCGGCCCCCTCATGCACATCCAGCTCAACGACGAGCTCTACCAAGTCGCCTGGCGGCCCACCCCCGTCGAAGCCGTGCCCTCCTTCGGACAACACCTCCCCCCGGCCCCGGCACCCGGCGAGAGCGTCCGCACCCTCGCTGCCGTACAAAAACCCGCCCCGGCCAAAGCCGCAGGCGCGTACAGGCCCCCGGGCGCACGCGGCCTTGCGACGCCCGCGATATTCAAGCGCGAAGACGAGGGCGGTGCAGCGCGGCTCCCGACGAACGGGGCTGCCACCCCGCCGCGCGGGTATAACCGCAGCCCGCACCCGCCCGGGGCCGCGCCGAATGGGCAGTATGTCGGCGGTGGGTATCCGCAGAATGGTGGGTATCATCAGAATGGGGGGCAGAATGGGAGAAGGCAGGTGCCGGGTGCGCCGCAGCAGCATCAACAGCATGGGGGCCAGCCTGGGCCGGAGGGGGAGAAGAAGGGGCAGAGGAAACGGAAGGGGAAGAAGGAGGGGACACAGCAGCAGGCTTCGGCGGCGGAGGAAGGGGGGGTGTTGGCGGTGGAGGTCGGAGGGGGCGGCGTGAATGGTAAGGGGAGCAGGCAGCCGAGCGGTGTGAATACGCCGGCGGCGGTACAGGAGCTTGTGGTGGAAGTCGAGGTAGCGTCGCCGGTCACGCCGGGCTTGGACAGTTCGTTGGACCCGGTGGCGAAGAAGGTGCGGAATTTGAACAAGAAGGTGCGTGTGGTTTTTGTCTTTCCTCCTTGCATGTGTTGCTGGGTTGGCTTACCAATTATTTTCGCGGTGTAGCTCAAGGCCATTGAGGAGCTCAAGGAGAAGGCGAAGAGGGGCGAGAGGCTTGAGGCGACACAGCTCAGGAAGATGGAAGGCGAGGTGGAGATCAGGAAGGAGCTTACCAGCCTCGGCGCTGCAGCTTCCTGATGACATCCAGAACTAATCTACTCGTCATATATACACATGCACCGACGCGGGAGGAGAGGATACCTGCCTCCCTCTAATCCGGCGTCGTTTGTCTCCTATTTCCTGTTCTGTTGGCTCGTCTGCATGCTGTCACTGTCCCTCACCTCGTAATATACTTATATATTGTGTTACACATAGAAAGGCTCTTGTGTTGTTTTTTTGGTCCTTGGACAGGCACTGGCATGAGTGAGTATGTACTTTGCAAATACTAAGCTATTTCACGAGTTCTGGAGTTTTGTGTATGTCGGTGACGGGACTGCTTGCTGTAATAATTATAAGTCTACCATCATTATGATCTGAGGCGTTACCGGATACCTGTGGGGCGGGTGACACTACAGATAGTTTTAATTTCTGGAGACGCGAATAAGGAGAAGAGGGAAGAGGAAAGTGGGGGAACAAGGTAAAGTCGGCGTCGATGCCAGGATGATGACGAAAGTAATTTGAGTTTCAACGAAAGTGATTGGACCGGTGGCCGATTTCGCGTGCTTACAGGAACGAGCGTTTGATCAGCGGGTCAACGTGCTACGCACTCGCTATCGGGACACTAAGTCTTGACTTATCTCGGCCTCACGGTGCTGTCGCCCTGTTCAGCTCTTGCGAGATGAGGTGGGGTGTCATTATGGAGATTGGAGAAAAAAGATGTGGCGCCTATCTCAATCGCATTTATGTCGGTGCTTGCTTAAGTTGCGTTTGGGGAAGGTGATATACCGGTGGGCGCGTAATCAGTGGGCGAGACTGCGCTGGATCATGAATAACGTACCGATACGGCCCGTGTTCGATCATCCGCTGGAATCAGATTGCCGACAGTCACATACTTTTAGGGGTACTTGTGTATCCATCATGATCAAAGCATGATCAATATCAATATTTGCTGTATAAAGCACGACGGATCTCGGTGGTGTGGGGACGAGAGCCTGCAGAAAAGACGATGACGGTGAGAGACAAGGTGACGATCCGACAATACCGCCATCCAGAAGACTTTGAACATGTCCGCCGGGTCTTCGTGGCCGCGACGATGCAGGGACGTACGTCGTCTCGTCCTACTCGCATGTGACATTCTCGGATGAGGACGCTTAACGTTGCGCCGCGGGTACTATAGGTGGTTCGCCGATCCTGGACGGAATGACATACTACGCTCCTCCGAAACGCCTCACGCGTGCCGTGGCCACCTTTATTCTGTGTCTAGAGGGAACCGCGATTTCTCAGAGAATGCGAGATGCGATACCCTTGTCTTTGAGGATGGTGCGCTGGGTGCAGGGACTTCTTGGCTTCTCGCTCCTCGCTAGATGGATCTACTTGTGGTACCAGCGCCGGAAAGTCCAGCGCATGTTCCGCATCTTTCTTGAAGAAGCGTTAGCAGGCGAGCTGGGGGACATCGTCCACTCATTTGATCTACGCGTCGGGGAGGGCGGGGAGTGTGTTCCAACAGGTGCGGGCGGTTTTTGGGTCGCAGAAGCTGCTGGAGAAGTAGCTGGGTTGGTGGGCCTGAGTATGTCATTCCTTGCCCAAGTGTTCATGATTAACAGAGACTTACATTTTCATCAGCTAACCATAAGGATCCCACCATTGGCGACATACATCGCCTGGCTGTAGCGCCCAACCACCAACGGAAAGGTGTGGCTGAGATGCTGATGAACGCGCTCATCTCTCATGCGAGAGCACATAATATCCGGGACCTCGACCTCGTCACCAGCGACCACAATAAGAGCGCGCTGAGATTTTATGGCAGGATGGGCTGGAAGATTGTAACTAGGAAGTATTATCATGGTCTTATGTTGGCGGTTATGCGACGAAGGATTGGTGACTCGGAGTTTGATCGGCGGATCGGAGGCTGACCTGATTCTCTCTTCAGCCTCTCATCCAGTTATATCCCCTCATAGATATCCTCCCTCTTCCTTGGAAGTTGGAACCTAGATTCGAAGCTCGGCACTTTATACAAAAACTCTGTCGCATCCTCAGACGGTTTTGAAACTTTCTCCAAGTCGGCCTGTAAATACTTGCACCAAGGACAGCAGGAGGTCGCCCTAGCCCTAAACTTCGAAGCTTCATTGGCCTACTGTGGACTCTGGCTGGCGCTGCTTGATCTTGGTCTATCCATAGCAATGCTGGACAATCATTTGAAATCAAATTCCTGATGGGATCCGAGCCGGACACCTTCAATTGTATTATCGGACGCCCGACTTTTGGGATAATTCTATTTGTGAACCCCCAAAATGTATGAACCCCCCCATGAACCCCTCTTCCTTAGCTGACAAATCCACGGAGATGGCCGTGGTCACACATCCCGAGGTTAGCAGTCACATCAGGAATTTAGTCGAGTTTAAACGTGTTTACATAAGTCTAATCTCCGGTACGTCAGCGCGCCCGTTTCCGCCCCCTCGGCCCATGAAACTCACGCAGTAAACAAGATGCGACGCTCAGCGCGTGCCCGGATACATTCCCCATCTTGCTTCTGCCATTCCTCGATCATGATCGAGCTCCCTTGTCTCCGCGACGAAGGTGAGACACTGCGCCCTTTCTCGCCTTGCCCGAAAGTCTGAAGCTCTTCGTCGCTCCCTCACAGACTTCAGATTTTCCGGGTAAGCAGAAATAGCAATAATTCGTCGCACCTGAACCTTGACGGCTTCGATGATCCAGGTTCAATCGTCGGTCGTCACAGTAGCTCAGCAATAATATATTGTCGTTAAACTCCCATCGGCCTAGCCTCATATGGCCCGAATACGACCCCATGAAACCCAGCAAGCGCAGGAAAGTCAACAGCGACCGGAAGGTGATCAGTCTGAAGGGGATGGGGGGCAGCAGCCGGGAGAGGAGGGTAATGAGAGGCCAGACACGCCGGCGCCTTTCTCCCCCGAGACCTCAAGGCTCTGTACTGCAGTCACGGACCGATTTCGAGCTGGGGAATTCCCCAAATCTTCAGCCATCCTCCTCATCTATGACATCCTACAAAGGGAAGGCGCGGACCCCGAGGCCGACGCTTTTGTCGCGGCTTTCTCTTCCTTCATCGCAATTCTGGACGGGTTCGAGCGATTTCGATCGAACGCCGCTGTCCGCGGCGGTCATGCTCCCGATGGAGGCGACAACGACGATGATCCCGGAGACGGTGTACCTGGGGACACACACGGTCCAGGTGCATCAAACGATGGACGTCCCGAGCCTGTTCCTCCGGCTAAGCGACCCCGTTCACCTTTCTCAGACGACGACCAGTCCGCCTCTCGTCGCCGCATCGACGTCTCTGCCTTACCGTGGGTCACCCTGGAAGAGGGGACACCCTCGATCCTCTCGCCGGATCTTCGAAGGACCCAGCTCGCCCTCGAGAACTTCGCGAGGGATCTCAAATTTGCAAAGGCATCCCTCACTAACTCACCCCGGTGTCCCCAATTTCCGGACACCGAATGGACGAACCTACTCTCGGGAAGAGCAGTCGATTTCGACCGGGTCCTCTCGGGGCTCTACTCGGTCTCCTTCGATGACCAGAGATGAGAGAAGCTCGGACACCTCGAGATCGTTGCAGGACCGAGTGCCCCAGCTCGTACCGTCAAGACTCACTCAGAATGGGTCATTGCCTGCGATTCGGCCTGGGAGGCCACGATCTACGTCTTCCCCCACCGTACTACCGAACTGGCTGCATACGGGAAATACGTCAAGCAGCTGTTCGCCTCCTTTGCCCCTGCCCGACATTCCCGCGTCATTCAATTTGACAGAGCCGTTCGACTCCGGGTGGCCCAACGACGGGACCTCCTTCTTACCGACCACGCCGCCTTTGCCAATCTCTCCATGCTCTGGTTACAGAATGCCGGAGCTTCTGGAGACGGCGACTCCCAGTCTCGGCGCTCTTCCTCAAGGCGAAGAGACGCATGCAGACGCTGGAACGACGGACAGTGCCCTAACGGCAGCGGCAGTTGCACCTACGCTCACATCTGTTCCAAGTGCCGCAACACTGGACATGTCGCCGGCAGCTGCCCCTCTGCCACAGAGCCTGCTCGGGGATCTAATCGAAAGTAGTCGCCCTTCGGTCGAGACCCTTCTCCGCTACCGTCCCTCCTACGCCCGAGATCTGATCTGGGCCGAGGGCGCGGACGAGGAGGATCAAGACCTTCTACGATGTACGCTCGCTCTAGCTTCTACCATCATGCCACCATTGTCTCCAGTCCCAGCAAATGAACTTTCGAACTCTATCGCCTGCACCACCATCCAAAACTATCCTCATCTTTTTTGTATATCTACGCCCGTCAACGTCCCCGTCTTTCGCAGTCTCCTCCTCTTGCACCCCAACCAGCCCTTCGTGGACTTGGTCTGCAATGGACTTGAGCTCGGTTTCTGGCCGCGGGCGGTCACTGCCGGAGTCGTCCTCCCCGAGGTTTTTGAGGATGTCTACCCGCTTCGGAACCCTGAACACGTCGCGATCGCCATCGCTAAGCGTGACAAGGAGGTCGCTCTAGGAGCATTCTCTCGTCCCTTCTCTCGACTCCTTCCCGGGATGCTGGCCGTGCCGGTGACCATTTCGGAATGGAATCCTCTCAAACCGCGCCTCTGCGTGGACCATTCGGCTGAACCCTTTTCACGCAACGCTTTAATTCCAAAAGCAGTCTACCCCACTCCTCTCGACAACCTACAGGATCTCGGGTGTGTTCTCCGGAGAGCTCGCGCTTCACTACCTTCAGGAACTCGCATCGTTCTCTTCAAGAGTGACGTCGCCCGAGCCTACAGGACACTGCCAATGCACCCCCTGTGGCAGATCAAGCAGGTCGTGAAGATAGACGGTCTCTTTACGGTTGACTGGAATAATAACTTCGGTAACCGCGCAGCCGGCGACATTTGGGGGGCTTTCTTCGCCCTCGTCATCTGGATTGCCGTCTATGTTAAACTTCTCGCTGATCTCCTCGCCTACGTCGATGACTCCTTTTCCTGGGAGTTTGAAAACAACTTCCTTTATTACGCGCCGTACGGCAGACTTATGCCGGCGAAACAAGTTCACCTCCTCAAACTCTGGGACGAACTGGGGATCCCTCATGAAGACGATAAACAGGTATGGGGGGCGAGACTCGCCATCATCGGCATGGAGGTCGATGCCAACGCTATGACCATCACCATGCCCAATGACTCCCGAGCCGACCTTCTCGCTGCAATTCGGACCTTCGCCAAACCCGGAACGCGACATCCCCTTCGCGAATTTCAAAAGCTCGGGGGCTGGATAAATTGGGCCCTCAACGTTTATCCGCTCCTACGACCTGGTTTGTGTCACCTCTACGCCAAGATGAGCGGTAAGCAGAGCCCTTTCGCTAAAATTTGGGTCAGCCGCGAGCTCGTCCGCGAGCTTATATGGCTGGCCGACCATATCACGGCGTCGAGCGGGATCTTCATCCTCGACTCCGTTGACTGGCCGATTTCTACGGCAAATGAAACGCTGTACACCGACGCCTCGAGCGTTGGGATGGGCTACTGGTCCCCTTCTCGGAACATGGGATTCCACTCTGCCATCAACGAACGGGATCAGCGTGATAAGACGAAGGGCATCTTCTACTTCGAAGCGCTGGCGGTCACGTCGGCTCTTCTCTGGGTCGCGCAACTTCAGCCCGCCCCCAAACGCGTCGTCATTTTCACAGACAGTCGAAACACCGTGGACATTTTTAATTCCCTCCGTGCGTCTCCGCGCTACAATCCCTTCCTCATTACCGCTGTTGACCTCCTCATCCGCTTCCGAGTTCAACTTTCAGTACGCCATGTCCCTGGCGAGGAAAACAGCGTTGCCGACGCTCTTTCCCGACACAAGTTTGATGTCGCTCGCGGACTCTCTCCTGGCATAACACTACTCCCATTTACACCCCCTCGACTGATGCTGGGGGCTGCCCAGATCTAGCACTCGGAAACATGGCCAGTCGTCCCATCCGGACCACCTGGCCGCGCGCGCGCCTCGAGCACGAACGAAGCATTGCTCTGGGCGCGGTTCTCGAACCTTCATCACACGAGTCTTATTCCTCCGCCCTCCGCTCCTACATCGAATTCTGTACCCTTCACAATCTATCCATCGATCCCACCCCCGACACCCTCAGTTACTACATCGTATACACGTCCCACTATATCAAAGCGAAATCTGTCACTTCATATCTCTCCGGCATCTGCAGCAGTCTCTCCTCCCTTTACCCCCACGTACATGCCAACCGCAAACACAAACTCGTTACCAACACCCTCCGCGGCTGCACCAAACTCCACGCCGCCGCCACATCACGTAGACGTGCCATCAGACGTGCCGAACTCGCTGTCGTTTGCACTCAGCTCACTCCCTGCACCACTCACGACGACAAACTCTTTCTTTCGCTGTTGCTGTTAGGGCAACCTTACAGTGGAGCGCTATCACACTGACAAGGGGGAATCCGAAGTTATATTATGTACAGTAAGGAATGTAGTAAAGGCAGGCCTACCTGACAAGGGGGAATCCGAAGAGAATAGACTAAAGGATTCCCAGATGTCAGGGGAACGACTATATACGACGTATGTACGTGAGGGCAGGTCCTCTACGGTATATTGTACATGTAATGACAGGGAAGGGTCAGTGGCGCGTGTATGTACATGTCCCCGACGCTGTCCGACCCTCGTGACTCAGGGTGCAGGCACGAGGTTGGGCGCGTGATCATCTGAGGAGTGATCGGTCACGGGCTCATCCGAGGAATCGGATGGTCACGTGATCGCGGTCAGGGGACGGTTGGTGATTAAATGAGTGTATGGGTATGTAGGAGTATGTACACGACGCTGGGGGCGGAGCGTCGGGGATGCGATCGGGATCGGGACGAGAGCGATCGTGCGCAGTCGGGGGACGACCAGAGAGCGTCGGAGGGCGTGAACGGGAGTTCCCCTGACATCACCCCCCCTTTTGAATCGCAACGACTCGGTGCGGGGTGATGCTGGCGAAGACAGCAGGGGACAACGTGAAGATTCCGCGAATGTGGCGTGCGGCGTCGGGGTGGTCGCGATGGAACTTGCGTACCAGGTCGGGGGCGGAGACATGTTCGCGAGGCTCCCAGGAGGCTTCCTCATAGCCGTATCCTTTCCACAGAATTTTGTACTGAAGTTTCTTGCGGAAGATACGGCTGTCGAGGATTTTGTCAACCTCGTAATGGGGTTCATCGTCGATGATGTCGGGGGGCGGTGGTGGATCGGCTCGCCGACCTTGGATCGGGTCGGCAACGGCGGGGACGAGCTTCACGACGTGGAAGACCGGGTGGATGCGCTTCATGGACTGAGGCAGCAGAAGACGATATGCGAGCGGGCCGACTCGCCTTTGCACGACGAACGGACCAAGGTAGCGATGCGACAATTTCTTGGACGGTCGGGTCGTAGAAATGTCGGTCGCATCCAAGTACACCTTGTCGCCGGGCTGGTAGTCGGGCGCTGGGGCATGTCGCTGGTTGTAATACCGTTCCATGTCGTCTTTCGCCTTTGAGAGCGCCGCCTTGGCTTCCTCCTGTGCTTCCTTCATGCGCTCCACGAACTCGTCGGCCGACTCGTTCTTGGAAGCGCCCCGACGCGGCTCGAAGCCCATGCGCGGATGCCGACCAGTGTCGAGCAGGAAGGGGGTCTGCTGCGTCGCCGAATGTACGTGGTTGTTGTAACTGAATTCGGCGTCGGGCAGGAGATCCTCCCAGTCGTTCTGGCGCTCGTTGCAGAAGACCCGCAAGAACTGTTCCAGCTCCTGATTCACGCGCTCGGTCTGTCCGTCGGTCTGCGGGTGGTACGCCGTCGAAGCCGACAGCTTGATACCCAGGAGTCGGTACAGTTCGCGCGTGAATTCGGCGACGAACTGTGGACCTCGATCGGAGATGAAGGCGTCTGGGAGACCGTGGAGCTTCCAGACGTGGCGACGGTAGAGGTTCGCAGCCCCCAAAGCCGAACAAGTCGTGTGCGACGCGATGAAGTGCGCGCGCTTTCCGACCGAATCCACGATGTTCATGATCGCGTCGTGGCCATTGGACTCGGGGAGTTCGGTGATGAAGTCGACCGACACGACGTTCCATCGGCCTTCAGGGATTGGGAGCGGCTGCAGCTGTCCAACAGGGAGTTGGCGGCGGGGTTTCGTGCGCAAGCACATGTCACAGGTGCTGGTGTAGGACCCGATGAAACGCGACATCTGGGGCCACCAGTAGTTGCGCGACACCAGCTCTAACGTCTTCCAGCGACCTGGGTGACCAGCGACCTTGGAGTCGTGGTGGTGCTTCACGATGCGTCGGCGGAGGTCAGGAACGTTCGGGACGTAGATCCGTCCACGGAACGTGAGCAGACCGCCTTCCTCTCCCCACTCGCCGAAGCGAAGAGAGCGACCGGCGATCTTGGATGCCTTGACCAGTTGCGCCGCTTTCGCGACCGCATCCTCCTGTGCACCGTCACGGTTGCCCTTGCGAATTGCCTTCAGTACGTCATCCTCTTCTCCGACCAGTACGAGACCTTCAGTCGCGCGAACCGCGAAGAACTCGGGCTTGAGCAGCACAATGTCGGCATTGTCGGCACTCCCGTCGCCGTGGTCGGCTCGACGCGACAAGGCGTCGGGTTTGCCCATGCTGCGACCAGGGCGATGGTGGAGAGCGAAGTCGAAGTTGGCGAGATAGAGCGACCACCGAGCTTGACGCCGATTGAGTTTCTTCGTGGTGAGGAAGTACTCGAGGTTTTTGTGGTCGGTCCAGATCTCCACCTTGTGCTTCGCACCTTCTACGAAATGTCGCCACTCCTCTAGAGACCGAATGATCGCCAGCATCTCCTTGTCGTGGATCTCGTAGTTCCGCTCGACCGCATTCAAACTCTTCGAGTAGAACGCGACCGGGTGCCACTTGCCGTCGGTCGGCGACTCCTGCGAGAGGACCGCGCCCGTTGCGAAGTCGGACGAGTCGGCTTCGATGCGATACTGTCGGTCGTCGTCGGGGAACATGAGGACTGGCCCCGACGTGATCGCCTCCTTCAGGAGTTGGAAAGCCGACTGCTCCGACTCTTCCCAGCGCCAGGCGACGTCCTTGCCTGTCAGATCGAACAGGGGTCGGGCGTGGTGCGAGAAGTCCTGGATGAACCGTCGGTAGAAATTGGTGAAGCCTAAGAACGCTTGCACCTCTTTCTTGTTCCTCGGCGCCGGCCATTCCGACACTCCAGCGACCTTGACTGGGTCCATTTCCGCTTGCCCGTGCGAGATGATTAGCCCAAGATACTCGATCTTGGTCTGTTCGAACTCGCATTTCTCGGGTTTTAAGAACAACTGATGTTCGCGGAGTCGGTCCAATACGAGTCGCGCGACCCGACGGTGCTCCTCGAGAGTCTTGGTGTAAATCAAGATATCGTCGAGGTACACGCAAACAACACCCTCGGCGATCAGATCGCGGAAGATGTCGTTCATCATGGTCTGGAATGTCGCTGGGCTGTTCGTGAGGCCGAAGAACATGACAAGCGGCTCAAAGAGACCGCGGTTCGTCCGAAACGCTGCCTTCCACTCGTCGCCTTCCTTGATCCGAACGTTGTTGTACCCCCATCGGACGTCTAGCTTGGTGAAGTACCGCGCGCCGCGAAGGTTGTTCACCAGTTCGCTAATGAGGGGCAGCGGGTACCGATTCTTCACCGTAAGCGCGTTGAGCGTCCGATAGTCCTGTACCAGTCGGAGCGACCCGTCCTTCTTCTTGATGAAGAAGACCGGCGACGCCATGGGCGACTTGGACGGTCGGATGCGACCTGTCTCGAGGTTCTCTTTAAGGAACGCGTCGAGTTCGACCTGTTCCGCTGGTGACAGCGGGTAGACCTTCGTGCCGGTTGGCGACGCGCCCGGCTCCAGTTCGATGGCGTGGTCCCATTGCTTGCGCTCTGGGAGCTCGTCGAACGCGACTTTGGAGAAGACATCTTCAAAGTCATGGAGGTGGGTCGGTACGGCGTCGCGGAACGTTTTGGGCACGGAGTTAGCAGCGTGCGCTTCCGCAAGTCGCTGCGATGTCGTTTGGCTGGCCCGAATATGTTCAGCGGTCGGGGTCGGGTGGATCGTGGTCGCAAAGATGCGATCGCCGTTCAGGAAGGTTTCCACCAGGAAGTCGTCGGACTCTGGGTCGGGTTCCTCCAGGATCGGAGTGTAGGGGAGGAACTCGTCGCCATCCGAGTCGTCCTCGACGTAGGGACTGGTCGGGGCACGCAGGTCGGGCTCAACTGTCGGAATGCCGTCGGCCCGACAAGCGTGAATTGCTGCGCGCACCTTGGTGCGTGCGCGTCGATCAGCCTTGACCTCGTCCTTGCAGGTGTCGCAGTGTGTCGGACAGCGGCTCATCTTTACCTCCTTGGTCGCCCAGTCGATCTCGGGGTTGTGGTTTTTAAGCCAATTGAACCCGAGGATCATGTCTTGTTTGCCTAACTGGGTGACCCCGAAGATAGCGCGCTCGGTGTGACCGTCGTACCGTAGCACTGCCTCCACAATACACGAGACAGAGCCAGCCTCGTTGAGGGTTCCGTCGACATTGTACACCGGGGACGACCGACTGAGCGCCTTCGTTGTGAGCTTATGCTTTTCAACAAAGGCCGCATTGATGAAGCTGCCGGTCGCCCCGCTATCCACTAGTGCAGTGATCGCGTGCGACTCCTGAGTGTCGGTGGTCTCCAATTTGACGTCCAACCACAGGGATCTGGGGCAAGGGATGGCGGCGACCACAAGGCGACGTGGTAGGCGCTTCTCCCAGCGTGGTAGCCCACGGCGCGACCTAATGATCGGGTCGGGCGTTGGGTCGACCGACGGAGTCGGTGGGGCTGCTGTCTCCTCCAGAACGTCCATGGGTTCGACAGAGAGGGGGGCGAAACGGTTCCGACTGGTCGTGGGGAGTGGGCGACTGGTCTGCGATCCGACCGACAGCATGGGCTGAGGTGCGATGGTGCTAGGCAAGGTCGGAACGGGCAGTACGACGGGGGTCGGTGTCGTGTCAGCCGTGGTCATCTCCTGGCGGACCTGTCGGTGCATGATTAACCGATCCAAAGTCTGCTCCAAGTGGCGACGAGTGTCGTCGGCGGTTGGCGCTCTGACCGAAACCTCCGTCGGTGGAGTCGGTGCGGGGTCGGCATAACCGAGGAACTCCTCCTCTGTTCGCATGATGAAGTCCTGCGAGCGCGCCATTGCTAGCCACTCCTCGATCTTCTCATCATGAGGTCGCCCAGTAGTGATGGTGCCCAGGCGTTGACAGAGCTGGGGGTCCATTCCACGACGAAACTTCATGACGAGGTGTCGCCCGTCGGGGTACCGAGCCTTGTGGCGCAGGGAACGGAACGAATCGATGTACTCATCGATGGTCCGACCATTCTGAAAATAGGCCGATGACTCGAGCGCAAGTGCGGCGTTGGCGACCTCGTTCATTGGGCAGAACTCGGTGGTGAAGGTCGCCTGGAAGTCGTCCCAGGTCGGGAAGGCTTCCTGGATTGTGGCGCATTGGAAAACCCGCTCCACGAAGTCAGCAGCACGACCATGCTGCATGAACGAAAGCACCCAGGCAACGCGGGCATGCTCATTGGGAAAGTGTCTCGGGCACAGGAGCATGTACAGTTTGCACGCGTTGAGGAACGCGCGACCGCCCGACCGAGATCCGTCGAAAATGGGCGGGAGTGACATCGGGGGCGACGCCGCTACGTCGCGCGACATCGATCGGTGTTCGTCGGGTGTCGGGGTTACCCCCAACTGCGACTCCGACGAGCCGTTTGCTGCTGTTGAGGCAGCGGGTGGGTTCCGTGTGAGGAGTGATTCGAAAAGAACGAACAGACGGTCCATACTAGCCGAGTTGGAGGTGTGGTGGGTGGTGAGAGCCGATACCATGGTTTCCAGACCCTCTAGTCGCTGCTCCGGCGTGAGCACGGGAGCTTGCGATGAGAGTGTTGTAGTTCCACGATCCGACATCTCGAGACGGGACTTAGCGACAGTCGAAGCGAACGGGCGTCTGACAATGCTGCGCGCGGCGAACACGTGTTTCGGCGCGAGGGCTTGACTCGTCAACCTTGTCGGGTCTCTGGGATGAGTCTATTCTGCTGTTAGGGCAACCTTACAGTGGAGCGCTATCACACTGACAAGGGGGAATCCGAAGTTATATTATGTACAGTAAGGAATGTAGTAAAGGCAGGCCTACCTGACAAGGGGGAATCCGAAGAGAATAGACTAAAGGATTCCCAGATGTCAGGGGAACGACTATATACGACGTATGTACGTGAGGGCAGGTCCTCTACGGTATATTGTACATGTAATGACAGGGAAGGGTCAGTGGCGCGTGTATGTACATGTCCCCGACGCTGTCCGACCCTCGTGACTCAGGGTGCAGGCACGAGGTTGGGCGCGTGATCATCTGAGGAGTGATCGGTCACGGGCTCATCCGAGGAATCGGATGGTCACGTGATCGCGGTCAGGGGACGGTTGGTGATTAAATGAGTGTATGGGTATGTAGGAGTATGTACACGACGCTGGGGGCGGAGCGTCGGGGATGCGATCGGGATCGGGACGAGAGCGATCGTGCGCAGTCGGGGGACGACCAGAGAGCGTCGGAGGGCGTGAACGGGAGTTCCCCTGACAGTTGCTCACTGGTTTTCATGGCCTCATGCGCCTCGGGGAGCTCACATGGCCGGATAAGAAGAGACTTCAGGATTATCGAAAGGTGACGCTCCGTCATTCGATCACCATTACCGAACAACATTTCTCCTTCCTCCTCCCTTTCCACAAAGCCGATCAACTTTTCGAGGGAAACAAGATCCTAATCCGATCTACCGACACAGCGGACGACCCTCACCGTGCATTCACTGACTATCTACGTTCACGAGACACCCTCTTCCCTCTCAACCCCGAACTATGGCTCCGCTCCAATGGCACAATCCCAACTCGTCGTTGGTTTCTCCGCCGGCTCACCCCCCTTTTTCCCGAGGAACCGGGCGGACAATCCCTTCGCGCAGGGGGTGCAACCGCATACGCCGAGGCCGGCGTCCCCGGACACATCATTCAGGCCCTCGGCCGATGGTCATCCGAGACCTACCAAATTTATATCCGTAACCACCCCACCCTGCTCGCCGCCACACTCCGAAACCACCAACCATAACGACACCCTCGCGGTTCACCATCGACATACGTCTCATTTCTTCCACCCCCCTTTTTTCCACATCACACCTAGCCTCCTAGCGTTTCCCGCGAGAATCAAGCCCTTTTCAGGGCTCCGCCGCTGTTCCAGGGCGAGCCCGTGTCCGGCTAAACCCGTCTGATCTCTTCTAAGTCAGCCCTCCAAGACGTTCGAAGGGTGATTAGTCGAGTTTAAACGTGTTTACATAAGTCTAATCTCCGGTACATCAGCGCGCCCGTTTCCGCCCCCTCGGCCCATGAAACTCACGCAGTAAACAAGATGCGACGCTCAGCGCGTGCCCGGATACATTCCCCATCTTGCTTCTGCCATTCCTCGATCATGATCGAGCTCCCTTGTCTCCGCGACGAAGGTGAGACACTGCGCCCTTTCTCGCCTTGCCCGAAAGTCTGAAGCTCTTCGTCGCTCCCTCACAGACTTCAGATTTTCCGGGTAAGCAGAAATAGCAATAATTCGTCGCACCTGAACCTTGACGGCTTCGATGATCCAGGTTCAATCGTCGGTCGTCACAGTAGCTCAGCAATAACCCACCATCCTGCCCCCGTCACCTCCTAAATTTTATCCTTTTCACTTTCATTTACTCTATTCTCTACCTACAAACGTACGATTACACGTAGTTACATCTGCTTGTAGCGTTTCCCGCGAGAATCAAGCCCTTTTCAGGGCTCCGCCGCTGTTCCAGGGCGAGCCCGTGTCCGGCTAAACCCGTCTGATCTCTTCTAAGTCAGCCCTCCAAGACGTTCGAAGTAATTTAGATCTAGCAGAATGCTGCAGGATGTACACACGCTCAAAGTCGACATTGCGGTGTCTGTTGTGAGCTAGCCATGACCGCACGAATGATAAACACGGACTCAAAACATTCATATATACCCCTTCAAGCCTGATTTTATGAGCACTCAGTACTCATTAGGCATAGTATTCATGGTTTCGATACCACCGGCAGTCACACCTTCAAACCATTTATTATTCTCTGACTTGAATTTCTTCGCATTCTGTTCTTTATCCCTGCCGCTTTGTAACTCAGAAATCTCCACCAGCGCCTTTTGTGGTATGTGTTCCATCATACCGAGAAATTTACGGTAAATTGAGTATGGCTATTCATTGTGTCATTTCTGAACCAAGAGTTTATTGAAGGCGAAATGGCTGAGGGCGAAAGAGGCACGAAGGAGCTAGGCGCACAGGGCAAGGACTAAAATGAACCCAGCGGCACTGAAAGCGTTACAATCCAGTTAGCAAGAATTGAAATAATATTTGTCACGCGGGTTATCCAAATGCCATATCCGAGATTTACGGGGGGGGGGGTTCAAAAATTATGGGGGGTTCACATATAGAATTATCCCGACTTTTGGCTTCGCCTGTCAAACCAAGGGGAAACTTTGTTGCAACGCAAATTGCGATTGGATAGATGTATTGCTCTGCAATCAAGTTTCGAACCGTGAGCTTCCGACGTCAAGAAACATCCATCTATTCATATGCTCCCAAAGGGGGGCTCCCTGTGGTCCCCGGCACGTTTTTATCATAAGATTTGGACCCTCTTCGACCCCTTGGGCGATCCCTAGGTATGACTTGTTCAACCCATCGCCCATTTGATCCTGCGGCGAAATGAGAGGACCGACCGGGAGCAGCATCATCACGTTCCGGCAGTATCGATACTCCGAAGGTTTTTACAAACTATGCCATGTCTACGCAGACGCCGCTATGGCGTGACGTGCGTACCTTCTCTCCCCCCGCCCATATCCACAATGAAATATTCTGATATGTTTTCTCGAGTGGAAAGATGTCTCCCTTTTGGATGGAATGGTGCGATTGCTCCCTCTCGCGCCTCGTCTCTCTTTCTGTATGCTCACGTTTTTGGATACGGGTAATACCTTGCTTCCTTCGGACATTCTCGAAAATACTCTGGGCGGAGAGGCTCGTTGGCTGTTCCAGTGTGAATTCGTGGTTATACCTGTATCCTCAGCGCCAGGCATTCTGACGCGTCTCCCGCGTCAACATCAAGAAAAGCATGACAGGCCAGCTCGGAATCATCAATCAGACTTTCAACTTGCGCGTTAGAAAGTGGAGATTGCTGACTGGAGCCGGTGCCTTCCTTTGCAGAATCGATGGTCATACCTTCATTTTTAGCGTCAGAAGTACCAGCGCGCCTTCCGCGTCAACATCGAGAAAAGCATGACAGGCGAGTCCAGAGACATCATCCAGACTTCCGATCTGCGCGTCAGAAAGTGGAAATTGCATTCCGACTGGAGCCGGTGCCTTCCTTTGCAGGGAGGTCTCGCCCGCTTCGAGTGCCTTCTCGCCCTTTCTCTATACCGCCACCTCCCAACCTCGTCATTTTTTATCCTCTTCAGCAAAATGGAAATTGCGGCTATCCCGCCGGTGAGTGATGTATGTCGTCTGGTCGCGTCTCCGCGTTACCAAGACAAAAGTACTACATCGCGAAAAAGCTCATACGCGCACGCACAAGCTTTGGACATTTGAACTTGCACGTACCCAGACCTCAATACGGCTTTATGAAAAGGACAGGGTGGCGTGACGATCAAATTACAATGGACTGTTGATGGTGGCGTTCAGGAAGGATGGGACTGGACTCGGCGACAAATTGCTAGTTCCCGAGATTGTTCACTGACCAAAAAATATGGTAAGTACGAACCTTTCAGTGCCAACGCCCTCGATATTTTATTAACTTATTCAATCAAGCATCGTACCTGGCTTAGAGGAAGGTACGCCCAGGAGATCAATCCGCGACGCAAATGTAAAGGCCCTGAGTGAAACCAACTCCTAATTTAGCATCAAGCATCAAGAACATTCAGCTCTCGTTGGATATTCACACCATCTATCACCACAACGAAATTTCGATCATCATCGACGCATCACCGGAAGTTGTTTTTTCCTGGATTATCGCCGCTGTGGGCACCATTGCAACTTGTCCAACAGGGTAACGGCACTTGTTTCGTGACATTTAGTTCTAACGCAAGGGAAATCTCAGGGTTCAGTCAAGTTGAGCGGTCGGGCAGGGTCAGGCTTCAAATTTCAAATTTCAAACCTCGAAGCTTCAAGCTTCAAGATCCGTCACGTACGAAGGGGTTAGTCATCGCAGAATGATTCCAAAGCTCCCTTTAAATGTTGTCTCCACATCACGCAATGTTCAACGACACAAGAACAAGTTCTAGATGTTCGAACCCTGCATATGCTTCGGCGCTAGTATGACCGCCTTCTTGTGGTAAGTATGACGGAAAGAGCATTTGCTGACTGGCTGCACCTGATTCCGAGTCGGTACGGTGTGTTCATGTTCCGTTGATCTCCACGGTCATTCCGCGAGCGTTTCCCGCGTGGCGTCTCACCTTTCTTCTCGTTCCTTACCATGCTGCTTAGTCGCCTTGTGTCTCTCTGGATTATGGTCATCGCCGCAAATCTCCGAAAGTCCCTGAAACAGTCCCGGTGACCTCTTCATGGGAAAAGGTGACCTTATGTAGCTACCTACTTTCACTTATAAAGGAGACAGGCGGTCGTGACTTCGACGCGTACACATTGATTATGGGCCATGGTGGACACCCGCACGACGACGAGACAGACCAGCGAACGCGCGACTCAGTGGCGTGCAAGAAATCTCACAATTCGGCAATATCGACATCCAGGAGATCTCGCGCATGTCCGCCGTATTTTCATTGACGCGTCGACTACAGGGCGTGCGTACTGTTCACTGACTCATACCCAGGATTATGATTATGTTAACGTCTCTTTATACGTGGCTAGCATCCTCGCCATATCTGGAGGGAATGGCAGAATTGGCTCCCCCCACGCGCCTCATTTACGCGGCGGCGGCCTCTGTTCTATCACTGGAGGGAATAGCCACTTTTCAAAGATTACGCGGCGCCCTGTGGCTGCCCTCTTGGATGACCTCTACGATGCTGCACGCAGTGCAAGGGCTCATCGGATGTACGGTCCTGATTAGATGGCTATACCTTATCCACCGCCGCCGCCAGTTCCACCGCGTCTTTAGCATCTATATGGACGAATGCATGGCAGGAGAGCTCGGAGACATCGTCGGGTCTTTCGATTTGCATGTGACGGAAAGCGGTGACTGCGTTCCCACCGGGCCGAGTGATTTTTGGGTTGCGGAGGTGGCCGGAGAGGTTGTTGGTTTCGTTGGTCTTAGTATGTTGATTCATTCTACCTCTTCTCTCTCTCGGATACAGTGTCTTATACTTCCCCCTCAGATAACAATATAAGAGAGGATCCGACTGTGGGCGATGTACGCCGGCTGAATGTAGCCCCCGGCCATCAAGGCAAAGGCATCGCCAAGGATCTCATGGACACCCTCACTGCTCATGCCCGAGCACACAATCTTCACGCACTAGAACTCACAACGAGTGACTACAACAAAACTGCGATGCGATTTTATCAGAGGATAGGCTTCAAACATACTGGTCGGAGGATTTATTACGAAATGACGTTGCCAACTATGAGGCATGAACTGGGCCCGGCGGAAATACTGTCATCGGCAGGAACACTGGGGACCTCACATTGATAGAATGCTGGGAGACCTCGCATGGATTATATATATATATTGTAAGTTATACTACTATATCACTTACACATCCAGGACCATTACCTGGCCCCAGACTATCGGTGTACTTGGACTCTTGACCCAACGAGTGGCGCTCACTTCAGCTTGTCAACCCTGCGTCACCTCGTCGGTCTCGACCTGTGGCTGGTTTAGTTATTTCGCCCATCAGCAAATATACACAGACAACACTCCCATAGCGGGTGTTCGCCCATTCGGCCTATACTTTCATTCCTTGTCAATTGATGTTCTCGGGCCGCCAATGTCGAACCAAATTCGAAATCGCTCTTCTTCCCTTCTTGCTGCTATTTATACCACCTTCAAGAAGACTTCCTTGTGCTGCTCGGAAGGACTCTAGTCGGCACACTTAAGCTCTAACTGGCTTGTGACCACTTTGATGGTAAATCGTCGGCCTCGAGAGCCTTATTTACGTCCTCCTCGCTGTTTCTGGGAGGTAAAATCATTATGCGCCCTGCACCCTCGCAGCGCACTGGAGATGCCTTGGAATCAGCTTGGATCATTGTCGGACACCTTAATATATCGAGCCAGGTCAGCCAGGCAAGTAGCGCAGGATAAAAGGGCAGACTTTCGATGCAAATCAATCCAGCTTGAAACCCACCTAGCAATAACATGATCTCCCTCACAATCATCACAATCCTCCTCATCTCCATCGCCCTCGTCCGCGGGCAAACCGCAGGCACCACCACCACAACTTGGGACTGGTTCGTACAACCCAACCGTTCTCACAGTCTCATTAACCGGCGTGGTACAGCTGCGAGCCCGCATGCGGGTACACCTCAAACCTCTCCGCAGGCGCGCGGGGACCCGTGCGGTCGTGCAACAAGACGAACGGGCCTGCAGCGGCGGGCGCGCAGAACGCGTGCTTCACGCAGGGGGGGCAGGCCTTCTCGTGCTCCAGCTACCAGCCCATCATCATCAGCAATACGCTTTCCTATGGCTTTGCGGGGCACGGGAATACCGCTACTGCGACATGTAAGTTTTGAACTTTGGAATTGCAACGGTGCCGAACAGCTCCGACTGAACTTGAACGTGGCGTGGGCGGTTTTGACAGGCTGCAAGTGCTACCAGTTTATGTGGACGTCGGGTGCAGCGGCCGGGAAGAGCATGATTGTGCAGGCCATCAACGCGGGCGGGATCACGGACACCGACTTCGATATCTATGTAAGCCTACGAATCGATAGTTCACATCCGTCGATGCTGATCCTGTGTACGCCAGACACCCGGAGGAGGCGTCGGAGGTGCGTACAAGAGTTTGCGCAGAAATGATATTTCCTTTCATGTGTGCATAGACTACAATGGCTGCACGGCGCAGTACGGCGCGCCGTCCGGGGGTTGGGGACGCCAGTATGGAGGTGATACGAGAACGACGACATTCTTCGAGCTCATACTCACGGCATGATCGCAGGCGTGACTTCTGATTCGCAATGCTCGCAGCTCCCATCGAACTTACAAGCCGGGTGCCACTGGCGTTGGCAATGGTCAGCCCTATCATCTCTATCCTCATACGGACGTGCATTGATAACAGGCTCGCAACTCGATTTACAGGGCTGGCGGTGACGTTAACACTTGGTGTGTGGTCCAGTTTCATTGTCACGATGGTAGCAAGTTCCAATGACATGATCTCCCAAGGAAAATCACGTACAAGCAGGTCAATTGTCCCTCACAGCTGACGAGCATCTCTGGATGCACTCCGGCTACTATTTAGGGAGACATTGTGAGTAAAGAAGTTGTGGAGCAGGTGCTATGGCAGCATAGATACAGCAATTGAGTTCCCATAGCCGTGTGTCTCTGAGACCAGTTTTTTGTGCAGCCCGGAACTGGGAGCGAGTTTAATTTGCAGTTAGAGACTTGGTGATAAAGGTGATAGAGGAGGTTATAGTATGGATTAAACAATCTTCTGTAGAGCCACTGGGGATGAACTGCCATCAGTGGAGGGAGAGGACAGGGACATAGAAACGTACACAAAAGGATAAATCATACGGGCGTTGAGTCGACAAGCACCACGGTTCCATCGTCGCAGATGACCTTGAATCGTACTACTCAGGAGGAATGAGTGAGTAAATGTAAGTTAACTGTAAGGCCGGACCTACAGATCGTGAAGGGAAGCCCTTTGTCTTTTCGAATGCTCGTGAAATATAAGGTACCAGCGCCTAATACAAAGTCAGCACCACGACCAAAGTGCCTGATAAAACGACACGTACCTTTCGAGCCCTTGATACGGAAACTAACGTCCACATTCCCTTGCAACTGACTGATCTGTGGAAAAGAGACGCGTCAATCAGCAATGGGCATGTTCTAAGGCCCTCGAGCTTTGTAGTGCGATGTTAGCGGGACAAGACTCACTCGACCGTTAATCATAGGGTCTCCATTTAACCACCATTCTGGCTGCGGCCTAATCGCAACCCCCAGGACCTCCCTGAGCTGTGAATCCTCCCGTACAGAGCGCATTATCTGACGGACGACGGAACTCGATATTTTTTCCTGGTTTGTGACATATGCCATGAAGGCGGCCCAGCCCGCGATTCCGAACACCACCGCACCAACTAGTACTGGCCAGCGTTTCTGTTGCGAACACACAATAAAGTCAGTGTAGTCTCGATGAGGTTGAAAAATGTACATACTTTTATACGAGGCAGCTCGCGGGTGGGTGGATGTTTCGCATAGTATGGGCGAGGCCTGGAGGTTGAGGAGAAGGTCTCAACGACGGGTTCACTTCGCGGAGGCGGAGGCCGCGGTAGCTCTGTCGCATAATTCCTGGATGAGAAGAATCTAGGACGTGCTAATAGCTGAGTTATTGGTCGCGACGAGGAGGCCCTCAACACCGCAGACATTGTGCAGAATCGAAGACAAGAATTATCGCGGCTTGTCGCTTCGTACTTTCCCCGGCTTGGCGTGAATCACGCGACTTCAGCCAGTATCGACGGTTTTAAACATGCGCAAACTCGTGGGCTCATCGTTCTTCGTGACGACCACACCTTCCCCCCGCCCCCGATGATGGCTACTTCCATAGAGTCTAGCCATGCATCGAAAATTCAAACACCTATTTTAGAGGCAGATTCTGGTACGACTGAAAGCGAACTTGCACAAGCCAAGAAAGAACTCGAAATTCTCAAGGCAGCTGTGGGTGACCTCAATATATGCTGTCTAGCAGCTCTGATTTTATGTAAAGGATCCTTTCAACGTCGTAGAAATGGCTATTGAGGTTGCAATAGAGCGAACGCGAACATTGGAGGCTTTGAAGGCGCGCGATGCTGTCGTTCAGCGTCTGGTGGACGCGCACGAGTCGCTTCGTCAGAAATCGGCAGCTCTCGAGCTACTTCAGCAAAAATCAAGGGCTGCATCCCCCTTCCTGGCCGACTCGGCGCCAACTATAGAGAGAATTGAGATGGCGAGGATGAAAGATGAGATCGCACGCCTTGAGCGGACAATCGTCGAACTACGAATCGAGATCAGGCTTTTGAAAGAGAATGCCGTGAACCTTATGAAAGCTACGGAGGCCCCGCCCCGCTACGATGAAGCTTCGCTCAAGGTTCGCTTTTTGGCAGAATTACAAGCTATTCTAACGATTCCTCAGAACAATACACCTCCACATCAATCGTTGTTAGATTTCTCCAGACCTCTTACTAGACCCACTGAATTTCCGAGTCTCTCCCAAACTTCACAAACCCCCAATGCTCAAATTTCCGCCGATACCAACGCGATTACATGCTCTGATTATCGAGTACACGCCGTCGCTTGGCAATACTCTCTTGCTAACAAGAGGTTATAGGTGCCCGCTCAAATCCCGGTCTCAGACGAACCAGCCGATATAGTCACAGTGAGAAACGCCATCCTCGCAAATCTGGTACTCCCTGAAGAGGTCCCCGACGATACTCTGAGCCCTTTAAGCATCCCAGCACCGCTCACCCTGCAAGAATTTATATCCAACTTATCAGGGGTACCTCCCACCTACCCTCGTTTCCATTATGCTCACTTTTTCCCCCGCGCAGTCACTCAGAACCTCGTGAGCACCCATACCCGCATGTCCTATCTTTCCCCGCGCTCCATACAATGACTGCATTAACTAGCAAGCCAAATGCTTATAACGCCTTTTTAGCCTGGCGCACTACCGGCTTTTCTATGCGGCGACGACGCAGTGGTGCCCTGAACGCGAAGAGCACGGCTATTTCTACACACCCGTGTTCAAATGTAACACTAATCCGCGCGTCGCCGCCGCGCACCGCTGGACTGCCGTCGACGTCATATCGCGCATGAACAAGCCCACCGGTACGCTTCTCGTTCTCTTCTTTTTCTTGGTCTTCTTCCTGGCTCCTGGATGTCGAATATGCCTAATGTGTGACACGATTTGGCATTCGATATGCAGAATGTTTCTTTAATAAGGATGGGATATGGTATTACGCCGGCGTGTACAAGGCCTTTCTTTTACCGGACCTGACGACAAAAGAATGGGCCGAGCTTCCCATCGAGGTCCGTCCGTTTATCTCCAACCTCACTTCTTTGGCATAAGTGCATACAGCTGAAGCCTACCTGCCACCCATCCGCATTGACGGTTCCTTCCTTCCTCGGTACCCTTTCCCTCCCCTTGCCCCTTCTTTTTGCAACAGACCACCCAAGCAATAGTGAAAGAGACCATCGCCGGGCGCAAAAACACGTCCCCGCAGAACGTGTACGAGATCTCGCAGCTCTACGCCGCCGGCGCGCTCAGGGCCGCCTGTGTAGGGCTGCAGTGCGTGGGCTTCAACAATACGATGTACAAGGCGCTGCTGGAGCAGGCGCGTTTGTTTGCGCAAAGTAAATGGGCTGCGAGCACGGGGGTGGCGGCTGCGATTGTGAGTGTGAGTGGCGCAAGTGCGGGATCGGTGGCGACGGCGGGTGCGAGTGCGAGCACGAAGGGGTCGCCGGCGCCGGTGCCTGCCGCCGTTCCGGGCGCGGGCGGGCTGGGATCAGGCTCGGCGTGGAACATGGCTGCTGGTGTGAGGGCGGTGACAGGGATCAGGACTGGGGATGCAGCTGGAGCTGGGTGTGTCGTGGGGGTGGGGGTAGGGCCAGCGCTAACGCTAGCATCAGTGGTAGCTGGAGGAACGGCAGCAGCAGCAGGAGACGTTACGTCTGGGTTGGCATCGATGAGCTTGGGGCGCCGAAGCCAGAACGAGCACAGGAACACGAACGAGAATGTGCCTGCGCCGATCGGGGAGGGGAGGAAGAGGTGAAATGCGCGCAGGGGATGATGCTTGCACTGGTCTTGTTCTGGTTAGTTTTCTCGCATTGCATCCATGGACGACTGGATTCGGATTCTTTGTTGCTTGTGGCTGCCACCCCGCTCGATTGAGCGAGACTACAGACTCCGCATTCTTGTATTTCTATCGCTTGGGGTCATGGGCTTGAGTATATGTAAACCGCTTGTTCCTCTCCTGTAGACTCGTCGCGTCTGTCCGACTTTAAATAGAATATTTACTGTATGTAACCCCCTCGGGTATCAGATCATCCGACACGCCACAGCTACTGTTGAGCTGGACGTGAAGAAAACATAATTTACAGTTTTATAGTTTCACGGTTGCCGTGATCCCCGCACGCCCGTACCGCGCACCTCCATCCAGAAGCGTGTGCGTGCCAGTGATGTGTGCGGACGCCGGCGAGGCGAGGAAGAGCGCGAGCCCGGCCATGTCGTAGGGGCTGCCCATTCGACCTGTAGGAAGGCGATGATGTGAGTAAGAGAGGGGAATGAAGGAGGGCCAAATTAGAACACGCGCCTGTTGGTTGACCAGCCGCGAATGCGTCCTCGCCTGCGGTTTGGATGCCGAAGGCGGTCATCTTGCTCGGGAAGAGGCTTTGGCACTGCGTTAGCTGACGTGTGGTCAAGGGGGAGGGGGGAGCGAGAAACATACCCGGGAAGAATGGCGTTTACGCTGGAGGTCGAAAGGTAATATTAGCACTTGAGTGGGGAGAGTAGAACAAGATTGCCCTTACGTGACGTGCTGGGGTCCCAGCTTTAGTGCAAGCGCGGAGGTGAGTTGGTTGACTGTATATTTGGATCAGCACGGGGAGCGATATTGAAGGAAGAATATTACTGCTCACCTGCGGCTTTGCTTGGCTGGTCTGGAAGTGATTTGGAGGTTTATTTAGCATGATATTAGAGAGCAGACAGGGGTTTGTTTACGCACAACTCCAAGTTCCATTGCCCTCACTGCTTAGGGCAGATTCGGCGGTGGGATCAACAGATGCAGTCGAGGAGATGTTGATGACGCGCCCAGGATCCCTGTTGTCAGCCCCTTTGGCAAGGTAGTCGGACAGGCTGTCTGATATTAGCTACTTATGCGTAAGCTCTGGCATGAGCAACTTACCCAGCAGTCACTAAAAATATACAGCGGTCATTCGTTGTTCGGGGTTGTACAAAGCTATGGAGGCAGGCACGCACTGTAGAAGATACTTTTGACGTTCACGTTAAACACGTTATCCCACCCCTTCTCTTCCGGGAAGTCGTGGAATGAACCGCCCCATGTGATGCCCGAGTTGTTCACGAGGACGTGGAGCTTGCTTTCGCGTTTCTTGAACTCGGCGATGAGCGCGTCGCATCCAGCTCTTGACTAAGAAGCCCAGAAAATGTAGTTTGTTAATGAGCAGATGGCGGGGAGGCGAAACAGGAGGTGCGTACCCCGACGTTGGCCTGGATGTATTGCACGGGAATCGGCGACGACTTGCTGATGTCTTCTGCGGCCTTTGACGATAGGGATGATTATACGGACATCAGGTCTAGGAAGTGATTGACGCACCTCTTTCAACTGGGGAACCTTTCGTGCTGCAATGTACACCTTGGCACCGTTCTGCGCAAAGCCGGCCGCAATCATCTTCCCAATACCAGAGCCTCCGCCTGTCACGAGAACTATGCCAGGTTTTCGCCGATAAGTTGCAGTGTGTTTTAACTCCTCGGAATGACATACCAATCTTGCCCTTGACATTGAACAGGTTGTTGATGGTGAGATCTGTTTTTGATGCATTGAGCTCGGTAATGATACTTTGAACGTTTTCATACCAGGAGACGACATTGTAAGATTAGAGGAGTGACGAAATGGACAGTAAGGGGCCACTGGTAAGTAGATATATAATTTTGAACATGTCGGATACCGCGTATCCGGAGGTGGCTGCGAAGCGGCTGCTGTTCGGTTATCCACAAGGCCGGTCAGGTCCGATCGCCTCGGTAACCTCGCTCTCGGCAATGCATAAAATCAGGGGGTATGGCACAATACAGTATATGTAGTCCGTAGACGGTACGATAGGTAGCATGTAACATGATTGGCGCGCATTACAGATGGCACAAGTCATAACTACTCCAGTGAGCAGGTGTATAAAGTCTATAAAGTCCCGGGATAAATAATAAATAAGCGGCACAACGCTCGAGTTCATCAAGCTAGCTTGGGTATCGCATTCGACATTATTTCCTACCATGCTTTCGCATCGCCCTGTCTTCAGCATGTCGGCACCTGCGACCTGCGTACCCTATCTCATGCATCCACACTGTCATGGGCGTTACCATCAACCACTCTCCCAACAGGTCATCAAAAAAAACTCACTCTGGCAATCACGGATGGACGTGGCTTTGAGGGCAATGGTATCACCTCCTCTAGGGTATGCTTGTGTGACCTCGAAAGTGAGGTCATCTAAAGCCGGGTTACATTTCATGTGTAAGACAGGTGATTTGCTCAGGATGTTTCGTCACCGACCTTTTCCAGCTTCCTTCACCCGCGCTTGGGCCAACGGGATCGGCTGTGGATACATGTTCGTAAGCGCGAAAGAACAATCTGAGATTGTAGACCGAGGTACACGCACCATTCGATATAATGTTTTTACGGACTCGTCCGTCAAGACGAGAATATCACTGCACAGGTACGCGTACAACTTCCGCCCGCTCTTCGCTTTTGTCAGCACCCCTTCCTTAATGAGCTTGCGTGTGCCCATGTATCGAGTAGGCGCCGTCAAGTCGAGGCGACTTTATTAAATGCTGAGCGCAGATAAATATACGGAATCGACAGAAAACATACCCTTGGCCAATCCAAAGATTCTGCGAGATAATTCTGAGCGTCTCCCGGCCTTCCTGTTCCCGAATCGTTTCGTTGATATGGTCCAGGATCCGCTCAGCAATCTCGACAACCCTCTGGATATGTTCTCGTTCTTCCTCTGCTTCCGTGTGATGAAGAATCTAGATATCGAGTTTAGACATAGCTCGAGGAAGTCAGGAGGCAGAGCTCACCTGCTTGATCAAGAGTGGGTATCGTGTTATCCGTTGCACTGGATTTAACTAATTGAATGAACACGTAGCGATCATAATAATTCATACGCACTGGGAACAAGGAGATAGCTCGACAAGTCCAAATTACGGACAGCAGGATCGTCTCGGAGGCGCTGATGGAGATTCAGCTCCGGATTCGAATATAGAGGTCACTAACGCCGCAAACCTGGAGATGTGCCGCTAGCTCCGGATTCGAGTCCCGCAGAGATTTCAAAACTTTGATCGCAGTGGCCTGATTGACACAATATGCCTATCTATGCGATCAGCGTCCAAAGCATCAAATGAATTCAGGGATGGCGGGGCTTACCATGTAAACGGCCATGTTCGGGATGTGATTGAGCAAAATATCACCGACCCGGTCGACATATAATCGGCAGTCTTTCTGCCGCTCCTCAAGGCTGCTCAGGAATGCCTGAAGGTAACGTAAGTCAAGGTGAGGATATGTAGATCAACTGTATCTGACCGTATTCGTTAACAGGATATCTTCAATGTTGGCAAAAATCACGGTGACTTCCTTCCGGGATAGTAGAGGCAGCATGCTCGAATAAAATATCTGGACACAAAGTCAGAATTAATAATCCTGAAACCGAAGGCTGATTCATTACCTCGACAATGAGTTGAAGGTCGCGGACATAGGCTGCTTCGGTATTAATCAACTCAAAGATTGCCTGTGTAACAACTCGTGAGCTTTACGTGGTAAGCAACGAGGACATCAATCATACCTCCTGCCGACGTCGTTCCCCTGCAGGAATACCCTCAAGTGCCGTCTTGTCCACCAAGCTCGCCCACGACTATAGACCAACAACATTCACATCAGCAAAACAACCCTCTCCCCATCCAAAAAAAAAAAAAGCATATACCGTCCCAAACGCCGGACTGCTCGACCTCGATGGGTCCTCCGAGTGGCTTAACAAAATCGGCGCAGAGATATTAAGCGTCGACCTCCGCTCTCCTCCCTCCGGCGTCCTCGACCTCCCCAAGAAATGCAAAAAGTTGGAGTACCGGCCCTCACCCTCCTTCGGTGGTGCGCTCGGGAGCGAGAAGCTCGAGACGGTCGGAGAGGAGGAGAGCGTGTCCACGGACGACGCGACGGACATGCGGTTGTTCCCTTGCGTGTTCTTGAACGACTCGTACCGGTCGAAGGCATCGTCCAGCCGTGCCGCGTGGTCCATGGCCTCTGGTTCTGGTTCTGGTTCTGGTTCTGGTTCTGGCTCCGGCTCCGGCACAGGCGGGAGCTCCTTGGTAGTACTGACTGTCATCCTGCGCTGAGTGGGTGCAGCAGGTGCAGGCCGACGTTTTGTCGATCGCGCCCGGACCGGCCTCGGAGGTGGTTTCTTGTCGTCCTGTTTGACGATGAGACCTGCGGCCTGGAATGCGGCTTGGAGGACAAGTTGCCGTTCGTGTGCGCGTGCCTCGCGTTCGGCTTTCGTCTCGGGGTAATCGTTCTCCTCGTCGCTCTCGTTGAAGGAAAGATAGTCGGACGACAGGTCGGAATCGGAATCGTTGGCCTCGTTGTCGCTTTCCTCGTGGTCAAGCGACACGTTGGCAAGGGTGGGATCGACCACTGTAGGTGGTGTGTCAGCTATATTCTTTACCTCGACCGGACTCTCGGTGATTGGGGACGATATGGTCATCGCGGACGCCATGCGTGCGTGGGCAGGATCTAATAGCATGCATGTAACGTGATTCCATTCCGAGTTTAAGATGTAATTTTGAGGTGTGTGTACATGGAAAATGAAGCAGAAAAAAAAAGGTGATTTTAGCCTATTTATTTTCGACACACGTAAACAGGAGGAACTCAATAGGTAATGAATTCACTAACCCTCAACAACCTCCAGATATGCAGCAGGGACGATAAAGACCACGCCTCCTTGTTCCGTCTTCCACCACTCCTCCTCGCTCGTATCTATGATCGTAAGTTCGTCACCCTCGGTGAAGGGGAGTTCGTCGGTATTATTTCCCGTGTAAGAATAGAGGGCCTTGGCCTTGACTATTGAACATGTGCAAGGTTAGATGGAAAGGGAACATGCGAAAGGTTTGGTGGACGCACTTGACTTGACAACCTCGACATATGTCTTCGGGAACACGCCCGACTTCCCTGAACTCACCAGAGTACCAAACCACCAGTCTCCTCCAGACTTCGAAGGGTTCGCAGTCAACACAAGGTTTTCTCCAAAGCCTGATGCAAAGAAGCGTCAGCCACGGTTACGAGCGCCAACAGGTAAAACTCACTTAGATCCTCAGGGCCTTCACCCTGGTAGGCGTACAACGACCGCACGCGATGCTCTGCCAGAGTCTTGATTAGCATGCCAAAAACGCTGTGGAGAGAAGAACAACTCACGGATCGTCCTGTCAATATCCGCCAGGGGGTCAGCATCTGCCTCAGGCGTCGCTTCATCAATGTGAATTGCAGGGATGGGGGAAGGAGCCAAGGCCGCTTCATCCTCTTCCTCTTCCGTCGTCGAAGGCAGCCGCGAGACTTCAGCCCCAGGCCCAGGCCCAGCCCCACCAGCATCCGCCGCCCGATCCGCAAACCACCCAACCGACTGTCTGTTGCTCGACTTGGAGCCGTCCTGGTCCATACCAGCAGGTTCCGGCAGATATTGCTCGTACTGCTGTTGCTCCGGGCCAGGCGCCGCGGGAGGGGGACTCGCAACACGCGGCGGGGATGCAGGTCGTGGAACTGCGTTGATGTGAGAAGGGGGCTCAGCGTCGCCGAGGACTCTTCCAGAAACAGGTGGCGCGCTTTTGTCGACCGTCTTGGCAGGTCGCAGCTTGAGGCCACCTTGGATCGAGCGCATGAGGACACTCACGTCGCCGGGTCCTCCTGCAGGCGCGGATGCAGGTGCAGGTGCAGCCGGTGCGGGTGGTGCAGGCGGAGGTGGCGCTACAGGTGCCTGGGGAGCAGGAGGTGCGGGAGGCGCGGGTGGTGCAGGAGGAGCGGGAGGCGCGGGTGCGGGCCCAGGGGGTGCGGATGCAGGGCCTGGAGAGACCGGTATAGTAGGAGACCGAGGGTTAGCAGCGGCGGACTGGGGTCTGCTGGTGGGGAGGATGCTGCCGAACAGTTGCCTAGCAAGATCAGCACGCTGCCCACGGCCGGAAAGCTCATCGTCGCTGCTATCGTCCTCGACATTTTCTTTGATGTCATCCCAGTCGTCTTCAATATTGGACGCTGGGGCGGTGTGGTATGATTTAGGGCCAGGGCTTTTGGGTGGGTTGGGAGCTGCTGGCGGGGGCGCAGTCTGAGCTCGAGCCCAGGGGTTCGTATTACCGTTAGTAATGGCAGGCGTTGCAGCCGGAGTGCTTCCGCTTTGTTTGATCAAATGGCTGAATGGGTTTGTCGATTTCGTAGGCTCGGCAGCTGGAGGTGGAGCGGGAGCAGGTGGAGGTGACGGAGCCTTGGGAGGAGGGGGAGCAACCACTGAGCGAGGAGCTGGCGCTGGAGGGGGCGCAGGAGATGGCGTCGATCTGACTTTCAACGCCTGGAGACGCGCTTGATATCTCTCCTCTTCAAGCCTTGCAGCTTCCTCCTCTTCCCTTTCAAGCTGCCGAAGTTTCTCAGCCCTAGCCTCGCGTTGCTTCCTGATGGCCTCTTCCCGAGCGCGCAAGGCCTCCTCTTCAGGGTCAATCTCAGGTTCAGGAGGCGGTGCGACAACGATAGGGGGTTTGGGTGCAGGGGGAGCAACAGCAGGTATCTGGCGGATAGCAGGCGCTTTGCGCGGTGGTGGCGGGGCAGGAGCACGCGGTTTGGGAGCGGGGGGAACGGCCCTGAGTGTTGGCACAGGCGCTGGAGCAGTAGGTGCCGGAGCAGTACGCGTCGGGGTCGGTGCTGGTGCCGGTGTTGGAGAAGGAGACGGTGGGGCTTTCGCCGCCTTCTCACTATCCAACCGCTCCTTGCGAAGTCGCTCCCTCTCCTCCGCCTGTTTCTCTGCAAGTCGTGCCTTTTCCTCTGCTTCCTTCTTGTCCTGCTGAAGCCTATCTTCGACGGTAGTGTCGATGGCCGGGGACGAGGGAGCCGTCACTCCTAACTTAGCCATGCGCTCCTCAATGCGCCGCTTGGCCTCGGCGCGTGCAAACGCTTGACGTTCCTCCGCAGTCATCTTCTTCAGAGGAGCGGGTGATGGGGTAGGCCTTGAAGGCGGAGCCGCAGGAGGGTCGCGAATTGAGCTGGGAGCAGCTGAGGGTGGCGCGGGAGGGGGTGAACGAGCCCTGGGTGGAGAACGGGGACGGTTGTGGTCTCTGTCGTGGTCACGGTCTCTTTCGCGGTCTCTGTCGCGTGAGCGTGATCGTGCATCACGTCGATAAGAACGATCATCGTCACGGTCATCCCTATCCCTGTCTCTGTAGCCACCACGCGAATAAGGACGATCCCTATCATGATCATCATACCTCCGCGAGGAGGAATCGTCCTTCGAATCGTACCTTCCAAACCGCTCATTTGCCCGATCCCGATCGCGTGCCCATTGTCTCTTGTCCCGTTCCTTCCTCTCGTCTCTGGCTTTAATCTTCCTTTCCACTTCAGGCAAGCGTTCGTGCATGAGGGCCAGAAGTTCTCGTTCCAATTTCCTTCTATCCTGGTCCTTGACTGCCGATCTCGGGCCACGCGAGACATATTCCAAATCATCGCTAACCCTCTTGACGCGATATTTCAAATCTTCCAACTCTCTATCCAACGCGTCGTCCTCGGCTGTCCTCGAAGCATCGGCTTCCGCGGCACGGTCCAACATTTGGGCAGTGCTGGCGAGTTTACGCTTCATTTCATCCAGATCGGCAGATGGACTATCCAGGTCGTTACGAGAACGAACGTCATCCCGATTTATATGACGAGAGCGCGGTTTGTAGAAGCTATCAGTAGGTTCTGTGTCATTATGCTTGTATATCGTAGCATCGCGGCCAGAATCAAGAGTGGACGAAGAACTGTTGAGAGAACGAAGTTTCGCACGAGATACGGGCGCATCGAGGCTCGAAGGAGAGCGATTGCGAGATTCGTGTTTCAGAAGGTCAATCATGATATCGACAGAGCTGTTGAGGTCACGAGCAGAGGGCGGCACAAGCTCCTGAGGAAGCTGATCGGGAAGGGGCATGCCACTCAGCCCTGAAGGAAGATAAGAACTACGTGGTGTTGGCAAGTTGCGGAATACATACGACGATAGATAAGACCCATTGCGACGTGGAACTCAGCTATGTTCAGTTTACCGCGATCATCGATGTCGGCCAGAGTCCTGCAGCAGGCGTCAGTATGATATATACCTGGCGTGAGCGCTTGGACATACCAAATGCGGGCCAGATCGTCCTTTGGAAGACCACTTGCTCCAAACACTTCCAACGCAGTCTGACCACTGATGAACCCAGTGTTCTGAGCATCCCAAGATCGGAAGATATCGTTGTACTGTTTCTTCTCCGCCTTAGTCAACGCCCACGACATCTGAGGGGTGGGGGTACCGCGTTGAGCCTGGCTATGCTGCTGAAAGGACTGCTGCAAGTTAAATTGCTGCGGCGGCAGCTGGGGAGCTGCACCAGTGCCAAAGGACGTGTTGTTCAAGGGCATGAAGGTGCTGGACATCATCTGAAGCCGCGGATCGACATATCCAGTAACCTGAGGGACCAATGGGCCGCCTCCAGCTCTTCCGGGGAAGCCAGTGTGATGGGGAACCAAACCCCCTGGGCCAGGAGATGAACTCATGAAACGGTTCATCTGTGGTTGCTGCGACTGCTGAGGCAAGCCCAAGAATCCAGATGCCTGATTCTGTTGGGCGTATTGCGTCGGAAGAGGCGGAACGGGTGGAGGCGCTGCCTGCGCTTGGAAATTACCGCCCTGTACAGGAAACCCGGTCGGTTGGGACTGAACGAAGCCCGACCCTCCCTGAAAACCAGTCTGCTGAGGCTGCTGAAAGCCTTGCATTCGCTGTCCAGGGAACCCAGTCGCTTGCGGGGCCAAGGCAGGCCCTCCAAACCCTCCCGGCTGCTGGAACTGGGGATTTTGTGGGAACTGAGGATTCTGGTTCTGAAACTGGGCATTTG
Organism: Tricholomella constricta; assembly: GCA_013368375.1. Lineage (NCBI taxonomy): Eukaryota > Fungi > Basidiomycota > Agaricomycetes > Agaricales > Lyophyllaceae > Tricholomella > Tricholomella constricta. Next base: position 1,754,055 of record JAACJP010000002.1, on the reverse strand, counting down.
GTTGCTGGAATTGGGGGTTATTGGCTGGAAACCCCGTTTGCATGGGGTACTGGAAGCCAGGCTGCTGCTGGCCTTGACCCCACTGCGACATGATGGTTATGGTGTAAGCGAAAATTCAGGCGCCGACTGCGGAAACGTAATCCGCGCTGTGCAAGTTCTCCGAACCTACCAGGCGATTATAATCGCCTGAGAAGGCATTTTTCTCTCGTGTTGCCTACAGGTTGACTGGTAATTCGGCGTCTACACTTCCTGTTCTCTTTCGTTCTTGGCCCGAATCGTATCATAATCATGCGATTGCAATTGTGGAGCTAACAGTCAATCAAGCTCCTAAAGCTACAAAAGACAAAAAGGTTCCAAGAAATGCATAAGACAAGTTGTCCCCTGACCTTCCCTGCACGCACTCAATTGGTCAACTATACTTGCCTTGCGGCACAGGTGATGCCAATTCGCTTAGGTTCCCACTGACACGCCTCGTTGGGGTTGGGATATAAACCCCAAGGGTCAAGGCTACACGCCTCGTTGATCAGTACATTACTTGAAGGTGCGTTCTCGCCCCGCTCGCCGAATATTACAGCTAATAGAAGCCTCAGTTGACTTCAAATGGCTCTTTGTCATTCCGACGAGACAGAACAAATGCTCTCTGCGCTCCGTGCAGAGGAGACACGCCTTTTGGAGGCCCTGTCGGCGACTCGGACGAAACTGAATGACCTTATGCCGATCTCAGCCTTGCCTGCAGAAATCCTTGAAGAAATCTTTGGGATCTGTATATCCCGGCTCTACGGATTTCAGAAATCACCGCACCGTCTTGCTTTGACTCAAGTTTGTCGGAGGTGGCGGTTTGTATCACTTAACGCTGCCAGGCTTTGGCGGATTATTGACCTCCGTAACCCCCGTTTGGCGCAGGAATCATTCCTCCGTTCCGCGTCCGCACCAATCCACCTCAGTGCATGGTCTCCATCGCAGCTGTGTATCGAAGGTCCCTACATTGAAGGCCTTGGTTCGCACGCAGAACGCGTCAAGTCTGTTGAACTTAATCTCTTTCCGGAAGATATGATCAAACTGTTCAGGAACTTGGGGCCGAGTCTACCGGCCTTGACTGACCTGTCGCTGACAGTGCCTGCGCTGTCGACAAATTTTATCCTCGATGATTTACCATGCCTCCCGCATTTGAAGGCGCTCACACTCGATTGTGTATCGATTCCATGGCATCAATGTGTGGGGTTGACCCGCCTCTCTTTGCGTGGACAGGCCACGGGGTACTCCCCGTCACTTACCCAGCTTCGCACCATATTCGAAGCCTCTCCTAATCTAGAACACATACGCCTATCGTGCATCACCCTAGCATTGCCTGATGTTGACATCGCTCCTCCACGTTTGATATCCCTTCCCCAACTGCGTGAATTTAATATCGCAGCGAAAGCGTCCGTCATTCAATCTATCCTATCCGACATCTCTCTGTCACCCACCACTCGCCTCCACATCAACTGCTCCCAATTTGACGGCCTTGACGACCTTCTACCCGCACGTCTGAAGGCGATGTACCCCCTCTCAGACATCCGTGTTGTTCGCCTGGTTCGGGAAGGAGTAAGGTTGTTAACGTCGGCGGCAGCACCATGGAGCAATGATCCTGCAGACTGGAAGGTCTCCTTCATCTGCCCCCACCGAATATCCGAGCGTGCTTTCTCTGCCGATCTACCTCAATTCTTCGACCTCTCTTCCGTCAATACGCTCGAACTCGGCTTTGCCCTGAACGATTGGATGATAAACTCCCTGGGCCCATTTCTTGCCCAACTTCCCAATCTCGAAACTCTCCGAATTGCAAAGAACGATCTCGAGTATCTTTTGGACAATTTATCTCACAGCGAGCTCCTCTGCCCACGGCTGAAAACCCTGACAATCGGCAGCGTGGAGAGCAGTGGGGGGTGGGGTTCATTTGGAGACAGCTGTCTCAAGCCACTCGTTCTCTTTGCGAAAGCACGTCGTTCCGCTTCAGTCCCACTCGAAACAGTGGAATTCGTATATTCTGATATTTTCACGCATAATGCACGCAACGAGTTGGAGGGGCTTGTGGGTCGTGTTGTTTTTTTCCCTGATCGTCCCTAGGACGAGGGCCGATGAATAAGTGCGTTGGAAAAGGATGGACATGTAGTAATAGCAATCGTCAAGCGCTGTATCTATATAGCGACCTACATTAATAGGAAAATTTTAGGACGTGTTGCGCGAAGTGAGTCTCGGGGAACGTCAGCTTCCGGCATCTAGGGTGCATCTCGGCCCATGCATCGCACTGCAAATAAGTTGTTCGCATTTTCTTCACTTTAGTTTTTCTCTCAGGCTCGTTGCTGCCGTGATAACTGCACGAGAACATTGGAACAATTATTGAGCGTTTGAGATTTGAGAGCGTGGTCGTGTCGAAGGCAGCAGACGCGCCCGAACCTTCCCACGGCCATTACTCCAGCGGCAATGCGCGGCAAGCAATGAATTTGCCACTGTCACCACCACCAACGATGAGCCCAAACACTGATGCTCTGCTCAGCCTACGGCAAGCGATAAAGTCCAAGGACCCAATTACCTACTCCAACAGTAGCGGACCATGCTCCTCTCTTCTCAGTGCAACCCATCTCCTGGTCTCGCCAGCCATTTCTCTCGCAAAATCTAGTCCGACTCGATATCTGAAAACAGGCGTAACTACCTCCTCGGGACCATCTGATTTCTTCTCTGTCGAGGCTATATATCTCGCTTGGCTGCTACGCGATGCACCGGGTGCGGAATATATGAAACAGGCTCGAGAGAATGGTTTAGCGGTTGGCTTCGTTAGTGTTACAGAGAGAAAGAGTGTCGTAGAATGGTTGGAAGGACGAGTTACTGAAAATTCAAGGATTGTGCCTCTTCCTTGTGAGTGTCTTGAATGTCCAATGGGTACAGCTGATTGAGCATGGTATACCGGGATAGCGGACTCGACGACCCCCCCTGGATCTCCTCGTCGCTCAGCGACACATGCTACTCTTACTCCCCACAAGTCCCACGCCGAGCTTACTTCTTCGTCTCCTACGAAACGTCGCTACGTTGCCGATAGCCACGACGTTGAGGTGGTGAAGAAGATCAAGCAGAATGAAGTTGAGCTCAGAGATCGAAACACCGTTCTTCGCGGCACCAAACCAAATGTGGGCATCCAGAAACATTGCTTTTTTGTCTGTAATCTCATTAACGTCTTGATTAGAACTTTGCATCCATTAAAATTGTATACGCCGATAAACTCAAGAAGTTGAAGGAATCCAGCAAACCTGGCGCGGTACCCACACCACCACCCATGGACGCGAAGATGCAAGCTCGGAAAGCTCGTGAGTGCCGTCTTCAAGGCGATGTTTCTCACATTTTCTCACAATTGAATTGTGCTAGGAAACAACTTTCCAATCATCATGATTTCATCTTCCCCAACCGCCCTCATCACTATGCATAATGTAAGACGCTTCTTCCAGGAATCCACGTAAGTCGAGTTTTAGTCTAATGCACTTCTCAACTTACGACGCCCCTCCAAGATTCGAGCCTTCCCAAGAAGCGCGAGCACGTGCCACTGCCGAAGGCAACACTCGTCCCGAAGATGTGATCCCAATTTACCGCAAGCGCACGCATATCGACTCCAGCGGCAAGGAGACAGAGACCCACGCACGATACTTCGTGGTCGACAGTGTGGAGGCCCTTTCGAAGTTCGGAGCGGATGCGTGGGATCGTGTGGTTTGTGTGATGACGACGGGGCAGGCATGGCAGTTCCGGCCATATAAGTGGAATGAGCCTATACAGCTGTTCCATCATGGTATACAGACTTTCCCACTTTTCATCGTGCCTCCGCTGATTTCCCTGTTTTAGTCAAAGGAATCTATGTTTCGTGGTCCAACGACCCACCTAACACAAAGATCAAGGACTGGAACGTCATGGAACTGAAGGTAAAGTATACATATCCTACCTCCTCTGCGCTCGTCTTATATCTTCAATCAGATTGACCCTCACCGACGCCATGTTGACAAGTCGGTCGTCGCGCACTTTTGGAAGACTCTTGACACTTGGATAATAATGAACAAACCTTGGTTGATGAAATCCTAATCAAATTGCTTGTCTTTCACGAGGCTTTTGCCCATCGCTTTCACTTTCTTCTTGCTGTACAGCTGTGCATCCACCTTTCTCCATCTCATACCTTTGTATTGTCTACTTTTCATGCGTCCCGTTCGCACTGTGGATGAAAATTCACCGAGCAATATACAGTCGCTGAATTCGGCGCCATTCGAGCTGTCCACTCCACGTCCGTACGTACGTCGCTGCTCTATAAACAGTGTCGCTTGTTGTTAATATCTAGGAGGGTTTATTTTGGCAAGTAGTGCCGTTTACCTTCCTCACGGCCATTAGACCCTGCTCCCAGACGAATATCTCCATGGTCCAAGCAAACCAATCATACTCCAAAATTTCGTAACCAGACTCATGTATACCGTTCAACATGATCTCAATGACGTTCCTCCGCTACTCAATTCGACTCGTACATGTCCTGTACAGAGGAGTTCGTGGGGTTCCCCCTTTTCAGGTGGTGAATGGTGTCGGTTAATGGTTTCATCTCCACATCTTCCATGCGCTACGACCGCTTGACGACCTGTGTAATAGGTACGCCTGACTCAATGACGTGAGCTTCCATTGATTGTCGAATTGCAGCTGCCCGAGCCCGAACTACTGACATCATGTCCTACTGCTTTAACTTCCTCTCCATGGCACCGCATACATGGAGGTTATTTATGTACTTATAAGTATGTGGCAACTGAGCCCGACATTCCTGTTCCTGAGCCCGGCAAAATCCATCGCGTCCAACCAGATTCCTCGGCGATATATATTGATCACCCATTTCGGACAAGCTCCGCATTTCAGGCTTTTTGGACTGAAAGTCAATTTACGATACTGCGTCCGGGATGTGGGAAATTGAAGCTCGACTCGGAGGTTGTAACTTATTCTTGAGGATCTGATGTGCCACCAGATCTTCGCTGTGAGCGGGAAAGTTTCCAAGAAAGGAGGCCTGTCAGGACATATCAAAACCTTGGGATACATTGGGGATGCATGGATCGTGCTGTCACTCGCCACTTGACATGATCGAGATCTTCGCCAATTCAGTCCGCTCAAGTTCACGGAATTTGGTAACTGGTAACCCTGCACCCACGCTTCGAGCAGATTCGTGCGTCACTTCTCATGTGGTCTTGATTTATTTCGATAGCTTGACATTCTCGGTGATTCTCAACCTTGCCTTGACACCTCTACGCACTGCTGACGACGACAGATTACCCTTCCTCGCTCCGTTCTGCCTGCGCTTCATTGAGAGATTCAGTTCTCTGGGATGACCATAGCACCTACACTTGATAACACTTGGGGAGCGGCTCTAATTGGTCTTATAGCATCTAGCATGTGAGTGCCACTTCAGCTCGTTATCGTAGTATGGTCCTCAGAAGGGGATCGCAGCATTTATGGTATCACGACGCTTCAATTGTGCGTATTGCCCATGCCCCTAGAATGACAGATCAAGTCATGGCCACTAGATACATCTATTATACACTCTACCCAAACGATAGGCGGGAACTCAAATTGCTGGTGAGTCACTAATTCTTACTCGCTCGTGTGGTACAGGGTTAAATTTTCATCTCTGCAGGCATGGAGCGTCTGGTAGGCTCCACGCTAAGGGACCAGCTGAAAATTACATGACGTGCAAAAATTTTCATCCATAGGATCATCGACTCGGTTTCCCTCGTTCTTGTTTGCAATGGGATGTATGGATATCGTGAGTGTTCTATAGCCCCTATGTAAACAGCTTCTCAATACACTTGGTCTCAATTTGCTAGTCGTGAGCGACATGGCTCACCCAGCACGACGGATGTTTGTTAACCGGTGAGCTCTCACTCTGACTTTTTTCTCCATGTTCCAATACTAGGTCATTTCTAGGTCGCTCGACGTAAGTCAAAAATTCAGAAATTGCGACCTGAACTTGATTTCAAAGTGCAATTATTGAATCAGATCGACCCAGCTCTGATGGTCCGTCGCAACAATCACGATGACGTGTTGTTCCATTTTTTGATACAAAGCTCAAGGGACTTTTGTCATTTCTTACCCACTCGTGCGTCAATTCCTAGTACGACCAGTGGTTCCTGTATTGACCACGTCATTCCACGAAAGTTATCTAGGTCTCCGGGTCTGGAAAGGTCAATTCAGTGTTCGCATCAACTCCTCGCAAAGTTACTGATCCTGTCACAGTTTGCAAGAGAAACTTCTGGTTTGGATGTGTCCTGGTACGACTTGCCCGACGCATCCCGTTGGGTTTCTAATAATGTTCGATCTTAGCTTGTGCTGACACTAACATCACTAAGTTGGTCCAAACATACAATTCTGAATATTCAGCTAATGAGATTGATCAGGTCTTGCCATCGGTAATTAAGAATCCATCGTCTGAGTGCTCATATACTCATCCATCGGGTATAGCTGCGTCCGTGCTATCGTGAGTTCGAAAAGCCATCTCTTACAGCTTGTGGTTTTTACGCCTTCCAAATAAAGATTTAGATTCAATCTTTGGATTGAAAAGAGCGATATCAGGGTACGTGCTCCCTTTCTGCATAACAGGGCTCCCTGCAAATCCAGCCGCTGTGCAGTGGCTCGGCCTCGCCGGGACCATCCTAGTCGTCGTGTTAGACATCATTATTGCCACCGTGCTCTGCGTCTATCTACTACTGCAGAAAGTGGAGAGCAAAAGGTTCCTTCTCTCTCAGAAGTTTCAATCAATTATTCAGCTCACATCTTTTAGGACAAAAAGGATCATCCGCCGTGTAGTGATATTCTCCGTAAACACCGGTCTGGTTTCATCAATCATGTCCACGGTTAACATCGTCACAGTATGTCCCCTGACTCAACTAGAAGCGTCTAGTTTTTCACGAGCGCTGATGTCAAAACCACCAGTTCTTCGCATTTCCCGATACGCTTATATTCCTGGGTTCGAATTTTCTGTTCACCAAAAGTATCATCATCGAGATTCGGAGTCTACAAGTGTGGGTACTGACTCATTTGTTTCTTCAGTATACGCCAACGCGCTACTTGCCAACCTCAACGCCCGAGAATCTCTGCGTGGTCGTGGGTACATAAAAGAAGGAACAATAACCCTCAACTGGTCAGCGTTGCGCACAAACTACAACGAAGTCCTTGTGTTGAACGAACCAGAGGTACGTATACATGCATTGTTGCTTGTTCGTGAGCGGAAACTTTTCATGTATAAAACCTCCTAGGACGGAACCACGGATCCCAGCTTCAGCTGTGAGCTTTCCCAGCCATCGCCAATCGCAGTAGCAGTCGCAATGTCAAATCGGAACGGGACTCAGGAGACACTAGAACACCCACGCACATCGTTGCGTATAAAGGTGTGATGACTGATTCGTGAGATGCCGATCCCTTTACATCGCCAAATACCTTGTTATACGGTCTTCTATACATTGTAAAATATAATTTCTGCATACAAGGTAACATGTTAGTACTAGCATCGTCCAACGATCGCATATACCCACCTTGTGTGGATAGACTATAACTCGACAACACGAGCCACATATCTCCTCAACTCCTCCATAAGCTTCATGGTTCCCTTGGGTTTCACATTCAACTCGACGACTGCGAGTGGGATTGACGCTTCATGACGCACGCGTGCAATATCTACGATGTGCCTCAGCAGTATCTCACTGAAAGGCCACCTGCCCTCGTAACCTAGCAGGATCCTTCGTAAATTCGGGCAGACAAGCCGACTCTGTGTTCCCATTCCCAGATCCCCATCCCCGACGGCCGCCGGTGGTGGCCGAGGCTGCGATAGCGCCTCGGAGAGTTGATGCAAGTCAGTCCGCGCAATCCGGAGAGTCTCGAGGTTGGTCGCGTATGCCAGAAATTCCACAATGTACCCCGAAGGGATAGGCGAGATGAGATGCTTCCCCAGTTCCAACGTCCTAAAGTGCGATAGGTGGAAGAACATCGTATGGGCTGTGTGAAAGAAGAATTGGGGGTGGAGATAATCGGAAGAAAAGCTGAAGCGTGTGTCGGCAGGCTCCTCTGACCATGGTTGAGCGCCTTCCGTGAGCAAGCGAATCATGTCGTCCCCGATGCGGAGGGTTGTCAGTTCGGAATGAAGGACGTAAGAGGGGCTACGGGTAAGGGGGGTGAGAGATGATATTTTGTCGTTGCTGTCAGGCGCAATGTCGGAGCGAGTATGCGTAATCTCGATGCGAGTATCTGGTGGTAATGATATTCCAGAAAGGATGTCGTAAATGAAATGCCCCGGTGCTTGAAGAGTCAATTTGTGGAGGTGGGGAAGCGAGGCAGGGGAGGGAGGTTGACCGTCAACACGGGAAAAGGGGTCAGTCCATATATGCTTTAATTCTATGTATTCCAGCTTCGGAGAGCAGTGGAATATGTCGTAAAGTTGTGACACGGTCAACAGATCCGGCTCCAGCCCCCTTAGAATTAGGGATGTCAAACTCCCTCCAGAACATGTATGCCAAGGGATGGACACATTGTGGAGTTCTAATTTTTTGACATGCACAAGGGGCGGAAGGTGTATGAAGGTAGTCCCAGCGTAAATTGTATCGTCGTCTTTCAAGGACAATGTCGTCAAGCCGGCTAAATCAGACTGGAGGTCCTTGAATAGGTCAACGAGCTCTCCGCGATCAAGAAAGTAGATGTCAAATGATGTAATTCGTCCTGCGTGTAGCTTGAGGTCTTCATCGCAGAGTTTTATTCCCCGAGACAAAGGTTCAGCCACAACCTGAAGAGAACGAGTTCCAGAGCGAGTTAAAAATTCTTTGGCCAAACGTGGGAAGCTGATGTCAATCCGCCGCCACAGTCGGGGTGAGCTTAAGGAGATCGACCGCCAGTTGCAGCAGACCTGAGAGAACGCCAACCGGAGACTTGGCAACCACCGCTCGGTGCGAAAAAGGTCCGGGAGCAAGTCTGAAGATGCACACAGGTCGAATATTTCCTCGAGGAGTTCGGGTGGGAGGTTTTGTATAGGAGATTCGTTGAAAGGGGTCGGTTCAGTATCCTGAGAAAGCGTCAAAGGCTGGGCCTCCATGGTGGTATCGTGAAGTTCAAGTCGGAGAGACATGTGCGGTGGAGTCTAGCGGGGACAAAAAAAAAAGCTCCGATTGAAACAAGCCGTGGCAAAAAAATAATTATGACTCGGTCATCTATTTTTATTACGGTCGGCTCCTGGTGTTTTTCGTGTCCGACAGTGCTTCACAGAAATTGTGCACGGTCGTTGGTCTTATCAGCTGCATACGGGGAAACATTGAGAACTGCTGACAGTTGGCGACAACCTATCGAGATCTTATCAGACTGTTTATTTCTACTAAAGCAGCCAAGAAAGTGATCTATGTTTGATGTGTGCGTGCCCCTATGGCCTCGAAAACATGTAAGGTCTGCAGGGCTGCAATATGTTGACCAAGATCGTTATATGCTGTTAAAATGGTCAGAGTAAATACTCTAAAGAGTGAAGATCAAATGTTCTCTTCCAATTGTGCAATGCGCCCGTCAATCAACGTCAAGACAGTGTTCATCCCCAACAGCGCCCCCTCGTCCGGACCCGTCCCCGGCGCCAAACGCGTATGAGCAAAGTCAATGAGCTTCACGGTAAAAGGTGGCCCCTGGCGTTTCCCAGCTTCCTCGTCCTCGTCCTCATCCTCATCTTCCTCTTCTTCGTCCTCACATTCACCGTCCTCAAGAAACTTCCGTATGACCTCTTCCGCACGTAACCAATCCGCCTCGTACACAATCAACAAGCTCCCACCAGCCATTGTCACCTCAATCTCGGAGAACGCCTGTTTGATATCCGCGATCTCGTCCCGGATACCCTGAAGTATCGGCAGGAGGGTCTTCAGCGGGAGCCCACTCGTTGACGCGCCGTGCAACCGTTCCTCGCCCTCTTGCACGGGCGGCGCCCCAACAGGGAAAAATCGCGCAATGCCATCAGGAAGGTCTGCGGGCTTGATTGACTTGCCATACGACTTCGGGGTATTTACGGCTTCGGATGTGATATTATCGTACACCTTCGAAAAACGGGGGGCATTTGTGTGTCAGATCGTGGTCGTAGAAGTACCCAAAATAGAAGGATTATTATAGACAGGGGGTGGGATGCTTACTTGGAATCCTGTGAGCCGGATCCCCGTCTCGAAGGAGGTGGTGTTCTTTGCGGTTTGGATCATCCGCTCGACCTTCTCGGGTGAGGCGGACTCATCGTAAAGAACGGTGCCGAGCTTCACATCGAGGATGTTGGGTTTAAGGAAGGGATGGGAGATGTTCTCTAAAACTATCGATTGTGTTTATTGTATACCAAGAAAGAACGCAGGGAGGGAACAGGGATGTGGCGGTAAGTTGGGTGAGCATATGAAATAAACAAATTACTCATCTTTCTGCGGCGTGTCTACATCCACGGGTGCAACGCTGATAGTTCCCTCCTCTGCAGATTTGGCCTCATCTAGTTGGCCTTCTAGCTTGAGAGTCCCAAGAAAATTGGGTATAAATGGGCGTAGAGGCTCAAGATCGGTATTCTGCTGCAGCGCCTGGTAAAATTGGAGTTCGAGAGGAAGGGCAGGCTTGATGATGAGCGAGCCATCTTCCGTGGTGAGCACGCCAGCATGCCCGCCGACCTGGGACGCCAGAGGCTTCGCAGTCGATATTGAGGACTCCATGCTCATTATAGTGGTCATATAAGCAATCGAGGCAGTGTGATCGTGATAATGATATTTAGATCTAATCTCTCTTGATTGTGAACCACGATCATGGCGTTGAACTTGAACTACGATCTGAATACATACCTCGCCGTCACCCTCTCGTCTGCATCGCCTTTCTTCAGGGAGCCCGCACAGCTCGCGGCGGTCCATCCGGCTGTCGCTCATGTTGGGCAGGCCGGGCAGCTGGAGGATGTTCAGGTTTTCAGCGTCCCCAAATTCGAATGGCAGCGCGTTAGCGAGGATGTACTGGAGAAATTGAGCAAGGCAGATGGGGTTGGAAGGGTTGTTGTGCAGAAGGTGGAAGCAAGGTCGAAGCGAGTCGGAGATGAGTTGTAGGGCAAGATAATAGGATGAGACGACAGCATATCATGTTCTTGTAAAGCCTTTGATCTCCTTGTTTCCTCTCAATCTTCTTGACGTTATGCACAGACCTATACATATACCTGTAGCAACTCCTCCACATTACAGACCTGCGCGCTGGCACGCACAGCCTTATCTTGCCGCGCAACGACTATCGGACCCTGAAAGCGCACAGACCACCACGGCACGTGTCGCTGCCAACAAAACCAACATTTTTTTTCAGATGCTTTTTCTTCCTTGCGCTCAAGTCAAATTGCAACCCACGGCCTAATATTTTTTTACGGCTGGTTTGTGCCAAAGTAGCGCGCATATCGAGCCTCTGGATGTCTTAGCGCTCGACGTTCATTCGTCATCGCTTCATCTCGATCACCCTTTCTTCGAGGAGGAGTAGAGCCGGCAGTCCGTACATACCCAACACAACACGCTATTGAATATATCCTTGTTGTTGCTGGACTTGATGCTCGAATTATGATATCTCTCTGGTGGCCGATGCGCCTTGGACGCACCTGGCAAATCTGGACTAGACGAGAACTTGATCTGTCGATGATAATCACCCTTGACTCGAGAAATAGTATCAATAAGCCCAGCCCATATGTTAGTACAATGCTTCGTTGGAGGGGCCCGAGTCTATGACAAAGGTGTGTATGCTTCATTTAGATGCAGCCTGTCGGAAGTTGACAATTTGCCGCAGTCGTACTATTGAGAATGATGTCGTCAGGATATTATCTATGTCTGCGGTGCTTGAGGTCTAAACTCCCCTATCGGCTGTCAATTGGGGCGAGAAAGCTCTTCGACAGTCCTTCGCCAGTCAGTGCAACTGCGGCACATGGCCATCGGCTTTGTCGGTCGAGTGCTTCGTGACTTGATCTAACTTGATAGACTTCCCAAACGCTCACTGTATCTTGCGTAGCACCGTCTCACGCGCGTGGCTTATCTGCGTTGCTTTCCCGATGCGCACTCGTTATCAATTATTACTTTTAGCGCCTGACCAGTGCATCGACACTGCGAGTCATAATTGATTGCCCCGAGAACTAAATTGGACGCTTTGCGCGAAATGCGTAGTTTGCTCGCACAAGGCAGTACAGCGTGATCTTTCACAGCACTTGTTTGACAAGGACTCCGATACCGGTCCGTAGCTATTTACATTGCTAGTGTACATCTTTACAAACAGAAGTAAAAGGTGTTCTCATGTGCGAAAATAGATTCCCCCCATCTTCTCTTTCTCTCTGATTTACATCCATCCATCCATCGACTAGCGCGCCGCCCGCACCGCTCATGGTAGCTGGCGGCCGTGGGCTCGGTTTCCTATCTAACCCTTCAGGGACCGGATCGGCTCCTCGGTCGGGCGAGACCTCGTTCAAGGTCGGGGTGGTAGCTGAGTGGTGCCGAGGAGCGTCGGAAGGGATGGTGGTAAGTGGGGCTTGGCATCTGAACTTGAAATTCGGGCTGCAGCTCGAAGCTGACAGGCTCGTCGTTATAGTCGTCATATATCATGGGGGCGGCCGCGGCGGCATCAGTGATGGTGGCGGCAAGCGGCGGAGTGCGAGTGTCGTTGAGAGTGGTGTAAGAGGTCGTGAGAAGGATGTAAGTGGTCGTGAGTAACCAGCTTTGCATATCAAGGTGGACTTTGAAAGTATCCTGATCGAAACTGGACGCAGCGCCCAGTATGCCTGCATGAAGGATCGCGCGTGCGAAATTACGAGCAAAAGCCGAAATGGCTCTGCGAGTCGGTAGTGCCGAAACGGCGGCTACGTAAAGCCGCCGAGCGGGGTGACCACTCCGGGTGGTGGTGGTGGTTTCAGGACGAGATGCGCGTCTCGTCCTGAATGGATGTGAAGTTTTGATGATGAGAATGAGGGCGAGCATAAAAGATAAAAGCATAGTATACATAGTGACCATGCGTAGATTGTGAACAGGCCAACAAACCCCCATGCCCCATGCCTTATATACGATGCAAAGAGAATAAAATCCTTTTCATTGGAGAAGTTCGGGGAAGACACGATCGGTTTACAATACGTATGAATCGAGGAATCGAGGTCAGGCATGCCAGACCGAACGCGCATCCTCCAAATTTGTCAGAGCCCTAGACTAATAGCATCGATAACAGGAAATCTCCATCGTTAGGAAAGGATCTGAATGGCTGTGGCGCGAATATCGACCGTGACGCGCGAAGTGGCACCTTCCCCATAGGATTAGGCCAGACCGTCCGCAGTCATTATGAGACCACGACAGTAGAGAAGACTCCTTCGCATCCAATGGAGCCACGAGTCGACCAGGTTTGAGCATGGCTTTCAGTAGATGACTCGTCAAGGACTAGTCCAATGGCCGTTAGGAGGTAGGGTAAAGGGTATAGCTTGTCTGTTTAACTTCCGGGGGTGTCGATTTCCGTTGAACGAATTTTGGGAAAGCCCGGAGGCTATTCGCGATAACATCTCGAAGGTTCTATGGACATCCATGAGCACCTGTGGGGCCCCGTTTTACATTGAAAGGAGCGCCGTGCGTTGAACTCTCTCGAGAACCCAGCTCAAACCGGAGTATTTGGGATGGTTGAGTGGGATTGTATGCTGCGATCATGGCTGTGTAGATATCCGATATGAAGACCAGATATCGAGTCACATCGTTATTCATCTGGCATCGAGCGGAGTCTGTTGACTGACGCGTAATCTGCGCTGCAAATTTTCCTTACGAACGCATGCCAACGAGAGGAGTTAGCTCTTTCTTTTATGTATGCTGTCTGCGGACTTCTCTGGATGACCTCGTTCGAACGATTTTGCCAAGAACGACGTAAGACCTGCTTTTTATCTTAACTTGACTGGAAGAAACTCTGTGAGAGGGCGAAGATCGAAAGCCGCTGAACGATCTCACATGGTTCAATTGAAAGGACCACGGCGTTGCAGCCAGTTGAAGGAGCGTCATCTGCTAATTTAGAACGCTTTTGAAACTACTTCATCACTTGTCCCAAAAATTTTCGCAAAGCCAAAGCTGGATCATTACCAATCCAACTGAAGAGACGCCTACCTTTCGCATGGACGTTCTGATTCATAAACGTCACTCGCCGGCTCCTTTCGAGCCGCAACGTACCGAATGAATGAATGAATCACAGCCTGAGTCTTCATTGCCACTTGCTGTGGAGATATTTGGTCATCATGAGACCAGATTCACAGAGCGACTCACTGCCTTGCGACCGACAAATCGAAGCCGGCAAATCGGAACTTTGACGTTGCAGACTGCGCACATTCGAAGTATCTGCTGTTAGAAAGATTAGCTCGCTCGATACTGACCTAGTAAAGTTTTCTCATTGGCTGGAAAGAACGTACCTTTTGGAGCGAACGAAGACACGGCGTCGAACGGGGGTGCGATCGTGTCTCCAAAGATATGTCGAATCGAAACCTTGTAACAGCCTTCATAGAGAAATGGGGGACAAACGTATCAGCAGACATGGGTGCTCGATGACTCCAGTTCCCCGCGTCCTTGGATCGAACTTAGCCCCGGAGGCACTGCAATGTACCGATGTGATATACTGAAGGAACGTCAGCTGCTCGCACAAAAAGCAATAAGCTTCCGTTGCTGACTCACTCGTGCGCGAAAAACAATACCATTCTGTCTGAAACGCGTTCACTGTTTTAGAGACGGCGAAGATATACACATCGGTGAAGATCAGCAGAAGCCCCACCTTCTCGAAGAAGAGCTAGCCATAAACTAGTCAGTCCAAAGTGTACTCAACTTTCTTCTGCGGGAGTTTTTTATTCGGAATATCATCCACGATACCTAGAATTGAAGGGCATAAGAAATGATGTTTCAATGAAAAGGATACCTCTACGAAGAAAAACCATGGCCTGCGTTTTTTGAGTACAACTTGAATGTCTGGGCAAGAGATCCGGAAAGTCAAACATATCAACTTCGACGAACCCAATGACACTGAGGCAGTGTATTAGGGCGATGATGTCCCAGCGAGGCCGATTCGACCGTTCCATAGACGCCATTGAAAGGAGATACGGTGGTAATTTCCGTACAGCCTTGAGAACTACCGGAAGGCCTTTCAATGCACAAGTTGAACATGAGCTGCGGCTGGCTCAGAGAAATGGCAAGTTGTTCCAAGTCACCAACACCGTCACAAGATCCATCAGTCACACATTTTTGCAACTCCGCGGTCTTTCGGAAAAACTTTGTACCTTCCTCTCGCCAGGCCTTGAGATCATTCGGTCCCCCACATTCGTAGACAACTCACTCACTGAGTCGGTTTGAAAAAGTAAGTACAGAGCTGATTGAATTTCAGAGTGTGGGGGATACAAAAGTAAACGATGTACTCGTACAAGATATGGAACGCGGTCACTAATACTACAGAGGTATTCGTACCCAAAAGCGAATTTTACGTAGAATGATGTGCAGTGTTGCGCGCGTAGGTAGAGATAGAAAACCTGCCATCCTGAGTGCTCTGGGCTACGGATGAAAAATTTTGTGATTCGACAAAGCCCAAGAAGATAGAGTGTGCATGCGATGCGATCAATAGTAGAATGTCGAGAAGCCCTGTTTTTTTTTTCGCGACTGGGGCTGCTCCAGTTCCCAAGGGAAACGAGGTCTTTATGAGGTTGAAATGACGTTGACAAAAGGGGCGAGCCCAACTAGGGAATGGGAAGCAGGAAACAAGGTGGCAAAAGTAGGCGTCGAAGGAACAGTCGGATGCGCAGTCGAAGGGATGATGAAATCAGCGGATTATGGTGGAATTCCGTTCCGCCGTTAAAGCGACCTCGCCTTGATCGCAGCAACGTTCTTCTGCGCATGGTGCTTCATGTTACCGACGCGCGTGGGATGTGGGCCCGGCGGGGTGGTGACGGCCAGGGGTGCCTGGAACTGCGACGACATACGCGGCTCTGTCGGTGGCACCGGATGCTGCACAGAGGACGCGACGATCGTGTGGTTAGATAGCAGATTGTTTCCCGCGTCCCCATGGTCTTGCGCGTGAACCTTCAAGCCGCGTGCAATGGACCTACGAGCTGCGCGTCTGCGCTGAAGGACCTCAAAACGGTCTGCGCGCCCTGAGAACTCATCTACCGTCGGCAGGATGACTCTGGAGAGGACATTGGCAAGGGCGAGATTATGGCGGAGATAAGAGCGCCCCAGGAGGCTGCGCGGCCCGGGCGTGGGCGCTTTGAGAGCAACGGAGTTCGCAGATGCGCCTGCGATTGTTGGCAGGGCGCTGGTAAAGGTGGCGAAGGAAATAATAAGGGCGGCGAGGAGGGTGAAAAGAGTGGAGGTAATCATGGTTGATTTCTGTCGTTCAGTAAGATGGCGGTTTCCTGTTGGAAGATGAATATTTCGTGGGAGCCTGCCGCGAAAATTGGAGTAAGCGAGCGATATTCCTGCACAGCGGGGCGTCGAGTTGAGGGAAGAATAAAAAGTCGAATTGCTTGAGCTTTCCTTTTAAAAGGTCACAATCGTGATGGAAGTTGAAAGGAGCTTGGGTAATGCAAAGCCAACCAAACGTAAGTATCGACGTCAACGTCGTCTGTTGCCATTGTCATCCAAGTTTGGGTGATAGTGATATTCAATAGACCCTGCTGAGGGCGATACGCTGGCTGGGCGTACTCCAGAAAAATGGGAAGAAATATATCAGACCGTAGCTAGAAAATCAATACAGGTGTTTAGGCCTCCGTTGTTAATTGGAAGGACCAGACGCTCACATACTTACAGAATTTCGAGTTAGACCTATTTTATCTCTAGTTCAAGGAGCTGGATACCATCATCAACGAACTGACGTTGTCCTTTGTCTAGGAATCGAGGATGCTCGAATTATTAATTGCCGTTGACACTTGAAGCTTGAAGGTCGAGGAAACAATCAGAGGAAGCGTCCAACCTTCGTGATTACCACCATTGCCCCTGAGGACATCAACACGCGTTTAAAACGCCATTAATCCATATGATACTGTATGACTGCGAGTAGGGGTCTATACATATAGTTAGTGAGTAAATTATGCGGAAGCTGCAAGTGCCTGCTCCGTCTTTAGCTGTCTAAGGTTGCGGTACGGAATCGTCCTCTCGTTCCGCTGGGTGTTCAGATGCTCCTTCCAATGCCTAGGTTGGTTCTTTGTGAGCGCCTGCAACGTCCATTCCAGCGCCTTCTCTACCCGGTCCTTCAGCTCCGCCACCTCCGTATGCTGATTCCACGCCACCGGCTGGCGGAAGCTCATCCACACATACACCACGAGCGCTTTATGGAACGACTCGAGTGACGCAAGCATCTCCGAACTCGTGCGTGACCTCGCGTTGCCGTTCATTTTGTTCTCGATCAGCTCAAGATTCACCATGAAGTCCGTCTCGTGCAGTGTCTTGACGAGGTCCACATTCATGTCGTCCCTGAGCATCTTTACGAAGCGGGAGATAATTTCGAGGCATGTAGCGTCGCGCCACGGGATGGGCGCCTGCACGAGCGTGAGACGGTCGGCGACAGGCAGCCCCGCGCCGCGACTATCCACGAAGTCACACATCTCGCGCAGGCGTTCCTCGCCCATCTCTGAGAACCGGAGGATCGGCGGCAGCCGGGAAATGTATTGGTGCGCGTCAAAGATCGCATGTGTCGAGCAGTCTGGCGGCATCGCGGTGAAGAGGGCAGCGAAGCTTTCTTTCGTAGGCCCAATGCGCGCGAAGGGAAGCGGTGGGATGTTGAGGGCGAGTTTCTGGCGGATGAAGTCGACATCAGCGGGGAAAAGGGCCGTGGTGAACCCCCCGGGCTGTTCGTTGCCGTGGAGCCCATATCGACCTGCGCGACCTGCAATCTGTTTGGTTTGGGAGGTGGATAGTGGACGATCCCTGACACCATCCCATTTGCGAACAGCTTCGAAGATGATACGCCGAATTTTACTGATAAAGAGTTTAATGCTAGTGGTGGAGGACGGGCAGTCACGTACAGGTTGAGCCCCATGCCAATCGCGTCGCTGCCAATGATCACATCATAACCACTATCGGGGTCGTTGAAGAGCGCCGCTTGCTCACTACGAATTTCTGGAGGAAGCATGCCGTACACGACGGCACATCGCATGGAGGTCATGCTTTCGATCCTCCGCTTGATCGCAAAGATATTGCTCCTGCTGAATGTCACAATACAGTCCCCTTTCCTCACCCGGCTAAAGTCGCCCTCCAGGCCCTGCTCCTCGACGTGTAACGGCGTGAGCCGCTCATATCGATTTACAATCAATTCATCACCCGTGTCCTTCAATAACTCCCTCACGACCGGCACCGCCGTCTCCTCACCACACAGATGCAACTCCTTCGCACACAAGCCCAGCACTGCCCGCGTCCATGCATTGCCTCGGGACTCGTCTGCAATCATCTGAATCTCGTCCACAACCGCGATGTCGTATTGCTTATGGATGCTCAACATTTCGACCGTGCACGAAAGCAGCGGGGCCGCCTCTGACACGACCTTATGCTCCTCGCCCGTTCGCATGTTGCATACACGCACGTACTTTGGGTTTCCCAACTTCCGTACCGCAGGCGCCACGTTCCCGATATCCAGTGCCGAATCCGTGTCCGCCTCAGGCGGCGGTGTCTTCGAATGCACCGGCGCTTCCTCCACACCAAGCGGCACGATCTGCCCTAAATTCAAACGCTCCCATATTTCGTGCGCAAGCAGCCGCAACGGGCCTGCGTACACGCCCGAGTTCGACGCGGCGAGTGCGCGAAGGGCATTGTGGGTCTTCCCGCTGTTGGTCGGGCCCACATGCATGATGACCTTGCGATGCAGCCTCCGGGCATCAGAATATTCCTCGGCGGGGTACGAGCGGTCCGCCGCGCGTGCGAGGGCCTGGACCTTGGCGATTGTGGTAGGCAGGATGCCAGCTGCCTCGAGTAGCGGTTCGTGGGCGGGATCTGCAGCCCATGTGAAGAGGATGGTAGAGTAGATGATGTCGATATTCGTCTTTACGGGCCCGTCGGAAAGGTCCTGTGCGAAGCGGACGAGCCCATAGCGCTCATGTCCCTCTGGCGTAGAGAGAGACCCAGACTGAACGGCGAGAACGAAAGCTTTGAGGAGAGGCCGGATTTCGTCTGCCGGGATACCGAAGGATTCGAGCCGTCGCGGTAGCGCACGATGCCCAGACCAGTTTTTTACCTCGCTCTCGAAGAAAGCAGGGATATTATCTGGGTCGACCTTTGGTACAGACGGCGTAGAGGACGACTCGTTGAACGACCTCTCTTTCCACACCTTAGCATCGCTACGCCTGTTGGTCCTCCGGTTAAAGTCACCACCGAAACCTTTAGAAGACGAACCCCAACTTTCCTTCTCGGACCTATAGGGTAATTTAGGTTGCCTAGAGGAACTGCCATAGCTCCCGCCCCAGTTTCCCTGTTGTCCGAGTCCATTTTGCCTCCGCTCCGCGTACTCTCGAGCACTGCTTGCTGGGGAACAGCGTAGGCGCGTCAGCTTTGTGAGCCGTGAAGGGATCGCGGCTGCCATGGCCACGAGATGTGGCGTTATTGTAGGGCAGCTGGGAGAGAGCCTCTCAGAGACTCAGAGGAGAGGGGCGTCTACATAAAATAGGACCAAACAACGCGCAAAAATATTGTACTGGTGCCAGCTCCCAGATAACTATAACGCGAAGCCTCAGCTCCGGATGCTGTATTTATATTTTTGGGATTATTCTTCATGGATGATTCTAGTTAGCATCTCATTTTGACGGCACCGCAGCGGTGGAGAAGGAAATTTCTGAGCGTTATTTGGTCCTATTTTACTTAGACGGCCTTAAGTTTCTCTCTCCCGCAACGTACACCCGCCTCTTTGGCTGCCCTACACCTAACGCCACATCTCGCGGCCATGGCAGCCGTTATCCCTTCACGGCTCACAACGCTGACGCGCCTACGCTGTTCCATCTTTCAAACATCATACAACCCTACTAGCGCCCGAACAGGAGCCAAGTACCTACGTGCACGCCTTAGAGGCCCTTCGATGGTCAAATACTACCCGACCGTCATCAATATCGCGCAGTTAGCGCGGAAATATCCCGCGCTGGAGCTGGTGGATGAAGACGAAGAGCAGAGGTTGCAGGACATTGAGGACCGGAAGAAGAGAGGCAAGGGCGCACCGAAGAAGGCGAAGTCGAAAGGTACGTCATTTTCAAGACTCATTCGGCGACCATTCACTGAATTTTTCTCTCTTGAATTTCAGCTGACAGTAGGAGAAACCAAAGAAAGCGGTAGACCGCGTTCTGGCAAAATATTTGTAGTCCACTTTCTGAACCTAATTTCTTTCTGGCTACGGCGCGTCCACCTGAAGTTGAGATGGATGCTGAAGCGTTGGCCCCCTAAAGCACCACGATAGGCTACTACCGATTAACGCCTCCATGTCTGGACCAACCATACTCAATCTTTCAAAATCACAGAAATGCTCCATCTTAAAGTATTCCTGGGCGAAGGCAAAGCAATGTATGTCTCTCTATAATAGGACACCGATACTCCACCCTTGTATGTACTTCATGTAGATGCCGTACCTGCCTTATTCTCACAGGACTAACACGCATTCCGTTCGCAGTCCATCCAAATAGACGTTCTTGGTGGTATATATGTGTGGTCAAGCTGGAACTGTTTCACCGCTGGTCAGTCTGCTACATTGGCTTTTAAACGGTCCTCCAGCCTGAGGACATTCACTTGATTTCTGACTACGTGACATTGACGGGGAGTGAAACGTTTGAGGCTAACATTCAGGAACACAAACGGCAGAAAAAGCAATTCTAAGGATACTTAGGGGCGCGCCATCTGCTATGGCTGCGAGCCTTCGCCACCATCGAAGTCTAACTCTATCAAAGATATTCACAATCCCCGAACGACACCGCCAAATGCGCAAGTCCCGAATCTGCCGTTCCCCCATTGACAGTGCCATGGCACGCATTAACAATTCCGATGAAGGCGTTCAAGCAGCTGGTGATATTGCCACCCCAACTGCCGATTGAAAACGCTGACGCGACTCCGGCACGTTCATAGGCGGAAGGCTGGGAGAGCGTGCCTGCGCAGAAGTTCACAGCGAAGGAGACCCTGTTTATCAAGGTGTCATCTTGTGAACGGGATGTTCTATTTGGTAGGACATACATGTTCTGCTTTGTTTCGAAATGATTGTCGCGGCATGTCTCCGCCTTCCAGCAGGCTCCTGCGTATGCGAAGCGTGCACCGACGAGGGCGCCAACGATGGCGAGAGCGGAGAAACGCATTAGCTGTGGTGAAGGCAGGGAAAAGGTCAGCGCTCATGCTAGGAATTTACATTGCAAGTTGTCTCGCACCAGCAGAGAGATAGAGGCTGGGTCGTAAAAAGGTGTTCTACGACGATTGGCGAAGATCACAAAAGAAAGTCTGGCCCATCGCACTATTTATACAGTCCGTTCGAGTCGAGCTTCGAGGCCCTTTATGTGCTTGTGTGCACGAAAGTTCTTCTTAACCCGCGGCATCTGACCAGGCGTCCAAGGATTTAGACATCGTTTGCGCACTTTGGTCGGGACGTATATAAGAGCCCGCGTTGAGTGGAAGTAAAAGTCAGAAAGAATCGCGAGTCAGGTCAGTCGAATTCTATTAAAGGACGGCTTTCATCTACTTCGAGACGCTGGCTGAGCATTTCGGGCGAAGGTGATAGAAAGGGGTGATCGAACAAGTAGTCGTAGATCTATCAGAGAGGGGTGGCAGTTGTACCGCTATCTCAGCGCGCAGGGAGTTTAATAGAAGATATGCGGAGCATGGGGTTTACTACTAGTAGACGAGAGCCGCGACATGCAAGGCTGTATTAGAGCGTACCAGGGTTTTCGCCACTTTCGAGGGAGACTGCCACTTGTATTCGCCATCGCTCCACTTATGCCTTCAGTAAACTTCAAGATAGAGCCCCGGATGGAACCGTCGCTATCCGAAAAGTGGGTGTCTGAACGCCCACCGTCTGGACACCTTGTCAAAGATCCCTGTTGCGAGATGGCCCCTCCAAACACCTGGAGGAAATTGGCTGAGAACTTAATGCAAGATCATTCGAAGATTAACTGTCGAATAGGGGGAAGGCACGTAGAAACAAGGAGCAGGATTCACGTGTTGCATCGCAAGGCAGTCAAAGACTTAGATAGCAACCACGGTGGGTGTTTACGCAAGGTATGCCGTGTGACGAGATTTCCGAGTAGATGAAAGAATTATATATGCCCAGCGAAGGCCCTTGGGGTTCGTATCGAATAGCGATTAACAGCACAGATTCAGGTGACAGGAATGGACAACCGCGTGCTTCCACACCTAAACGCTTGACGAGGAGAAGTACTATGCCTGACCTGTTCCTCGGTGCTCCCCTCAGTCGGTGGTCACAGTTTGTCACGCTTAGTCAAGTAGTCTTCAGGGTCCGCTTGACATCGTACCGACTGGCAATGTCTGGCATCGATAGCGCTCACCATCAATTTGAAAGTCCGCTCGCCGTTCAACGGCAGACGTGACAATCTCCAGAATCACGCTCGAACAAGGGACTCCACAACCTCCACACATTTTCAGTTCAATGAACTTCGAGTGACACGCTAGCATATGCCTCTAACGAGCTACGAAGTTATCTGAGGTGAATCTATCTTGTCGTTGAGATAGTGTGAAAATACCGACTGAACAGTAGCACCGAGGAACAGGTCAGGCATAGTAGATGTCACCCGACGTTGGAAGGTTGGAGTATGTGGAGTACCATTCCGTAAAGATCGATATAAACCACTGTAATAGATCAGAGTTTGACTAGAAGCAACATAAGTCGATAAATAAACTTTGATAACACTTCCAATAAGTACTTGAATCCAAGAAAGGGACAGTACCCCAACGTTGTCTCCGCGTCCTCATCGCCTTCCCTGTGCTTCTGACTTTCCAATTACTCCCTCCAGGATCGTAGAGCTGCCCACGGGCAGGCTCCTCGATTGCGTGCGCTCCGTTTGGTTAACCGGCGAAGACTTCATTTCCGTGCTTCCATCCTCACATCACTTGCGCCTGGACGGCCAGCCAGGCTTGGTCAAGGTCGCCGAGCCAATCCAGTGCTTTGCATAACGACTCTGGGTTTTCCACCCTACGATAGAGCTCGAAAGTCGTTCATTAGACGTACGGAGCGCCATTCGAAGAGATGTGGAGGCTTTATTGCTCATCAATAAGGAGAACAACTGTCGGCTTCCTTGGGCTTCGGCGCCAACGGTAGATAATGAAGGCAGCTACTGGCAGCAGCAAGAACAAAAGCAGCAAAAGTCCTCCTACGAGGAGGATGCCAGTAATTGGCACGTGGTACTCGGTGTTAGAGAGCCAATTAGACCTAATCGTGGGTAGAGGTGGTCGACTCTCTTCGTCCAAGCCTACTTAGAAGATGAGCGAACCTTCAATGGCCTTTCTTATGGAGACCTTCACATTTCCTAGCACGGGTGATTGAATTGAAATTGTTAAGTCTAGCATAATAAGCATTGTTATTCAAGTTGGAGAGTGGATCGCAGCTGGTGATGGATGAGCAACGTTACTGAGGCCGGCCAAGGGACAAACGTTGGACAAACGACAACAAAGGGCTTTCTTTAGCTTTCCTTATGTTACTCCACCACCAAGTGATTACAATTGGCTATCAATGGCCGCCAATCCTCTTTGAAGCACATTCCAAATCTTGTCTATAATCCTCCGATGTCAAGCCTCGTTTTCCACGCAGTATATTTGTCGCAAATGCGGGGTGAGCAGTTGCTGCGGCTTCCAATTCCTCTGAACTACTTCTCGATCCGAGGGCCTGTGCAAATAGTGTCCTATCATGGCAGGTTCGAAGCCGCTCTGTTTCACAGCTCCTGGCGCCAATCACTCAACCTCCGGATGGATGCGTGCTCTTCCTCTTTCCTTGCTCTGGATCTATGAAAGGTGTTTCATATCGCTAATTATTTCTGTCTGTAACGAGGCGCGTTGCTTTGGCGCTGCAAAGTGATATCTCACAAGTGCACATATGACCATGACTTTCAAGTCACATACCACCAAAGCAGCTGCCAGCGTCATTACGCAACCGCCTCGTCCTGAGCCACTGCCACAAAACGCACGAATCGCGCCAAATCATGGGATCCTGGAATGCAGACTTCTCTTTGCGCAAATGCTCTCCTGGCGGATCGTTCGAAGTCTATGCAATACAAACAGATATGGGCGCTAACCTATGTGGTTCTTCTAAATTCCCACCGCTTTTCGCCCGGCAAGGAGCTTGGTGTACTATTCTACATGTTTCTCACTTCTCTTCTCCGACGACCCAATTTCAAGGTGTCACGGCTGCTGATGAACACAGCGCCACCGATTGGGACTGATTCGTCGCTTTCATCTCGGGGTTCATTTATTGCGTGCTGTATGTTGCAAATCTCCGTCACTTCCCTCATGGTACTTGGGCAGTCAAATAAGCTTTGTACATGCGACCACTCGGCGTCAATACACTGCATTTGGTAGTTGCGATGGGCGCCCATCCTTGGTACATAAGGTCTGTGTCGACTAGTGCGGTACGCTTTGTGGCTCCATTCAATGAACTCCATGTACGCTGGCATCATCGTATCCTTCCTTTTCGTTGGGCTTCTCTTCATATTGCAATACCTGCGGATACGCTATTTGCACGGTATCACGATTCACCGTACCATCCCCACAATACACCGTCTTTTCAGCCCGCCAAATTCCACTGCTCAAGATTTACTTGCTGCCAGAGCAGTCCCGAATACCAGACTCATCCTAGCCTTCGCTCTAACAAACACCTTCGTCAGCGATAATATTGACATTCATGCGACTTTCGTTGGCTCTGCGACGTTACTTTTAAAGGCGGCGACGGAGCGTGGATGGCCACACTTTCAACAAGTCGCTATAGATGCGGTGGATGCGGCCTTACTTGGCGGCGGCCAACTCTCATTCGACGTACTTGTCCAAGATGTGACGATGCGTGTCGCTCTTATCGGCCTCTTGGGTGTCGATACCGCCATTTCTGAACTCGATTCTCGCGACATCTGCATGGTCGCAACACTTATCACAACTCTGTGGTCGCTTTCGAAGAAGCCAGACCATATCCCTCCCGATCTCCTCCTTCTACTTAATCGCCACTTGCGCCGCCTCATTCCTGACGAACAAGCATACCCAAATCCGCTGGACTACCTTATCCCTGTCTGGGAGACGTTGTGGCGTGTGGTCGCGGTCACAGTCGCGTATGCAGACAAACACTGCTATGGTGATAAAGTATTTGCAGAGCTCCAGCGCCTACCCACGATAACGCAATTTCGCGCTTTCGGGGACTCCCTGCCGTCTGTAGAATGGTTCATAACGGAAGCCATGCGTCTTCACCCCCCTTCGAAACATATCGCGCGATCTTTCGTTCGACCATCCGCGTCGACGTCGACTCTACCTCTATTCTTTCAGACACTGCTCACCAAAGCTATCGGACCCTTGGTTCACCGCGAATGCGCAGACATTGAAACTGTTTTGAGATCGGAAGATATTTGGGGAGCGGATGCCGACAAATTCGACCCTTTGCGATACCGACCCAGTCGCGTCACGCAGGAGCAGGAGAGGATCAAGTGGCTCGCCTTTGGTCATGGCCGATACAGATGTGTTGCGGCTGCATGGGCTCCCATGGCGGCTGGGATAATTTCGGCAGCCATCCTTGATCGGCTGAAGGTGGGGTCAGACCTCCGCCTTGTGGAGGGCGATTGCGTTGGGGCACGGGAGGGATGGAGGGGCTGGTATCTGAGCAGAAATTGACTTGGAATTGCGTTCTTTGATACCGCTGCGGTAAGGCACTTTTTCCAGGCATCGTAATTGGTCGAGTAATAAATCATGTATTTTTTTGTTCCTCTCGCAGACTACTCTATGATACGAAGTCCGGCTTTTGCGATCTCAAGGTGTAACTTTGATATATATGACATGGGGCATAGGATTGGTTCGTTCAAAATCTACAACACGGCATGAATGTATATAGTTCAAGTTATGTGGTTGTTTTTCTTATGATCATCGGCATACTCATCATCAAAACCTCACATCCGTTCGCCATGCACAACCCACGCTGGTCGCACAAAAGCATCACAACTTCCCGGAGTGAGGACCCCACCTAGGCTGAAGCTATCCATTGCAGTGAACACTGAAAGCCCGTCGTGGCACAGATTCTCGACATGTCCTCCGTATCGAAAGCTAGATCACCAAAACCGGGTAGGCGATCCACTTATTCAACGTCGTCCACTGGATCATGCGCGCGAACTCTGGTGTCTGGAAACTCTGTGACTGGGAAAATTAGAGGCGATTTCACTGCTGCCGTTGAATGCGGAGTTGTTCAAATTCAACAATTCAACATACCACAGGTGTCTCATTCCCGCAGCCCCTGCACATCTTCCACCCGCAACCACTCCCGCCTCCAGGAATCCACGGTGATGCGGTTGCTTTTTAGAGTTCAGAGGCCGAGAACGGCACTACCGACGAGCTATATTTCAGTTTCATCATTGAATGTCAAGGTGAGCTTCTAAACGGACCTCCTCGAGCCTACCAGCATGCCACGACGTGAAGTTCCTCCGTCCCTTCCCCCTCCTGACCGTGAACAGGACTGGTCGCCCGTAGCCGGGCCGTATTAATGAGATAGCGGTGTATGCGTCTAAGAGCTACTCCTGGATTCTGGCCTAGATGAGCGCCAGAGGGCAAGGAAAAACCAGCCCAAGGCTCTGAGAGGGAGGTTGCAATTAACGCTGGACGTAATCGAAAGGAGAGAATGGGGCACAGCAACGCGCGGCCAGTGGTGCCATTATTTAAGTGTTCTGACTGTTTATACTTTGATAGGGAGTCAACAGATGTGTAAGAGTGGTAAATTCCCGAATCTAGAGGCGCCATGTGCGGCGAAGGGGCGCTTGATTATGCTTTGGCGATACGACGGTGGTAGTAGCTGAACACCTGCCCCGGGCCCATGATCTTGGGCCCATGAGAAGCGATATACCACGATTCTGGCTGCCGGAGGTTGTAAAATTGGTCCCATATTGTAAATTCGCCTTGAATTTGTGCCCCAAGGAGCGGCAGGTTGGTAGCCCATAACAGTCAAGTACTTGAAGGTGTACGTACATGTGGGGCATTATTCTTTAGTCAGTATCACTGTGGCGACGAGAAAGTATGCTCCTCGCCGTATTCTGATTGTTTGTTCAAATAAAACCTGGAGGCTGAGGCTGGTAAACGCTTGCGCCACAGTCACAAACGCCGGTAGTAGTGATACTGTTCTGCCAGTGGCCATCCATTATAATCAGACGCTGGAACATCGACCAGGCCCTCGGAGCTACGAAACCACGAAACCGTGTAAAATAAAATAAAAATATTATCCACCATCAATCAACCAATCTAGTATTATGCATAAAGTGATACCGTACAATGACCGCAAGCAAGTCTCTATATCTCCATAGCTCGCAATTCTCTTTCCTTTTTCCTTTATAGAAATAGTATCAAGCAGCGTCTGCTTTCGTCTCGACGAACGGGAACCACGGATGCACTTTCACATCCCACTTCAAAGTCCCCACATCGAAGCTATCCATATCCCGCACGGACGTTGGGAGTCCCTCTAGGCCTTTACAGGCCTCCACCAGATGGTCAAGGAACTACCATAGAGCGTGAGCGACCACATGCATGGACGGTATGGAAAAAAATACAGACCTGCAATCGATCCGTCGCCCATAGGTTTGCCCAACCGCCTGAAGACCCCATCTGGACGAGACCTGTCAGGATACTCTGTGTCATCTCGACCGCGCCGCGTGGCGAGAATAGCTCGTCCTGGGTTTATGTAGACAGACATTGAGCATCTATTTTCTTTCGAGCGTAGGGCATGAGTGAAAGGGTGACTGACCTGGAGGACATCCGCACATGCATTTTTGAGGCGATGTAATTCAGGATGCCCAACCGTCGGGGTTTTGACGGTGTCGTATTCGGGTCGGAAGGCCCACTTGTAGCGGCGAAAAAAGGCCGGGCGCATGCGGTCCCGGTCGAATGTGAGGAGCGACATGCATGACTGTAAGGACCGCGTTAAGATGTGTGAGATGGGGAGGAGACGGGAGTTCCACGATGACATACCACGAATGTAGCGGTGGAGATTGCTTGAAGCGCGGTGAGGAGCTGGTGTTGGAATTGGATCTCCTGGAATGCGCTCGAATCTGTGGCACGTGGGTCAGGATATACAGGACGCAAATTGGGGGGACCGCAGGCCCTTACCCTTTGGCACTACATCCAACAGATTGTCCAGGCACGATAGGTGCTCTTCCAGGACTTGTGCAGCATACCAATATGCAAACGGACGCTCCTCCAAAGAATACAGCTCAAGCTGAAATGCGGAGAAGATCACCTCTCGTATGGCGGACAACCTCCAGATCAGAGCCACGTTTGGAAGCTGCATGACGATATGATTCTTTGGCAGATTCTGCACGTTCCGTCAGGCTCCGGGCAAAATTGAACAGTGGGCGCGGGGGGGAGGGGGACGCACGTTCTTCTCGAGCTCAGTCGTTATTTCCCTTAGGGCGTCGTACAGTTTATGCCAATCAAGCAATGATTTTGCTAAATGCCGCCGCCTCCGCGGCGGATTGAGCCACAGCCCTCTGATGTGCGGAGTTATCAGCTATTGAATGCCAAGGAAGGTACAAAACAAACAGTAAACGGAGACGGATGAGCCTTACGGACATTCATTCATTGAGCGGGACGTGACTTGCCTTGTACAGGATGCGCTCCATGTGCGGGAGTGGGGAGACGTCTGAGGGCCAATGTTGAACCACCGTCTTGACGATGACGTCATAGGGTATGCCGAGCGTTTCGTGGAAAAAGCGTTCCACCGTCCATGTGAAGGTGAACTTGTTGAGGATCAAAAGGCCATCATAAAATGCAGACTAACAGGCCAGGTCACAACCGAAGACGCTGGAGAGGAAGGGGACGAAGCATGCCTGTGTGTATGAACGTAGATATGCAATTCGCAATGGCGGGTTTGGTAGCCATACGCGTAGGTTCGCGACGATCTACACGGTGGATGGTGGTTGTTTAACGTCCGTCATGATCTCGCAAAGCCGTTCTCACCTCCCATGTCGCTAAGCTGTGCGCCTGAGCAAGCAGACTGACTTCCTGCCAGCCGTCGAGAAGAGCATCAACCGCCTTCCACGTGTCTTCAGGTGATGGGACAGGTACGATACGGAGAGGAACGAAAGTTTTGAGGCGCCTTGCGATGCAAGGGTCGAAAGCGTGGTAAGCAGGCGATGAGGATTCCGGTTCTGGAGAGGGATGGGAGCGGATAATCATCATCTGTTCGCGGGCGAGATCTATAAGGCTTTGGTATTCGAATGGATTAGCGAAGACGTCGGATTGCATGAGCTGTAATATTGTCTGGTATTTTCTGTCAGCGATGCGTGTTGTGAACGGAAGTGATGAACATACTTTTCGAAGAATTATTCTTGCGCGAAGGGCGTTGCGCCAGAGTACCCCGACTAAGAGATAGAATCTGATGATTAGTATCATGCCACGAAGCAAGAGAGTTGGCAGACATTTGGTGGTCTTCAGCAACCACATGCTGGCGTCCTCAAGTGAAGATATCACAAATTTGACGGGTACGCCTTCAAGAAGCGAGACGTCACATTTTTCGCTCTGCCAGTCTTCCACCTGCATGACATTCAGCCAAATGAAGAGGAAAGAGTTGTAACGAAAGGAACGGACATCCTGAACACCACCTTTCGAAAGCTCCCGCCATGATAGATCACAGCACTTGAGTAACCCCATCACCCACGCCTTCAAGACGAGGAATAAAAGCTCCGGAGGACGTGACGGATCAAATGTCGCCAAAAGGCGCGGAGGAATGTATTCAAAGTCCAGCTCTGCTAGGAAATGGATGTAAAGGAGCGTGAACACGGTGTGCGAGAGGAGATTGCCAGAGTGCCACTCCATCTTAATGTGGCTCATTAGCTCACAGTCCAGAGCCGCCTTGGATTGACTAACCTCGTACGAAAACGATCTATCCAGGATCCAACACAGCTCTTGCGGCAGCATAGGAGTCATCGGATCGAACTGAGGAGTCCTGTGCTCCTCTGCGATTAACCCGCTGTCGAGGCGCGGTTCCCCAATCTTTGTGAATTTAGTTGGGACTGACACCTAAACCCTCTCCAGCTCACCTCGAAAGCACCCATCGCGTCGTGCAACGTAAGATCGTCCATGAACATGAAGCTCCCGGATTCCATAGCTTGGATACAAATTATCTATGAAGGTCTTTCCTACCCAAGATGGTCATCACGTACCAGCCGCTGCATCCGTGAAGACCTTCGTAACGTCCTCGAAATGGAACCCAGCCCCGGGCATCGTTTCCTCGGGAATGTCAACGATCATGCGGTCCATGCTGCGGCTCCAGAATGACAGATTATGGGTCCGAGGCTAAAACCTGGACAGAATTGAATTGAAGAGTAGTAGTAACCGTAAAGTACAAGGCTGAAATTTCAGTCCGGGGTTGATACCGGTCCTGAGCGGGGTGGCTGTGTACAAAATAAATGCTTTCCGCACACCGACGACTCTTCCTCTGCGAATTCTCGAGGACGACACGCCGAGCCTTCAGTTGCTCATCTGTTTCGCGTGCCCCAGGACGTGTTATCTTCTCCGGGATACAGCCTACAGGAGTTCCGCATGTGAGTGTATGAGGCGTCTGCTACACTTTCTTTATTTTCTGACGGGCCAAGCCCAGCTAGGCAACTACTTAGGCGCTCTTTCGAATTGGGTTAAGCTGCAGAAAACTGCTGCACCGGAGGATCAACTTTACTTTTCGATAGTCGGATGGCACGCGTTGACGCTGCCGCAGGACCCGGATACGCTTGCGACATCGAGGAGAGACCTTCTGGCGACTTTATTGGCAATAGGACTTGACCCGAAACGTTCGATACTGTTTCATCAAGACCATGTAAGCATTATTCAACCTAGTTATAATCCTCCCTCACATTGCCACTAGAACCAAGTGCACACGGAACTTGCCTGGATCTTGAGCTGTATTACGCCCATTGGCAAGCTGCGGCGAATGACGACCTGGAAGGTGCGTGTTTCATTCACAGAAAGCTCCCATGTACCCACAGCACGAATAGACACGCTTAGCTGCGTCTCGGAATGCGAACGATGAATCTGAGGTTGACGAGTCTCTCCTCAATGCCGGCCTCTTCACTTATCCTGTCCTCCAAGCTGCGGATATCTTAGCTTACAGGTGCTCCTCGCTATTGTTTGAATCTCCTATGTGAATTAAATGTAGGGCTTAGAGCGACACACGTTCCCGTTGGCGAAGACCAAACCCAACATCTAGAGCTCTGTCGAGATTTGGCCGACATATTCAACCGAACATTCGCATCCTCAACTCCTTTATTCAACCTCCCGTCCCAACTCAACAGTAAGTGCTTTCACAAATTCCTCCGAAGCATGTCGATCTAAGCTCTTTATCCGTCCAGCAACGTCTAGAAGAATCCTCTCCCTCCGAGACCCAACTTCTAAGATGTCAAAGTCCTCGCCCGACGTCCAATCACGCATCCTCCTCACCGACACCGCTGCGCAGATAAAAACCAAAATCCGCTCAGCAGTGACCGACTCCATCCCGGGCATCACGTATGACCCCGCCACGCGCCCGGGCACATCAAACCTGTTGACAATCCTCGCGGCGTGCACGGACGAAGATGTGCAAGACGTCGCGCGCCGGTATGAGGGAAAGGGACACGGGCATCTCAAGGCTGATGTTGCGGAAGCGGTGGAGCAGATGATCAAGTACCCCAGGGCAGAGTTCGAGCGAATAAGGCTCGAGACCGCGTTTTTGGAGGAGGTGGCGCAGAGTGGGGCGGAGAGAGCGAAGGAACGGTCGGAAACTACAATGCAGCAAGTGAGGGAAAGGTTGGGCTTGCGGCGTTGATCCTATGGCGGGTCCCAAGAGCAGACATGAGTCGTATCTCGCAATCCATTTTCTACGAATTTCAACTGACGACCTTAGTTTCTGGAATAAGAGTAATAAACGAGGACGTATTTTGAGACGGTCCAGTTAAAACCACAATTGATCCGGGCTGCCATCGCCATCAAGTTGGCTGGTCAAGAACGACGCGGATTCTGATTGGACGATGACTTGCAACTCTGCCAAATGCGGACTTGCGGCCTGATGGTCGCGGAAAGAGACATCGGAATACGGATGAAATCCTGCAATATAAGAAGGCTGGCTTTTCTCGATAATCCTTACCTTCCTACCGCCTTCACAGGTGTGTCTCTCCTCATCCTCACCTTCTAATCTTCCCCAGCTACCTAGAACTTCCGTGAGCGTCGTCACCGTGCTCTACTATCTGTTTGCTAACATTATGCCCCCAGTTCCACAACGAGGCCTGACGACCACCACCACTAGGACGCCACACCGCCGCAAGTCATCCAAGTCCCAAGACGCAAGATCAAGACTCAAGTACTCAAGACTCAAGAGTGTGATGTGTGATCTCCTGTAGATAGACCGGGGGTGCTTGAGCGGGGCTTCCCGTGATCAAGGGCAGACGCGCGTTCCGTTTCCGGGGTCGCAAGTCAGAGTCAACATTACCATGGTGGCCTTTCCGACTGCCCCTCTGGGGTTGGAAGGACTGGTGACACTTGTGGCGTCGACCAGCGCCGGCCTAACAACGTGGTGGGCCGCGAACCCGCCCTTACCCAGCGGGGGAGCGGCTGACACTGCGAGGCTCAGACTATAGCTACGATCATGCGCGATTTGGGGTCTCTTGTGTCTTCTTTTCTTTCTTTTTTTTTTTTTTTTGAGGGGGCGAGTTAGTGTCGACGTCCCTCGGTGGCCTCTCTGACTGCTCCCCTGGGGGTTGGAAGGATTGGTTACGACCGACGTGTTGACCAGCGACCTGAATCGTGGTGGGCCGTTCCACCTGCCCTGACCAAGCAGAAGAGAGAACGGCTGACACTGCGAAGGTAACCAAGTTAAACGCGACTCGATTTTATCTTCGCTGGGTACCCTTTAGTGTTTACTTGTCTTTTTCCCCCCCCCCCTCCTTTTTTTTTCCTTTTTCTCAATTGAATCATATAAAAATGATCGTTCCAAGGAATGGTATACGGAGTTTGAGATCTTATGCATTATGGCCCGTCTCTTGGGACTGGTAAGGCGCTTTTTCAAGCAGATGTTCCTATCACTAAATTCGAAGCAGTCATGCAAATTAGTTCGGTTTTAAGTAGAATCAAGTTGGGTTGAAGCTGAGCGCTGCGAGTGACGCCACAAGTAGTTCGACCCCAGCAAACTGAAAGCGGAGACATTCTGCGACTGTTATCGTTAATTATTAACTTCCGCGATTTCTTTAGTGACTGGTTTGAGTCTATGTCTGAATCTTTCGGGTGTAGAATTGGCTGGATACGAGACTGACGAGAAAAATTTTACCATGATTTATTGGACATATATTTTATACTAGTCTCGTCGCTTGATTGCCTCTACAAGGTCGGGAAAAGGAAAAGTCTAGGATGCCATTAATTCATCCATCCATCCAATCATTCGGATGTTCGCGGACATCAAATTATACCCAAAGCAACATCCAACCCCTGAGGCCTGAGCGCTTGAGCGCTGAGCCCGAGGTCTGGTTTTTTGGCTGGTTTTACCAATCATTCAACGGGACACGGGTTGAAAACAATCCTCGGTACGAAGAAGGAATCCCCGTTTTCGTTGGGCTGATTTCCATCATGATCACAATACACAATGCACATGCTACCAGTCATTCATTATGGTCGCGTGCTCCGTGTAACACTGCTTCAAGCTTTGCCTCTATTCACCACATATTATAACAGCAGAATATAGATCCTGGATCATACTCAACTATTGGTTGAGAATGCCCGGTTCCGATGCGCGATATCACTCTGAGAGTCGGACGTCGAGGACCCAATCGTACAGATCTTCTATATCGCTGGCCCCTGAAGTTCTGGATCTGGCGTTCTTGAAGTCTCGTGCTCATCTGTGCGGGACTTTTACGTCCTGATTATTGCTGTCCCACGCTAGCTGGTCACGGTGGACGTCGATGACGCATGCGCGAAGACTCCGACTTCTGAAGGTCTGCGGGTACTGTGAAGGTGGAGCTCGAATGGGTGGTTGCTGTTCATGATCAGGTAAGTAGCAAATCGCCACTCCTTATCTCATCTTCATCTCCTCATGGCCATTGACGCGACTTAGGCACACACATTGTGATCATCGGCTGTCAATCATCCGCAGCGCACCAGAAACGTTTTGCCCAGCAAGTCGAAAAGTTGACAGTAGCCCCAGTTTTGAAAACCTAAACATGCAGAAGAAGCCTTCACCCTCGAGCCCCACCATCGGCACCGGCACCGCCCAACCTCGTCCGTTCAAAGTCATTGGCCATGCAGGCATGCGCACCACCGGCGACGGCTCCCTCATCATTAAGCCCGCTTTTCCCGCCGAACGCCAATTCTACGAAACCCTCGTGCAGGATCCATACCTCGCGCCCTTGCGGCCGTTCATACCCAGATTTTTCGGAACACTACAACCAGAGACCCAAGGAAAAGGGGGTGGTCCTCGGGGTGGCATCCCCATTCCACCTGGCCGGACCCAGTCCTTAATCTTGGAGAACCTCTGTAATACATTCGTCAAACCTAATACCTTGGACGTGAAACTCGGCACGCTATTCTACGATGAGTTCACTGCCCCAGATAAGGTGTTGCGCAATGAGAGGACGGCATGCGAGACGACATCGCGCGCGACAGGGGTTCGGCTGACTGAGTTTCAGGTGAAGTCCGCACTTGCTCGCTTCCTGGGGGGTTGACGACCGAAACATCGGCGCAATTCTAACCGAGAAGGGACTATCATTCCAGGTTTACGACAACACGACGTCCCAGCCTGTTTGCACGCCAAAGTCGTACGGGAAAGCCATGAAAGCATCAGACCTCCCTGCAGGTATCGCGCAGTTCTTCCCCGTTTCCAGAGGATCGTCGAAACTTGGTCTCCCACGGAAGACGCTTGTTCCTATTTTGCGCGGCATACGAGATATCGTGTCGAGGATCCACGAGGTGTATATGTCGTTCGAGATGCGGATAATCGGCGGGAGCCTGCTGATCATGTATGAGGCTGATTGGAGTCGAGCCGAAGACGGAGTGAAGCGGTCAGGATTGAGGCAACCAGCTAGAGAGGACGATCATGACGTCAACAATCGCCAACCATTTGTCGTCAAGTTAGTTGACTTCGCACACACTCGTCTAACACCTGGAGAGGGGCCCGACGAAGGCGTTCTGCTGGGATTGGATACCATGGTAAAGCTGTTGGATGGGCGCATAGCGCAATTGGCCTGATCTATTGCATTGGACTTGTTTATATATACCACACTATACATTAGCTTTCTCGGAAAGGCGAGTTTTTCTCATTCTAAATCTCGGTAGCGCTGCTATATGTGCGCTAGCTTCGGTGTCTGCGTGCTTTACAAACGTCTAATCATGCCTTATCTTAGCCTACGGATGAACGTCGGCTGCAAAAGTGCACAACACCTCTCCATTCAAAGCGTCCCGTCTCTTGGGATCGAGTTACTTGTGGCGTCACTCTCTCGCAGCACATTTAAAGCGTACTAATCTGCATGACTGCTTTGAGTTTGGTTATCGAAGCGTTTCTTTAAGTTAGAAAGCGTCTTGCCGAAGCCAAGAGACGGGGCGATAAGATCTTAAGACTCCGTACACCATTTCTTCGGAACAATCATTCTATTATGATTCAATTGAGAAGAAGGAAAAAAAAAGAAGTGGGGGGGTGAAAAAGACAAGTAAACACTAAAGGGTACCCAGCGAAGATAAAATCGAGTCGCGTTTAACTTGGTTACCTTCGCAGTGTCAGCCGTTCTCTCTTCTGCTTGGTCAGGGCAGGTGGAACGGCCCACCACGATCAGGTCGCTGGTCAACACGTCGGTCGTAACCAATCCTTCCAACCCCCAGGGGAGCAGTCAGAGAGGCCACCGAGGGACGTCGACACTAACTCGCCCCCTCAAAAAAAAAAAAAAAGAAAGAAAAGAAGACACAAGAGACCCCAAATCGCGCATGATCGTAGCTGTAGTCTGAGCCTCGCAGTGTCAGCCGCTCCCCCGCTGGGTAAGGGCGGGTTCGCGGCCCACCACGTTGTTAGGCCGGTGCTGGTCGACGCCACGAGTGTCACCAGTCCTTCCAACCCCAGAGGGGCAGTCGGAAAGGCCACCATGGTGATGTTGACTCTGACTTGGGATCCCGGAAACGGAACGCGCGTCTGCCCTTGATCACGGGAAGCCCCGCTCAAGCACCCCCGGTCTATCTACAGGAGATCACACATCACACTCTTGAGCTTGAAGTCTTGATCTTGCGTCTTGGGACTTGGATGACTTGCGGCGGTGTGGCGTCCTAGTGGTGGTGGTCGTCAGGCCTCGTTGCGGAACTGGAAGCATATGTTAGCAAACAGATACTAGAGCACAATGGCGACGCTCACGGAAGTTCTGGATAGCTGGGGAAGATCAGAAAATGAGAATGAGGAGACACATTGTGAAGGAGGTAGGAAGGTAAGGATTGTCGAGGAAAACCAGCCTTTTTATATCGCAGGATTTCATCCGTATTCCGAAGTCTCTTTCCGCGACCATCAGGCCGTAAGTCCGCATTTGGCAGAGCTGCAAGCATCGTCCAATCAGAATCCGCGTTGTTCTTGACCGTCAGCCAACTTGATGGCGATGGCAGCCCGGATCAATTGTGGTTTGGACTGGACGGTCTCAGAATATGTGAGCTTCGTTGATTACCAGAAATCAAGGTCGTCAGCCGGTTCGTAGTAGTATATATATGAATTACAAAAGACGACTTAAGGACTCGCCTGGATGTCGTCTTCAGTAGAATTCAATGTCCGCGAACATCCCAATGGCTTGCTAAAATTATCAGTCTAGCCTTTGTCCAGCCTTGTAGATCAAGAGGAAATCAAGCGGCGTGACTGGTAAAAAATACATGTAACTGCAGACAATGATTGCCAAGAGAACTTTAAAGGAAGAACGAAAGGCTCACAATTTCAACTGAAAAGCTTAAGCTAATTTTAGAAATAACACAGAGAGCAGCGTGATAGTGGGGCGTTTTTGCTCGAACGCGAACGCCCCCTTTTTTGTCAAAACGGATGGCGTTGGAGCATTGCGTTGTTCCTTGTCCGAGAATCGCTCTCGTTAACGAGTGTTAGGCCCTGAGTTGTATCGTGGCTTAGGCTCAACTGGACCACATGGGTACTGCGAACACGCCTGTCGGGCTTGAGACAGAGTTCATGTCAGCCACGAATATCCTCGCCGACGACTGGTCTTGCGTCTTCGGCGGTGCATCTCTGCGTTGTCCCTCAACATGGCCTCAGCGCTGGACATCCTCTTGTGCGCCTCCTCTATAGCAGTGTCCAATCCTCTATCAACCTTCCCCGTCTTTTGGGTAACAGAAACGGTTTCTCAAACAGTCGCAGCGGAAAGCCCTGTTCCGGCCTCCACGGAATCCCCCATTCTGTCAGCTGTCATCCCAGCAGTGCCCCTGCCACATCCGCTTGAAGTCATAATACCCTTCCTCTCCAGTGCTCCACCACCCACGCCGTTGTCGCCTAACCCCCCGACCACAACTGAATTACTAACCGTCACAGAAACATTAACCGTCACCGTGTCAGCCTCTTCGTCGACACTGGCACTACCCCCTTCCCCTTCCCCATCACCAACATCGACATGGAGAGCCCCAGCTGACATGGACGACCTCAGCTCCTTCAACGTTTCCAAATTCTCCGGCGGGCGTAGAAACCTCGAAATCGTACAAGGCATCCCCGCAAGCGCCATTGCCGACTCCAACTCCAGCGACTCCCCCTCCGACAACCTGTCCGACGAACCCTCAGGCTGGGATGACTCCGGGTCCATCCTCCAGCTCTTCTACCCCGCCGGCTCGATCAACCCCGCGCAACGTCCCGTCGGCGGAGCCCAGTTCTACGCAACCCCGCTCGATCTCGCCGGCGCGCGCAACGTGACGCTGCAGTACAGCGTATTCTTCCCAGCTGACTTCAGCTGGGTGCTCGCGGGGAAGCTTCCTGGGCTGTACGGAGGCCATAAGGGGTGCTCAGGCGGGAGCGCAGCGCACAAGTGCTTCAGCACGCGATTGATGTGGCGCAAACACGGTTTAGGAGAACTCTACCTCGTGCGTCGTCCTTTCTTCCTCCCTTCCTCCCTTGAAGAGCCTCGCGCTGATGTGAATCTTTCGGCACTGTGTGTGTAGTATGCACCAAAGGACGAGCAAACGGAAGATCTATGCGCAGACCCTCAGTCGGTGTGCGACGCGGCGTATGGGTTCTCCATCGGTCGCGGGTCCTTCACCTGGGCGAGGGGCGCATGGACGACGGTGCAGCAAACTGTGACGTTGAACACGCCGGGGGAGCAGGACGGTTCGTTTACGCTCGACGTAAACGGCGAGCGCGTTCTGGAGCGCAACGACATCTTTTATAGGGGCGTCCCGCCGCGCAAGGTCCACACGATCACGAAGCACTCGGGGCTAGGCGGACTGTTGGGGACGCTGTTAAGTGACCTGCTTCGACGGGCACCTCAGACAGAGACGGAGGGTGGGTGTCCGGCTACAACGCCCACGGGATCTGCAAACGACGCGGAGGCTGCGTTCGCTACGCCGCATCCTATGTATCAGGTTCAGCGTGAGTGGGCGATGCCGCTTGGTCCTACCGGTGGGGGTTTTCCCACGACGACGACAAGCCAACCCCAGCAACCGACCGCGCCTCCTTCTATCCAACTCCTGGCAGAGCAGACAATAACGATCCAGACGGAAGGCGAGCCTGTGGGGTTCACTGGGCTGTTTTTTAGGTGTGCTTAATTCTCCCCACCACGGTTTTCTAAGTCCCGGGCTCAAGGCATAAACTCGTTTTCTTGTAGCACGTTTTTCGGGGGGCACGATTACCGCTACGCGACGCCGAGAGACCAATACGTGTGGTTCAAAGATTTTGCAATGTCCTACAATTCCTGAGAGGGTGTATGAGACATGTAACGGGAGAATGGACGGTGGGCGTGAGCGTTAGCCTCAACGGGACACGAAATATTAACATTTAGTAATAAATAGATACATACGCCGGTGGATTTTCGTGCGGTGCAATGCAATGCAGCGCGTTCTATACTACACAGGGTAGCGATAGCGAATGTGCCGTGATGCGAGGCCCAGCTTCATGACCGTCTACGTATAGATTTGGTGAAGAGCTGCACGAGCTCGAAGCAGATGGCAAGGAGAAGTTGGCCGACGAGGTCCATGAGGGCGGAGTGGATAGGGAGCGCGTACATGTCAGGATCGCGCTGCTTGGACCAGAGGAAGTTGGTCAGAATTTTGGCTACATAGAGAGATATCAGGACCTGGGTAGGAAACGTCATTATGAGCATATGTCGTGAGATGGCAAGAAACGTACAGCAATGAAGAAAAACACGACGGAAAGGGCGACGAAGGTAAAGGGGAGATGTAGCCAGCCAAAACCACGGAGCATAGCGAGGAATATGATTTCTATTGGCAGGGTAACGAAGAGGAGGGTCATCATGACCAACTTCGTACTCGGTTCCGGAACACTTTTTGCGCCAGAAGTGATAATGGCAGCGGAGGTGATAGAAAGCGCTGCCGCGTGTAGAGAAGTTGATAGTCGGGATACCAAGATTGAGCCCACACTTCCCGGTAAACCTGGCGGGTGAGTCTCGTTACATTTTCATAAGTGTATTGAAGAGGATTGCGTACCGCTGATCACGACCGCGAGGAGGGCAAAGCCCTCGTACCGGCTGACAAACCTATCGAGAACTATACCGGTTCCACTACTGATGATCATTGCACCGAACAAGGGAGACCAACCCTGTGAGAGGAGTGGCCGTACATGGTGGTTACGAATCGTGAAAACGAGACACGTGGTGGCGACGACGATGATAAGAATCCCAAGAATGAAGGGAATGGGGGTGTGAAGAACCCGAATAAGGACAGACGACGTCGCACCGATGAAACAGAGGGTAACTAGATCACCCAAGCAAGAGGCGATGGGCGGCGCGATATTATCTGGAAGAC
Source organism: Tricholomella constricta (assembly GCA_013368375.1). Lineage (NCBI taxonomy): Eukaryota > Fungi > Basidiomycota > Agaricomycetes > Agaricales > Lyophyllaceae > Tricholomella > Tricholomella constricta. The sequence continues at coordinate 1,713,910 of JAACJP010000002.1, read as the reverse complement.
AAGGTTAGGAAATGAAGAGGATGGGCTTTGGACGTTTGAATTTACCAGGATCACGGCCATATTTTCGACAGAGTACGATAAGTGTACACATAAACGAGCCGAGGACTATGCTCGATAAGCAGGCGGCAGTCATGGCTGTAGATGCTACCATGATGAGACTAAAGGTTTCAGCACAAGAAGGCACACCAGCTAAGAGTGCTCACTTAGCGAAGGTAAATGCACCGTAGGCATCTTTCGGGCGCAAAGGTATGGGTCGCCTTGGTTCAAAAATAATGGATTCCGTAATTTGATAGATTGCGCGGGCCGTCACATTGGCCGGTGAGGTGTCATCTGACGGAACAGAAGTGATACGTGGAAGTGCGAGGCCAATCACCAGCGCAATGCACGCGGCAATAAAAGAAACGACAGCGGCTTGTACTTGCAAAAGAGATAAGTTGCCAAGTATCATGGAACGTCGGAGTGCAGGGTCATCAAGGTCGCCGACGTTAGCAGCGGTACCAAGGCGGGCGGACAAGTTCATTTCTAGGTTGCCCTTGAGGTTCAAAACCACGGGTATAATCATGATAAGTTGGTGGACCTCTTTCATGGCTCGCCATTGCTACACCACAAAAACCTCATTCACTTTAAGTCCTAATATAGCGGTGACAACTTACAGAAACCTGATCCAACAACTTTCCAGTGAATAAGAGGCCGATTGTTGTCAGGAGAAGCGTCGGTGCACTCTAATGTGCCATAAGTAATAGTGTAAATGGGATATTTGCCGCGCACCTCAATGACAATACCTTGAATCTGTGGCCAAAGCGTTCCCACCGATTTTACGGACTGTACGAGTCGGTCGCGACTAGGAGTGCGCTCATGGGAGCCGAGAAGAGCCTGCCGTCCGTCCTCGCCGTGGTTATCTTCATCGTCCGAGTCCTCTGGGTCGTGTGGGAGATCGCCGTTCTGGTGGCCGTGTTGGTCTGGTGGTGACTGCGGCCTCTTGACGACGTCCACGAGGCCAATCATTTCTATGTCCTCATCCAAGGAGCTTTTCCCTGGTGACTGAGGGTTCATGGTGACTGTCTTCAGCGGTGAACGAGCGCAGGGATGGACATGGACAGCAATGAAGATTAAATGAATAATTATTTACACGCCGGTGTTGATATGTAGTCGTGCGAAATATTGGATCGGCTCGTGATGCAAACCTTGTTCGCACCTTGTTCCCGACCTCGAATTACGACCGCGGTGGGCTCGAAATCTCGAGGAACCGCAGGATATCTTGCTCCGATTTCCATCTATCTGGACTCAGCGCCCTGAAGTGCGCCCTGGGCCGGCGAGTCACCTCGCACGACGAGGCCCAGCTCCAGTTTTCACGAGAAATGGCGTCCAGATTGACTCCGTACTATCCGCCGGGTCCAATCCAGTCTTCGCTCCTCAAAAAAGCCCCGGATTCTATTCCCCCAACGAATGAGCTTGAGCTGCTACACGATGAGCTCAAGGAATTCAGGAAGATCACCCTGGCTCGGTCCAAGAAGGCGGGAGAGGATCTGAAAGCTATCGAAGAGTCCATGCGCCGTATGAAGGAGAAGGAGAAGGGAAAGGCGAAAGCGATCGATAAAGTCAAACGGGAACGTGACTGTACGTGTTTTCCGCTGATACGCGTCTCTCAAAGTCTGACGTTCACCATCTCCTCACTTATGTTCCTGAACACCAATTTGCCTCCGTACCTTGCTATCCTCGAATCAAATAAACAATGGACTTTGCTTGCCACTCTCGATACAATGAAAAACATACATGCCATTCTCCTGTGCCACAATTATGGCCAACTTATCAACCGTGGCAAACGCCTCTGCTCCAACTACTGGGTTTCACAAATGCCTCCAGACACACCTACAATGGACGTCGATGATATGAAATCAGTCGGCTCGTACCATGGACACAAGTCGAAGCCTCGTCTCTCCTCCCATCCCACCCAATCGTTACCGGCTTCGAGTCGTTCTTCCCTTGACCCTCGCAGATCGTAAGACGCCATTCATTTCTACGATAAACCGTTGACATATCCTTGCTTAGGGCTGCGGATGATCTTAAGAAGAAGAAAAAGAAGCGGAAACGTGAATTCGAAGACAGCGATGCTGAACGCGGTAATGCTCCTTCTCATGCTCTGAAACCATGTTTCCAACACTTCGCCCAGAAATCCAACGGCCGCGGAAATCTACGCCGCCTGTAGTATCTCACGTCCCACCTCCACCACCTCCCCTCAAGGCTCAGAAATCCGTTGCATCATCATCCCAACCCCATACCAAGGTGCGCCAGCCCCAAGTGTGGCGCTGCACCAACTAACTCTACTTTCACAGCCACAAGCAGGCCCGGACTTTAGCGTCCCCCAACCCTACGCACTCCTACCACCCCGTCCCCCAATACCACCAGCCCCGATACCCGGGCCGAGCAAGCCCATCGAAGTCACAGAAGACTTTAGCAAAGCTAAACAGCCCTCTCAGACTACTATCACAACTTTTTATAGCAGCATCGAGCCATGGATGCGCAACATCCGCGAGGAGGATGTTGGGTTCCTCGAGCACACAGGCGACGAGGTCGAGCCGTACGTCATGCCCAAGCTTGGGCGGCACTACCTCGAGGTGTGGGAAGACCAGGACGCAGGGCTCATCCCGCCCGTGCTCGCGGGGCTTGGCGACCCTGCGACGACGCCCGAGAGCTTCGCTGCGCCTGCACCGAAGTGGGACCCATCGACGTTGACGGAGGCGGATTTGGTGACGGAGAACAGGGGACATGGCCCGCTGACGGAACGGGTGATCAGCGCGCTGCTTCCGATGCCGGATTTAACGGTGTGGAAGGGCGTGAAGGCTGCGGAGGATGCGATGGAGGGGCGGCCTGGAGGCAGCGGGGCGGCGGCGGCGAGAAGGGAGAGGCTGAATGTGTCGGATTTGGAGGCGCGGATTCGAGATACGATGCGGTTTCATGGGCTGTTGGATGGTGTGGTATGTTTCGCCTTGTGTGCGTCTCCTTATGCTGGATATTCGGCTGACTTCCTTCGGGGTAGCCTGATTACTCGGAGAAGGTCGACGACCCGATTGCGACTGCGCTGCGGCATGCACAGCGGGAACTCCGGACGGTCGTGGCGACGAATAAGGCACGGAAGGAACGCCTTGTGGCCATTGCGCGTGATCGGCTGGGCTATCAGGAGTATCTCGAGCTTCGGGATTCAATCGACAAGAACATTACAACGCTCTATACGAAATTGCAGCGGAAGGACGCCCCGAAGATCACGAAGAAAAAGAAATCGCACAAGGCGGATCCTGGAGCGGCAGAGACAAATGGTGTCGTTGCGGCTCCTGGGCCATGCCCTGCTGCGTTTGGCCTAACCATGGATGATGAGATGAAGCTGCATGTCAGTGAGCAGCTGAGGCAGCTTGTGGAGACGCGGAGGCAGTGGGTGGACACCGTGGGTGCGGTGTTTGAGGAGAAGCAGAGGGAACAACCTGGGCGGATATGGGGCTTTCCGCAGGAGAGCGTCTACCAGGGTGTTGACGAGGAGGTCCGGAGTATGCTTAATCTCCCATCTCTGGAGCCTGATTCTGGTGCGCTACGGACTAATAGTATCAAGGGTAAAAGGAAGGAGCGCGGGGACGAGATGGACATCGGGTGATGTTCGAATTCTCGTTCGTCGTTCATCCTTGCTGTCGCCTTTTTGCGCGAATCTACCTCTGCGACTGCTTTAATAACGTTATTCCTTCACTGTGCATTTGCTTGCTCTGCTTTCTTTTGTAGTTTACGTATCCGATCTGCTTCGTATCGATCGAGTTCCTCTGGGATTATGGTGATATTGGACTGGCTTGCAAGAAATGCGATGCTCGTGTGCTGTGTATGTTACCGTTACGTATGACAGCGGATGAGTGAGATGTACCGTACAACGGCAGGGTGGAGAATTACAATGTCTTTGCCTTTTTGGATTTTTTCTCTGTCGGGGCGGCATCTGCATCCCCATCCCCCTTCCGCTTCTTACCCTTCGCTTTCTTCGTATCCATCACCGGTGTTTCGGGTTTCGAACGTTTGGATTTTTTCCGGGTTTCGTGCTGAGTCGCTGGAACATCATGATCGACATCCATTTGGTGTTCCTCTTCGGCGTTCTGGGTGCCGCTCAGAGATCCGAACGGCATGAACCTGTGCGTCAACACCTCCTTGGGATGGATTTCCCGCGTTGGTCTGCTGTGCGGCTCTATGGGTCCCGTCGACGAAGGACCGGGTGTCGGTGCGACGGCTTGTGCAGATACCACAATATGCCGCGTGAATGGTTTTGGTGCTTGGGATGGAGAGGTTACTCGGGATCCATCTGCAAGGTTATTATTACGCGATGCACATACCAGGGTATAGTATCCCTTTTTTGCTTTTTCGAGGTAGGAGACACGAGAGGGCTTTGATCTCTTCGCCGCCGACACCGTGCTCGTCGTCTTCACCGACAGACCATATGTCGAATGTCGCGTGCTTGCGCTTGAGTGTACCCATCCGTGAGCTCTTGGTGGTGGTCGGGGGGAGCTCAAGCGCCGCATTTTCAATATAACGCGGTTTTACCTGGAGACGAAGAATGGGCAGTGAGGACGCGTCCAACGCAAGAGTTCATAGATTGAAAACATACGCTTTCTGGCACGCGGACTAACCAAAGCTCTAGATCATCGTTATTGGCGACGGCATCCCAGTCGAATTCTCCTGCATCTGCGGTATTTTGGAGAAGAGAGACGTCCGCTGGGGGTTTGTAGTCCCAGTTGGGATCGACACCTTCGTTCTTGCCCTGAGTCCCCTTCCCAGCGTCTATGGAAACTGATGTTTTTTTTCCCTTGTCCTTTGATTTTTTCGAGGATTTGGAGACTTCTGCTGGTTCTGGTGAAGAGGATGAGGATTCTGAAGAAGACATTGTGCGATTTGAGATAAAGAAACTGTGCCCAAATTTCAAGGGTTCCAGCGCCGCATCCTTCAAAAATCCAAGGACATCGAGCTGTGATTCTAACAAAAGCCAATAGCGGCAGCCGGGCCGCGGAGCCATCGCCGGTGTGGCCAGTGATTGACAGTGGCCTCCTTTACTCCTGCCACGACTGTGCTTCACGCCTTCTGAATGCATCTGTGTCCCACTCCCCCCGGGCATACCTTGGCTCTCTGAGTCCCATCTCCGCCAACCATGTCGAACCCTCAGATCCTGTGCTACATCTGTCAAGATGCCTTCACAATCGACTTCTTCCGCTTTCTCACAGACTGCGGTGAGTACTTACTCGACCTCATTCACGCGTTTTCGAACGTGTTTATAGCTAAACAAATGGACCAGGCCATGGCTTCTGCGAGAAATGCTTGGAAAGAACGAGTCAGCAGCGCAATTGCCCCGTTTGCCGCCATCCCAAGGCCGACCAGGAACCACATCGCATCTTTCTGACGTTCGCAGAATCCACGGCAGGAAAAAAGCCACTCACTGTGGCAGAGGGATTGGACATGATCAGTGCGGAAACGCCTGCGATCAGCCTTCGGCGAGCTGGCAGGAAGATCCGGGAGGAGGCAAAGGTCGCCGCAGATGGGCGAGCTTCGGTGAGTTTTTCCGAGTTCGAATCAAATTTCTACTACTTCTACGTGAAAGTAGCTAACGTGGTCATAAAATAGAGAGATTTATTGGATGCTGCGAGGAGGCTCGAAGATCGGTTGTATCCTCTCTTGTCCGACCTGGAGAGCGAGAGGGCCAAGAACGCCTCCTTACTGGAAGAGACCGAATCCCTGAAAGCAAAGCTAGCCGAAACTGTGTCCACACAGGCTCAAGTCCTTCACCTTGAAAACAAACTGAATGAAATGGAAGAGAATTATAAGGTTGCAGTTGCACTGGCAGAGGAGGCGAAGAATCACGTAGTGCACGAGAGAGACGAGAGGCTGAGGTTGAACCAGACGGTGCTGAAATATCGAAGGGCTCATGACAAAAAAGTTGAAGAAACTCAGAAATTGCGGGTTTCACTCGAGGCCAGAGATAAAGAGGCAAGCAATAAAACCATACTCAAAATTTGTCAAGCACTGATCACGATTCTAGAAACATGTATTGAAAGTAAAGCTCAGCGCTCTCGCAAAGCAAGCCAAGCAGGCAAGATTCACCCACGATGCAGACGACTCGCTGCAAGTCGAACAGCCGGTGGAGGTTCGTTCATCCGGCCTATACATTCTCGTCAAAGTTATAATTAATTTCATTTTAGGGTATGGGTGAGACGGACACTGGCCAGCCTCTCAAGAAACGGCGTATTGTAAAGAAAATTATCGGCGGCTGAAAGGCACCGGCACGAGGATAAACCCCATACCAACGACTACATGAAGTAGCCTGAATCGCGCTACTCAGCCCCGGTCACTCCAAGCACGCACTCGTCAGACAAATAGACGCCCAAATCCAGCATTAATAACGAAGCATTATAAGTATGCTGCAATAGCACCGGCGACGTCGTCAATGTAGTATTAAATGGAATCATAGAAAGAAGCGTACCATTAACGGCAACTAATCAGAGCAATCCAAACATAGCGAGCACAATCTTCGAGTGCTCCTCCTGCAGCCCAACGTCGCCAATGTAACCAAGGTACCCCTTTTCAACAGGGGCGAGAGCGACAGGCGCCTGCGTGACTTTCTTCGCCGGGGTAGACGGCTGCGGATCCCTCACTGCGAGGTAAACCGCCGTCTCCGGCGTGATTCCGCTAACATGGAGGCCCTTCATATAGAACGGCGAAGGCAACGTCGGGTTCTTCTTCACGAGCTGGTGCGCACCATTGACAATGATTTCCACACTCGTATAGTCTCCGCCCCGCCAAGGCACGCCCCAGGAGTCCTGGAAGAATGGACCCATCTTGTCGAATCTGATGTTAGCCCCGAACGCGCCGCCCATCACGACTGTCCCGCCAGCTTTGGCAAACGCCACGAGTTTGCCCAATAGGTAGGCGTTGGCGTCGTCGGCGACAGCGGCCTCGGTGACCAGGATGCCGATGAGGTCTGGTGACCCTATGAGCTCGATGACACGTTCATTTGAGAGGCCATGCAGCACCTCAAGCTTGCTCCGAAGAAGATCGAGGAGGTCGCCTTGTACGCCAGCGAAGAATTTCTCGTTTCCAAATGAGAGGACCATCATGAATGGCCGAGAGGTTGGTCCAGTTGGCAATTTTGTAATCGTGTTCTGTTCTGGTACATCGACTCGCGGGGCGGGGACTTGTTCGGATACTCCAATAGGCACATCCTGAGGAGGTCCTAATAAGCCAAGCATGGCCAGCAATACATTCGTTGTATCCTTCTCGGCATTGACATCGCCAATATAGCCAAAATGGCCGTCCCCAATACGTCTCTGGACGACAGGCGACTCGGAGTGATCAGTAATGGGGACCGCGTTGAAGACTCTCGACTGCAGCCGTGCATTGTCGGAAGGGAGATACACAGCATCGGTAGGGCTAATTCCACCGAGGTGCAGGGCCTTCATGCTATACGATGCCGCTAACACCGCCGGGTTCTTCGCCACAAGCTCGTGCGACGCGTTGAGGGAGAAGGTTGTGCGATGATACGAACCCCCCTTCCAGGTCAGGCCCCAGGAGTTCTTGAAAAACGCGTTCATCTGGAGACCATTGACGAAAGTGCTGAAAAAGCCACCGACAACGACAGAACCGCCGGATTTTACGTATTCGACCAGCCGTGACAAGACGTGTGCGTTCTCGGACTGGACAATCCCTGCGTCTGTCACGAAGACACCCGCCAGACCGGCTGAATTGAGCATTGAGAGCGCAGAAGCGGCGGTTAGAGCTTGCTTCGTTTCCAACTTGTCGCGAAGCGCGGAGAGGCAGTGTGCGTGGGTAGTCGCAAAGAAATCTTCGTTTTCCAGAGACAATAGCATCACGAATCGCTTCGAAGGGGTCGACGAGGCTGTCGCCTGCTTCGACTTCGCTGCATCAGCGGGTACGGAATTCGATGTCGACATTGATCCAGAAGCTGCTGTGGGAGATGCTTGGTTCGGTTTCTTCGAAGAAGTGGGTACGGGACTACTGGTCGACGAAGCAGCCTGTGGTGGCGATGGCGCTGGAGGATGCAATAATCTAAGCATCGCAAGTACGAGCTTCGTTGATTCAATCTCCCAATTCACGTCTCCGATATAATTCAAATATCCCTCCCCAATGCGGGCCTGGACTGCTGGGGATTCGGCTAGGGTAGGCACTGGTTTTGGGGCAAATACAAGGCTCTCGAGGCGAGACCCCGCAGTGGGGTGATAAATCATAGAATCGGGCGTGACATTTTTGACATGGAGCGCCTTCATGCTATAGGAAGTCGGCAGCGACGGATTTGCCTTCGCCAATTCATGGCCAGGGTTGAGGACGAACGTTGTGCGGTGGTAAGAGCCTGGCTTCCAACTGACACCCCAGGATTTCTCGAAGAACGTGTCCATGTCTTTAGGTCTGACAAATGTGCTGAAAGCACCGCCAATGAGGACACTGCCGCCGGCTTTTGCATACGCGACGAGCTTCGTGACAACCTCGGAGTGCTGGCGATTTGTTATCCCAGCGTCAACGACGAAAACACCGGCCAGGCCAGGAGCGACCAGGTGCGTCAACGCTTCCTTGGCAGAACAGGCAGTCTTCACCGACGACTTGGCTTTGATAGCGGCAATGGTCGGAAGTTTATAGCCCTCTACGATGTCGCCGTCCAAAGCCAAAAGCAGAATGAAGGGCTGAGCAGATGAACTCTGGGAGGGCGCAGACCCTTGTTTCTGTGTTGAAGTGGGCAGCCGACTTGGGCCAGCCTCGTTGACTTCGACGGCCGGGGCAGAGCTCGTCACCTTGGCATCTGACTTCGCCTTCGCACTACTTGAAGTCGTCGCTGGCGAAGATCGGGGCAGATGAAGCATGGCAATAAGAACTGCGATGGAGCCTTCTTCCCAATTTACATCACCAATGTAGCCCAAATGTCCTTTCCCACAACGTACTCGAACGGCAGGGGATTCCGTAGGATTGGCCCCCTGTTCGCGGTAGACAACAGTACCAGGCGCAACGCCTATGATGTGAAGAGCCTTCATACTGTAAGAAGAAGGCAAGTCCGGATTCGACTTTGCGACATCATGGGATGCGTTGAGGGAAAACATTGCCCGGTGATAGGATCCGCTCTTCCATTTGATGCCCCAATTATTCGCAAAGAACGGAGCCATGGCTGGTGGAGTGACCCAGGAGCTGAAAGACCCTCCTATAACGACAGATCCTCCGGCCTTGGTAAACTGGACAAGTTTGGACAGCACCTGCGAGTGTTTCCGCTCCGTAAGAGCGGCGTCTGCAACGAAAACACCAGCGAGGTGAGGTGAATCAAGATGCGTCAATGCTTCCTCCGACGAGACAGCCTTTTTAATCGGTATCTTGTTACTGAGAGCTGTAAGCGTCGGTTTCTTGTAATCCTCGACTGGATCGCCGTCCAGAACCATCAATAAGACAAAATGCTCGCCTGAAAACTCTGCGATCGGAAGTCCTGTTCCTATCCGTTCATCCATCGCTTGTGAATATCCAGTATGTGCATCATCCTCAAAATCAATTACGTCTGCGCCACAGGCAATGATATCGTCTATCATGTCCTTGTCGAGACGACCAGAATCCACAGGAGCCAGTATAGCCTTCAGCTCCGCGACCGTGGTTTCGCTATCCCACCAACCAGGAGGTAAACAATCCTTGTTATGAGAGTAGACGCATTTTGCCGTGCCAAACTTGCAAATGCCGAGGAGGAAGGCAATGCAAACATTTTTGCCTCTGAAAGATTCTTTATCAGAACAGCAAACAGAGTCCAATGAAAGGAACTGACAGCATGTCTCGAATACTCTTCTCATCGGGTGCATGGGAAAAGCGACAATAGTCCTTTCTCAAACAACCTTCGTGATTGTAGAATCGACAAGGGAAACCATTACCGATATGAAGACAGTCGCTCGAATCTGAATCAACTTCGGATTCCTCGGCTGGGGTATCATCGCAATGAGGCCAATCGTTGTCTGAACTTTCGTAGCCGTCATCGTGGTGACCTCCGAGCACTGCATAAAGGTCTTCGGTGGTTCTCAGTTGTTCGCGGGCCTCTGTGCGACTGGGATCCTGCTCAAGCACGGATCTAAAGTCTGTTATGATAGTCTGCATGTGCCCATAAACCTTATCACTGCGCTCAAGCGTACCTGCAATAGCTGCTCCCAGATTATGCATCCCTCTGCGCGCCAATCCACGACGGTAGCGAGCCTTTATCATACGCGGATCATACATCAAAGCCGATGTCGCTGCATCCTCCGCTTGCTCATAACTGGGTTTTGAAAATCAGAGCTTATAAAGATCACAAAGTAATAAGAACTCACTCTTCAACTTTTAAGTACGCAGCAGCAAGGTTGGAGAACAGCACCGGCTTTTCACCAAACGTATCAATTGCATCCTGATAGACCTCAATAGCCTCAAAAAAGTCTCCCGCTTTAAACAAGTCGTTGCCCTAAATCAGGTAAGGACATGGGTCGTGGATTCAGACAAGTTGAACAAACCGTGTTCTTCTGAGCTTCTAACTGTGCGGCTATTTCAGCAGCATGAGCTTTGCGCTTCTCGGCTCTTTGATGAATAGCTTCGGCCATTGTTTCACGCGACGAGCTGGCTGCTGGACCACCATTGGAGCTGGAACTTGACGCAGCCTGGGCGCCATTGACGCCCGGTCTATTTGTTTTGGACTTCCCTTTTCTGGCGCGATTTGACATTGCGAGTAAAAGAGAAGAGAAAACTGGAATGGGAAAAGGCAAGCACTGCGCCGTCACTGACAACAATTCGAGGCAGATTGGCGTGACTCGTCACGTGCACTATGATATGGCCTCGAGGCCGCTAAAGGAAACCTGGAAAGGCCTTAAAAGTACACACTACTGTGGAGTAACTCTGAGTAACTACTGCGGCGCACCAGCGGACTCCGAAGCGAACAATAAACACATAGTGCGTCACTTGAAGCTCAGCCCCACACAGAGTTCTGCCAACGTTGATGCTGATAACAAGTTGCGGCGCCCTCAACTAGTCATGGAGGCGAATACGGGAAATATTCATCGCGAGGAGGAGGTCGCCCGGTGTGCATTTTTCATTCTTCCAAACCATTCAAATTGTTGTTTGTAATAGTAGATGTGTTCATGACCTCCAAACTTTAGTATCATGCAGGCAATTGATCAGACTCGGACCCAAAGTATGTCAGGAACGTAACATTTCCTATTGTATTCCATGGGCCAAATGATGTGGCGTGGCGCTGGTGTTGGCATACAGTATACGCAGGCCTACACGGCATGGTACGTATCGGTGGCAGGCCTTGAGCTCGTCATCCCAAGCGCCGAAGACTGCAAGGGTCTACTGAAAGTGCCATGCCAAGTGAGTTAACGCGCTCACCGAGTCTTGCAAATTAAATACAGGCTACTTCTGCAACTTAAATTCTGTCGTCTTCTGGCATGACGTCCTCCATATCCGTCGAGGCAATGGCTGATCACCTCTTCCTTTATCGGTAAGGCCAGGGTCAGACGCAAAAGCAGCGACGTCCTCGTTGCAAACTCCAAGGTCGTCAATCACACAGCATAGGGGCCACGATGCCGAGCGAAGAAGGGCATCAGGGCTGACCTATTCTCGATCCGCCCTCTCCACGTCAACACCATCAAATAAATCAGTTGAAAAGACCGACCGGTGTCAATGTGTCTCAGCGCGTGCGTTTACAGGGTGTAAGCTGGCTGTTGACTTATGTAGGTTGATCAATATGGAGGGTGGCTTCCAGGGTGGCTTTTGGCTTTTGGCGTGGGCAACTTGGAGACTTGCACACAGATGATTGAAAGATTACCTCGATGCGCCCGTCGAGCGCGTCACTGGTGCAGATGTCCCAACTTTTTGCCTCAAGTAGCCCACGAAGTTTTTGCTCACTGACCATGCTTGTAGTACTTACGCCACCGTCGAACATCGCCTTCCGCACCGCTGTCATCGTCAGGGTCGCCAAGCGCGCGGTTTCACCTGGCTGGCACGCCACCTTGAACGTTGCTCGACACATGCCTCACGCAGCAACACAGCCCATTTTGCTGGCAATGAAATCGTTCAACTCACCTTCAAGCTTCAATACTCAGAGATTCCTGTTTTGCTCACCACGTTTCTTTCATATTACCCTTTCCTTACCACCATCACATCCCCATCCGGTCGGGTTACCATTGGCTCATATATCCTGCACAGCCTGGGCAACGCGCAGAAAGTATATTTGAGCTGCAAGCGTGAACAGGAGAGGATGGTCAATCGATCGATCAATGAGCGCAAGATGGATTGTAGTCCCATCAGTCGTCCCTCCTTTCTGTGCGCAATGGCACTTTCTTACATTTCCTGTCCCTTTTCTGACCACACTAATAAGGTGTCCATGAGGCTACCACGAGGCTGATCGCGACCTCGTTTTCAATTCGAAGTATAGCCTTAACACGACCGCATTCTTGTCAACTATAAATTCACGATGTGGTAAGTTCCCAGTTGTTGTCTCTCCTTGTAATCCGCTCCAATGCGTCTTGAAATCCCATACTCCGTAGTCCGCTGCATCGTCTCCATCCACAAATTCTTCTATGCCATGCTATCGCCACCTCCCCTCCCCAAAACCGAAACTTCACTCGTCGCCGAATATCTTTTCCCCAGATACTCCCTTGAAGTCGCGCTATGGCACGCCCATATGCATCTCAACGAACGCGAATTCGGAGAGCTAATGTCGGGCGCTTTCGTTCGCAAACTGTACTTCGTCAAGGCTTCCTCTGGCTTCCCGCGTGAACACATCGTAGCCGAAATTCACAACCGCACCACTGTCGACCCGCCACAAGTGCGATATCTGCGGCTGGAACGCTACACCGGAAATTCCAAGCTGATGGACCAGAAGTGGCGTGAAAAGGAGCGGCGCCAGCAGGAGAGGCGCGAACAGAAGTGGCGCCAGCATAAGTCCGATCCGCAGGCTTCGGCAGATGCTGTGTCTGAAGCCAGCAGTGATAGCTATTGTAAACACATTCACCTTGCCATAGACCTCGTCAGGGAGATCCCAGGCTGGGTCCCGAAAGACCTGGTGTACACCATGACGTTCACGGACGACGACCATGTTCCATCACTCTCGGACCTTGCAATTGCCGCTTCTGTCGCTCACGGGGAGGACGAACATTACTCGTTGCTCGAGCATCAGTGTTATTGGTGGGCCGACACTCTCATGGCCATACTCGAAAACTTGGTCGACGCAACGTATTGCACTAAGCAGGTCTATACCAAGGAACGCACAAGGGACAATGAGGCACAGAGCACACAGACGCGCAGTGGGAAGATTTCTGTCAAATGGGTGGATATTCCAATCGATAACCGTTCCAAAGCCGCCCACTGGAACTTCGTCTTTGAATTTTTCAAGTCACCTGTCGTACGTTTTAACGCAAAGTCGCTTTTTGCCAATACTAATTTACAATGTCACATAGGTGGAAAGGAGGGTCGAGATGGAGCGTATAGGTGAGTAAACAGAGTGTATCAAGGGGGAAACAGAGCTTATAACAGCGAAAACAGATCGTATGAGGGCGGCAGTGCGTTTGAGAGAGGAAACAGAGCGTATAGAGGCGGAAATAAAGGGTATAGAGGCGGAAACAGAGCATATAAGGGAGGAAACGAAGCGTGTGGAGGCGGTATTAGAGCGTATGAGGGCGGAAACAGAGCGCGACAGCGTATCGGGCCAGGATTAGAGCTCGAAACGCAACGAGAGCAGAGTCCTCGCGCACGACAGAAGCAGAGCTGAAGGCAGAACGAGATGCGCGGCTCAAATTACAAGCCCAGTGGAGAATTTTCAGTTGGGACTGCCACTTACTTTCGTCGCTTGACAAATTCGCCGCCGCTGAAGTGCACTCGTCCAGACCCCGGACAGACATTTATTTTCTACTGCGAACGTTCTTTATTTACATCGAGTCATTTGTTACCTGTGCTGTCGATATACTGTTTTTCTTCTGAAGATGACGCATTGATTAATAATTCACCAGGAAATGGAGGCGCCAGAATATCTCGCAAGATGGAGTCATTCGCCATCAATAGATACTCCATGCAGCTTCCCATTTGCTGTTGATCTAGTCAGATTATTTTATGTCGGACTAGTGGGTTTGCAGAGACGGTGAGGGGCGTTTTCACGTAGTACGTCACATAATTGGCGACTACAATCCAGCAAGCGCACACACAAACTAGAGATATGTTGGGTCGTGCCAGGGATCGTATTATGGGCGTGGAGGGTGCTGGCGTGTGGGTAGGAATAATTGAAAGCTGGTACTATAAATTGATGTCGAGTGGCGCACTGTTGATTGTCGATGCTTCACCGGCAGAGAACTGGCATACTTGATACTGGCTCGTCCGCGTCAGTTCCGGCACCTCAGCTGCTCGGAAATTCTAAACCAAGGTACGCCGCGTGCCGCACATTTCCCAATCCACGTCAGATTGAATTGAACCGGCGCAAAGGGACTGTCTTTGTAAGTAAAAGGAATGTGAGGTAGATAGGACTCGTCTGTACTTTGAATCCAATTAACTGTTGCTGGTATAAAGTAGTGTGAGGTATGGGCGAAGAAAAGAGTAAGCGACACTGTAGATAATAATATAAGTAAGTAAGTAGCAGAGCAATGCGACTGAGGTCCCAGGAGATGGTGAAAAGGAAATAAGCGAAAATGATCTAGATATCTGCTGATCATCGAAGGATGTGGTGCAAGCAAAGCAAGGTGGATGGTGAGGGAGTGTTTGGGTGACGCTGGCGACGGCGATATAGGATACAGGAAAGTCAAGTCGAAGGGTATAAAAAGATCGTTTGTGCAAGGAATGGGATGCGGAGTTGGACGGTTGGTGGCAGGATGATTAATATAATGTAAGGTGACGATGGTTGGTGGTGATGTCCTTGATCATGGTATATATACTATTGTTGTTGATCGAGAAGGCGGATGATGAAAGAAAGCGAATTGTGGATTGCAATGGGTATCGGATATGTTGGCGTGTGTGAATTATATGGTTACGCGTAAGTCCTGTAGATGCGGAGAGGAGAAAAATAGAAGATGGTCGAAATCGGCGGTCAGTCGGGAATCATCGACATCGGAGGATCCCTCGTGGTTCCGATAGCCTCGATGAGAACCATGCATGGTCAGAGTCAACGCTGAGGCGCCTCCTGTTCGCTAGAACGCCGCGGTCCTGCACACGAACACTGATCGGGAGGTCCATCGCAAGCGTAAACTCTTCCTCTGAATACTTCCCGAATCCGCCATAGCCAGTGACATCCAGCTGCCCGACGTTGAGATTGACATCGACTTCTGTGTAAATCGGAGGCTGCGAAAGGTCCGCAACTTCCGGATGTGGCATGTTCAGAGGCCCAGTCAGCGGCTGGCACAGGAGCGAAGACGAAGTGAGCTGATGCTGAGGCGGAAGCGCGACATGTCCAAGTCCGCCGGGGGGTGGTACATGAAGGCGATGCTTATACATGCTGCTGGTGCGCACCCGGGGACGCACTTGCGGTCTCTCGATTTCGAAAGCAACACGCATGCCAGCCCCATCTTCTGCATCGTCGTGGTCGTCCTCCTCACACCGAACACCGCCCTCCAGGTCGACTTCAAACCCATCGAATTGAAGCTGTAGTTCCCGGGCATCGAGCGCCTCATCCTCATCCTCGGTATTGTCCTCACCCTCGACAACCTCGCTGACGGGGAAAAGCCTTGTGGTGATCGTGCACCGCCTCGTCCGCTTCATCTTCAGTTCCACTCGGTCGTACTCGTCGTACTCTGGCCACTCCTGAGGTGATAGCACTTCGTCGGGCGCATACTCGTACTCCTCACTCGTCCATGATCGCTGCGCGAGTGGCGAGCTCCTGAATGGCATAGCCATGCCCATATCACTGTTCTCGTTTCGTGTCCCCCCGGCCAACGCCTTATTGAGCCATGCCCGCCGCCGGCTGCGGATCTCCAACACGTTAAAATGGTGTTTGAGATCCTCCGCCTCCTGTTCCTGGCGAGTATTATCAAGGATCAAAAGTCGACGGAGTCGACTTGTCAGCTGTGCCTGCTGTGTATATAAAGCATGATTGCTTTCTGAAAGGAAGCGGCGAGGGGACCCAGAGACGTAATTATGTCGTTTAGGGAAGTAACCTGATGGGTGCGGGACATGGCGGAAAGTCTGGAAGTGGGGAGAGGAAGGCGTATGGATGGAACTGCCATCTGTATCCGTGTCGAATGTTTCGCCATCATCGTCAGACACGGAGGGCGTTGGCGGAAGGGATGCGGCTGTAATCGAGAAGAACTCAGGCTCCTCCGGGTAGTAGTGGAAGACGGAATCCGTGTCAACTGGACTGAGACCACCAGCTTGCTTGATGAGGCGCTCCATGCTATCCATGGCTTTTCGAAGCATGCTCTGAATTATCCAGGAATAATAGCCACCATTAGGAAAGCGTCGAGAGAGTTCTGTTAAGGCGTATCTGCGAAAAGCGTCGACCAATTCTGATCGCGCCCTTCTACGCCGAGCACGAGGAGATATTGAAGGTGACGGTTTCCTTTCGCTGACAGGAGTAGGTGGGGGTGATGGAAGTCGGGAGTGGGATGAAGGGGAGTAGAGCGGGATGATAGACCTATGAAGGAAGCGTTTAGCACAGAAAATATGCCCAGAGAACGGTACGCACGCGACCAAGGTCATAAGCAGAGACCTCTGTTTTTTATGCCGTGAGACCTTGATGGTCGAAGAAGGTGAAATCGACTCCAGACGTTTCCGCTCCTTTTCTCTTTCCCTCTGCTTCTCCTGTTCCCGCTCCCGTTCAATATCAAGCGACGACTCGTTGACATCGAGCACTATCCTCTCCAGCGCCTTTGCACACCGCGTCCCCGCAAACGGCCATTGCTCTGTCGAACCGTCCAAAAACTGACAAGAAATGACTTTGGTTGAAAGGTCGAAAGTGACCTCTTCCAAAAGACAGATAATGCCCGCCGCTTTGTCAAAAGCATGGATCGACTCGGGAATTTCGAGTTCATCACGCCGCAGAACTTGCAACAAGTTTGTCCATAATGGAGGGTTCGCGAGTTCAGGCGCCAGGTCCTCGAAAATCACCGAAAAAACTACAGCCGACAGGTGGACATCCGCTGTTGGAGGTACGATGTTTACAAGCATAGGGCTCTTTAATCGTAGACAGTTCGGTGGTGCTGGGTTGGTGCTGAGAAAATTTGAACCGCTGTCACCAGGAACAAACGCGAAGCTCTGTCAAAGGTCTATCCAGGATTGACCACTCGACCAAGAGCGCAAAGCAATTAGTTAGCGGAGATATGGCCAGTATTGCTGTCGGTTTGGGACGCGGGGTGAGAAGACGGGAGAAAGAAGAGAAAGGAGAGAAGCTAGAGCCAGGGGAGCCCAGGGCCACACGAAGCCAGCTTGCCGAAATAAACCTCCGACTTCGTCAATTCGCCAAACTAGCCAAACTGGGTTATCCCACGTCTAGACTTCTCTTTCAGTCATTTCAACAACCAGCAGCATACTCCTTGCTCATTGTGACCACGATGTCTGGACTCAAGAGAACTCTTCCAACGCGTACGACGCGACTCACACCGCGTGCGAGCCCGCACAACGCTGAAGTGACTTTGTTCGAGGCAGACGCTGACCCTACATTACCGCGGCGCTCGAAACGTGTCAAATTAGAGCCAAAGGTCGAGGAGACTCTCGACAGCGTCCCAGAGAAGGGCAATGCCGTGAAGGTTGAATCTACGCCGTCTGGGTCATCAGCTCCAACGAAGACAGCATCAAAGTCACCGAGAAAACAGAAGCCAATCCAACAGGCACTCGCCGTGCCTCACCCTGCACCACCAAGATGGCAAGAAACATACAACACGATCAAGCAGATGAGGTCGCGTATAACGGCGCCCGTCGATACCATGGGATGTGCCCAGGCACAATGCAAGGAGAGCGACCCAAAGGTGCGTTGACGGCGTTCATCATTTAGTCTTCCATGCTGCCTATTAAGTACATGACCAGAATCGCAGGTTCGCAACTTTGATATCGCTGATGCTATCATCGCAGACAAAAGATGAAGTTACCGACGCAGCAGTGTCGAACTTGAGGGCCGCGCTCGGGGGCAGTCTGACTGTCGACGGGCTAATTACAGCGGACGACATGACGATCTCGAACGCCATAGGCAAAGTTGGCTTCTGGCGACGGAAAACAGAGTAGGTGACTGCAAATACTCCCCGCTGAGCAGCATTTGACTCCGTTTTAGGTATATCAAGAAGGCTGCACAACGGCTTCGTGATGACTTTGACTCTGATGTACCCAAGACTGTAGACGAACTGTGTTCATTGCCAGGCGTTGGACCTAAAATGGCGTTTCTTGCCCTCCAAGTTGCATGGAATTTGTACGTACCGCTTGCTCTCGCGCCGCCACTGGCCTCATCTTCTCCTCAGGAACGTAGGAATTGGCGTAGATGTCCATGTGCACAGGATAACAAACCGGCTCGGGTGGCATAAGTCGCCTACGAAGACGCCAGAAGAAACAAGGTGAGTTCCAGGTTCGTCGGGCATTCCGACTTACAACTCTCCTCAGGTTGAATTTACAGTCATGGCTTCCGACGGAGCTTCACCCAGACATTAACCATATGCTTGTCGGGTTTGGCCAGGTAATTCCCCCTTCGTCATGTCTGGTACGTTTCAAACGTCTTTCAGATGATATGTCTCCCGGTTGGCCCGCGATGTGACTTGTGCGAGCTGAGCACCCACGGCCTCTGCCCAAGCGTTCAGAAAGTCTCTAAATCCAAGTCCCGCAAGGCCGTCGTTCTCGCCGGTGAAGCATCCCCCTCCGACTCTCTTCCAAAGATCGAAATTGCTTTGGAGGCTGACGCCTACGAAGCGAAGCCTGTCCTCTTCACCTTACCTGACCTGTCGGCAGTGGTGAAATCCGAGGAGACTTGGTAACATCCATTCCGGCTTGCGTTTTTGTTTGTATGTACTCTATATATCCTACATATTTGACGATCATTTTATTTTTTGGAAGGCCCGGGACGCGAGATCACTCTCGAGCTTCAAGCAGCGGCCATCGCCGCGTCCCAGAACCCCCTCTCCAACCTCGTGCACCGCTCCCACACCTCCCTCCACTCTGCAAAGCGTGCCGGCGATGGTGGGTCCGCAGCCGCCCGAGATTCGATGAGTTCTTCATATTCCCAACCACGCCAGATTCAGTACGGCGGGACTTTTTTGTAATCTGAAGAACAAACGCACCAAGTCCGATCTTAACGGCTCCCTGATATGCCGGCCCCGAATAATCGTCCATCCACTGTTTGTACGGGTTGCCTTCGACGACAACCCAGCTGTTCGAGAGGGACTCCTGCTTTTTCAGCCACATGCCCACTTCGCCGTACCCGAGAAGGCAGGCAAGAAGGGCCATCAGAAGCTTCGTAGTGTCCCCTGATAAATCATCACACGGGTCAGAGATTCAAGGCGTAAGAAAAGGAATGCAAGTGGCGCACCTCGGAGCCCTATATCGATAAGATACGCCCCGTATGCACTGGTGGCAGCCTCTTCGGGTGTATTTTCCAGCATGTCGTTGGTGATTCCGAAGGCGGCACAGAAGGCCTTGTGGGTGTGAATTTCGGTGATGACGTTGATGATGGTCTGCGTGGCGCTTCCTATGGCGTCGAACGTGCTCGACTTGGCCGCAAGGAGCCTGGGTCGAACGGTTCAGCCGAGTGCGAGGTGGAAGATCTGTCATGGACTCACGCGTATGCCCGAGCGTAGTATTTGAGGTAATGGTAATCCTGTCTGATGTAGTGGTTGCATCTCGTTAGTCAAGACAACACAATTATGGCGAGACGAAGTTGGTTTCTTGGCCTGACATGATGAAATAAACGAAAGCGCTGCGAGGGAGCGTGCCCTGGCCGAGGAGTCTGACAAACTCGTGCTCGACATATTCTTTCCACGCGGCTGCATTGCCTTGAATGAGCATCCGTGTGAACGGATGACGGTTAGTCGGCGTGGCCCTATAAATGAATTAGTAGATCGTATATATCGTTGGGAAAACATACATACTGCGGGATGAGCTTTGGCATCAAGGCGTGGAGGTGGTTCAATGGCCCGTGGCCTTTTCCAATGCGCTGTGCAGTTAGAATCCCAAGATGGGTGTACGCAACGCCATTCTTGACCGCTTCCTTTACTATGATCGCGATGGTAAACTTTATGTGGTTCGAACAAGAGTAAAGGTCGACGCACGGTCACCATCGCGGGCGAGCTGACTTGCAATAGCTGCGCTGAGAGTACATCCAGTCCCGTGTGTACTCGTAGAATCTATGTGGGGTCGAATGAAGAGTGTCGTTCTTCCAGCTTCACTGAGGACATCGACCACAAGCCGTGCGGCCGGATCGTTCGTTTCTCCGACCTGCAGAATTTCCATGTTCTCGGAAAGAAGTCCATAAGGAATCACATCAATGCCTGTGCCCTTAAGTGAAACCATTTTTACTTCCTCCATGGTCGTTACGATATGTCCGCCCTTCAAGAGGACTGCTTTTGAACCGTATCTAAGCAGATTCTTTGCAGCGACGGTCATATCTTCGAGACTCGAGATCTGCGAGGGCATTCCACGGTGAGATAGCAGAAGCTCTGCTTCTGGCTTATTTGGGGTGATGAGATGGGTGAGAGGAAATAACTCGTCGACCAGGACTTGGATCGCCTGCGGGTTCAGTAGACTGTGGCCTGAAGTCGACACGCACACCGGGTCACAGACAAGCGGTGGGATAGTTGCCCCAGCATAGTGCGCGCTGAGGGCTTTAACGACGGCGCGGACATTATCCGCATCATATAACATCCCAGTCTTAATGGCGTGCGTCTCGATGTCATCGAGAATAGAATGTATCTGTTCAGCGAGAGTCTTTGATTGGAAAAGAACGTCGGCAGGAGGACATAGATCCCACTGACTTGCTTCTCTACAAATTCTGGGGGTATTGGATGTACTGCCTGGACTCCAGTGGTGTTCTGGGAAGTCAGGGCTGTCATTGCGCTCGTTCCGTAGCAGCCATGGGCAGCAATTGTCTTCAGGTCGGCCTTGCATCAAGGTGAGGTTAGGAACATATGATTGAAGTGATACAAGGATCTCACTTGGATACCGGCACCTCCAGAGGAGTCTGAGCCAGCGATGGTGAGAACAGACCGTACACTGGACATGATGGTCAGTCACAGTCAGGACGCATAAAGATTAGATCTGATACTTAAGCCATGTTTGCGAATGTTAAATTATGCGCGTTTCGAGTTCTGAAAAGCTCTATTTTATGCTTCAATACAGGCTCCTAAAACCAGCACGCTCGTACCGCTCGATTTCGCATATCAGAACTGCCACGCAATGTATTATATGTAAAAATTTATCTTATCTTATCCAGCCAAACATGAACAATTTTCTATCCAAACAAACAAAAGGAAGGCTCAAACTCGCGGTAGAGCGGCTGGCAAAAATGGGATTCGGGGATCCCGGCGTTCTCGAATAAACCCTACCGTAGGTGCTAGGTAACTCGTCGCTTAGCCATTTACAACGCACGAATAAACATTCCCACAATCGAGACCTGGACCCTTTAATCAGACATTTGTGACATTGACGAGAGGTGTACTATCCGTCGACATGCGCGTTGACATGCGCGAGGACACATCGTTAATTTCGAACTCACGAAGTTTCTTCTTGGCGATACTGCGGGCGATGTAGTGAAGGCCGATCCCGTTTTGTTGGGAGCAGAACATGTGCCGTGTAAGTGCTCTTCTTTGTCCTGTGGGCCCAGGCTGTCAAGCAAAGAAAATAACTGGGGATAAAATACTGAATATATCACTATGGCTGTAAATTTCGTTGTACAGAAGGCCGACGAGGACTTTCGGCATTATGTTACTGGCTTGTGAGATTTTCAAGAGTAGGTAATCCAGTGTTTGTGAGTTGAGTCGACGGATACACCTCTCGTCAATGTCACAAATGTCTGATTAAAGGGTCCAGGTCTCGATTGTGGGAATGTTTATTCGTGCGTTGTAAATGGCTAAGCGACGAGTTACCTAGCACCTACGGTAGGGTTTATTCGAGAACGCCGGGATCCCCGAATCCCATTTTTGCCAGCCGCTCTACCGCGAGTTTGAGCCTTCCTTTTGTTTGTTTGGATAGAAAATTGTTCATGTTTGGCTGGATAAGATAAGATAAATTTTTACATATAATACATTGCGTGGCAGTTCTGATATGCGAAATCGAGCGGTACGAGCGTGCTGGTTTTAGGAGCCTGGCTTCAATACGGCAATGCGCCCGACACCTCCGAGTCAGGCCTCAGCGCTCAGCGCTCAGCGCTCAGCCGTGACCAACACCGAATCAGCGGGAATTATGTGGCCCCAGTAAACTCTTGTGGGCCTCCGTTGAATCACCATGGCTGCATAAGGTTGACCCGTCGACCAACCTACAACTATTGCCTTCCCACCGTAAGTTATTTGGGTCTTGTACAGATGATACCCGCGGTCTAAAAATATTGCAAACATCCAAACAAGGTGCCTCCTTCTCTGCCATCGACCTTTCGTTTCCACGATCTCATGGACACACTATGTACGCAGCAGCCTGAGATTCCCCAAACCGATCTCGCCCTGTCAGGTCGCCTGCAGCGGTCCATGTTCGTTCGAAAGGACACCGCTAGGATACCGTTTGCCTCCAGGATCAGTGAGAATGAAAACGGTTGCAGTGATGTGCGACCTCTGGAAGAGCACGCGGTTCAACCCGATCGATGCCGTTTCCGTGGTGGGGGTGGTGGGGGTAAAGTTGCTACGCGTATTGAAGCCAACCAGTCGTGCAACAGCGAGGCTTGGCTTCAACGCGAGTTGAGAAGGCGGTTGTTCAAGCTGGGCGCATCTCTCTGTTCGGTCTTTTCTATAAAGGGCCGGCATTCTGGAGGAGCATAGACGATTCTTGATGCCTTTTATTCCATTTCTTCTCCGCACAGCATTCACAATACGCCGATTCACCTGTATTTGTATTTGGTCGCAGTCCTTCCATGATCATCTCTTCCGTGATCGATGGCACATCTACAGGTGATATTGGATTCGCGAGGAATAAAAGGGCTTCTTGATGGTTACCCATCGCCTTTGAAAGGTCGGTATCGACGTCTTGACTTGATCCAGAACCTAAACTTCTCTATCCGTAGGGCGGTCTTGCCAATGCATATTCGTGAGATGTTACTTGGCGATACTACAGGAGATTGCTATGCAACGCGCTCACAGATAATGCTTCGAAAGCATGGGTGGCGTTTTCAAATGATGCATAATTCCATTCAGGCCATGTTGAGTTGAAAGCAATCGTAAATCTATTTAGGTGAGTGCTCCTTTCCCTTGTTGGATACGAGCTTATGGATTGATAGATGCATGCACGTCCTTGATCGTCTCTTCCGACACACCCACATAGTTTGTTCTATAAACGTTCTTGTACTGTGCGTCCTCTTTAGCCTGATAAATGAATTGATATTTACGGGGACCGTTGAACATATGAAGATAAACGAACCTTGCTCAGTTGCTTGATGATCAGCCCTTCGTTTCAGTGAGTCCATCATGCTTCTATCCCCGCTGTATTCCCAAAAGTCTGCGTGAATTTATTTCTCATCAGAACCCCCCCTCCCTGAAGCGTCAAGGTATGATCGATTGTCCCACTCCTGGTATGTTAACAACTCGGCATGAGAATCGTTCCATTCAGTAAACTTGACTTTCGTCCGGGACCAACTTCCGCAGGTTATTTGCGATGCTCAATATCGATTTTACAAATAAACTACTTACCGGGGGAGAGTTTTCTAAATCTTACCATTCTCGTTGAGTCATAAGCCGCACTCGTATCTGCTTCCTCATCATTGACACATACCTTCAAGTGCAATTCTATCTATAGATTGACATGTGCATTATTACAATGCACAATTTCCGGCGTCTGATACCTGAGGAGATACACATACTCCCAAGAGAAAGATCCATGTCGACCACCAGACTGATCATACGTCAGCGGGACGAAGTCGGCCTACATTATAGATACGATCATCGAGGATTGAGTGTACACCCTGGCCCTGTCGATCATTCACTGGCTGTCTTCTCAACGCGTCGATAGCTTTTAACGGTATGGATACTGAACTCGTAGTGGAAAGTATCCGCCGTCTACATGATTTTACGGTCCTGGAGCCTTTCTCATTTTTTGTAAGTCCCTTCGCTGAAAGGTCAAATGGCATTCTCCCTAACCAACATTCACAGCATTTTTCGCCTCGTCGTCCAGGTCTGCTGGGCTCTCACGCTCTTTCCACCTTTACCGCCCGTTTTTTCTTGGTTCCGTCGTGCATGTCACTTGGTTATCCGGTGCTGGAGATCCAGCGTCCTTCAACCTGGATGCGCAATGTGCGGGCACACCAGCAACGCCGCGCCTCGATGTGACGACGGCGGACGGTCAGGTGTTTGTTGCCCTGCCTTCCGGGTCTGAATTCGAATTTGCGTAAGGGCAACTCGTGTTTGTTCAACCTTCACAGGTTGCTGAGTTGGTTCTAGCCTTTTGTGTATACTCGAGGGTAAAATGCATTCGTAAGTCACATCTATTCAAATTTGTGGACGACGAGCTCATGACTCGTCTTAGCACCGATCAACTGCTCGCATAGAGTACGCCCTTCGCAGTGATTCTACGTCATACTTCTGTTGCCCCAAATCCCCCAACAACGAATACAACACCTCAAAATTCTCCAGAGCCAGGCAATCATCAGACTCTCCCCACCATGTACGACAATGCATCAGAGGTCATTGATTAGAGCTATGCTTGACCACTTTATAGCTCTTCAAACTCCTCGCCATCTATTACCCAAGGCGACAATCCTACGAAAGCTTCAGCGCGAACTGCAGATATAGGTAGTTCTATTGGGACAGCCGTCACGATCTCCCAGGAACCCACGAGCTCTGTCGCGTCAGATCAAACAACGGCTACTTCTGTTACGTTCACTTCAAGTATCACTTCGATTTCGACTTCCACGGCACTGTCACCAACTAACAACCGTGCCGCCCTCCCTGACGCCGAAAAATCCTCCCATCGGTGGTATCGTAGGTGGCTTATTGGGGGCTGTAGGCCTTCTTGGCCTGCTGCTTGCGGCTTTCATAAGATTCCGAAGACGATGGCGTTCAGCTGTTCTCGTCCCTCTCGCCTACGATCCAGATTATTCACAACCTTCACGGAGAGGCGGTGCGTACCCTAGTATCGGACGTTATTCCTTGCGCGTATCAAACTTTTGATCCTGCAGGTCGCATCGTGGGTGTTGATATGAGCAAAGCCGAGGCTGTAAGGCAACGGAGCCGATTGCAAGCGAATTCGGAGGCTACGAACCTCGACGATGATGTCTCCACGTCCATTGGTAATATATCCGAAAGTCATACATTGACTACATCTACGGAAGCGACGGAGGTACGGTTGAGGCAAATAGTGCAACGGATGAGTGACCGAATCCAAGCGTTGGAGGCTCAACAGAGGGAGCCTGACAATCGGGGCGTCTGGGGAATCGTTGACGGCCTAGAGGACCAATCCCCTCCGCCAGACTATTCCGACAATGGCAGGACAAAAACTATCGTCCGCTCCATTGGAGCCATCCACGCCGGTGCCTCTAAACCCTTTCCGAGATTTGCAGGCCGGGACTTGAAGGATTATCACCACTTTGCCTTAGAAGCAGATATGATATTTGCAGCACTAGTCGTGTTAATAATATATTCTTGAACCTTTCAAAGCTTCAGGCATATTTCTTTGTCTTTTGAGTAAGTCGATGCCAATCGTGTCGGTTTTCGGAGCTCGGCCCGAGCGAGTATCAGGGCGACCATCTTCAACTAGGCTGTTCATGATCACCGATCAGCCTGGCCCTTCAGCACTTCACTGTTATTCCCAACACTGGACGCCGGTTTCGTCGCTGATAAAATCGTTGCTGTTACTTGATGATTCATCCTTGATCACGATAGAAGCTTGCATCGGCATTTCTTTCTATTCGAGTCAACTGTTAGCATCGTCACATCGAGAGTTACTATCTGGTTTTTCTTTTTACACATCTGTTCAGAAATAATCAGTCTTCTCACAAACTATGGACAGGACTTTATGGTACCATGATCCAGTCGTAGCTTTCTCCGTTGCACTCGTCAAATTCGATGGCCAATAGTTAAATTGGTTGGCAGCCAAAGCCCATCAAAGCGAATCTCTGTCGTCGAAGCTGAGGAGCAGAGTGACCATGGAGGGAGGAATCAGACTATGAACAGGCCCAGATGTATGTCTACTTCCGTGCTTTTATGCCCCTTTGACGGCAATGAACAGGTTGCGAAGCTTTATAAATTACTGAAACATCAGATTGTCTGGGAAGAATCAGGAAACCAGAACTGATAAACAACTTCTCTTGGGCCATCTTTCTAGAGCCAACGCCGTCTATGACTACACTGGGAGCACCAAGTTCGTCTGGTGATGAACAATAAATATCTGGCATCCATCTTCCCATTCACGTTATGCGGCCCTTCTTGTCATACGAGCATATTCAAATAATCGGCGATCGCTAACGCTACAATGATGCCTCCACACTGGACACTGTGTCTCTACGGGTTGTTGTACGGACCTCCTGCGTTTTGCATCCTTCGCTCACTCACCAAAGCTCATTCTAGCTTTGTCTCGATCTTTCGGGTCTCTCAGGCGCTTTTCCTTAATACTCCTTCGTCTCCCATCCTCCTTGGCTCCGTGGTCGAAGTCACCTGGTCGTTTGCTCCCGAAGATCCGGCATCGTTCAACTTGGATTCACTTTGCAGTATCATCTCACCGGTTCAAGTAAATACCACCGATGGTCAGGTTTTCGTGCCGACAGCTACACCGAAACCACCTCTTGACATCTCTGCCAATACTTCGTGAGTGGCGCCGACGATAAATCTAAGGTATCGTCACTCAATCTATCATAGGATACCTTGCGTTCTCAGAGCTGTAAATATTGCGTAAGGATGTTTCGCCATGTCTAATTTATTCTCGCATGCTAATGAGATGATGAGTGCAGTAACGGCACCGTCCTTGCTTTGAGCGATTCTTTTTCCGTTGAGATCAAGCCTGAGCCGCAGAGTTTTGAGTCCCAGTCCTCACCTCTATGTGAGAGCTCTACAAGCAGCTCATTACAATCATCCACTTTGGTGCCACATGCTCCGTCTCCAAAGGTAGTACATCCACCCCATCCATGCAGGCCAGATGTACCTCCACCCTTCCATCCATGCAGGCCAGATGTACCTCCACCCATCCATCCATGCAGGCCAGATGTACATCCACCCACCCATCCATCCACAGATGTACATCCACCCGTCCATCCAGATGTCTCAGTCCTTTCGTAAGCCACTCCTGAAATTCCTTGACCAATTCCTAACGATTTGGCAGGATTGAATCTACCCTCTCAGTCACAGCGTCTCCTTTTAAAAGCTTGACCCAGGAACCGAGTTTCACAACAAATGATGAGACAGCTACAAGCAGCACCATCGAGGAGACACAATTGTCGGTTTCCAGCTTAGGACCAACGTCATCGACAACGAGTACCTTGACGGATACCGCACCAACTTCTCTTTCTACGACTGCTGCAGCTCTACCGAAAGCCGCTGATGAGGCTGCGCCGGTTGGCGCTATCGTAGGAGGAACTATGGGAGGTGTGGCGGCACTCACAGCTCTGTTCTGTCTTCTACTTTTCTTGCGCCGAGGCAGTCCAAGAAGGGCCAGCAATCTCAGCGAGCTCAACCTTGTCCGGACTGAAAAATCGATACGCACGAATGAATCTCGCGAGGACGACGATGGTATGTTTCGGTTACTACCGCCCCTGCGATTCTCAAGTTCATCTGCGCAAGAATGGTTCGGTCCACCTCCTGGAACGACGTTCGAGGCCGAACAGCAGGGGGTGGTGGGTAGCCCAGGGTCAGGTAGAGAAATTGAGTTTTATGGCTTGGACCTCAATTCCTACCCGTACCAAACCTATTCTAATCCAAGCGAGTATCAGAGCTCGACGGCGCCGTATCATGGGGAGGAATCGGATGGGCGCAAGGATAACCACGCCAGTGCAGCACAGTCATCGGGCGGAGCGTATGGAGGACAGTGCGATGCGGGACAGAGAAGTCACGCGGATTGGTCTGGCAGTGCTACAGGGTTGCTGTGATGATAATCGGACTTGTGCAGAAATACAGAATCAGTTCAAACTCACATAATTTGATGACTAGGACCGCACAGCGCTCGAGGGCGTGAACGGTCGCGCGCTCCGAAATGGTGGCTGTGTCACACTGTGCTTTAGCAAAGTTTTTCCATCTTTCTCATCATGTTTCTCTAAATATACCTCAACTGCATGTCGCCGATGCTCTGGCGGGCGCATCCAAATTCCTTCTCGAACAGATGCCGCATGCCAAAGCCTGATTCAATCCGGAACCCCGTGTTCTAAGTAAGTTCCTTTACTTACTTATAGTCAAGGTCATCTTTGCAATCACTATATGCTGCGTCATGCCATAAGTCTCTTGCGACCTGCGTTGTTGCGAGTGCAGCCACAGAGAAGGATGCAGGGGTTATAAACACGAGTGAAGACATAATCAGAGTGGCAGCCCGCTTTCGGCGATACGGCCAACTACCACGGAATGGGCGAAGGCATCTCTGAGTCGCGTTCGAGATTCAGACACTGACGATCAAGAAGATTTCCATCAACCTCTGACCAACTTGGTACGATACAGCCTTTCCCCCATGATCAATCTATCTTCATGCACATGCAGGTCAGAAATCTGCTGCGGTAAAAGAAGCTGATTCTGATCCCTTCGCAGATGGCAAAGGATCTGTGTGTGAAGTGCATTGAGTCTCGAGGTTCAATACCGTTACCCCCACAGCCATGTCGATTTATAGCCTCCATGAAGGAAAAAAAGGCGCCGCGCAATAATGATTCATTGGTTAGACGACGAGCTCTCCAATTGACTTAGTCTATCCATCTTCATCTCCATCATTCATCTTTGTCCTTTCCCAGGCAGTCTTGCGCTCTTTTATATGCTGCCTGTGCTCGCCAACCAATTGTACCAAAATGCCACTACTGCACATCCTAGGTCTCCGTGAATGTTTGTGAGTCGATCGCTCGTCGCCTGAACTACCAAGCAATTACTCACTGGATCCATCCTCCTGACAGAGTCCTGGCACTGGTCTCCTTGGCTGCCCAGGCTCTCGAGCTCTCACTAGCTCCAACGAGCGTTACTCAAGAGGAAACGTGTCACCTTACTGTGATTACCAGTGGGAGAGACCCTCATTCCGTTGACTTGTTTGCCTCATGCGACTTCGACTTTTGGACATGGCATCTTCTCGAGAATAACGTTGATCTCAAGCAATCAAACGGGCCATTTGTCCGAAATTATAATCTAACGGGGAAGTTGTCTGATTTCACATTGCCGTGAGTGCAACACACCATTCTCAAATTGATATTAAACTCAGGTTCGTATAGAATTTCGTGCAAGGTGGTGGCCGCTCACGATAAGTACGTTAGCATGTTTGTGTGCGCTGGTGAAAACATGAATGACGAAGCATGCTAGGAAACCACTTGGTTCAAGCAATTCCATTAAAATAGTTGCTACCTCGAGTGACGCAACGATGTCACCAACCTCAACATCTTTGTAAGTTTGTTATTGCACTCCCACAGAATCAAAACGTTGATATATTCCAGGTCCTCGGTTTCTGCGTCCAAGTCCTCGACAACAAGTAATCCCTCAATTGCCCCCAAACCATCCTCTCCAATTACAACCTCCACTAGTGACAATAATCCATCACAACAACCCGCCGCTGATACATCGCCGGTGCTTCCCTCTCCTACAATAAACTCGACTAGCAGTCGCAGTGCACCCTCTAGTCTCCCGCCTTTGCCTTCGTCTACCAGCGTAACAGGCGAGACGCCTACAGGAATCAACTCATCTTCACCACCTGAGGGTAAGAGTCATGTTGGCGCGATTATAGGAGGAATTATCGGTGGAGTATCTACTCTGATCCTTATTGTGGCGCTGTTATATGTCTGTCGTCGACGTCGCAGTCGACTCTATCTCGCGAAATGCCTCGACTTCTTGCGTACCGTCAAATCGAAGGCTCCGGCATCAAATACAGTAACTCCAGAGAAAGAAGGTAGGTCACGTTCCCATATTCTGGGCCGGCACAAAAATTCTTACATATTGCTGGTCGAAGACTGGTTGGTGCAGGTTGATGGCGCAATGGCCGAGGCTGCAAAGCAGACCGAAAGAGCTCGATCTAGGACAGAAAACAACCAGAAACCTCTGTATGGTTCGAATGGCCACTATGATTCGGACGGATATCAAACCCCGGACTTAATGGAGGTAAAAGCCCAGCAAGCCGACTTTCGAAATGTCGCGATGACGACCTCGACCCCCTCGCATGCCGATGAGGAATGGGAAAGCCATGACCACATCTACGATGGCGGCTACTCGACGTTGGTCTCTGAAACAGGAGAAGGGAGTGATCACGAACCAGGACTGGGACCATGGGGACACCCGGATGGCTTGGACGACTCTGAGCGGCAGAGCAATGCGAGCAGTATTCCGGATATCAACGAGATGGACCCAGAGGCTCGAGAGAAACGCCGAGATGCCATCCTGGAGAGAATGCGCGAAGTGTTGGATGGAGAGCCTCAGGGGCCAGGATTTGTGGTTTTGTAGATTCAGGATGAAGGTATATATATCCGGTGTTTTTCCTCCTGAAGCACCGATTCGTAGATGAGAACGACAATTTTGCCAGCCTTTTATAGCTACCTACTGGGTATTTGTGTGGTGATATGGAACGATTTATACTTGTATGCACACACATGGTGCTGCATATCCGAAGTGTTTGGCCCTGGCTGCAAGATGTGGATTTTAGGCAGGGGGCGCGAGTTGTGAGTGCGGAACGGGTCGTTGTGAGGTGTGGAATCGACACGGGCCGGTGTGCTCATCATGTGAGTGCACATTTGGCGTAAGTACAGTTTCTCGAGTGTCTGCTCCCACAATGGGTGTAAAGAGAGTCCCGCTAGCCTACACAAAACTCCGATAATTATGATGTTTGTATCATCGGGGCGGTATGTCCGAAGGTTCGGGGTTGAACAAATTGAAGCAGTTGTTCCGCAATTGCAACCTCGCCGACCTTCAAGCTCAAGCTTCAGCTTCATTAATCATTGAACATTGTCCATTCTTATCTCATAATACTGGAGCCCCACAGTAGCATCTCCGCATCCGCTCGTCAATGTCAAGCAGTCGAACGCATAACATGCTTTGGCTGATCTGTTCAGATGGCATGGGTAATCCGTCCACGTATCCTTCTTTTCACCAAATTTGATGCCCCACACCTCAGAATCGGAGATCTCGTTAACGCTCTACGCATACGCTTATTGGATTTAACCCCGCTTGCACTACATTCAGGTCCTGGGCTGGAGTTGGCTCTCTCCCTATCGAAACACACCTGACCGGCTCGAAGTACTTGGATTCACTGCGAAGCTCGAAATTCTTAGGTTCAAACCTTCCAACCCAAAGAACCATATTGGTATAAGGACTAGTTGTCTGTTATCGGATATGACCAACAGATATCGTAATTTCCTCGATCTCGCTGGGTTCTTGGCCGCGGGGGAGCCACCAGTTACATCGAGTAAGGCTAGTTCCGTTTCCCCTACAATACAAGCTTGATGCCTTTTCTGTTGAACGACGAATAGGTTTGGCGTCGTCGTTGCCGATGCAGAAGTTATGACCAGTTCGTCCTCCCTGACTCGCCCACCATGTGCACTGACTTTGACCTCACAAGATGATGTTTGATGTTACCACTTTGTTCCAGTCCCTTCGGTTGTCCTGAAGTCGCTGCTCCCAGAACGGGCTCGGTGGTGTAGCAATCCAGCACCGTTGGCAACGTACCGCGTGACTGGCTATTTGATGACGAACGTATCTCTGCTGTAGGAATGGTGGCGCTGGGACCACTGCGGTTGGCCTGGCAAAAGTTCGCCCAACCGTGGTTGTTCCGATTCTTGGGTCTTGGGGTGAGCAGGTTGTTCTGACGCACCTTGCAGATGCCTATAAGGACCTGGGCCGTGTCTGGCCGTGTCTGGGTATGAGCGGGTCAAGTCCATCCGGCCACTGACCGCTCACCCGTACGCTCGTTATCTGCACTGGACACCGGTTTCGTTGCCGATGAAATCGTTGCTGTCATATAATGAATCATCCCTGATCACAATAGAAGCTTGCGTCAACAAGAAAACTATTTTCCCGTTGTCAAGTGACTGAGCCAAGTTGTTTCGCATCATGGTTTCTCAAATCTATCTTAGTAAGGGTATCACTTCACATCGAAAGTTGTCATACCCCGAAGCCTGATTCCATCTGCAAAATGTGAGTTGTAAGTTCGTCTGATTAGTCTGGCAATAATCAATGGGATTTATCATTATCTGACCAGCATGATACAATCCCAGCTCGTTCCCGTGGATCTATTTTCGTGCAGATCAGAATTTTGCTGTGGCAAGAGAAGTTGATTTTGGTCCCTTCGCCGATGGCAAAGGATCTGGGTGTGAAGTGCATTGAGTCTCGAGGTTCAATACCATTACCCGCACAGCCATGTCGATTTATAGCCGCCATGCAGAAAAAAAGGCGCCGCGCAATAATGATTCATTCGTAAGACGATGAGCTCTCCAATTAATTTAGTCTCTCCATCTTCATCTCCATCATTCATCTTTGTCCTTTTCCCAGGCAGTCCTGCGCTCATTTATATGCTGCCTGTGCTCGCCAACCAGTTGTACCAAGATGCCACTACTGCACGTCCTGGGCCTCCGGAAATGTTTGTAAGTCGATCGCTCGCCTGGGATACTACCAAGCACTTATCATTGCTTCCATCCTTCTGACAGAGTCCTGGCACTCGTCATATTGGCTGCCCAGGCTCTCGAGCTCTCACTTACTCCAACCAACATTACTCCAGGGGAAAAATGTCAAGTTAATGTGACTGCCAATGGGACAGACCCCGAATTCATTAGATTTAACTTGGGTGCCTACTGCCCACCCGATCTATTTACTTGGCGATCATTCGAAGATGGCATTGAACTCAAGAAAGCAAACAGGTCATTTTCCCAAGAGTACAATATAATGGAGAAGGTCACTGATTTGGTGCCGCCGTGAGTGCATCCCGCCACTCTCAGATTGATACTAAACTCAGATACGTATAGAACCACGTGCAGGGTGGAGGCTTGGTACGTTGGCACATTTGTGTGCACTGGTGAAAACATGAATGACGAAGCATCCTAGGAATTCTCAGCAAAAAACACCACTTGCTTCAAGCAACATCACAATAATTGCTAGCTCGAGTAGCACCACCCCGACGCCTTCAACACCTTTGTAGGTCTGTTATCGCACCCCATCAGGACCGGAAAATTAACATATATCAGCTCTATGCCTACGTTCTCGACTACACAGCTTTCTAGTAATTCTACTAGCCATACAGTTAGTGTTTGAGGGTCGTGTTACACCAACTGCAAACAACTGAAATTCAACTCGACTGCAACTGGAAACAACCCAACTTCCAGTTGCAGTTGGAGACAAAAATTATCAGTTGCAGTTGCAGTTGCACAGAATTCTGAGCACTCAGCAACCGGTTGCAACCGGTTGCAACTGGTCATGACTGATTGCAACATGACCACTGGTCATGGACCACTTGATGCAAGATCTTGCACCTCAGCTCAGTCAATCACTAAGGTACTGATACCTCAGACCTTATTTTACCTTGTAATACTTACATACACCAGTTCCCTGCCCAACATATATCACTGTCTTTACACTGCAGAACTTGTAGTGTAAGGATTGCACTGTTTAGTACACTCTAAAGCAGTTACGACCGGTCGTGACCGGTTACAACCGGTGTCAGGTCGTAACCAGTTGTAACCGGTTGCAACTGGTCATGCGACCGATACCAACCGGTTGCAGGCGGTCGAGTTGTCAGTTGGACCTTTGAAGAGACTTTTACGACCAGTCGAGGTCGTGTCGGGGCTGAAAATGACAAAAGACTGGACCCGACATGACCCTCAAACACTACATACAGTGACATCGACTCCAGCGACATGGACCACATCCTCGTCTGTCAGTAACACTAATCAACTGCATACTAATACAGCGGGCATAACGTCAGGCTCCAGTCTCCCGCCTTTACCTTCGTCTACCAGCGTAACAGGCGATACACCTACAAATGTCAGCGCGATTGTAGGAGGAGTTGTTGGTGGAGTATCTGCTCTGACCCTCATTGTGGCGCTATTGTATGTCTGTCACCGACATCGCGGTCGACTCTATCTCGCGAAACGCCTCGAGGTCTTGCGTACTGACAAACCGAAGGCCTCGGCATTTAACGGAGTAACTTCTGAGAAAGATAGTAGGTCCCGTTCTCATATTCTAGGCTGGCACAAAATACTTACATATTGCTGGCCGAAGGTTGGTCGGTTCAGGTTGATGGCGCAATTACCGAAGCTGCGAGGCAGACCGAAAGAGCTCAATCTAGGACAGAAAACAACCAGAAACCTCTAGATGGCCCGAATAGCCACTATTATTCGGACGGATATCAGAGCCCGGACCTGATGGAGGCAAAAGCCCAGCAAGCCGACTTTCAATATATCGCGATGACGACCTCGACCACTTCGCATGCCGATGAGGAATGGGAAAGCCCTGGTCATAACTACGATGGCGGCTACTCAACATTGGCCTCTGAAACAGGAGAAGGGAGTGATCCCGAGTCAGGAGTGGGACCATGGGGACACCCGGACAGCTTGGACGACTTTGAGCGGCAGAGCAATGCGAGCAGTATTCCAGATATCAACGAGATGGACCCAGAGGCTCGAGAGAAACGCCGAGATGTCATCCTGGAGAGAATGCGCAAGGTGCTAGATGGAGAGCCTCAGGGGCCAGGATTCGTGGTTTTATAGATCAGGATGATGAAGGCATATATATCTTCCACCTCGATTCTTAGAGAACAATACTTTTGCCGGCCTATGATTGCTACTTACTGTATTGCGTGGTGCTCATTTCTGATTCGTTACATTTGTATACACATACATGGTGCTGCAAATTCAAAATGTTCGGTTCTGGCTACTACGTACCAAGTGTGGTTTCTAGACAGATGACGCGAGGGTCGTCATGAGGTGTAAAATCTAAACAGGTTGGTGTGCCCCGATGTATATATACCTCACGGATTCTTCAGTCTGCTCCCACAGGTATGCATGGAATTGACGGTTCAATTTCTGGACCTGTGTGGTATCAGTCCCGGCATCGATACACAAAACCGATGATTATTGAAGTTATCGGGCCGGAATGTCAAGATCTGTGGCTGTCCTCAGGTTTTCCACGCACCCTCGCCCACGTTCACTGTTTGAAGGCTCTGGAGTTTTCTCTATCGTTGGTGCGTTACTTGAGCATGTGTATCAGCCTATAAATCCTGACCTATGCTTTTCCTTAGCAGTCTGGTACGATATCCGGCGACATGCTCCTTCAAGCTTCAAAACTTCATTGATGTTGCATACTGCAGCCCCACATCCACTCCTCAATATCAAGCAGTCGAATGCAAAACATGCTTGAACTGACCCGCCCACAGCAAACCGTCCACTGATTCCTCTTTTTCACCGTTGGCACCCCACACGGCAGAACCGAACA
The DNA here is from genome assembly GCA_013368375.1 of Tricholomella constricta. Taxonomy (NCBI): domain Eukaryota; kingdom Fungi; phylum Basidiomycota; class Agaricomycetes; order Agaricales; family Lyophyllaceae; genus Tricholomella; species Tricholomella constricta. The sequence continues at coordinate 1,678,241 of JAACJP010000002.1, read as the reverse complement.
TCTCATTGACGCTCCGCGCACTCGCTCATTGGGTCTAACCCCACTTGCACTATGTTCAGGTCCTGGGCTTGACTCGGAGTTGGTTCAGCCATCTTTCCCTATCGAAACATGCCTTACCTAGTTTCTCAAATCTATCTTAGTAGGGGTATCGCTCGACATCGAAAGATCTCAGACCCCGAAGCCTGATTCAATCTGAAAAATGCCAGTTGTAAGTTCCTTGTTACAGTCAGTGGGATCTATCACCATCTGACCAATTTAGTACAATTACAGGCTGTATACCATATTCAATCTATTTTCATGCAGGTCATAATTTTCTCTGCGGCAAGAGAAGCTAATTTTGTACCCTCCGCTGATGGAAGGATCCGTGTGTGAAGTGCATCGAGCCTCGAGATTGGAACTATGGCCCGCACAGCTAAGTCGATTTATAGTCGCTATGAAAGATTGAACCAGGGGCCATGCATCGATGATTCGCTGATGAAACGATGAGCACTCCAATTCAGCATCTCCATCTTTGTTATCTTCCCAGCCAGTCCCGCGTCCTTTTATATACCTGCACCGATGCTCGCCTCCCAGTTTTCGATTGCGTAAGATGAGTCTACAACACGGCCATGATAGCTTGAATCTATGTTCGTACGTCGATCGCTTACTTCGGATCCTCGAAATCTACTACTCACTGGAACCCGACGCTGCTCATAAGGGTCGCGCAGGTTTTCCACCTCCCATCGCTTTGTTGTGATAATCTGTGAGTACAATACGGTCTCAGTCGTAGATTGGACTTATGATCATATAGGTCCTGGCTGTGCGCCGTGCATGCGAGCAAGTCGCCTAAAACCACCTCGTCTAAAACCACCTCGCCTATAACCACCTCGCTTAAAACCACCTCGCCGACGATCACCTCGCCTACGAAAACTACAGATATGTACGATGCATGCCTTGTGTGCACTGGTGCAAATAAGACTCACGAAGCATGCTAGCACTTCATCAACAAGCAGTCTGTCGGCTACGACAACTACCAATACAGTAACATCAACCAGTCCCAAATCGACAATCAGCTCTTCATCTACCACTTCGTAGGTCTTTTATTTCTATCTCCTTTGGATTCCAAAGCTTGATATACTTCAGAGCCACGTCGTTGACATCACCCTTGACGAGTAACTCTATTACTAGTATTCAAAGCGTGAATTCGACAGACACGAACGCGCCAGCATCACGACTCGGAGGCTCATTATCAAAGGTTTTCTCAACTTCCTCATCACTGAACAGTAGTCGCCAGTTTATACCTTTACCCACTAGCATAACAAGTGCTACGTCTACAGGAATCAACTCAGCTTCACCGTCCTCCACTGAACGTCATGTGGGTGCGATCGTAGGAGGAATTATCGGCGGAATATCTGCCCTGACCCTCATTATGGCACTGTTTTGGGTCTGTCGTGGACGTCGTGTCCGACTCAATCTCGCGAAACGTCTCGACTTCTTGCACACCGCGAAACCGAAGGCTCTGTCAAACACCATAACTTTTGAAAAAGAAGGTAGGTCCCGTTCCCAATTCCGAGCAGGGATAAAAATGCTCACATGTTGCTGGTCGAAGATTGGTTGGTTCAGGTTGATGGCGCAATGGCCGCAGCTGCGAGGCAGACCGAAAGAGCTCGATCTAGGACAGAAAGCAACCAGAAAGGTCTAGGAGGCTCAAATGACTACTATTATTCGGACGGATATCAGAGCCCAGACCTGATGGAGGCAAAAGCCCAGCAAGCCGACTTTCGAAATGCCGCAATGATGACCTCGACCTCCTTGCATGCCGATGAGGAATGGGAAAGCCATGATCCTATTTACGGTGGCGGCTACTCGACGTTGGCCTCTGAAACAGGAGAAGGGAGTGATCTCGAACCAGGAGGGGGACCATGGGGACACCCGCATAGCTTGGACGACTTTGAGCGGCGGAGTAATGCGAGCAGTATCCCGGATATCAACGAGATGGACAAAGAGGCTCTAGAGAAACACCGAGATATCATGTTGGAGAAAATGTGCAAGTTGTTGGATGAAGAGCCTCAAGGGCCAGGATTTGTGGTTTTGTAGATCAGGATGACGAAGATATATATACCCGGTGTTTTTCCGCCTGAAGCACTGATTCTTAGATGAGCTATACCTACTGTTATCTGAGAGGTGATATGGAACGATCCGTCATACTTGTATGCACATGCATGGTGCTGCAGGTCCAAAGTGTCTGGCCCTGGTTACAAGTACTTGTGAATTTTAGGCAGGGGCACGCGAATTTGGAGTGTGGAACGGGTCTTGTGAGGTGCAGGTTCGACACAGGCCGGTGTGCTCATCATGCGAGTGCACAGTTGGCGCACGGTGTTCGGGGTGTCTGCTCCCACAGAAAACGACGGAGTCCCGGCATCTACACAAAACCGATATTTGGTGACATGCTCCTTCAAAGCTTCAAGCTTCAACAAAGCTTCATTAGAGCTTCCGATTGCAATGCATCCTTATCTCATTATACTGGAGCCCCCCAGTAGCATTCTCGCATCCACTCGTCAACATCAAGCAGTCGAACGCAGAACATGCTTTAGCTGATCTATATAGATGGCAAGGGAAATCCGTCCACGTATCTTCTCACCAAATTTAGCACCGACACCTCAAGAATCGGAGACCTCGTCAACGCTCTGCGCACTGGCCCTTTTTTTATAGACGACGAATAGGTTTGGCTTGGTCGTCGCTGCCGATGCAGCAGCCATGACCAGTTCGTCCTCCCTCATTCGCCCCATCTTGTGCACTGACTTCGATCTTAAGCGATGATATTCGATGCCACCGCCTAAGCTGGTGTCTGCGCTCTGGTTTTCGCAGGCTGGGTGAGTCACTCGCTCCAGTCCCTTCGCTTGCCTTGAAGTCACTTCTTCTAGGGCGGGCCCATAATATGCACTGACTTCGACCTCACAAGATGATGTTCGGTGCTTCACCCAAGCTGGTGTCCGCGCTGCGGCTGGGTAAGTCTTTTGTTCCAGTCCCTTCGGTTGTCATGAATTCGCTTCTCCCAGCTCGGGCTTGGTGGTGTAGCAGTCCCACCCCATGCCTTCATCCTTGGCAACGTACAGCACGACTAGCTAATTGATGCCGAAACTGTCTCTGCTGTAGTACACCATTATGGCGCTGGGACCCATTGTGGTTGGCCTGGCAAAAGGTTGCCCAATCGCAGTTGTTCCAATTCTTGGACCTTGGGGTGAGCAGGTTGTTCTGACGCAAGCCTTGCAGGTGCCAAGATCCATGAGGCCGGCGCAGGACCTGGGCCAAGTCCACATAACGGGCTCGCCGCGCGGGTATGAGCGGGTCAGGTCCATCCGGGCACTGACCACTCACCCTAGTACACACTGGACGCCGGTTTCGTTGCCGATAGAAATTGTTGCTGTTATATGATGAATCATCCCTGATCACGATAGAAGCTTGCGTCGACAAGAAGACTCTTCTCCCATTATCAACTGAGCCAAGTTGTTTCGCATCATGGTTTTTCAAATCTATCTTCGTAAGCGTATCGCTCCGCATCAAAAGATGTCATACCCCGAAGCCTGATTACATCTGCAAGATGCGAGTTGCAAGTTCGTTAGTCTGGTTACAGTCTGTGGGATCTATCACCATCTGACCAACATGATACAATTACAGCTCGTTTCCCGTAATCGATCTATTTTCATGCAGGTCAGAACTTTGCTGTGGCCAGATAATTTGATTCTGGACCCTTCACCAATGGCAAACGATCTGTGTGTGAAGTGCATCGAGCCTCGAGGTTCGATACCCTGGTCCGCACAGCCAAGTCGTTTGATAGCCGTTATGAAGGAAAACCATCGAAGAACAAGGGCCATGCAATGAATCATTGGTTCGACGATGAGCTCTCCTATTTAGTACCTCCATCTTCATCTGCATCATTCATCTTTGTCTTTTTCCCAGGTAGTCCTCAGGCTGCACCTTTAATATGCTGCCTGTTCTCGCCTCCTAGGTGGACCAAGATGCCACTTCCACACGTCCTGGGCCTCCGTAAATGTTTGTAAGTCGATCGCTCGCCTGGGATACTACCAAGCAATTACTCACTGGATCCATTCTCCTGACAGAGTCCTGGCACTGGTCACCTTGGCTGCCCAGGCTCTCGAGCTCTCACTTACTCCACCCAACATCATCCAAGGGGAGATATGTCAACTTTCTTGGACTGCCAATGGGACAGACCCCAGATTCGTTGACTTGTATCTCTCATGCGATTTTGATTTCGGGTGGCAGCTCCTCGAGACGAAGTTTGGTCTTAAGGAACTAAACGGGTCATTAATATTTTCCCGAGATTATAATCTGACAAGGAAGTTCCCTGAACTTGTACCGCCGTGAGTGCAACGCACCACTCTCAAATTGATGCTAAACTCAGATACGTATAGAACCACGTGCAGGGTGTGGGCTGAATTTCCGTATGTTGGCACATTATTGTGCACTGGTGAAAGCACGAATGACGAAGCATACTAGTCTATCACATTTTTTAGGCAGCAATCAAATTCGTATAGACGCCAGCACAAATGACGCAGGCACCCCGACGTCTTTAACCGCATCGTAGGTCTATTATTGCACCCTCTCAGGACCGGAAGGTTGACATATTTTAGGTCCGTGTTTACGTCCTCGTCTACACAAAACTCTACCTCAATTCAGAAGACTCAACCAACGACGACCCCATCCCTACATAACATTTCAACCACGACAACAGCTCAAGGTCAACCAACGACAACCCTATCGCCACATAACAAGAGTTTCACTGGAGAAATTGTAGGAGGTCTACTAGGAGGCCTTGCATTCTTTTCTCTGCTTGTCACTGCCTTCATCATGTACAGGCGGTGGCGACGCCCAACCTACCCGACCCTGGTCCCTCTCACATACGATCCAGATTACGTGCAGCCTTCAGATACAAGTGGTAAGCGTATATAGGTACCTTGAGGTGGAATTTTCCCTCATAAAATCGTTCGCCCTTCTATCATAGGTCGACTTGCAGAGGTTCTGAGCGAGAAAGCCGCTGTTCAGAGACAGCGCGACCAACTCCGGACGGAATTGGAAACAGAAAATCAAACTTCAGAAACAGGGATCTTGAATGTGTCTCAGGGAGCGTCAGAGGCGAGGCTCAGACAACAAGTGGAATTGATGAGTGAGCGAATCTTGGAGTTGGAGGCCCAGCAGAGGGAGTTGGGCATTTACGGTGAGGATGGTGAGGGTGCAAGTCAACCCCCACCTGATTACTCGGTGATAAGTGGCGCTCGAAGTACTGTAACACTTACAACCAAGTAATAACGTACTTCATGCTTATAATCTTTGTGGAACCTTGTGGACCCTCGTGGACGCCTATGACTCGGAATGCCACGGGCCGGTATACCCGAATCCACAACTCGTCATTCGTGGCCGTGTCAAGCAGTGGCCGCAGCTTGTTCCCGCAGCCTTCTCAGCCTCATCAGACTATACAGCTTTCTCAAGTACATCTTCTCTCTTCCCAGATCATGAAAGGACCACTTTACATGCAGGAAATCGAGGACGACGTTCCTATCCTTCCAACCAACGAAGCTGGGTATCCTCCTGATAATGCTCCTTCAAATTCGACCATTGTCGACCTTGGAAGTATACAGACTGACCCGAAGATCAGTAAGTCCTTCTCACGTCCCTCAGATTCAGATTTAGACCCTGCTTAGATTATGCGGAATGGAAATCCACGGGAAAGGGCATGAAGTCGATCGCTCGTGTTACGGAGGACGGTCGTATTGTTATCTCTCTTGATTTGGCTCAGAAGCTTCCGGATCTTCCGAAAGATTATGCCCGAGATGTTGAGGAGTTCGCTGTGGACGAAAAGGAATGGAAACAATACCCTAGCATGAACATTGTGATCATGATTGTGGGTAGTCGAGGTGCGTTTAAAACCGACTGCTTCGAATGAAGTTTCATGATCTCTCGTACAGGTGACGTTCAACCGTACGTTGCGTTAGGTCAACGGTTGTTTAAGGATGGGCATCGTGTTCGCATAGCCACGCACGAAACATTTCGCTTTTTCGTGACTGAGGCAGGACTTGAATTCTTCGATATTGGAGGAAACCCACAGGATCTGATGAGTTATATGGTCAAGAGTCGGGCAACTATCTAATCGTTGCTATCTTGCCTTACGACCTCTCAGATCCTGGCCTCATCCCTGGGTTCGAATCTCTCACAAATGGCGACATTGGGCGGAAGCGCAAAATGCTCACTGAGGTATATCAATGGGTTTTCCGTTGGAATTTTCAATTGCTGATGACGCTGATGACTCCCTGCAGATGATGAACGGTTGTTGGAACTCGTGCCATTCTCCATGCCCGTCCACGGGACGTACGTTCGCTGCGGACGCGATCATATCGAATCCGCCGGCGTTCGCGCACGTTCACTGTGCAGAGGCTTTGGGCATACCTCTGTTGTTGAGCTTCAGTCAGTCGAGCTTGTGTGTCAGCCTATCAATCCTAACCTTTGCATATCCTTAGCAATGCCCTGGTAGGATATTTGGCGCCATGCTCCTTCATTGTCCGTCCTTATGACATGATACAGGAGTCCCACAGCAGCATTTCCGCATCCACTCGTCAATATTAAGCAGTCGAATGCAGAACACGATCTTACTAATTACTTGAGTTATGCTATAGCTGATCTACTCACATGGCAAGGGTGATCCGTCTCCATATCCTTCTTTCTTTACCAAATATTGACACCCTGCACCTCAGAATCGGAGATCTCGTCAACACTTTACGCACTGGCTCGTTGGGTCTAACCCCGCTTACGCTACGTTCAGGTCCTGGGCTGGTAGACCGACTCAAAGTACCTTGGACGTATTGCATGAGTCCCACCCTGGTTCCAAAACCTCCCGACTGGAAAAATCACATCGGTATAATGATTAGTTTTCTGTTAACATACATGTCTCATAGAATTTGGAAACAGACATCGTAGGATTTTATTTTCTCGACCTCGCTACTACTTTCAGGCCAGCAGACGACCTCGCTGCGTTCTTGGCCGCCGGGGAGCCACCAGTTTACATCGGGTAAGGCCAATTTCGTTTTCCGTCAACGCATACTTAATTTTCTTTTCAACGACGAACAGGTTCGGCTCGGTCGTCGTTGCCGATGCAGCAGCCATGACTAGTTCGTCCTCCCTAACCTACCCCATCATGTGCACTGACTTCGACCTTAAGAGATGATATTCGATGCCACCGCTCAAGCTGGTGTCCGCGCTCTGGTTTCTGCAGGCTGGGTGAGTCACTTACTCCAGTCCCTTCGCTTGCCTTGAACTCACTTCTCTTAGGGCGGACTTGGTGGTGTAACAGTCCCACCCCATGTCTTCATCCTTGGCAACGTACCGCATGACTGGCTATTTGATGCCGAACGTGTCTCTGCTGTAGTACACCATGGTGGCGCCGGGACCACTGCGGTTGGCCTGGCAAAGGGTCGCCCAACCGTGGTTGTTCCATTTTTTGGTGACCAGGGATTTTGGGGTGAGCAGGTTGTTCTGACGCAAGGAATGGCAATGACGTCCTTGCAGGTGCCATGATCCATAAGGCGGGCGCAGGACCTGAGCCGATTCCACACAAGGAACTCACTGTGGATAACCTACGGGATGCAATCAAGTTCGCAATCAGTCCAACTGCGAAACTCGCTGCGAGCCGGATGGCAGAGGAGATTCGGAGTGAGGTATGCCTTTTTTAGATCAATTCATCTGAGTAGTCGATTAACGTTCTGCAGAACGGGGTGGTGAATGGTGTGGAAAGTTTCTACCGCCATCTTCCACTTTTAAACATGAGATGCGACCTCGACTCGTCGAAACTGGCCGTCTGGTGGTCCACTGAGCATGTACGTTGGCTTTGTCAAACCTGCAATTATACGAAATCTTGACTTTCTGCGTAGTGTCTGAAACTCAGTGCATTTGCGGCGCAGGCGCTCGCTGATGCGAAACAGCTTGACATGGATACTCTCGACATGCACAGCAAGTCCTTACAGATGCTTTTCCGCGTATCTTGTCATAATGCCCCCCAATAGGAAGCAAAGACTATGATAGTCGCAAGCAAGTTTCAGATCCTGTGACGGGTGGAGCCAGTGCTATTTTTTGGACGATAACGCACTACTACGCAGGAATCGCAGAAATTTTCTAGTACGTCCAGCTTTCAAAGCCATAAGTGCGGCTCGTAATGCGGCACTGTAGCTCCCCAATCAAAGGCATCATCCACACCACCACTGCCATCCCTCGCGGTACCACTTATCTGACTTTCATTGCAGAGTGATATGTACTGATTTCACGAAATCAGGTGTCGTTGATATAGTTGCCTCTGTTCATGAAGGTTTATATAATGCACCAAAACTATACGGCTCTAAAGTACGCCAGCCTGGGAAAGTGACGGGTTTTAGAAGTGGTGTCAAGGAGGCGGGAAAGGCGAGTTCTCTTTTGCTGTTCTAACGTATTGCTATAACCAGACGTGGTTCTCAGGGCTTATTTTATGGATATTATGACGGTATTACCGGCTTGGTTCGTGAACCTCTTGAAGGTGCAAAGAAAGGGGTAGGACTATGCTCTCTTACATTACCGATCATTGCATGTTTATTCCGCCTGTACACCAGGGTTTCTTGGGCGCCGTCAAGGGCTCGGCAAGAAGCTGTACGTGGATTTACTGAGAATCTCACACTCCCTCAATAACCGCTATACCGCAGTCGTGAACGTAACAGTGCGACCTGCAGCTGGTATCGTAGGAGTTGTGGCGCATCCCTTTCATGGCGCCTGGAAGAGCCTACAAACAGCCACCGGCCAAAGGCAGGAGCATCAAATCCGCTACACACGTATAAGTGATGGCCGCGAGGCTGTGAAGGCTAGCACCGCCGCTCAGTGTGCTGAGATAGTCAGGAAGTTCAAAGACGCACAACGGAGTACGGAGGCGCGGCAGAAGAAATACAGGGAGATCGTTGAAAAGGTAATGCGGGAGGATGCCGAGGCAGATCGCAAAGCTGGTACTGCGACCGAAGGATATTCTGACCAAAAGCAGAAACGCTCCCCTCCTCCTCTTCCGAGGCGGACGACTTCTCCTAAACATGACGGGCCTTCCACGTCAGTGAGCGAAGCTGACGACGACGCAGCCTTTGAACGCGATATGGAACTTGCAAAGCAGCTTTCGTTAGCCGAGCAGCGTGGATATGAGCGAGGCCTTGCGACTCAGCTTTCGTGATCCGGACGGTGTTATACCAGCACAAAGACTCTGCTCTACGACCGCGAAGTGATGTTGCATCCCCAATATCACTTCCTTGAACTCGATCCTTGCCCTGGTGGATACTTCATATCCTGGTTCTCTAAATCATATCCTGCCGCGACGGACGAAGCAAGCTTGTATGCAGTTGCCATTTGACAACCTATTTTACACGTATCTTCAGGATGCTTGTCACAGAATTTCGTTGCTCTTAGCAAACTAGCCCTAGAACGACCCTGCCATCTAGTATCTCGAATGTCTACTTCGTGCTGCAGTGCTCAGTTCTGTTACCCTTACACACGGAAACTCCAGCCAGACGAACTCACATCTCGGGGGAACAAGTCTCATGTTGGGAATCTAAGGGGCAGATACCGTGGCATGAACAAGCAATTGAAATGGTACCGCAAGCGACCTGCACTTCATGCGAGAAGCTTGGGGTCTTTGATAACTAAGTACTACACCATTGATCCTCGCTCAGTGAATATTTTTGTTGCAGAGTTGACTGTGGTGTGGTGCTGGCTTGTTCCTGTCGCTTCCACTGCTCACAAATGGACCATCAATCCCACATATCCATGACAGCTGCGAGACACTGGTCACTGAGGCCGCTTAGTCCACATTTTACGAGGTGGCGATTTCATCCTCGTAGTTCATCTGACCACAGGTTTCTCCGCTGTGTTACAGGAATTGCAATCTGCGATTAGCACAACCTTTCCATTTAACCGCAGAAGCACACAGGCCCGCCTGGCGGGCCGACGCGTGGATATATATATACATAGAGCACCAGTTTGGCCGCCTCTTCACACCTGGCAACATGGTCTTCGCACGTAGCTGTCTTCTGTTCGCTTTCGCCCTGTCTTCGACTTCCGTCTTTGGGCGTCCAGTTCCCGATGAAGAAAAGTCACTCGTGAAACGCGGTGCACTGCTGACCGGCCAGCGGGACACGGAATGGGAGGTCAATTTGGCGTTGCTGATTTGCTGTTGATTCAATGATACAAGTCATTAGTCTTCTAGCTTAATATCAGGGTCGGTTTAGGAAAAACGGATTTCCGCGATTTCCTCAATCCCGACAACCTGGCACTGGACGCATTCGAGCGCGTCCTCCGGCCTGGTGTCCGTGTCCTATGACTTGTGGCTTTCAAACGCCGCTGGCACTAGCGGTGCATCTTTGAGTTCCACATACTAGATGTAAGCTCCTTCTGGCCTCTCACTGTCGGAGAGTCGGGTCTGGCATTACACCTTTCCAAGCATGATCTGGCTCAGCACCAGGGGAGGTCATTTATCCCATCTTATCCGTGGCCAGTCTCTCTCTCAACGGAGCTTATATCGCTGGCCCTACCGGCTCTCAAATTGGCACCGCAAAGTACGCGGTAAATATTCGCGAGAACTACATGACCAACTTTATTCATTCGCAGCATCAACGGCGTCACCTGAAAGTTGTATAAAGGCACCGTCGCCACCTGGACGGTCTTCTCCTATGTCGCACCCAATGAGATCACAGGATTTGAGACCGACTTGAAGCCCTTCTCGAGTAAATAGCAATGCTCGCTTCTCTGAATCCGCTTTTTGACGACTGACGCTCTTCTTTCATCCAGCGTACTTGACCACGAAGCAAGGCATTTCACCCTCTCGATACTTGGTACAAGCACAGGCTGAACAGAGCCGTTCATCGGTGCGCCCTGCGTTTTTGCATGCGATCTACGGACCTGAGAGACTGTTCCGTCCGACAGGAAGCGCGAAGCTTACCACCACCTCTTACACACTTGCCATCAATCAAGGAGTTCATTCGCTCACGGTTGTCCATGTTCTCGATATAGAATTGCATGTGTCTGTTCGATTGCCTTTGGTCCCACACCGTCAAGGAAATCCTCGAAGCCGCCAATGTGGAGTCTGTGGGTATCGTTATGCTGTTCTAAGCAAGGCTTTACACGGGAAAGTTCCAAAGACTGGCTTCAATGGTCTCGCGACGCTACATCGTGACTCATGCTACTCGTTGACAGGTAGGCGAGCTCCACGGATACCATGTCCCAATTGTTGCTCTACTCTCTCAGCCATGCCAGCTCTCAAAAACACCGTGGTTCTCTCCGCCTCGCTCTTTCCTCCTTGGTTTCTCCGCGATGTTCATGCAACGCTCTCAAATCGCACCTGATCCATTCAACGCGTCCGGCGGCCCGTCTCGTAACTTTTCTTCGTCGCATTCCAGGACTCGTATAAATCATACGCGCAAAGTTGCATCCACGAACTAAATCCTTCGGACCTGAAATGAAATCGCTTACAACTCTGCTTGCGTTTGCGCTCGCCACCGTCCTCGCTTCACCCGTCAACGAAACCAGGGTGCTTGAGAAGCGTGGAGCGGTGTTGACTGGCCAGTTCGCAAGTGAATCGAGGTTCGTGGATTTGACTCGCGTTCCACGTCCAGCCACTGACGAATGTACCAGGCCAATGGGTAATAGCATCCGATCTCATTCCTCTCTCACTTCGTACAAATGACGTTTATACAGACGCTTCCTGCTCGAGAATAATCTTTGGGGTCAATCATCCGCCACCAGTGGTAAGTCCATGAGCTGAGCTGCTGCGCCTTCGTATCGCCTCCTACTCATTCACTCCATTCAGGCTCGCAGAGCTCTCAGGTAACGGCCGTGAATGGAAACTCCATTACTTGGCATACCACATACACCTGGGTCGGGGGTATCTATCGCATCCTTCAATGCACCCCTCACAACATCACTCACACCCTCCACAGGAAACTTCAACGTCAAGAGTTGTGCGTTCCACATCCTTTCCATCCTCAAAGGCTCTTCTTCTGATTCCAAATGACTACCGCGCGCTCCCTAAATAAATAGTCGCCAACCTAGACCTGCGCGTCGGTCTAGGCAAATCCATATCCTCAATCGGCTCCATCCCTACCTCTTGGTCATGGACATACAGCTCCGCATCGTCCGGCCTCGTCGCCGACGTATCCTACGACCTCTGGCTCTCGAACGACCCCAGCTCCAGCGGCGCGTCCTCGAGCTCTACTTTTGAGGTGTAAGTGCTCTCGTCTCTCGACAATCTAAAAGTGTGCACTCTATTCACGCAGTCTCTTATATTGAATAAAGCATGGTCTGGCTGAGCACGAGGGGAGGGGCTGGGCCAGCTGGTTCTCAAATCGGCACTGCAAGGTACTTGCGCCTCTATATTTTTTTTCCAGTGGGATGATGTCGAATGCTCGCCCTATCATCTTTTGTTAGCGTCAATGGCGTCACATGGAAGCTCTTCAAAGGGACAGTCTCAACCTGGACCGTCTTCTCCTTCGTCGCGCCAAACGAGATCACCAATTACAATTCAGACCTTAAAGGCTTCCTCAGTGAGTCACCTTGTATAGGCGGGAGAAATACGGTTCATGGACGCTTTCGCTTTTTCCAGACTTCCTTGTCTCGAACCAAGGCGTACCGTCGTCGCAGTTCTTGGTCCAGGCTCAAGCAGGAACGGAGCCTTTCATCGGTACGAGCACTTGATTCCCAGATTCAACTCAGGCTAACGATTCCATTTTCGTAGGGAGCGCGACGTTGACAACCAACTCGTATTCGATCTCCATCAATTAAGAGTGTGTATATCTATCTATATGCCAGTGACGTCAAGTCCTCCAACAACGACCTCATGACGCATCAGAGTCGCGCGGAAATACATAACGTGTACACAATCTTTTCATAGGTTGTAGCTATTGGATGTTGTCTATAAGTCTACGTACAGCAGTATTGTTTGTTGAAAGAGATGTCCAGAGATATGCATAATGATACAAACAAACGAAAAAAGTTAACCATTAGAGCTCAGAGGACCGCGACGTTGCCGGTCTCTGCCCACTCCCCGAACAGCAAGCTGATGCTCTCGCCGTTATGCGTCCTCCGGACGCTCTCCGCAATAGTGGGGCTGATGTCTATCGTGACCAGCTTTTTACAGCCGTTGGCATGCTGCCTTTGTGGAATCGTGTTGGTGACCTGATAAGCGCCGGCAATGGCGTGAGTATGACCAATAAACATGTGATTGTTGGACCCGGACGCACCACGAGCTCTTCTATCGGCAATTGCTGGATCAGCGACATGTTCGTCTCTGAAAGAAGCCCTGGGGAAAAAGAAGCAGATAGGAATTGATGAGCTCCGGTCTAAAAAAAACATGTGGATAGAGGAAGCGCACCATGGGAGATGAGCGCATGCACGGATTTTGCGCCCTTTTCGTTCAGCGTTCTAGCTGCCAATGTAAGTGTTTTTCCAGTATCGATCATATCGTCGACGAGGATTGCAATCTAAATGACCAGAGGGAGGTAAGTCGAGAAACCCAAGTAAAAACTCAGGGGGCGTCGTGCCTTGTCTTTGACGTCTCCGACAAGAATGTCCATTCTCTCAGGCGCCGTCTGTGACTTCCCATCCCGTCCTCGATGGATAAGCGCAAACTCCACTCCGAGTTTGTCAGCAATGGCCGTCACCCTACATCGAAACGTAAGAACGCCCAACGAGGTGTGCTGAGCCGTTAAGGGGCTCACCGCTTGGCACCGCCCGCGTCCGGGCTGACGATGATGGAGTCGCGCCAGCCTGGAATGGAGCGCTTGATGTAAGAAATCATCAGCGGCTCCGAGAACAGATTGTCCACGGGGATGTCAAAGAAACCCTGGATCTGGCTGGCGTGGAGGTCCATGGTGATGACGTGGTCGCAGCCGGCGACGGTGAGCATGTTTGCCACCAGTTTCGCGGTAATCGGGGCGCGGGACTTGTCCTTCTTGTCCATACGTGCGTAGGGGAAGCACGGGATGACGGCGGTGATCCTGCGGGCGGACGCGGTCTTGCACGCGGAGATGAGGATGAGGAGCTCCATGAAGTTGTCATTAACGTCGCTGCATCCAGACTGGATGATAAAGACGTCCTCGTCGCGCACGGATTCTGATATTTTGACGTTGATTTCGCCGTTGGAGAACTTCTTGACAGTTACGGGGACAAGAGGCACGTTGAGTCTAGGATGTGCGAACAAATCACTAGTCCGTGGACTGTCTTTTTAGCCGCAACTCATGGAGAGGCAGCTCACCGCTCGGCCACGGCTTGGGCGAGCTCGGGGTGGCTATTTCCTGCAAAAGATAACACTTTTAGGGGGCGTCGGCGACAGTGGAGTTGGTGTCCTTACCCGCAAGAATCCGGATAGAGTTGTTGTGGTACATTGGTTCGGATTTAATAGGAAGGATCTGTAAGTTATTGCATGAAGCAGGGGAAGAGCAGAGTGCTGGCGTGAAGATGAAGGAGGTTATGAAGAAAAAATATCAGAAAATCTTGATTGTTTGGCCCTAAATAATTTACACAGCCACCGAAGGCGATCAGGTTCGCACACAAACGGAGGTAACGATCCCTAATCTAGATACCGTCCATTGGCTTGCCAAAAGAACATTGCTCTAATTTTCTACAGTTGAGGTATAGGTACATCAAGGTCTGTCACGATGGGGGCAGTCTTATGGAGATATTTTCCACTACATATTCAGAGTCGGCATAGCCCAGCACCTGCGGCAGATACGAACTGGTAACAAAATTTCAGCATCGCGCGATTGTACGAGTAGTTGAGGCGAGCTGACCTGTTGAGACCTTTGACCCGCAATATCTGCGCAGAGTTATAATTTGCCAGTCCCCGCCCGACCTCCACCACATCAGCATCTGAGTCCCGTTCAACCAGCATCACATCATCTTCTGATGGGCTGGCCAACTTCAACGCCGTCATGCTCTCAGCGAGCGCACTTGACGACGACGACCGCGACAGCGCCTCAATCGAGGTCACAGACGACGAAAACGATGCTGCTGTACGCAACGTGGGGGTCGTTGGCCGCGTGGTGCCCAGACCACTGGCGTACGCAGCAGCAGCAGCCGTGACAGCTGTCTCGGGGTCTCCAGACGAGGTTGTTCCGTCGGGTTGACGTCGGATCACTATCCGAACAGCCTGTCCTGAGGCAAAGGCGCCGATTATCCCGACAACGCCGGCTGCGAGTAGGCGCCCGCCGGATTCGCGACGGGAAAGGACGTGATGGGCGCCAGAATCGATGATGACACTTCCGGATGGGAAAAGAGTATGTGTGGTCCATGATTTTAAATCCCGCATCGGTGTCAAGGATGGAGTGAACACTGTATGTGGTGGTCGTATAAGGGGTGTTGGAGATGCGCTGCGGCTGGGGTTCGCACTCTCCGGCCGTGAGCCCGGGGTAGCCTGACCCGACCCCGCCTCACTTGGAGTGGAAGGTGATTTAGTGGAGTTTCGATTGTAATACTGGATAATGGTAAAAATGTTTTCTGGCTCTTTGCTGCACAATATGACCGTGGTGACGCCAGCCGCAGTTGCGATTTCAGCTGCGATGATCTTTGTTTCCATGCCGCCTGTCCCGAGGCTCGATCCCAGTGTCGTTGTGCTAACTGAGATAGATTTGTGAGAATCTCGGCAACTAAGACTGAACAACGAGGAGATCACCTTCGGCACGGATGGCAGATATTGAGTCCACAACTTCTATTTGTTTGGCAGTTGGGTCTTTGCGTGGATTCGAGGTATAGAGGCCATCAACGTCGGTCAGAAGGAAAAGATAGTCAGCATGGATCATGGACGACGTGATAGCAGACAGTGTGTCGTTATCGCCAAATTTGATTTCCTGTACTCAAGTATAAGGACGGAAATTCATTCACCTGAACAAAGTGCAGATCAACTCACACTGACTGACACCGTATCATTCTCGTTCACAATCGGAACGACGCCCATCGAGAGGAGTTCCTTGAACGTATTGACCGCGTTCAAGTATCGCGTGCGCTGCCGTCGCGGAATGTCAGCCGTTTTTTACAGAAGATCACCACACGTCTTCGACACACATCCGATATGTCTCCACGCGTCAGCAGCACTTGCGCAATCGGCTGTCCCAGCTGCCCGAACAAGTTGTCCCAGAGCGCGATAAGCCTGCCCTGGCCGATCGCTGCCAATGCCTGCGTGGTACATACATCGTCTCAGTTCGTGATTATGGACTGGTCGGAGACGTCTTACGCACCTGCTTGCCAGACAGGCTCTTTGGCCTACTCGCGATGTCCATGCGCTTGAGCCCGACGCCAATGGCACCGGAGCTCACGAGAACGACCTTGTGCCCCTGTGATCGAAGATGGACGACGGTTTCGACAACGGAGGAAAGCGTCGATAGAAGTGGCTGATGAGTGGTTTCATGGACGATAGATGAGGTTCCTGGTATTCCACAAAGTCAGATGCTTTACCGTCTGTGATGGAGAAAAATTGTAATCATGTACCGAGTTTGATTACGATTGTACAAGGAGGTCTTTGACGCGCTCGGGCAGCCATACTTCGATGATCGCTATAGCTATAGATTGTGCGCACTGCGTCCTAAAGTGTAAATTTACATCAGGTTTTACGAGTCATGTGATGGGAGCTATTTTGGGAAACGCTTAGCGAAAAAAACAAATGGACTCAAGTTGAATGCCACGTACCCGGATTGAACGAGTGACCTTCTCATTGACTTCAGAAAAGTACAAGTGAGACGCGCTACCACTACGCCAACGCGGCTTAATAATGGGGAGAGACATTGATTATAGTGTATTTTAGGCAACTCCAGTACCCTTAAAAGCCTCATTCCACGCCGCTATGACCCCAACTCTCCGTGGACGATGCGAGGTTAACGGCTAAACTATCTGTAATAGGGAGGCAGAGACTCCTGTCAATTTCGGACAATGTTGGCAAACTTTCAGGGACGCAAAGCCCAAGAAAGAAAGGCAACGAGCAGAAAAAAAAAGGAACAGTTCAACTATCCGACCTGCCTGGCTCGAACAGGCGACATCAAGATGAATCAAGTGATATCCGTTACAGTCTTGCGCTCTTCCAACTGAGCTAAGGTCGGTTGTTCTACACCACCATCATCGTATCAGTAGTAACGTTTAACTGGCATGCCTCGCTCAGCCGCCGACTGACATTTGTATTCTACACGATTTTGCCTTCGAATTGAGTAAGATGGGGAATGAGGACATCAGAGCCAGTGTTGAATTGCATCCGACTGAAGTTAAGAACACAGACGAAAGTGCTTGATTGATTTGTCACCGGGGAGGCGCCCTAGCGGCCTCCTTCTCGCCCTTCAGCAGATGTTCGATGTTGGCTCCGAGTTTGCGACGGTCCTCAAGAGAGAACGGCTCAGACTTGGACGAGTATCCTAGTTCTATCGGGATATATGTAAAGCTCCAAACATCGATATTGAATAGATCAAACAGGGCTTACTGAGACTGGGATACTGGAGAGGAATGTCTTCGCTTCGGAGTGGTAAGGCATCGAGGTCAAGTGGAAAAGGAGGGCCGATCCATGCGTTCCGAACTTGGTGGTCACTGTTTAACGATGATTATTCAGTTGTGGAAGCCGCGTCCGGTGAGTTAGGACGTCGTTACGCACGCTCTCTGTGGTGGATTTCGACCGAGATCTGTCAACGCACGGTATATGAAACGGATACGCCGCATTCACCTGATCTCGGGTAAGAGGATGAACCAGTATGCTAGCCACCATTCAGAACGCGACGTCAACCGTGGAGTGTTATGGGACTCACCTCAGGTCACCGCGGTTCATACACAGATATGAAAACACGGATGAGAACGTCTCGGCAGGTACCCAAATCTCATAGGAGCCTTCAAGTTATCAGATTATGTCAAACAGCTTTTTTCTATGCCCACGATGAGGACGCACTGACCGACAGGGTGTGGGCCGATGGGTTCGGTGTTGACGCGGAAGAGCGGTACAGCGACAAACGCACCATCACGTCGCAATCGCAGCACGGCATCGCGCAGATTAAGCGCAGTGTGGTGGGATGCCGCGTTACGCTGGTGAAAGTAAATATCTATGAAAGGTTGTAAGTTGATAAGATGCTTCGTTAAATGAGCGCTTGGACATGAGCGTACGGAAATGCCATTCCCTAATTCCGATTTGGAGTTCGTTGTCAGCACTCGACTGGAGTACAACATGGCACGCACTTGATCTCGTCTTTGAGAACGGTCTCTAGATCCGTAGGTGGCGCCATGGTCGAGAAGTGGTGGTTGCGGTGAGAGACCCGCCGGATGACCGGCCCGACACAACTTCTGCTCAAGCTCTTGGAACGAGTACACGCGTTAGGCTCTCACACTGAACATCGTGTACTTACTCATGTGTTCATATCAAAGTACTCGTGTCAAGTCTAGGAAGCACTTATTATAAAGTGCGAGGAATATAATGAGTGAACTACTCGAGAGGTGAATTGGCGGTGTGCCTACTGTTTCTCATTTGACGCCCATGTCGCCTCGACCGCTGAAAGTTGCGTTCATTCATCCGGACCTAGGCATAGGTGCTTGGCTCAGCGTTATCATGGTTTGTTAACGCTGAACGGTAGAATCGTCCATTAGGTGGCGCGGAGCGTCTTGTTGTCGACGCAGCACTCGGCCTTCAAGAGCGTGGTCATTCGGTAGACATATACACATCCCACCACGACCTCAATCACTGCTTCGAGGAGACAAAAGATGGTATTTAACCTTCCTTGCTATGTGAAGGATCCTAAATTACATCGACAGGAAGCCTACGAGTACACCATGTCATCCCACCGTTTCCTCGCTCGTTCAAGGGCAAATTCCACATATTCTTCGCACACGCACGACAGCTCCACCTCACCACCCACCTGCTACGACCATCTGCGCCGGAATATGACGTCTACTTCGTAGACCAGCTGTCAACATGCATTCCTTTCCTTCGGATGCTGGGCAACAAGCGCGTTGTCTTCTACTGTCACTTTCCCGACAAACTGCTGGCGAATGGGGCATTCGTGGAGGGCGAGATGGTGAGAAGGCAAGCGAGTCTATTGAAGCGGGTGTATCGGTATCCAATGGATTGGTTAGAGGAAACGACGACGCGTACGTGGAGTCGCGCCCGTAGTTGTTGACACGTCTCACGTTTCCCACAGGACAAGCAGACGTTATCCTTGCAAACTCCAAGTTCACGGCTCGTGTTTCTAAGGCGTATTTCAGGTCTATTACACAAACACTGCGCGTCGTATACCCCGGGATTAATATATCGGCGTACGAGTCAACCTTGGACGACAATGACCCTGATAACATTGCAGTAACTTCGTCAGTCGCTCAGTTTAACGTATCTCCGAGTCATCGAATCTGATGTGTTTGATCCTAGAGACATCCCCACACTGATTTCACTCAATCGTTTTGAGCATAAAAAGAATGTAGCCCTTGCCATAAGAGCTCTTGCAGCTTTGAAGCCAAAGCTGACATCTTCCACACTCTCTAAACTGCGACTTGTTCTCGCAGGTAAGCACGCATCCAAATTTAAACGACGACCTTATTTGAATACATTTGGTTTGTAGGGGGCTACGATCCACGTTTAGAGGACAATATGCTCACGCTTTATTCGCTGATCGACCTCGCAAAGTCCTTTTCCTTGACCTACAATGTCATTACGCCATCTTCCACCAAAACACCCGTTAAAATCCCTCCGCTTAACATGACAACTCACAATCCGGATGTTCTCTTCCTGCTGAACTTCACGACGTCCCAGCGCACCGCCCTCCTTTCCAGTCCCTCCACACTGGCATTTCTCTACACGCCCGCCAACGAGCATTTTGGGATCGGCCCAGTGGAAGCCATGGTGTGTGGTGTCCCTGTGTTAGCCTGCGACAGCGGAGGCCCCACGGAGAGCGTCCTCGACAGCCCAGCAGAAGATAAGACAGGCTGGCTCAGAACGCCCGATGCGGACGTCTGGGCCGATGCGCTTCTCCAGATCGTGTCACTGAACGACACCGAGCGCGATGCCCTGTCCACGAGGGCAAGGGCACGTGCGCGGGCCTTGTTTGGCATGGATGCGATGGCGAGTGGGATCGAGGTCGCGTTGGTGGAGGCTGTGGGGATGGGTGATGTGTCGCGTTTAGGTTTCAACGCGTGGTTGATGTTTTTGGGCTTCTTGGTGGCGTATTTCGTTGGCCCTCTGATTTTTCCGTCCTCAGATGGGTGATAGTCTTTTTTGCGTACTGCTTTCTAATATCTTTACCTCTTTCTATGAGCATAGGCCCATAACTGTTGCGGTTTTGTGAATCAATTCGCTTTAATTATGCTCTGGGCAAGCTCTGGGCATCCTGGTGTACGTGAATTAGGACCTATCCATCACCACGTGTAGTTGTATTAACTCGTAGGCGCATATATAACTTGACGCTGCGAGTTGCATTTTAGCCTCCTTCCCCTCATAACACCTGCGCTCATTCCTTTCCGCAGCCAACATTGGATGAGGCTCCACCTTAATCACCCTTACATCCATTTCAAGTGATTGATACACAGTCTATTTCAATGGAAGCCACACCACCTCCTCCGACTGATCACCTGTCGCATCGACTTCACCTTTTTACGAATGAGCTTTTTACGAATGATGACGACCCACACGCTTGGTATCGCCGATGGGAAGTTTCATTTGTCTGGAAAATTGATACGGCGTCGGCAAAGGGCTCTCACATACGAAGGCACATTCACCGACAAAGAATCGAGGAGATTCGGAGATATCAACAAGTTTTTGATCCAGGCCATCATTATCTCGTTGTCAAGGTCAAATTATTGGACGAAATGTCGTTCAAGTACATCAGACTGGAATGCTTCGCCACGAACGATTTCGACCGCCGTGACCCAGGCGAAGAAGATTCTCTCGCGAATGGGGACGATCTCTTCAGAACTTATTATCGTATCCCTAAACGGCGGAAATCACCATCGCTCTGTTACATGATACTATACGGCTGGCCACTGCGCGGCCTCATCGAGAAATTTGAATTTCTCGAGTTTGAGCATCGTCCGACGTTCTTAGATTTGACCATCCTTTCCAAAGTGGCTCTGGGCGAGTACGGAGAATACCGTTCTTTCAGCCACCATTCGTTCTGGTACTCCAAAATTATTTTGGAGGTCTTCTCGCGCAATGTACCTGGGGACCGTGTCATCGAGCCAGGCACTACCGGTCTGAAATACGACTGGGAGTTGGATATCGCCTCTGGAAAGCGGAAGAAGAAGATCAAGCCTCTTGATTTCCTTCCCCAAATGGTCGACAAGGCGCAAATGAAGTTCAAGGAAGAACGAAAGAAGAAGCTTGCTTTGGTGGGTAGCTTACATCCTTTGAAGCATTCTACAAATCTAAATAATCTTTATCAACCGTCAACAACAGTTTGACCGTCTTGAGGCCGAATATCAAACGGTGCGGCGATGGATAAAGATCGAGAAACCCAATATGCAACATGAGGCTGCGATGCGCCAATGGCGCGCAGAAGTGTACACGACCAGGCAACAAATAGCGGAGAATCTTCGCAGAAATATGCACGAGGAGAAGATGCGCGCGATGGATAGGAGACTCGAAACGATGATAAAGGAGATTGAAGAGACGCTGAAAGCGAAGGAAAGGACAGCAGAAACGGAGGAGGGTTTCACTAAATTGGAGGAGATCAAGTCCCGCGTCCGTGTGCTTGTAGAATCACCCTCGTAAAATTATCTCTAAATATTCTAAACACTCCTCTCATTCGGCTTATACTTCGAGTTGCTTGCACCATGTTCTAGACAGTATACTTTCAAGGAGCTTTTTTGTTCCCCAATCAAGTCCACGAATCCCGGATAATATTGATCACAAGAACTCAGCACGGCGTGTTTTAACTGAAGAAACAAACACAGAAGGAGGTAAGCACTAATCCGAGAATCAAGGTGAGTGCACGAACCTAACTTCTCATCACTCAATGAAGACCACAGAACGATGCATTGATCTGTTTCGCTTCCACCACGGCCGTTCCAATGTCAGCCGCTTGGGAGCCGACCAACACCTCCATCGCCGGCAATGCAACATTGAACCCTGGCTTAGTGCTGTCGATGGCTAGGATGTTGATACTCTTCTTGCTCCCTGATGTCGCGTTGGTGTATGTGAGCTGGTAGCAGGTGCCACAGTTGACCGAGTTCCAGCCTTCAATGGCCTCGGCGCCGCCGATGAAGGGGAACGTGGGGAGAGAGCCGAAGGTGGTGAAGCCCCGGGTTTTCAGGCCATGGGAGCCATCGGAGCAGGCGACGGTGTCGAGGGATGCCCCTGCGACGCTGTAGACTCTGTCGTACGAGAGTGGCGCTGTGATGCCCCGAGCTGGAGAGATCAGGAGGGAGAGAGCAAGGGGTAGAGCAATAGTTAAAAACTGCATGAGATGTTTCGTGGGTGGGTCTGAAGTAATAGGGAAGGTTGAGATGGCATACAGGTCTCCTTATATACCTCGATGCTCTAAGATTACGTCCGAGAGTCAAATTTCGAATCCGTCTGGAGCAAGGGATGGACTTGTTCTAGGGTCGAGAACCTTGCATCTGATGACAAGAAATGGAGAACGACATATTTACTCTGTGGAACTGCGAGAAGAGGTGAACCGACGTAAGAGAATCATTCACCCACCTACGAAGTGTTGTGTAAGCCAGGCACGGGGAACCTGGACGACAACCCATTGGAGGCACCCACAGCAAGCTGAATTCAATCCGCAAGAGGACGATGTTTATACCAATCGAAGTACAGCCACCGACTCGACATGCGCAGTTTGAGGGAAAAGGTCAAACCCACGGACGCTCTCCAGAATATACTTCCGCCCTGCCTCCTCATTCTCTGTCGCTTTTAAGATCTTCCCAACGTCCCTCGCCTGTGTATGGACGTTACAACTAACGTAGACCACCGTCTTACATCTGAAAGCCAGAAGCTGCTGGATGAAGTTATCGTCACATCCTTTTCGCGGTGGATCAATGAGGAGTGCAGTCTTGTCCGGTGGGAACTCTCCAACAGTTTCGAAAATGGCTGCTGCATCGCCTGCGCGGAAGGTTATCTTGTCGCTGGGGATGTTATTCAGCTCTGCGTTACGCGTTGCTGCTTTTATCGAATCTTGCGAGAGTTCGATCCCGGCTACAGTTTGAAAGTGCGGTGAGAGCGTGATCGCAAAAAGGCCGGCGCCACAGTATGCGTCGACGAGGTGCGTGGGTGGCGACGCATCTGAGTCGGTGGTGATGGAGGTTTGCGGAAAGATCGCATCGCGAACGTAGTTTGTTAACGGGACGAGAACGGAATTGTTGTTCTGGAAGAACGACCCCGCAACGTATTCAAAAATCTTGTCGCCGACCTTCTCACGAACAATGGCCTTTTGGTCGGTTATACAGACATGCTTCTCAAGGGAGGATGTAAGAGCATCGACAGAGGTGTCAGCTTCCCGCGGACTTGCGTCGGACGAGTGTTCAAGAGAATCGCGGTACAGCAAGGATACACCTCGCTTGTACGTGAAGATGTTCCTGGTTCATATCGTTGGTACTGTAAATGGAACTAGAAGAAGACTGGCTCACTTGATAATATTCTCCCGCGCGGGACGATACGCGTTATTTATGACCGGAGTCGCGATGGGACATTCCTTGTCAAAAAAGAGGACGTTCAACTCTCTGGATGTATTCCCAAGATGATCAACTTACCTCAATGTCCATAGTTCTGGAGGTTCCTATGCGATTGAAGCCAATCTTGAGCCAGTCGGGTTTACCTTCCGTGTCGGAAGGTTGGGCCTTTCGAGCAGACTTTGGAGGAGCCTCGAAGTGAGGAGTCAGTTTTGTTCGATATCCATACTCTAGTGGGGATCCTATAGTGGACAGAATCTGTGGCACGGCGTCGTCGGAGAGATCTTCGTCGCGGGGGTTAGCAGGATATCCTTGGTAGAAGAACGGTGACACACTTGAGAAGTTCTTGTACGCTTTGACTACAACATCTCGTTTGAGATCTAATTGAGTCTCGTACGACAGTGTCTGAGAGAAGGATGAGCATGAGAAAACTGAGAGTAAGCTTCTAGCTTGCCTGGTATTGACATCCAGCACATGTTCCAAAATACTGGCACTTGATGCGACTTTGATCTCGAAGTTCTGGGTTTGGCGTAATGACCTCCAGTAGATCGGCAAAAGAATGCAGCCTCGCATTGCGATAGATGCGTGCCCGGACCTTCTCCCGTGGTAGTGCAAATGGAACGATAACCGTCCATGGACGCAGGTCGTCGAGCGAACGCGCGATCGCTTCACCTGCAGAGGGATATTTGAGCTGTCATCGTTCGAGAATTTATGTTTCGTGAAGGACTGATGCGGAGCTGACGTATCCCAAAAATGCGCGTGTTATTTCATCGGTGATGAACAGCAAGTGGGCGACCAAGGATATCTTGTAAGGATACGCCATTTTCGGTCCCGGCTACGTATAAAGATAGAGTGACGCACTTACCACTGGAACAAATAGCTGA
Source organism: Tricholomella constricta (assembly GCA_013368375.1). NCBI lineage: Eukaryota > Fungi > Basidiomycota > Agaricomycetes > Agaricales > Lyophyllaceae > Tricholomella > Tricholomella constricta. Next base: position 1,653,702 of record JAACJP010000002.1, on the reverse strand, counting down.
GACCTCCAATTCCACTTCCTGATGAAATTCGAATGGAGAATCGAATTCTGAACCATCCTCCAGAGCTTTATCGACCACATCTTGTCCAAGCACCGCTATAACGTCCCGCCAGAGAACGTCTTCTGTTGAGCATGGTTCCGGGAGATCCGTCTTCTTCGCTCGCTTTTTGGCCCGTTTACGCTCAGACTTTGGAACGTTTTTCCCTGCGAGCCTGGGCTTCTTCATCGATGGCAATTCGAGCTCGGCTTGGGGAAGAGCATGAACCTGTCCGGCCTTTGGAGACTCGGCCATTTTGTCGTTAACGCTCAAGGAACGGTAGTCGAGGTGTATCAGACGAGGTGGAGGGATATGATAATAAGCAATATATGAGGGCAGCCGAAAGGATCTGAGTCGTCCAAAGCCTCCGACCAGTCGTTGCATGCAAAAATGTGGAAGCTTTTAGCAAACACAAGATAATAGGTTATTTTGAGACACGATCATTACGTAAGTAATTGTCTGCATATAATATCCGCGAACATATTCATTCCGAACGCCCATCCCAACCTCCGACGGCTTTATCCTTTATCCTCTTCTTCCATGAGGTATCCCGTGATTATACTACTGGCGCGAACAGTGTTTGCGTCGCCGTTGCTCGCGGTCACCAAGGGCCATCGTCAGATACCAGAGAGGGGTTCACCTGAATACTGGTACAAATTAGCGATCAGTGCAGCATTAGTCCTTGCTGGCGGCGTTTTCGCAGGGTACGTTATCATATGAACAGAAATGGGCTGAATTTCGCTCAGGCTTTACTCAGATTGACTCTTGGGCTCATGGGTCTCGACGAACTTCATCTTCGCGTGTTGTCGACATCGTCCTCGGATTTGGTGGAGAAGGAGAACGCGAAGAAAGGTATAAATGGTGTTTTTGGGACGCATTGACTCCGTCTTAATGTTTCTTAGTGTTGAGGCTCATGGAGAAAGGCCGACATTGGATACTCGTGGTGCGTAGTTGTCATTGCGTCATTTCGACCATCTAACCAGTGGACATGGCAGGTCCTACTCTTGTGCAACGTGGTCAGTCCATCCAACCGACAGTTCCATCGGTCAAAATGATTCATGCATTATGCCTCAGGTCATCAACGAGAGTTTGCCTATCTTTTTGGACAGCGCAGTACGCTTATTTGTCGCTTTACTTCCCATTCAGGCTAATATACCTGTCAGATTGGTGGAGGCGTCGCAGCTGTAGTTATTGCCACTACCGCAATCGGTGAGTTGAAGTCGTGTTGCTGCAAATAACTTTGCTCATTGGCAAACCAGTCATTTTTGGGTATGCTTCTAGCTTCTTGATGCGATCATGATCTAATGTCTGAGAATTCGATATCACAGCGAGTACGTGCGCCCATTGAATCTTGCAAAATGTGTATTGAGCCTACCCATTGAATCTCTAGGGTGATTCCGCAGGCGATATGTGTTCGTCACGGACTCGCCATTGGCGCAAAATGTGCTCCTCTAGTCCTTGGACTCATGTGGATTCTAGGCGAGCATGTTTTTGCTTGTGCACTGTGCGTTCCTGACGCCTCTTTTAGCGCCCATCGCTTGGCCAATGGCAAAACTACTCGATTGGGCTCTTGGCGGAAAGGAGCACACTACATACAAGAAAGCCGAGCTCAAGTCGTTCCTCCAGTTTCATCGCACGGGTCAGGAACCCTTGCGTGACGACGAAATCGCCATTTTGAACGGGGTATTGGAACTCAACACGAAGAAGGTCGAAACGATTATGACACCCTTGAGGGTAGCTATAACCAAAATTTTTAATAGCCGAGACGTTAATCAATCAACAGGACACGGTAACACTGGGCGCAGACACCATCTTAGATCACACGAAGGTGGATTCCATGTAGGTTGCGTCTTCCTTGCTCGCCTGTCTTATTAACAATATTGCCTCGACTGCTAGCCTCCTGAGCGGGTATTCACGGTTCCCTGTGCACGCCGTCGGTGATCCGACTGCCTTTGTCGGCCTTTTGCTCGTTAAAAAGGTAGAACTCAGCATTGTGTTTATTGATATTACTGCTAACCATCACGTAGCTTTTAACTTATGACCCATCAAAAGCCCTTCCTGTGTCGAGCTTCCAACTTTCCATCCTCCCGGAAGCGCACCCAACAATTAATTGCTTCCAGGCCTTGGATTATTTGTCAGTACGCGTTGAACCTCTTCTGGAGCTACTTGCTTACTCCACGTGATAGCCAAACTGGCCGCGCGCATCTCTTGCTTATTAGCAACACCCCGGGTAGAGCTGGAGGCGCCATTGGCGTCATTACACTGGAAGGTAAGCCCTGGACACCCCTTGTACAACATGCTTCTGATCGACATATATCATGATAGACATCATCGAGGTGTGTTTCCTCGAATGAGTGCGCTTGTCTTTGCGCTGATTGAACGCATTCACGCAGGAAATCATATCAGAAGAAATTGTAGACGAGACCGATCGCTACGAGGACAATCAGAGTAAAAAGCGCGCGAAGCGTATGACCACGGCAGCCATAATGAGGGGGTGCGTTATTTCTGATTCATGCACATTGCTTATTCTCACCCCTGATATCTCGCACGTAGGATTGTTGAACGTGAAAGACGGGCAGAATCGGTCCTCTCGCAGCGTGGTGAAGAAAGCACACCACTTCTGAGCGCCAGCCCTCGTACTTACGATGGCACAAATGGCTCGACTATCTTGAGTGAATCTCCTCCCGCATCATAACGTCTACTTTGCGCGGTTTCATTTCTTGGTGAATATTGTAAGTTATATATCGTTTCGTCCTCAAAACGTTCCTTGTCGACGTCAGAAGGAAGACATTGTATCTATTTTGTGGTATTTTAACTCGTCGTGGCATTTAGCTCGTTTGGTGGTAATACAATACTTGCGATGCGTAGTTGTAGAAAGAACACTTGTGTCAAATTTTAGGCTCGAACCCAGACGATCTTTCCATACGGGGTACTCCCATTTCCCTCCTCACGATCATTGACTATAAACGCCACCTCATATATCCCCGTTCCCGCTTCTTGCACAAATGCCGACTCGTTATCGTTCGAAGGAGATTTCAAAATCACTCTAGGGCCGCCTTTCTTGCGCAGAGTGTCCAATAGCCAGGTGGATTCTGTGTTTGTCGAGGTGACGGGAGGGTTTCCGACAACAGAGGTGAGCTGACGCGAAATCGACAGCAAGTCTTTGGAGGCTGTAAGTATGACGATGTAAGATATCCCCTGCGCCGTCGACGGGTGTTCAGTGTTTGACGGAGGATCAGTCGGCACCTGCAATTGCACAGTGCCAAGTAAGCAGCCCTTGCTTTGCGCTATGGAGATCGCTAACGACATACCCTCCAATCGCGAGGGGTGATATCCCCGCAGAAAAAAGGCAGAGTTCCTCTTTTGTCCTCCGGGCTTGGAGCTGAGATCACCCACTTCAGCACCTTGCCGTCTGGACGTCGGCGCCCTGCAGCCCATTCGGGACCGTAAAAAGCACCGCTTCCGTCTTGCTTTGCCCGGTCGTTGATGATGTCAGAGATGCGTGTCGTCAGAGAGCCGTTCCCAAGGAACGCAAAATCGATCCAGCCTGGGATTTTTGATGCCCATTCGTGTGTGTCCCGCGCTTTGCGCTCTGGTGAGCCGGGAGGATAGTAGGAGGGCGGATGGATGAAGGAAATCAGCTCTATGTAGACGCCGTCTGCCAATATCTGCATGTATAGATGAGCTCTAAGATTTAAACGCTCAAAGAGGAGTGCTGGATTGGATGACACTTGCCACCAGTGCATTTGCAGTGAAACCGTCGGCGTGTGTCCCACCAGGTATGACGCTATAGCAGTCCTTTAGATCCAGATGTCTAGTTTCCCAAATTGCTAAGTAAACTCACTTGAATCCAAGTTCGCGAAACTGCTCCGAGGTTGCCTGAACGGAGCCTGGCGGGGTCAAGTGGACGATATGATCGAGGGTCTTGGTGCTGGTGCTGCTCGCGTTTGACATTGTGGTGGTGGAAGGATGGGAGAGAACCGGCTCGAGCGTTAACAGGATGTCAGGTGTTGACGAAGCTGACTAGTGGGCTTGCGCCATATGACGCGTGACGAGTCAAAGGCTTGCGAATATCAATCCAAGTATGTGGGATTCAGTGGGAACGCCGTGGATGGGATTCTCAGGTTGTCGGGTTTGGCGTCTTGACCCTTGCGGCCGGCGGCCTCGAGCGCCTAACATAAGCGTTCAGTAGCCTCTGCGTCTCTCGCGCACTTGATTTGTTACCAGTTATAATAAATCACAATTTACGCGTTGTTTGGCTGCGGGCTGAGCACCACACTTAAGTCCCCGGATCACGTGTAGAAGAACCCGGGAGATGACGCTCGTGCTGCTTCTACTGAGCGCCCTACGATTCAACGATGAAGGCTATCGGCCTTCTTCTCATCTCTTCTCTCCTATTTACAACTCACAATGCCAATGGTAACCCAATTCAAGGTTATGACCAGGTCGTATTAGGCGGTAAAGAGGCCCTTCAACGGCTCTCCAACGTCCAGTCCGAGTTATCGGCAACAGAGTATCTCAGCGATGCCAAGAAAGCGATCTTGAAGGGGAAGCATAACATGCAGAAGTGGTTCCATGATGGAAAGGAATTCATCAAGCAGAATGGGCTGTTGTGTAGGTCACCCATCTGACGGGAATCATGTTGAAGCCTCTGAATCTTCAATGAACCAGATGAACTCGTATCCATCCCACCATTCAAGGAACACCAGCTGAGGGTTACAGAGCCTAATCTTTGCGATGCTTTCGTTAAGCAATATTCTGGATATCTTGACGTGGCCGAGGATAAGCACCTCTTTTTCTGGTGAGTGTGTCTGCAATGAATGAAACGAATGTTCCAAAGTCCCTGCCCCTTTTGAACTCTATCATGGGATGCCGCATCTTGAAGTTGTCATCATTCAATATCACTTATGATGATGTTCATTCTAGGTTCTTTGAATCACGTTCTTCACCGAAGGATGCTCCACTCGTTCTCTGGCTAAACGGAGGCCCCGGCTGCAGCTCCTCCACCGGTCTCCTTTTTGAACTCGGCCCGTGCAACATTGCAAACGACGGGAAGAACACAACTCACAATCCGTACAGCTGGAACACACATGCTAATATAATCTTCCTCGATCAACCTGTCGATGTAGGCTTTTCTTACGCCGACGACGGAACAACAGTCAACACCAGTCCTGTCGCGGGCAAGGATGTTTATGCATTCCTCGAGTTGTTCCTGAACCGTTTCCCGGAATACTCCAAACAGCCTTTCCATATTGCTGCCGAAAGCTACGGCGGAACGTATGCTCCCAACTTTGCGAATGTCATACACCAGGAGAATAAGAAGCTTGGCCTCGCACCTGTTCCTCAGCTCAAGCATATTAATCTGGCATCAGTCATATTGGCAAACGGGCTCACCGACCCATATATCCAGATGGCTTCCCTCCCAGATTATGTCTGCGAAGGCCCTTACCCGGTCTACGATGATCCTCAGGGACCAGAATGTCAAGCACTGAGATCGAAAATACCAACTTGCCAGCGTCTCATCAAGTCTTGCTACCAATATGACTCGAGGTTTACCTGCGTCCCTGCACTCCTGTATTGCAATAACATGTTTGGGTCGTTGATGCGTACGTGGAGTTTCTGAATGAAGCCCCTCACTCCTGATCAAGTCCGCAATAGAACTTGGTCTCAATCCCTACGACGTCCGCCGCAAGTGCGATAGGTCAAAGGACGGGGACCTGTGCTACGAGCAACTCTTGTGGATCGAAACCTGGATGAACGATCCCAAGAACAAAGCAGCGCTCGGCGTTAACCCTGACCAGACTTTTGCGTCATGTAACATGGACGTTAACCGCGCTTTCGCGATGCAGGGTGATGGGATGCGCAACAGTGCCCGTTTGTTGCCAGAGCTTGTCAACGATGGGATTAGGCTGTTGGTCTATGCTGGCAACGCTGGTACGTTGCGCTTTCACTTCCGACGATCGCCCCCACCAATAACCATAACCGCCCGGCTTAGATATGATGTGCAATTATATCGTAAGCGACTTTTCATCGCCCTACTATCAGAAACTGACCTGGCCAACAGGGAAATGAACGATGGGTAGAACAGCTCGACAGCAAGTTCCACAAGGAGTTCTCCGCGACCAAGTCGGTCCCTTGGATCACTGCCCATTCAGGCAAATTGGCTGGAGAGGTGCGGGCTGCCGGCGGAGCTGGTTTCACCGCGGGCAATGTCACCTTTGTCAACGTCTTTGAAGCTGGGTAGGCATCTCATCCGTTCCCGCCGTGATATATGACTTCTCATTTGAAATAATTCTCGCGACAATAGACATATGGTGCCTTTTGATCAGTCGGAAGCTGCTCTTGTACGTTGCCTCAAATTTCTTTATGATATTCACTGTGCCTGATGACGATTCGGGGGCATTTTCTAGGATTTGTTCACAAGGTGGATTATGGATACCCCTCTTACACTGCGCAAAGCAACGTAGTCATTGGATGACATTATTTGTCGGAAGACTATGTAATATCCTCGTTTCTGAATGCTAACCAATGTCATCGATGAATTTTTTTTTCTCAATATAACTCTACACGTCGACATAATTGGGGGTGGCGGGCTACATGTCGTCAAGATATCAAGCAATACAGGAGGAAGATAAATAGCTACAGGAGACGAAATCCGAAGGCCACCAGGCAATGTCCATGGGTATAACGTCGTGCGTAATCGTACACATCGCGAAGGTAAGTCAAAAACTTTTTAAATACTTCATAAAAAAGAATAATCATAATCGGAGTCATTGGAATTGCTGCGCGTCCAATATATCGCGCATATCGAGCGCAAATAACGTGTCCTCGGGGCGCTCAACGTCACGGGGTTCCATCGGTTGCCCGTAGTGCAAGTCCTGCTGCAAGGGGAAATTGTACGGGCTATCATTTCGAGTATCGTAGGTATTCGCAGTGGAGAACAATAAGCCGGGATCCTCCATGCCATTGGGGTTATCCATGAGTGGGTATTGGCCGGAAGCCCAGGCTTCGGTGGCAGGATAGTGCGCGAAAGAGTTCAAGGTGACGACGTCGTTCTGGACCGAGGAGTACTCGTACGGCGGTGATTGGAGTGAGAGGCCCTCCAATTCAGCGGCGGGTGCCGGTGCCCATGGCTCAGCGGCAGGCGACGATGCCCATGGCGATGAGTCGGTGCGAGCCGTTTCGCCGGCCCACATTCCCAACGAGTGGGAAAGGGGCGAGAGAGCCACGGGGGAGGCGGGGGTAGGATATTGGTCTATGAACGAATATGCGCCCCGCGAGACGGATTGGACTGTGCCGAACGACTCCTCTGGCGTATGGTACCCCGAAGAATTCTACAGCGCAGGTTTGATCAGCATGCTGCTTTTACGTATGCAAAGATGTCAAGTCAAAGGCTTACCTCGAACTGCCTTGGATCAAAGGCTGGCCCTTCGTAATGCGTAGAAGCGGTTCTGGGGGGCGGTCGATTCGCCATGACTGATCTCGAGCGCTTCATCTCCAGTCTCGGGGATTGGGCCACCCACTGACCGGGAATAAACGGATACTGCCCTATATGGAGCGAGGGAACGGACGCGGATCGACGGCGACCGGTTTTGATGGCGGCCATGTCGACAGGCGGGGGTGGGGGAGGAGGGGGAGGCATCGGCTCCGGAGTGGCAGGCTGGGCAGCATATCGTGGCATGGGCGCCGCGACAGGGCTGTCCAACAACAGAGGCGAGAGCAGGGACTGCGAGTTCGACCTTGAAACCGAAACGGCCTTCTTCTTAGCTACGTTTCGCTTCATGGGCCGGAAGCGATAGTTGGGGTGTAGCCTCGCATGCTCTTCCTTCTCCTGGTCTGCGAGCTCCTTGAAGCGGTTTTTCTCCTCGGCGGAGAGCTGGTGCCAGGCCTCGGCAGCTCTCTTCGAGAGCGTCTTTTCGGTCTGAGAGCCAGGTGGACGCCGTACCCGCTTCCCTTCTTTTGTATGCTCGCGGGAATATTCGCAACGGAAGATGATAAACGGATTGCGCGGACGCGCCACCCATGCTGGGTCACCGCGACGAACAGGCTCGGTATATGGGTCGGATTGGAAGCCGCCTTCAAGAGACAGCGAGGAATTGCTGGATGTAGGTGAGGATGCCACTGGAGAGGACTGACGCGTTCCAATATCCTTCGGCTGAGATGCTTGGAAGGCAAAGACCCCTAGCGGCGACGGTAGAGGCGGTATAAGAGTGCGCTCCTCGTCGTTCTTGGGGCTCCACCCCTTGATGTTCAACGAGCGGGTCGGAATTTCCATGCTTGTGAGCGAAGAACAGCCAGGTTTTTCATCAGGGGAGTTTCTTATGAACCCTTTACTCAGCTCGACAAACGACCGACTTGCATTGTTGTCATGAATGGCATGGTCGGTCAGCCTTGGCGAGATCTACGATACGCTTTCCAGGCGATCCCGATCATGATCGACGAACCTTTAGCGCTGAAAGCAAGATCCTTCAAAAAGGAATGAAATCGAGGGCGAGAATCTCCTGTTATGGTTCAGTATGGCTCGAGACTAAAGATCAATCTCCAGACAATAATGGCATGGTCAAACCGAAAAAAAAAAACGCATCTAGATGCAGCCCCCATTAGGTCGCCGACAATCCCCGCGAAAGCCATTCCTCAGATTGAGTTGCCGGGAATTGAGGGAGAACACAGGGGTGGTTGGAGTTCGCCCGCCCAGTACTTCTGAAGTACTGCGCCACCAAACACCAACACTGAGGGGATGGTACAGTTTACGAGAACTCCCGGTGTGAAACCTCGAGGTCGCCGTCTTCGTCAGGTTGAAAGATTCACGTGGCCTTTGGGCCATGGTCGAAGGACTCGATCACCTTGTCAATTAATCAGAGGATATCTTTGCAGGTTTTTCTTTGAAATTGCCTTCGGATCATGTGGGATCGCGCAATGGCCCGAGCAGGCTCCCATCCCCACTCAGCTGTCTTTTGTCCGAGTCAAAAGACCACGCGATATAGAGCTGTGGGCTCACAGGTCTTGGTGGAACTTTCGAGGTGAGGATAGATACATTACTTAACCTTTTAGCGATTTTAAGCCAATGGAGAAGAGCTGTCTAGGCCTCCCCGATATCACATCTTTCCATTTTCGATTGGCTTCGAACCCTTTCAAGTTGCCTGTTCCTACTCTGGACGCTAGTGTCGCTCTAGCTCTGGACGGTTACAATATGTGTTAGGACATGGTTAAAACATCCTATGTGACTGTATGTTAAACGAGCCAACGGCTCAGCGCTGACATGTAAACCTGCAAGAACATCATAATCATAATTTTTACATATACATAAGCACCCCGGCTACGAAGTACACGACGCAAGCATCAAGGGGTTTAATATCCGTAAAAATTTCACAACAGGCAGCTGAGCTATATATTCAGCCTCTAAAACAAACATTACATTCTTTCTCCGGCGTAAGACGAAGAGCCTTGAAAGCGCAGAGGACCAGAACCCTGCCGACCCGGAACGGCATAGGTCGGTGCAGCATTGGAAAAAGGTCGCGTCGGAACCAGTCCCCCGGTCTGATACGCGCCGCCTCTGTACGGTCCAGGTCCAGTGACTGGCATACTTCTCGCACTAGAATTCCAAGCGGGGTTCATGTTCTGATCTTGAACTTGAACTTGTTTCGCGTACTGAGCTCGAATTCCTGGCGGCCGGTAGGGCACTTGGGTGCGCGTCGGAAGCGCGGTATTTTGAGCGTCCTTGTAAGCGAAAGTGGCGGCGTTCGACTGGCGCATGGCTTGTGGTACTTGAAGGCCGTACTCAGGGTTGACCTGATTGCCAGACAGGCCAGTCTGAAGCGGCAGCATCGAACGTGGCACGATCTGGCGCTGGACTTCGCCAAATTGAATCAGACTCTGATGCTGATTTTCTTGCGTCCAATCATGATATCCCGTCGGTGCGCCCCTCGAGGTGTTCTTTGCATTCCCGACGTTGTACCACCGGCCGTCAAAAAAGAAGTTGTTCAACAGATGTGAGGCCCTGTCGCTGTTCCCGTTCGCAGATGTGGAAGCGGGGCCTGAGGGTGCTAGTGGGAGGAGGCGTTCAGTCCCTGAAAAGTGAGAGACATTCCGAGGCTTTAGAGTCTTGTCGGTGTTTACTGCTGGACCAGGTGGCTTAAGATTCGTTACCGCAGTTTGGAGTTGCTTTGTGTGCTGGTCATCAACGGGCTGAAGATGAACGCTACGCGGAATTTGTGCCGACGCAGAAGGGCGGGGAGCGTATGGAGCCGGAACGAGACCACCTGACGATGCTTGTACGTGGAAGCTTGGACCCGCGTTATTCAACACGGCTTTCGATGCTTGTTCTGACCCGGGCTTGAAAATTTGTATTGCTGCTGGCACCGGTAGTCCGGGTGGTTGGGCGGGTTGATATTCTGTTGATCGCAGTTGCAAATTGGGTGCGGGCAAGGAACCAGTCGCACGAGATGCTGGACTTTGATATACTCCGCGCGGCAGTTCCAGGCATTGCAGCAAGATACAAGGTATTGTCTTCGCCGACAAGATAAGAGACCGCAGTTCCGTGTCATAGCGCTCAGAACCTCGATTGCTTCGGGATAGATGAGTGACAATGATTTCACGCGCCTGAAAAAAAGTCAGGATGAAAAGAGACATCGACATAAAAAGCCTTACGGTTTCGGATAAACGAGAAAATTCCGGCCCAATCATGCTCGACCCGGGGACCAGCATGGCTTTATACACACCATACTGAGTCCTGCTTCCATCTGTACAGTGAAAAGCCATCCGAAATGGTTCCACAGTGGTGATCAGCCAGTCTTTGAGTTCCTCGCGAAAAATGAATATCGATCCGTGCTCTCCTGGGTGTATGTGACTTAGTTCACTAAAGCAATCCGTCGCCACGAAGATCATCTCGTGCAAGGCTCGGGTGGATGCGTTCTTTCGGTCAAAGGTGATGAGAATAATGTACTGGAAGGAAGTCCGGGCGACGTACCGGATCCGTGTTATTTACTGGGGGAGGGAGATTGCCAATCTTCTCTGAAAGCGTGGAACTGCGAATAACCTGGGCCCGAGAGACCATGCCATCAACCAAGTCTTTCATTTGAACCTTGGATGACGAAAATGTCAACGGATGGTATAGAACCCTCAAGGAAAACACTCACAGCATCTTCGTCGGCGTCACTTGAAAAACCCTCGTAAGATATGCCAGGAGGCACGCCCTCCGAAATCTGCCTGAGTTGCTTGTATATTCCCAGGATGTTATTAGCAAGCTCTGCATGAAGAGTCCACAAAGCTTCCGGCGAAATATTTCTAGGCTGCACAGATGATCAGGTACCTGGTCATCACGGAAGAAATTTGGACGCACCAAGGATTCGAAATGCCTGTAAACTAGCTCAAACAGCTCTAGGGAGGCCTGGTCCACTTCATCCTTCAATTGTAAGTTCGACATGCAGGTAATCGGATCGTGTGCCACTGAATGGAGGTGGAGGTGGGGGGTTGAGGGTGGAGGTTGTTGAGGCAGAAATCATCGCGCTTCCTATCATAAATATACTGGTGCAGCTTTGACCTTGGCCAGGTGTCCATGAGGATGGCCATTGTCCGACAAAGCGTACGCGAAGTTGCAAGTGGCACGAGCGAGGCGAACCCTGTAGTTTAGCGAGTCGGGCCGCGCCGGCCGCTTGCCTGTTCTTGGTCTGCTCACGCTTTCGTCAACATATGTAGAAGTTTGGAGAATTGACAGCGCGCTTCACACTGATCTGGGTTGATACACGAAGTCAGTCTATGGTGTCCATGGACCAACGTCCAAGCAGTTTTGAGGACATACAGTCCATGAAGCCATCGTCAGCTGCTTTTGTGGAAAATCGAAAAGAAGAAAGCAATCTGAAGCCAACGTAGAGGACAGAAGAAACTCGATGAATGCAGCCTGGACAACAACACAACCACACGTGAAGCAATTCCATAAATAGAAACAGCTCATGTGTCACGGAGGCCAGATGGAGCTTCAGCTTCAGATGAGAAATACCGGATTGACGTATAGACCAGTTGTCCGAAGGACACGGTGGTGTAAATATATCCAGGGACCAAAAAAAACTTGAACCGGAGACACTCGCGATTCTGAGGAGCACTAATTTCGGAGTATCTCAGAGGCATTCCGACGGCATGCTCATCCGTCCATGCATAGCCACAGTGGCCACATAGGGGCTGCGCAGCGAGACATTCATTCTAGTCTAGAATATGCTTACCGTTTTATGCTGCGGCGAAGCTCGAACAAAGCAACTATTAGGTTGCTTGGGCTTACATGGGGCGGCCAATCGGGCCAGCAAAACGTTCCACGGCATGCATGGGCGCAGCGGGAAGGAACCACGAAGATCCGAGAGCGACCAGAAACGCAGTCGGAAGGCAAGCAGAACGCAGAACAGAGGAGTACGTCGGTCTCCGCACCGACTGTGCCTGATAAGATAGGGGCCTTGAGGAAAGTTTTTTGAGGTGAAGTTTAGTGAGATCTTGTAGGAGAGTGTATATGGTAAGAGAGACTATTTTCCATTGTCTTCAAATTTTATGTCCACGAAGAAAAGTTTCGAATCTGGGGACACGAGAACGACAAAAAGACCCAGTCATGATCAGATGGTTTATCAGCTTTATCATGAGCATAAGGCGCCCAAAAAAGATGCCAAATTGAGGCCCGTGATTTCGACCCTCGAACATCGACCTCAGCCTGGCCAGCGAGCCACCCTGAGCTCAGCGGCAGGCCAGTCTTGACATGACGCGTATATCTGAGGTGCCCGAGATCTACGCCGCAAGGTGACAAACCAGCCGGAGAATCCAGTGCGACCTACATAGTACAAGTCGTTCCCCCGCTAGTGTAGACAATTTGACCGTGACAGAACTCGAATATCTTGTGCCCAGATCTAGTAGAACGACAAGGCAGCGAAGAGTTTGTGGTAATAGTGGCCATCCACAGCGGAAAACATACTAGGTGTTCGTTTCATACGAGATGAGATGCTGGATTGTAGAATAATTGTACGGCGCGGTCATTGGCAAAATCCAGTCGATGCTAGTGGCACGTGGATGAACATAAATTTCCTAAAACGACAAGCCTCCTGTGCAATCCCACCAAACCGGATGTCAAAGCCCGACTCCTCTAATCTCCCACTCTCTTTCTGATTCTTGGTTAAAAACTCTCCCACTGGTTCAAAACACCACTGTGCCCTGCTTTATACTTACATCTTTCCTCCAAAAGCAATACTTAAGCCACGTTGCCGATTCAAGGCACATCGGGATCTCCTATCAAATCTACTGCATACTGTGACAGGATCCAGACCACGAGCATAGGCTCTGGGAGTTAGAAGGGATGTTTTTTAGGGCTCTCTTAGAACGTGGAAAGGAATTTTTGTTGCAAGTATATGGGACGCACACAAAGACGAAGAGGGATAGCACTCCTCGAATCAACGGTTCCTTGGGCGGTACGTCATTCTCCATGCTGTTTTCGGTATGCTAGATGTTAATTGGGACATATGTGCAGCCTTCATTGCAGTTATCGTCTGCCTTATCCTCGTCATCATTGTGTCCTGTGTGGCCATCTTCTTCCTGCTACGTGATCAAAAGGCATTCGACGAGGAGCAGGCGCGTCGAGGCAAACAGAACCGTTATGAAGGCACTTCCGAGGTATCATCTTACAAATTTAGAGGCACCTCCGCCCGTAGACCGTGGAGCGTACGGCTGGCGGCCTTGTTCCGTCGCAGAGATACCCAGTATAAAACGCGCCCACGAATCATCGACCGGGCTCGCTTGAATGATGGCGGAGGTACGCATCGCTGGATGCAGGCCGGATCCACCGATCACTGGGAGTCTGAAATAGACTCCCGCTCAATGGGCGTGCAAGAAGCCTCCACCTTGCCCAGTCCACCCTCACTGTACCCTGCGCCTTCGGACATTTCGTCCATTCCCGTTTCTTGGACAATCTCTGATTCTACATCGAGTGTCCGATTTGACCTCCAGCCGACGCGCAGTTATCTATACCTAGAGGCGCACCCCTCGCCGCAATCCACTCTTCCAAGCATCCACTCGCAACTGTCATCCCCGTCCTACTCCCGCACGTCCTCGCCTGTCCCTCTCCGCAGTCTGTCGCTTGAATCTATACCAAGGCGCATATCGCTGGATAACGACAGCCGACACTACGTAACTCCGTCCGGTATTGTCATGAGGACATTGCCAGGAGGTACGAAGTTCATCGAGGAGCTGTAATTTTACATCATTCCGATTCTTTTGCTCTCTATGTATGTTTGTTCTACGTGTAGCTATCACCTCCACTCTGCTTTCAGTTTGGATATTGGAATACTGACACTTATATCGTAGCTCTTCTTTCTTTCGCAGACTCTTCCTATGTATCCGTGATTTGTAAAATAGATGTGTATCTTACTCCTCGTTGGCATCATGAACGCTTATGCATGAATAGAGGTTTCTTCCAACTCTGAAGCGTAAAATGCCATGCCGTAGCCTTGTAGGTACTTTTGAAATGATTCCATTGGCACCCACTGTAGAATATGTATGAGTCTGGAAAATTGTCTACTAAAGTCCTTGCGTTTGCAAACCTAAGTGAGGTATGTATGGTCCCCGAATCGCAATGTAAAAGAAGCTCGCGACGTTGCTGCCAATTTCCAGGCTGGGCATTACATATAGATATGACAGCATCGAGAGAGACTGTATCAACACTGAACAGAGGCCGAATTCTATGATGTTGTGCGTAAATGCAACACAAGTGAGTAGTAATGTAAGTAAGATACAAGTCCGTGCGTCCGCAGCCTCTCTCTACTGACGGAACGGGTTGCGCGACGATCCGCCAGTGTTCATCGGCTGCACCCAATAAGCGCCAGGGTTAGGCGGAGACGGAGACGACGTCGCGAGGCCGGGTTGTACTGAGAGTTTATACGCCTCAGCTTCTGTCGGAGCTACGGCAGGGGCAGGCACAACACGATCGGGTTCCCCCCGCGATCTGATTGACAACGAGGAGCTCAGTGTGCTCGATGAGTACCTCGCCGAAAGGAGCTCCTTTCTGAGGGGTTGCCGCGGCTCCGGTATCTGTCGTGGCTTTCCCGTCACCTCGGAGTACAGGGAATGTCCCGATAAAAGCCTGCTCGAGATGCTTGGCGGCGGCTTGCGACGGGTCTTGAAAGTTGGTCGGTGGGTGTGCTGGTCATCGAGCGATGGAAGACTCTCGGGACCTTTGTGATACCGCGAGTCGTGCTTCGGATAATCGTAGGCGTCGATAAACTGGTCCAGATCGTATTCGTCGTCATGCCGCGCGTCTTCGGCCTCCCTCATTTTCCGCAGCTTCGTTGCCCCGCCGTCACTGGGGTACGTGTGTGTGGGAAGCAGGATAGGCTGCCGTGTTCTGTGTCCAAAGAACCGTTCGCCGAAGCGCACGAGTCGCCCGCGCCAGCCCATATTCCGGTCGAGTCGCTTAGCAGACACGAACAGCGCCGTTTGCTTGGCGCGTTGCTTCCGCGCACGCCGACGCCAGCACAGGACGAACATCAAAAAGATGAACGCGCACCCTAATGTCATGAGGAGAATCTGCCACCATTGCAACGGGCGGCGGGAACTGACGATGGTGGGATTCGTGAGGCCAGTGACAGATGGGAGAGCCGGGGAACCAGTGCCGGTAGTGGTGGGTACTTGGACGAGCTCAGAGAGGCAGACTCCAAGACCGGGGATGACGGCCGATGAGCCTTGGCAATTCGCTGACACGCAGGAGCCAGCGCGGAGCACCTGGCTGGGGCTCGAGCATGCAAGGCAGTTGCTGGGTCCTGGTCCGGAGCAGCTTGAGCAGCTGGAGTCACAGGACTGGCAGGAGGAGGAGGCCGGGTCGAAATGTTGCGAGCGGCTGCATGTGGGGAGGCATCTCCCGTTGGACAGGACGGGGCGATCCGGAGGGCAGCGTGAACACTCGTTGAAGGAGGGTCCTGTGCAGCTCGCGCAGTCCGGATGGCATGTCACACAAGAACCCGATGTGCTCAGAGTGTTTGAAGGACAAGTCTTGACGCACTTCCCGTCCGAAGCAAGTTCATTCCCTGAACAAGTAAGGCAGAAACTGGCCGAGCCGAAACAGGTGGAACATGAGGAGTCGCAGGCTGAAAAAAACAATTCAGGTAAGCTCATGAGACAATATTAACAGCCATCGCTCACGTATGCAAGTCAGATTATCTTGAGGCGACACAACGGTACCAGTAGGACAACTCTCGAGGCATTTTCCCTGAGAGAGGACAAAGCCCGCCAGACACCCGGTGCATTGCAGCTGATTCACAGTCGATGCTGCGTTAAAATTTGGAATCTTGCATGAGGTACATTTAGCGCCACAAGCTGTCACAGAGACAAAATTATGAGGCCAGGTTCACCCGCACAAGGGTTTAGCGCACTTACTGTCGCATTCATGTTTAACATTGTCAGCTATGAAGCCCGAACCCTGGCAGACACCATCGCTGTTTGCACCGACACAGTTACCGTTGAACATGTACTGCCCTGCGGCACAGATGACACAATCGTTGGAAGTCGGACCGGTGCACGTCTTGCAGGCAGGGGAGCAAAGACTGCAGGAGTCACCATCACCGAAGCTACCCTCGGGACATGGTGTTCCGGAGCTGGTGGCGGACTGAACGACGTCGCACTTGGTCTTGTCATTTGCATTTTGCGTGAAGCCAGATTTGCAAGCAATACAAGTGCCAGTCCCATCTGCACATTGAGTGCACCCAAGCTGGCAAACTTGAAGAGAAGCGTAAGTCTAGAAAAAATGAAGAGCGATGTGATGGACGGACCTTGACAGTCATCCGTAGATGTCAGGAAAAAACCTGGAGCGCACTTTGCACATGCAGTCCCGTCATCCGCGGTCGTCCATCCCGCGTTGCAAGTACACTGACCATTGAGGCCACACTCGCCATTCAAACAATTACAGGACGCAGGCGCTTTAGAAAGCTCGGGCTTCAGGCACCTTCCCGAGCCGGACATCCCTTCATCGCAGGTGGCACAATCCGACGGGCATCGCTGGCATGTAGGTCCGAAGAAACCCGGTGCACATGATTCACAGACGCTGCCAGTAAATCCCTCTGGGCATGTGCACACACCTGAGGCGGAGCATATACCGGATCCAGAGCATGCTGGGGAGCACGCGGAGGACTGTATTTCGAGGAGCGAAAGGGACTTCAGTGGCAGCTGATTGACATCAGGAATGGAGTCCCAGAGGATGATGCGGTTATTCGATCCGGAAGTGACGGCCACCCAGACATTATTCGAGATGGCAAGCGAACTGGCGGTGAGTGGCGTCGATGTGTTAGTGGAGGGCGACGAAGGGAGTTGTGCGAATCCAGCTTGTCCGGAGTAGAGCTTTTGCGAATAGATGGCGAGACCTGGTTCCAGGTCTAAGTTCAGCGGAAGGGAAGTCGAAAACGTAGCATTTTCAAATCCAGGTGAGGGAGAGTAAGATGCTGAAGAGGATGTGAGGAGATTGTGAAGAAGTTGAGGGTTCGTCGTCGCAGTGTATTGCCCCGGTAGAAGTTGAATAGAAACAGGAGCACCCGATGCGGTAAGCTTAGTACCAACTAAAACCGACATTAGGGAGAATCAAAAGACCAAAATATGAAGCTTCACGCACTCGTGGTGTTCGTAAAGCCCTGTAGACATTGACCTGCAACACAGACCACAGAAGGCGAAGAAGATTGTGCAGCTAGAAACATATATTCAGACGACCTCCGTAGATTTGAGAAGAAGAAAAACTTACCAACAGCTGCGCATAATGCTATGGGAATAGCAAGGAAGCTCGAAAGCATTACGAGCTTCGTCAACGAAGAAAAAGAAAAGAGGAGAGGTGGTGGTCGAGGCAAAAGTAACTGGGGGCGAAGAGACGCTCGTCAAATCTCAATAAAGCGCTCCTCCCTATAACCCTAGTTTCCTTAGCTCCCGCTGGTATTGTTCCCATATTAGAATGCTCTTTGTGGTTCAAGAACTATAGGATTCCGAAGAACAATGGGATAACGTGATCGCTTTGTTTGGCATGCAGGTGAAAGCCAAATAAAGGAAGCGGCGCGTACGCGGCGTCGCGCATGCCTTCTTACGGGAGACCTTGTATTTTGGGCGCGCGGAAACCAGGACCCGACAAATCCTAACGTCCTTATTAATCCCGATACAATGTGCAGCCAAGGCGACCTTGTAAATTATGACGGTATATAATGGGCACATCCGAAGGTTGAGATAAGGCCCGTTTCTGATGATATCCTCGACCCAGAAAATATACCGAGTCCTCTACTCTCAAGGTGAGATCTAAAGTTGAACTGTATTCAATTTCTGTTCAAAACTCACAAATGATGTGTTGGAAGAACCGGTTCTGCTATGGAAACCAAACGACGAGACTTTTCGTCCCAGGAAGGTGGCTCGCCACAATGTGGACAATGACCCGGTACTGCAGAGGGCTCCCATGTCCAGTCACATCGATCGAATACCATTGGAATTGCTCGAGAAAGTCTTCAAATTCTATGCCAGTGACGGATTGACTGAGCCCTCCTTGGGCTCCACCATCAGGCCATCATCTCTCACGTCGACGTTGTCATTCTCAGCCTCTCCATTTATCCTGGGCGCCGTGTGTTCGTTGTGGAGAGAAACTTCGCTCGCTATGCCGTGCCTCTGGTCCTCGCTCGCGGTATACAGACCGAGGTATGCTCAAATAGGGACGATTCGACTTTGGCTTGAACGGTCCAAAGAGGTCCCGCTGTCACTCTACCTCTACGAACCCTTCATCCCCGATCCAGCCAACGAAGAAGCGAGAGAAAGCATCTTGTTTCTCTTCTTGCGCCACGCACATCGATGGAAGCACTTCTATGCCAAGCTCAGCGGAGACCATCCTGCCGAGTCTCTCTGCACCCTCCCGATAAATGACCTAATTATGCTGGAGTCTGTCGAGCTTGACTTTCGTGAGCACGTTGGGGACTATGGCAGCCCCTGGCTTAGCTTTTACAAGATATCGAGCCTTCGACGGGTTACATGGGACAGTTCCTCCGCCATACGCGGAGCTCACAACTTTGCACCATGGTCGACATTGACTCACGTCAAACTTCCCCTCGTGCCTAATCTCACTATCGACAGTTTATTGAAGAACATCCTCTACGCTGTGAACCTCGTCGATCTCGAAGTCGCAATGTCGATGCCGCTTGAGCCTCTCCCACCGCCCCCCGCGAGACTCAAGTGCGTCAGCGAGGCTGCCCTAGAGTCCCTGCGAGCGCAGCTTCCACCAGGGTGGTGGGAGAGAACAATCAGCGACGCAGTGGCTCTTGGACGAGCCATGCAGCGGGAAGAGAATCTTAGAACCGCTTTATTCGCGCCCATCGACCTGCCCAATCTCCAGTCCCTCAAGATTCACGCCCACGGACGCGATGCTGCACCACTCCTGGATCGCCTGAAGCTTCCAGAACTCAAGTCGCTACATATCCTCCACTACACCACATATCCTGTCGCACCGTCGACGCGCTATATCATCGCGCTTCTCGAGCGTTCCGGGTTATACAAACTCGACACGTTGTCTATTTACGACCCTGACATGCGAGAAGACGAGGTTGTCAAGCTCTTGACATCTCGACGGTTGCAGGCCCTCCGTAAACTTGAGTTGCTGGTCAGCTCCGTTGGTGACAATACGGTGCAGCTTTTGTTTGTTAGGCGAGGAATGCAATACCGCCTTCCTTACTTGACTCATCTTGTTCTGCCGGACTGTGTTACGTCAGAAGGGATGCTTTTAAAGATGGTGGTCTCGCGGCAGCCTTTGCTGAATACGGTAAAATTTTGCGTCACTGCGGATACACCTATGAGTGATGTGGCGAAGCTGAGGAAGCTAGCTTCTCGAACTGGATTTTGCCTCTCTACGGTATGATGTTCGTTGTAAGTATATGCAGAAGACACTGAATCTGTACTGTATACATTGTATTTTTTTTGGAGCGAACCAGTAAAGACCCAGGCAGGTGCAAGAACAACGTCCGGAAACGCTTCCGAATATCAGATTAGATTAGATCAGCATCTGACACAAACCCGCTCCAGACCCTGGCAGATTATCTTCATCGCACGATCGTCGTCGATACCTCTCATTTAATATCCTTTGACAGGTAGGATCTTAGCCATGCCACCAAAGGGAGGAAACGCGAAGAAAGAGAGCGGGCGAGCGAAGAAGGCAGAGAACGAGGCGAGCAAGAAGGCGCAGGCTGCCGCTGAGAAGGTTCGTGGAGCTTTATCGCATCTGCCTCTGCCTTCGTAAACGCCTCATCTCGTCCATAGGAGAAAAAGGAGGCAGAGGAATGGAAAGACGGTTCCAAGGGCTCCAAAGCCAGCAAGGAGGAGAAGGAGGAGAAACGAAAAGCTGATCTCGCGCGGAAGGCTGAGAACGCACGATTGCTTGCGGAAGAGGAGGCCGCTGCGCCTGCCAAGGTCAAGCCTGCGTCTAAAGCAAGTGCAAAGAAGGCAGTACATAAGCCCGCCGGGCCTGGTGCCATCGCTGCTGGGGGTCTCGCTGCTGCCCCGCAGGATGACGTCCCTCCGGAGCAGAGGGAAGTGGAGAGCTATGCTGCGACGGGCATTGATAATGCGCTCGATCTGCTGGAGGTGGTCACTGCGAAGATGGATAAGGCGAGCGTTGGGCAGCAGGCAGCGGGCATCGAGCGGCATCCGGAGGTAAGAGTTACCTCAAGTTTGAACCCACTTCTGGGATATATTTGACATGACCTGACCTGACCCACTTGCGCTTTCTCAGCGACGCTTCAAGGTAAGAGTCGCGCTGCACTGCCTTACTATATTTATGTTGACATCTTTGTAATTGCGTAGGCTGCGTACGAGGCGTATCAAGAGCGCGAATTGCCAAGACTTAAGGACGAGGTGCACTAGGCCGTTCTCTTATTCTGCGCGTGAATTCTGATATCGCTTTTTAGCATCCGGGATTACGATTACAGCAATACAAGGTCAGTTGAAACCACAGCGAAGACATAGCGCAATAATTGTCATTGATCCGATATTATTGGCCTTATTACAGGACCTGCTGTACAAGCAGTTTCAGAAATCCCCGGACAATCCGTCAGTCCTTCTAGTCACTTCACAAAGTTTACCTGTAACTGATTGATGATGAAAGTTTCAATCAAAGCATGGTGTCTTATGACGCCACGAAGGAGGAGAAGCTCAGCGCCCTCAAGGAGAAGCAGTCACAGGTGGAGGAACGATTGAAGGAGAAGAAATAGACCTCTTGGTATTCTTTAGGAGGCTCATAGGTGTATATATATAGATAGGGACAATTGGTCAAGTAGCCTCCAGATTGTGCAAGTCCGAGTTTGTCTTCGAAGCAACGGAAAGATCCTTGTCACAACAAGTGGTCCCGGCTTAGACAGCCCACATTACGAAGCACAATGGACCCGACACGCGGTTCATGGCAGAGAATGTCAAAGAGCTGCGCAAATCGAACGCCACGCTATAGTCTTTGCTCCGATGTACAGGATTTTCGCAGTGGCATTGACAAAGTTGCTGATCCATCGCCTGCACAGGTCTGCTTACATAACACAAGCCCCCAGAAAGTTTTTAAACGACGACAATCAAATCTCAAGCCTTCACTTGGCTTTTGACTCCCACCTGCCACTACAACGCCCATGGCTGCCTTCACCATTTCCCTGCCGACTTCGAGGACGTCTCCCTCGCCCATTCGGGAGGCGCAGAGGACCAACACGATCACAGTGACCTCCATTCCCAAGTCATTTTTTCACCCTGTCATTCTTGACGTTCTGCGAGACCACTTCGCTTCGTTTGGCGAAATAAATCGATGGGCGCCATTACCGGGTTTCGGGCGGATAATCATTGTCTATAGGTTTGAGGACACTGCGGAAGTAGTGAAACAACAATGTGATCCCATATTGATTCAACATTCACATGATGGGTGAGTACATTGTCTATTTTTGTCAAAGAATGAAATTGAACAATTCGGTAAGGTCTGAAGTAGTTCTGCGCGTTTATCGAGCCGATCCCAATCCCCTTACCATCGACGATCACTTTGGCAACTCGGTGCCTGAAGCCAATTACCTTCGCCCGCCAGCAGTTGAGAAGAACTTTTTGATATCACCCCCTGGTTCGCCCCCCGTTGGCTGGGAGCAGGTCAAGGAAGACCCTCCGAATCCTACACCACTCGCCGACGACCTTATTCAGGCTTTGCGCAAACTCCAGATCCATGAGAAGCGGTCTAGTTTGGAGGTTCTGCTACATCCACAGGAGGGCTCCGGCGTCGGCGTGTATGTCGAAGATTGCGGCGATGGATGCGATGATGTCTCTGAAGACAACTGGGTGTACGGACAGACTGCCCCCGCGAGAGAAAAGTGGAAGCCGGTGGCTACGGCGTTGCCCCCGCTACGTGCTATCATTGCATAAATGTATATTAACAACTGTATCGAGTGAGTCTTGTTTTCTTGTTTTCTATTTTTTTCTTTCCTTTTTCCTTCCTTTCTTGCGGATGATAACCTATCAGACCTGTTCCAAGCTCTTTCGAGGGACTGCGGACAACCGATATTGCCTTTTTAATCTGAACTATTTCTCCTATCATCCCCCTCATCTTGATCATGGATCAATGCTGACCGTGCTCTCCACAGTAAGACTCCATTTTCCTACCGTGTAACATATTCGGAGGGCCTTTCAACCTGTTTATCGTGAGTACCTTTTTTCCTGATATTTCTTTTTCTTTTCGGCCCGTCATTATAAGATGAATAATTTCAGACCTGTTCTGATCCTTGTGGAGAAAAACCGAAATTGCCTTTTTTGCTGATACTTTGACGTGCCCCATTTTACGTTCATTTCCTCTCCTGCCAGCACCCTTCCAACGCGCAGTACTGACGCAACTTCTTCCACCAGTTATCCATATGCCGTGTTCGCGTTTTAGGGTCATCCATCGCCTTGTCTAATGCACGATTCACGCTCGGACGTTACTGCTGCTACCATACCTTATTACACTTCATCTGGACACTCTGTGTGCTGTATTTCCTTTATTGCATAGCCTCGCGGACCATCTTTACCATCCATGTGTACACTTACAACCAATCGGAACATAGTCAAGTTGTAGCAAATATCCCCCTCGTGTTTGATTTGAGTGCGCGATTACGTTTAGCAAGTAAATGGCTATGCCGATGGCGATTTTGAAAAGGAGGCGGAAGCGTGGTGAAAGCACGTCGGAAACTCAGTCGGAGTCAGTCAACGCCATATAATGTCGCTCGCTGCTGATTACCGCTGTCCGCTGTCAGTTACCGCTCTGTCGCTAGTCCTTCGCCGTTCTCGATCTCCAACGCAGTCCTCGCCGGCGGAGATCTTATCGCTGATTATCATCGCCTCCTGGTATCAAAGGGCGCCAATTCGAACCTCATACTACCTGTTTTTCAACAGCCACTCACCACTCTTAACCCAATCTACGCGTACTTCGCAGAGTTCTACTGAACTATGGACTCTATAAACAAATGGGCAGCAGGAGCATCCTGTATGAACCCTCTTCCAATCCCATAATGACTTTGGATGGATGGCTGATGGCGTCAGGATCGTCCAGACGGGCCCGTGCTCTCACAAACCGACCTGTACCTCCTGCAAACTGACCTCGAGCTGCACCCGATCCTTCAAGGGAAACAAGGCAACTTTACGCTCGTCTTCAACATCATGTCCGGTGCGCGCTCATTTCTGGCAGTTTCCACCGGGGCACAAGGGGTCGTGCTCTTGCTCATACGCGCTTTCTTTTGTTTCATGTCTTGCGTTCGATGCTGGGGTTTTTCTGGTCGTGCAGGGCACACGGGCGGCTACAATACAGAGTCGAGGGACCGCGATCTTCCGTTCGCGGCGAAGGACGAGCCCGCGACGATGCCCCGGGTGTCGCAGCTTATCATCATCACGGAGCATAGCCCCTGGTGCACTATCGTGAAAAACGAGCGTGGGGTTACGATGCATGACATCTGCCAGAAAGTATGGTCAGAGTGCGTCCGTCCCTCTGCTGTCATTCCTGGCTTTCTGAAGGGGTCTAATGGGGCTGCACTGGGTGTTGGCAGTTATGCCGATCATAATGTCACGGACGCCGAGTTCGCGTCGATCCCTCCTCGATTGCAGGAGCAGATAAAGAGGATCGCGGCGAATTATAATGCGGCGAATGCGCCAGCCGGGCCCTACGCCGGGTACTACACGCCTGCGGTCCCGCCGCCTCAGCTGAAGCGCGTCAGTACGTTGAATTTGGTTGATTAAATGACGCAGGATGCTTTCTGATTCATTGTGCTATGCACGTATGTAGACTGGCTCAGGGAGAAGGTTTACTTCGAGGCGCTTCACAGGAACGATGCCTATGCGATCTCGAGGCTGGGCTTCAAGGCTCCTAATATTTTCGTTATGCTTTTGTCGGGATAGGTTTTCGTTCCTCCGTTCTTTTCGTTTATGATGTTGTGTTGGATATCCTCTACTATGCTATGACGATCTCACTTTATCTCCACGAATCTCCGCCTATTGATAGTGTTTCTTTTGCTTACATCGTTTCTGTGTATACCAGCAACAGCCTTACCACCTCGCGAGAAGTAGGACTGTAATGCCTAATGTGTTAGAATCGGGATCAACTAAGGATTTAGATTGTCTTTTCAGGGTGATGGTGGACGGGCCCTTGACGGAGGTACGCCCACATCCATCAGGGACCCACACACTGCATTCTACCTGGTTTATCTGCATCACGATCCGCATCGCCAATAAATAGTTGGCCGCAAACATGCGTTTTCCATGCCCTCTGTGAGGCTATACTTATCGATGCATAGCCCGCTTCGGAAGCAAATTTGGCGGTGGACGCATTGTCGCGTTTGGACACTAAACCAACCACTTGTCCCTTAATGATTTGAGCAGTGACTATTCTGGATATCACAGCCCCAGTCAGGGAGAGTGATACCGTCAAGTGATACACTTCAAAGTTAACAAAGTTTTGAGTTGGAACGATCCTGAACGATCACGAACGGAAGAAAATCAGTTACAGTCAAATGTCACGTGTGCGATCGAATCAGATTTCCCTGTCCTGCTAAACGGCGAACGCGACGGGCGCACTGCTCTTGTCCTCCACGCATTTCTTTCGATCAGTCTTGGATTTCATACCTTTTCGTTCCACTCGCCCCATCATCCACGAACATCCACGGCACCCTGATACCATCTGAACCTTGTCGGTCAGTCTCCTTCAGGCAGGCCTTGCACAGCAGCTGGGAAGTCTTGCTTCAATCTCACTCCAACTATCCACAGCGGGTTCTCGGGTCTACTTTCTACGGAGGTTTCCGAATACCAAAATACAGTAGATCGTGGTTGCATCGCATCGCAGCAGGTGCTGATTACTTTAGGCCAGCCAGCCCAGCCTCGCTCCGAGGCCTTACTTGCGCGAAGCCGTACACGCGCAAGTCATATTCAAGGTTATACCCCTATCTACGCGCGGGGCGTTGTGCTCAAAATCGAGTCACATTTCCCAATCGGTGAGTCCGAGCATCATTATGAGCTACGCCCTCGTTCATGTTGGTATACTCCGTAAAGGAAGCGGTGGAAGGAATCAAGGGCACACCATTTCCAGTAATCATCCTATAAGATGGCCCAAGCTTTTTCACCTTTCATTCCTCGAATCCCAACACCGCGAGGTGGAGCAGCCGACGCGCCCGCAGCAGCTCCCGTGATACCAGATCCCCCAGGAGCCCCCGTAGGTTGGGCCTCAACACGTCAATCCGCAGGAGGGTACCCCAACTATCCAACGTCTCCATACACACCAGGCTTCATACCCAACATCCAGCCTCATACCCCTGCTTCCGGTATTGACCCGTTTCTACCTCCTGTTCCAGGTGCCTACTATCCGATAATTGGGCCGCCCACACGCGCGCAATTCGAAAGTCGCATCCTTCCCAACGGCTTCTCAGCTGACTACACTGGGTATCCTCCTCCAACTCCTCATAGCGCCCCCCAATCAGTGCACCCGCAGGCTCCTCTGACATTACAACCACACACTCCCCATCAACACACTCCTCACACCGCGCCCCCGACAATGCACCCAAATACGCCTTATTACGGACCTCCCTCCGCCCCACTACCCCACCTTATGGCAGGCTGGCCTGGTCCCCTCGGGCCACAATACCCCCAAAGCGCGAATCCCTATGGTGCTTTCCCTGGCGCGTTTCCACACCAAGGCTTCCCTCAACAAGGTTTCCACCCACAAGGCTTCCCGCAGCCAGCGTTTCCAGGCTGGGGACCACATGCTACGCCCGCTGGTCCCCCAATGTTGAATTTTGATGGGTGGGGAGGTCAAACCCCCGGTAGCGCTGGTCCGACGCCGGGATGGCCAACGCAGGCTGGGATGGTTCCGCCGCCCCATAATCAGCCTCGCGGCCCCCCACAGATTCCGGAATATATACACACAGGACGGTCCTCAGCCCATGTGGGGGATCGTGTTGACCCGTTCATGGCGGGTGGCCATTGTATGTCCTCCCCGCCTTCGTAACCTGTGCTAATAGGTATTGACAGCACATTGTCCTGTCCTGTAGACGGCCCTGTGCTCGAACCGTTCCTTTCCAAAGTCGTCGATGCGAAGCCCAAGCTCAACCCGCTCCTCGAACCGCTACCAGATAACGGCGCCGAACGGCCACATCTCAGGTGGAACATGCTTTTCGAATCAAACGACTGCCAGCGCTCGACAGATGCAAGCCACATTTCCTGGTCGGCCGGGCGGGATGAGCCCGCGACGTACCCGCGCCTCACCTCGCTCAACATCGTCTCGGAGGCGTTCCCGTGGTTGGTCGAGGTGGTCGCAGAGAACGCGGACATTGGTGTGACGTGCGGCGAGGTCATTGACGCGCTCAGCGATAGCTTCCAGCAGCTTACGCCGAAAGGGGACTACGAGGCGCTGGGCCCGCAGAAACGCACTATCGTCGGCGAGGCATACCATTACAACCGCTCGCGCATGCCCGGCGTGCCTGGCGGGCGGCTGAAGCAGGGCATGCGCCGGCTGGACTTCCTCGGAAAGGACACGGTGTTTGGGGGGATCTATCATGACGAGAGGACGTTGCACAAGGTCCTTGGGGCGGTGCTACCGTGTACGTTTGTGTTGAAGTGTGTGAGGAGGTATGCGTTGACGGCGGAGGAGATACACGAGCATGAGGAACGGCAGAGGGCGAAGGAGGCGGAGGATAGGAGGAAGCAGGAGGAGGACGATGTACATGCGGCGGCTGAGGCGATGGCGCGTAGGAGGGCGGCAACGGTCGAGACGGTTACAGATAGTGACGATGATCACTGAATGCCTGCCGGCCGGTCCCAATTTTTGAACCTTTTCTTTCTGTATGGGCAGTGCATGGTTCCGTATTCTGGTTCTTTATGAATTATCATTTCAGTACTATGACACACCACCCCTCCGATGTCTTTTTCTTTTCCGCCTTCCTCTGTACCCACCCACTCTCACATACTGTAGCACACCTCACATGTTCCTAGGATGTACTCTAGACTATCACGCATCTGAATCACAATACAACCCTAATCCACGCGTACTACTGACGATTGATTGCGCTTCACCGGTGAAGGCAAGCTCAGGTTTCAACCCCTTTTGGTAGAAAACTTTGAAACGCGCTCGACGCGCCTTGGACGAACTTTGGGCGTGCTCACGTCACGGGAAATGACAAGCGCGGTGCGCGCATTTCAACCTCCCGTATCATCACCGCGGTCCCCGAAGAGCACAAACACTTACTCTACATCTAACCACTTCGTTTGACTTGTAACTTCACATCGTGGACCTTATTCAAGCATTCTCATTCAGCTGCTGGGATCTCTGGCTGATACACTCGCTGTCTATGGGGTGTATCAGGGCTTCAGGCTGGTCTACAGGGAGTTTACGTCGCCTTTACGCGACCTTCCTGGGCCCAAGAACTCCAGCTGGATCTGGGGTAATTTACAAGAGATTTGGCATGAAGTACGAGCGTCCTATGAAAGAGACATCTTCTCTTTACTAGCTGATGGTGTTTTTGATGTTTTTTTGGAGGACCTGGAGGCACTGGCCGAGGAGAAGTGGGTTCGGGACTATGGAACAACCCTCAAATGCAAGGGTATCTTCGGTGTGAGTCCCGCTTCACGTTGGGCTTGAGCAATCTTATTTTGTCTAACGTAGTAAGGTTTTTTTTATAGATCACCCGACTGTATACCGTGGACACCGAGGCTTTGAATCATGTCCTTATGAACACAAACATTTACCAAAAACCTGAAGCAGCGCGGTACAGTTTGAGTCGTATCGCTGGTGCAGGTGTGTATAACGTCCAGAAATCCGCCAATTTAGCATACTTATAAACTATTTAGGCGTCATCGTTGTTGAGGGAGATAAGCACAAGCAACAGGTAATTATCGCGCTTTCTTACATGCCCCGTTTCTGATTGGTAGCAATTTGATCTTATTCTTGTAGCGCAAAGTGATGGTAAGGACAAGAATGTCAAGGTGTTTGTCGACCTCTGTACGAAGTTATCATAGAACCCAGCATTCGGCCCATCCCAAATAAGGGAACTGACAGAGATTTTCGTTGCGAAATCCCTCCAAGTGCGTTTGATCTTGATTTCTCAGTACATAAGGCATTCAGATTTTTTACCAACAGCTGCGTGATATCTGGGCCGCTGACAGTGCCAATCAAGGTGATTTGACTCTGAACATTGCTACCCAGTCAAACCATCATTTCTCTCCACTTAGGATTCAACTACAGATTTGATGCTTTGAATGAAGGTCCCAAGCATAACGAACTCAACGCCGCGTATGCAACCCTATTTCACGCTGGTACGAGGGTGTCTCTTCTTCCCATGATAAAGGCATGGTTCCCTTTCTTCCGTTTCTTAGTAAGTGCCATCTTCTTTTTCAACTCAAATTGGCTCTGACGTAGGTCGATCCACTCACAGCGGACGGAAAGGGACGCTGAAGCCGAAAAGTCGCAGAAAACGTTGACGCGTATAGGAAACGAGTTGCTCCGTGAAAGCAAGGCCTCCATCCACGACAAAAGAGCATGGAAGGCACGCGATCTCCTTTCTCTGATGGTACAATCTAACATAGCTACGGACCTTCCGGAGCACCTGCACATGTTGGACAGGACGTTTTGGACCGTAGGTCTTCTTTCTCGTTTAGTCACCCAGAGTTGGTCAGATCAATGGATACTGTCAGAGGTTCCAACTTTCCTAGTGGCGGGTCACGAAACTACCAGGTAACATGAGCTTGTCCCCCTCAACCGCTGATTTTCTGACTTTGGGCATCTAGTACTGGGACGACATGGGCTCTTTACGCTCTTACACAAAACAAATCAATCCAAGACAGATTGCGGAAGGAGCTTCTCACAGTCGATACCGATAACCCAACAATGGACCAACTCAACGCGCTGCCGTATCTCGACATGGTCGTCCGTGAGACGATGCGTTTACATGCCCCTGTTCCATTCACTATCCGCGAAGCCACAAAAGACGATATTACCCCTCTCAATAAACCATTTACGGACCGCAAGGGCGTCGTGCACGACGTAATCAAGTGAGCCCATTTTTTCATTTGACCCCTTCTACCTTCACTACTGATGTGCCGTGCTCGAAACAGGGCGCGCAAGGGCCAGGCCGTCCACATCCCTATCCTCGCAATGAATCATAACACGTCGATTTGGGGTGAAGACGTGAGGACGCCAAGGTTTTCCGGTGGGCTTCCGTCCATTATACTATTGCTGATCGCCGGGACGTTAATGTCCGCGTCATGCGCGTGTGTGTGCAGACCTGAGCGCTGGGAAAAGGTCCCAGAGGCTGCGAACAGTGTTCCTGGCGTGTGGGGCAACATGCTCACCTTCCTTGGCGGGTCCTCGTGCCTGCATCAGATACCGCTTCTCCCTCGTCGAGTACGTCCCCATCTCGTTTATATCACTCATGAGTGCACATGACGTGTGCGTTTGTGACTCGACTAGGATGAAGGCACTTCTGTTCACCCTTGTTCGGGCGTTCGAGTTCGACCTGGCGGTGCCTGCGAAGGATATTATTATGAAGAAGATGGTCGTACAAAGGCCGGCGTTGGCTTCAGAGCCCAAGGCCGGCGATCAGCTGCCCTTGTTGATCAGGCCTGTTATCTGCTCGTCATAATTTCCTGCTTCATTTAGGCTGAAGAATGATGGAGTGATGTGGAGATGTGAATTAATCCTTCGAGGATTCGAATCAAAATTCCAAGAGTGTGTTTATACAAACTTAGAGGGCGTGTGGAGATACTACTTATTGTTGATGGCAAGAACCTAGAGTGGTCGAAATGAAGGGCCTGAATATAACGGAAGGTATGATCGGTGCAGTGTAAGATTTTTGGCGAAAATCGAGAAATATCATTGTGCGCACTTTGCTATACCATCTGATTACTACGAGGAGAATTATATTATGTATGGGGCTGTCTAATCGAGTATTTAGAGAGAGCTTATTGAGTTGTGCCATCAAGGATTCACTCACTCACTCACTTGATGCTATATGCGTCGTTAGAAAGCCGGCCAGTGGCTGACATTCCCCGCGTTCATCCATTCAGTTATGCCATACGCTTCATAATGTTCACCAGGAGCTCCTCCTGTATATTTCGCGACCCAGCGATGGTAAACGCCGACCGAAGGGTTGGCCGCAATGTTGGTCGCATGGAACGACACCTTTTTGGAGTTCGGCAGCACAAAAGTCACGTCAAAGGCGGTTGGTGCTACCACATTGCTCTCCGTGACCTCGCCGCTGGGCGTGATGATGGAAATGTCGGTGGTGCGTTCACCAATGATGTTGCACTGGCTCGTCACGAACTTTCCCCTGTAGCTGAGATGCGCGCTGTTGATGTAGTTCGTTCCGGTAGAGGGCGTGCCGCTGAATGTGACGAACGACCATGGGCCGACCTGGGCAATCAGGACGTACCATGACCTCACGAAGTCATTCATAGCGTTGGGCCCCCAGTTAGAATCCTTGTATCCCGCACCCTTAAATTTGACCGGCTTGCCACTGATAACCAAGTCGACGGAGGAGGGTCCGGCTGGACAATGAGGCTTGGAAATTCGTTGAAAATGATGAGGAGGTTGAGGACATACCAGGGATGCTAACACGCCAGCCAGTTTTTTTGTACAGGATAACCTCCGCGTCGGTCAAAGGCCTGCCATTTGCGACCAGCTTATCGAAGTAAGGAGAGTCCGTGACCTTCGTGCCTCCGCAGCCAGTGAGAAAATGGCTTTCGCTCTCAACCACAACGGTCCCAGTCGCAGCGGGAGTGTTGAGCTCGATCGTGAACTTCTTATGGGGGTTCCGACTTGCGGTGAAGACAATTTCCTTGTTACCCCACGTCCCGGTTGTGACACCTTTCGCCGAGACCACCGAGGACCTGTTGAATATGATGGTCTGCTTGAAAGGAAGGCCGTCCTGGTCGAAACCATTGATCTCAACTGGGTATAAAGGAGTGTTTGAAGCGCCGAACTGGAAGGTGTTCCCTACAGACTTGATCAGCAACGGCTTCTGCTTTTATAAACGGTTTTCCTCACCGTGCTTGAGAACAATTTCAATGGACGGAGGGATGCCGGTCAACGCTCTGTCTGACACTTTTCCTGATGCAGGTGTCTGGCTGATGACCTGCGTATACCACCAATCGATAGCGCGGTTATCAGCGCTGACATCAATGTGGGGACCTTCCCAATTCTGTACATTGGCTGCCAAAGCCAAAAAGGGCACTTTGACACTGGGTCAATCAGAGTGAGAGATCAAGATAATCAGTCAACTAACGCAAAGATCCGAGTAACACAGCCAGAGTATGTTGAAGCATCATGCACAGATATAGGGCTGTGGAAGGTCCAGAAATGTTGAGATAAAAAAGACACGAAGACGTTCCATCTTTATACAGTTCCAGGTGCACCATCGGGAGGTATCTGGACCCGACACAGTACACGGTAAATGACGGATCCAGGATGTCTCGAGAACATCAAATTTAGAGACGACGTTGAGAGGATGTCATGTGTTGTCCTCATCACGAACACGGTGAATAGCGCCAGCTGGATACGCTTGTTGACGCGCACACCTGATGTAGCCATAGAAGGAAAAGGGCAATGCATATGGAGATGCAGTCGTCGATTCCAAGTAAGTATTCAAGCTCATCGCGGTGACCGACGGATCAGGGTGCCCGCGAATACACAGGATCCGGTACTTGGAACTGAGGTGTCACCGTCGATGAGAAGGAGATACCGATATTTCAAAGTCGGTGGATTCGAAAGCACGACCAGAAACTGGATTCGTATGATCATGTGAAGCCTGAAGGGGATTTGCCAGGAAGTCATTCTGAAGCTCCAATTCAGCCTCTCCATTCCTTTGGAAACGCAGCACAACCGTTTGTGAGGCAGGTGGTATACCCTTGGGTATACACTTCAATACCCCGCATTACAAACAGATCATCTAGTTGACGCATAAGTACCCGAATGATGCGGTACATCAGGTGAGGGGGGTTATTTAACGGGCTCGGAAGGTCGATGATCTGATGGTCTGCCACCACGGACCGCAGGAATAAGCTTGCACCGCACGGACAGAGTATCCACAGATTTGAAGCACACATTGGCTGTCGGAAGGTTAGAAGAGTGATGTCGTTCACCGAACTCGAATTCAGCGAATCTGGGACAGAGAAGTTCCAACATGAGACGGTGAGCCGAAGGCGAGCCCATGAGGAAGACTGGGCAAGAGCCAGGATGAGACCCAAGAAAAGTAGAAGCTGGGCATTCAGAGACGTTGAGGATGGACAACCTGAGCGATTGCAAGTCGTGGTCGAGAGAAAGTTGTCATAGGCATTGGCAATATCAGCACAAGCCCGGGCCGGCTTGATAAGCGGCGATTCGTGCCGAAGGGTTTCGTCACTGGCAGCCTGAGATGATCTCAAGCGTTGCTGAACGGAATCAAATGCCGCAACATACGTGCGCAGCATACGTGTGTTCACCATCTACCTTCATAGGTATATATGTCCATTACTCAACCCAGTATAGACCTGACATTACTTCAGTACCACGATGACCGTTCTTCAACTATTGGGTTCTCTAGCCGCAACTCTGGCCGTATATGGCTTATATCGAGGCATAAAGCTGATCTATGGGGAGATTACGTCCCCTTTGCGTGACCTTCCTGGTCCGAACAGCGCAAGCTTAATCTATGGCAATCTGGGGGAGATCTGGGAAGCGGTACGCCTATTTTTGACCCATTAGGCTCCAATATTCAACAACTTGAGAGTAGGAAAATTCCGTGCTTCATGAGAAGTGGGTGAAGGAGTACGGTCCAACGATCCAGTACACGGGCTTGTTTGGTGTGAGTCTTGTCTAAGGATGCATTCGTCGAGGTATGGGCTAAATGTCGAGGTTGTTTCCAGATGAGAAGGCTATATACGACGGATACAAAAGCCTTGAATCATGTTCTAATGAATACCAGTGTTTATCAGAAACCAGAGGCGGCGCGTTACAACCTGAGTCGGATCCTTGGTTCTGGTCCGCATACATCTACTTGTGACGCTCTCCATCTTCCTAATCATGCCAAATTTAGGTGTTCTCGTGGTTGAAGGCGATAAGCATAAGCAACAGGTAAATATTCAGCTGGTACAATGCCCGTAGCTTCTCACTTATATTTCCCTAGCGTAAAGTCATGGTACGGAATCGCCCTTGGTTTTCTACCCATCTGTAACGGCGATCCTCTAGAATCCTGCTTTTGGCCCTTCCCAAGTCAGAGAGCTCACGGAGATATTCATCGCAAAGTCGATTCAGGTGCGCTTATGGCTTCCCTGTATTATACTCCCCCTTATTGTTTACCAAAAGCTGCGAGACATCTGGGCGGCAGACAACGCCAATCAAGGGGGAACAAGTCAGGTAGACGCGTTATCCTGGTTGAGCAGAACGACTCTCGATATAATCGGTCTAGCAGGTTCGTTTCATCGAATTAAGGCTCGTTTATATTGAAAATCAACCCGGGTGAAGGATTTAACTACAAGTTCGATGCCTTGAGTAGCGACCCCAAGAATAACGAGCTCAACGCCGCGTTCGCGACCATGTTCAAGGCTGGGACGAAGATATCCATAATTCCCATGATCAGGGCGTGGTTCCCGTTCCTCCGTTTCCTGGTGAGCTATCTTACTCCTCGAAAATTGATGTACATGGCTGACGTGGGAGAAATAGCGTACGGAACAAGACGCGAAGGTTGGTCCAGCTCGGGAGACCATGTCACGCATCGGACATAAGCTTCTGAGCGAGAGCAAGGCTTCGATTCATGAGAAGAGCGCGTGGAAATCGCGCGATCTCCTTTCTCTGTTGGTCACGTCGAATATGGCGAAAGACGTCCCTGAGCATCAGCGCATGAGTGACGAGGATGTCCTGGCCCGTAAGCCCTTCTCCAACGTCACCGCCGGTGCATGCTAACCACCGTCTATCGACTGTCAGAGGTACCTACCTTCCTAATCGCAGGTCACGAAACGACAAGGTGCGCTATTCTGTATTTCGTCTTGCGTTTTGGTTTTAATACCTGGTCTAACAGCACTGGCACGACATGGGCACTGTATGCACTTACACAAGACAAAGTGGTCCAAGATAAACTGCGGGAAGAGCTTCTCACGGTCGACACCGACAACCCAACGATGGACGAACTCAATGCGCTGCCTTATCTCGACATGGTCGTCCGCGAGACGATGCGTTTTCACGCTCCCGTGCCGTCTACTATTCGGACTGCTGTGAAAGATGATATTCTGCCCCTCAACAATCCTTTCACGGACCGGAAAGGCGTTGTACATGATACAATCAGGTGCAGTACCGTGCTATCTCATCCTTCGCATTGATTAATGGCTCCTTGACTTATGGCAGAGTGAGCCAGGGCCAGACTCTCTTGGTCCCTATCCTCGCCATGAATCGCGACAAGTCGATCTGGGGCGAAGACTCCATGGAGTTCAGGTAATTCCTCATAAAAATCACCCGCTGTGCATTGTGTTCATTGGGTGATGATGCCACGCGAAAACAGGCCCGAGCGCTGGGAAAAGATTCCAGAAGCCGCAGGCGGGATCCCCGGCGTGTGGGGCAATATGCTCACATTCCTCGGAGGCCCCCGCGCCTGTATCGGATATCGTTTCTCTCTCGTTGAGTAAGCACTGCATGCATATTAACCAGTTATCCGCTCTGACATAGTCCTTTGGCTGTCCATCAAGGACAAAGGCCCTTCTCTTCACCCTTGTCCGAGCGTTCGAGTTTGAGCTCGCGGTCCCGGCCACAGATATTATCAAGAAGTCGTCGATCGTGCAGCGGCCTGTACTGAAGACCGACCCCGATGGAGGCAACCAAATGCCTTTAATCATCAAGCCCGTCATCAGAGCCTAAAGCCTTCCACGTTCCAAGTTCGTGGCGATGGTGTGAGTATATTTAGGCTCGGTGGGATAAGGAATATTTTATTTATATATACGATTGGATAAAATGTTTCCTGAACTAGTTTATGGCTTAGTAGTTGTATGATACTTTCAAAGTTTCCGAATCTGACAATTGTAATTCTGATGCGCCACAGGTCACATTTCATGTAGACAACAGATCTGGAGTCACCGGTTCCACATCGTTCTAATGCATTGCTACAGACGTGCGAATGGACGGGACGATGCTGAGCATTTGCGACTGCGGCTTCCCGCAACCCTGTGAGCAGCGGTCTGACATCCATCGAAATGGTAGGAACCAGTGCTTTCCTTTGACGAGTTCAGAATAGCTTTGCGGGATTTAACAGAGGCGGTCTGACTGTCACCGGAGAGACAACGAACCCGCTATGTATCTCCCACTTCTCACATATATGCTCTGCCTCGCAACCTTCATTGTCGGACAAGATACGAATTTGAGGGTCACCGTGAAACACGCATTTGACACTGCCAACGAGCGCCTAGAGCAACCACATTACCCCTTTCCGTCGCAAATCATGGAGAGTAGTTCACAGCTGACCTGGACAGTACCTTCAACCCTCGCTCCCTGCTCGAAGTTTCACTTCCGCAGCCCTGTGGTCGCGCCATAACCCTCCACGCAGGGGTCTAGCTAATACGCCACTGTTCGTCATCTATCGCCACACTCCGTTTTTACATCGAACTGACGTTCACTTCCACACGTAAGCCACAGCCGGCCCGCCCTCCTTCAGTGTCGTGGGGGGCGACGCCGGAAGTGGCCCTTTCGTCGTCGCAGCCGTCGACCCCGACGCACCCACGCCCCAAATGCCCACCTCCGCACAGATCCGCCACTTCCTCGGGGCCAACTTCTTCGCACGTAAACCGTCTTCGAACGCGCACCCCCTCGTCAACACCACAGCAGCGATATCACCGTACCTGCACCCCGCCCGCGGGTTCGGACGCCCATCGGTATGCGTCCTCTGGTCTTCCACGCCCACGAGGATCTGACTTCGTGTTGGGGTTTAGCTATGTCTTCCTGCTCTTTAGGCAACCATCTAGGTTCGACACCCAGACGCTGGTGACACCCGCAACCTCGATCAGTCTGTTCAATATTAGCTCGTTCGCTGCGGCGACCGGTCTAGGCGCGCCAATCGCAGGAACCTTCATGCTTGTTGCACCAGATCCACCTGCAGCGTAATCTTTTCGTACTTTACCCTACAATTTATGAGAACGTCGCGTCAGGGAAGGAAGGACTCAAGAAACAAATACATACCGTGAACATACTTGCGGCCAACAATGCAATGAATAATTGCAGTCAGGTGAAACGACCGAACTTGAGAAATGATCAGGATGAGTGATAGGCACGAATCCTTGCCTCTCGCCGTTCGAGCAATCAAGCCAATGCAGAGTTAATTATGCGTCGTGATTATATATATATACAGGACCACGCAGCCCATAGACGACAAGTATCGTGTTTGGGTATCGTGTATCATCGCCAAGCTGACGCGGATGTGTAAAAAAAAAGTAGCAGCCGCTACTCGAATTTGCAGTATGATAACAAGACTATTTGGGTGGGGAGCCATTCGTGGTGTTCCATGCCGTGCCCTCGGGAACAGTCCAATCGCCGTGGCAATCGTAGGTCCAGTCGGTCTCCGCCATGAGCTCCTTCTGCGCTGCGACGAAAGCGTCGACGGGGCACATGCCGTCGCGCTGCTCTGGGCAGCCCTTGATCCCGGTGAGCGGAGTGACGCCGTCGTTGATGATGATGCGGATCTGCTGTCCAGGCACAGATGTACATTCGAGAACTAGAGATAGAATGAGTAAGTCCGTCGAGAATTTGGCAAGAGGAAAACGTACGTTGGAACTGGAGGTTAGTAGCGAAAGGCGCAAGCTGTGACACTCGGAAGGCGCGGTTGTGGGGGATGTGGGTGTAGGGAAGGGGCCCATCCGCAGCAAAGTTTGTCAGGTTAAGCGCGGTGATGACTGTTTCCCAGATCATGTCAGAACACACGTCGAATTAGGATGTGAATGTCACGCACTATTCAGGACGACAACTTCATGTGTGGCGTCGACGTAGAGACTTTGTCCAAGAGGGAAAGTGATAGGGTTGTCGTTGAGTGTCGAGTTCGTGGAAGAGTTGTGCTCCGTAATTGGTGTCTGCGTTAGACGTGCCAAGAGTTCTTTGATCCAGCCAATGCCTTGCACACGGGCAACCGGGGAGCCAAAAGCAGAGCCATACCTTGAACGCGCAAGTTAGCTTACAGACACGATACCTGGATGGATCGTATTCTCACCAGAAGCCAAGATCGAGTCTGTAATCCTACGTGGTGAGGATGGATTGAGACATGTGTATGATGAGGACATACGCGTAATTGAACCCTTCCCATTCCTCTTCGGTGAACAGTTCACAGAACTTGGAATATCCAATTGCTACGGTCTGCAACTGGGTCAGGAAAAGCTGAGAACCAAAGAGAGTCCACTCAACGCACCTCGTAAGGACACATCTGCTGCATGACGTATACATCCTCGATTGTGAGCTTATACCCTTTCAGTTGCGGTCGCAGACGGGCAAGGGCATGCTTGAGGTAAATTGCCGCCCATCTTTCTACGTAGTAAACTCCCCGGTCGGCCTTGCTGGAAATGCGAGAATTGGGGCACCTGGAGGTGTTTTTAGATTTACTTCTCGATGGAAGTGGGATAACGTACGTATCATACGGCGCTAGAGTGTTGTTAAACTGTCAGATGAATTAGATATCGGTGATTCTCTCATAGAACGGACGATGACGCACCCCATCGGCTTCAATTAGGATACTCTGCTGATATTTCCCGTCCAAGGGATAGCCGAAGAAGCCTATCGCAAAGTTTAACGCAGAGTGAAGCATGCGATCCCTGAGGAGTGACTGCGTTAGATCGGAGTGGCATGGGGAGATACCATTCGTACTGAGATTCAGTCCGGAAGACAGGTATAGTGTTGGTTTCCGTAAAATTCTTGTATCTTTGTTAGAATTGATGCGTTGGGCGTCGGGAAAAACCATAATGATACCTTGAGAAGGAATCCATATTTCAATCGCAGAGAGATACCCAGGTCATCTAGAATTATGGTGAGGAAATAGTCTGAAGCTCGGAGTGAACCGCGACGTACATAACTGCTGCCGTCCGAAGGGCGTAAGCACTGGGGATTATTGAATGAGATGGGAGTTCAACTATGAGAAAGTAAGCGGCGTACGTTCTTCTCCGAGTTTATATGTCCTTCATCGTTGGTGAGAGGCGCGAACATCTCGTGAAAAATCGCGACACACCATTCATTCAGGAATTCAAGATCTCCTGATGCGTTCCACTTCGCGGCCGCATCATTCAGCCTACCTGCAAGCCTCGCGGGTCCCCCATACGAAGCTGTGGACCTTGAATGTCTGGAACTTAAAAACAAGCCAGCCTAGAACCACTCACACCACGCGGTAGGATAACGCGCCCCATGCCTGTGCAGGAAATGCAGACCTGTCACCCGACATGTCTCAGGTACCTCTGGGGTCGAGTCTAGTCCAAATGCCCCTTTCCCAACACTGTACCACGGGGACAGATTGCCCCACTTCTTAAACATATCGAAATCTTTGTGTTTGCGCCCCTTTCCGTCGTCGTTCTTGTGTCCCAAAGTAGCAGGTACGACGAGCTGAGCAGCCCCTGTGTGGAGGGGGTAGCTGGGCGCAGTGTTGAGGACTCCAGGCTCCGCCCCTGTTGGCGTGCCGCCTGGGTAGCCTACGTCGCTGGGGAATAAAGTTGGATGTGCGTTGGTGGGTGAAACAGGGGGGAAATGGTGGACTTCTGTTGATCCAACGTAGGGCGGTGCAATAGCCTGGACTTTAGCCTCTATCATAGGACGGTCATGATTGGCTTTATCGCAAGAGTAGCATCTGGAGATAATGAACTGTGTTACACCACATGCAAAGGTTCCTGCGAGAAAGGCTAGGAAAAGGTGTAAAACCCCAAACTGTCTCTTCGGCGGAGAGGTCGGCGATGCCTTTGGTGACGCCAGAGCGGGATCCGCTTCCCCAGTGGAGGGGAGCAAATATTGGCGTTCACTGTCGCCAGCCTCGTAGGAATCGGGGGCGTATGCCAGTCCGGCCTCGACGTCTGGCTTAACCATGGTGGTGGTATGGGAAGGGAAGGAAAGGCGACTCTAACGTTGATGCCAATGCGAGTGACGGTGCTTGGCCACCCGACTCTCTTCCGAACATCTAAATCCACCACGGCTTCTTCAGGGCCATAAGGGCTTATTCATTACTGTTCATCACACTCAAAGACCTCGAGCACAGAAGCCTTAATTTGTACTTAATATCTGTACATCCTATTAATAGATAGCTCCGGTTCCCTCGCCAGTGCTCTGTGTGGGGACAGAGTAATGTAAAAAAGGCTTTGAAGAGTGTAGTGAGTACGATGGCATACGCTCGCACACAGCGCTGAGTCTCGAGGACGGAAGTTCAACATTCAGGCATGAAGAAGTATTCTCATGCACCTTAGCCAGAGCCTTCCATTCTCGAATCTTGCCAAGGAGTGCTACATACGTACCTGCACTCGACACGCATAGAAATATTCAGATAACATGCGAAACCCTTTCGTTGGTCAAAGAACATCATGAGCAGCTGGAAGCGCTTGGCGTCTGAATCGGAATTGACTTCCACGAACTTCAGCGTAGTTAGAGCGGGAAACTGGATCTCCTCCCCTGAGTGCCGAGTAGAGAGACGTGCCGATGTTGAGAGATACCTCAGCGAGTCAGTGTTTCTTTCTTTCGAGCAGGACTTTGATTGCATGACTCCACTTCTGCCCATTAAAAACATGTCGAGCTTTTGAAGTGAAGATGTAGCGAGTGGTCCTATCCACAAAACTCGGAATGTCCTCGAAGAAATCAGGCCACATATGCCGCTGGGCCGCAGATCGGGCAGTATTTGTCGAGGCAGAAGTCTGCTAGAGCTGAAACTCAAAAGTCGAGATCTCTGCCGAACTGCGGAGATGTAGTTCCCTAGTCGACAGGTTCCGACTCAGTGCTGTTGGACTGGAGGTGGATCTCTACTGGTGAGGTCCTTGTAAGAGCGGAGGAGAAGTTCATGGAAAGGGTCCCTGAGTGGAAGAGACATTGCAAGTTTCCGGCAGTCATGTCCATAACTTATAAGCAAGCGCCAGTTCAGGAAGACCGGTACAGCGTGCGTTTGCGGACGTCAGCGAAACGCGGACCTTGGCATACTAGAGGCACTAAACTTTCGCGAAATCGTCTGCTGTAAGTAGTGGAGATTCTGAGCGCAGCAAGACAGTGCGCACAAATAATCGTACAACATGATGTATGGAATGGCCAATGAGCGCTATGAGCCCTCTCAATCAATCTTGTTCTGAGCACGCCATAGATTACCGTAATGAGCTTTGAGGAATATTCTTCCTTGATCATGATAGAATGCACCGTGACAGGTCCAAGCGCTGGAGACTGTGACATATTCTGTTCTCGTCACAGAGACTGAGTCACGTGCCGACTGTGACGACACGCGACTCAAGCGGGCCCGGCAACCTAATAGGACTCTCGACAAAAGTCCGAAATCTGCAGGCCTTCCTCCGTTTTTCCCTGTCGAACAACGTTTCTGCCATCGTCGGAATGAAGTATTGGGGAATGTAACCGACTATGGATCCTCCAGTCTCTTCACAGACAAATTCGTCTGACTACTACGACGAGGACGATTCTGCCTTCCTTGAGGCCCTAACAACGACCGTTCTACCTGGAGACATCGTTCAAGGAGATGATGAAATCTCTAGTCCTGAAGTTAGCCAAGAGCTTACACCTCCACCTCCATCACAGCCTTTTTTGAAGCGCACACGGCTTGAGGCATTCGCAGAGAGGGGCAAGTCGGCGCAGGTCGACAGGGCTGCGGACGACGACGTATATGGAGCGTCACATTTCGGCGAGTTTGGGGAGTATATGCGGCGGAAACGTGCAAAGCTACAGATTCAGAATGCCGATATCGAGGAAAATGCTGGAAGTGGAAGCAAGATTTTCGAAAGCTTGGCCATCTACGTGAGTGTGGCATACATGGTCAAGTTACCACATCTGATACAGTGCATCAGATAAATGGATATACGCAGCCGTCTACTCAGGATCTCCGGACACTGATAACGAAGCATGGTGGTGTATTCCAGCCTTACCTCGACAAGAAATCCATTGTGTAAGTCGCACAAGGTCTTACCTGGCATTGTAGTCTCACTATGAAACACTACAGCACGCATATCGTTACATGCTCTCTCACGGCAGCCAAAATGCGTGAATTCAAGCACATGAAAGTTGTTCGTCCAGAATGGCTCGTCGAAAGTGCCGAAAGGGGCGTACTACTTCCCTGGAGAAACTACATCTTTACTCCTAATGAAAGATCTGAACCTACACTTGGGTCAACAATCAAGCAGCCCAACCTCCTCGACACATCGACAAGTTCACCGGCCACTCGAGTGCGAAAGAATGCGAACTCGCCGTTCAATACACCCGTCAAGCAAACAGGGGAGCGTCACTTGAAGGGCGCAGTCACGCCGGTCATCAAAAACCCGCCCCCCCTCTATCAACAGCCGAGAAAAGACACCCCCAGGAACGCATTCCCTACTGAACGGTTATCTAGAGGCCAAATTGATACGAAGATTGCGATGCTGCCGTCGAAACTTGCGCCCCCGCAGCAAGTTACGGATGCAAAGAAAGTAGTTCCCGTGTACGCTGCTGACACCTCGAACCCGCTTGCCACGCGGGTCATGGCGAATCCCGATTGGCGCAAAGCCCACACCTCCGTCGCACCGGACTTCATTGAAGGATTCTACAAGAACTCCCGACTGCACCACTTGTCGGCCTGGAAGGCGGAGCTGAAGAATCTGGTGCAGGAGGCCCAGGAACGCGCCGAGACTATCGGGACCGGGGAGCTCGTGGGTCGGATAAAGTCTGAGGTGAATGGGGAGTCCGCCGGGGTTAGTATGAGGGGTGCGGAGCTGGTGATGAAGTCCCCTGGGAAGAGCAAGGGGAAGGAGAAGGCGGTGGATGATCGAGTTATCATGCACTGCGATTTTGACTGCTTCTTTGTGTCTGCGGGGCTGGTGAGCCGGCCGCAGTTAAGAGGCAAACCGGTGGTCGTCTGTCACTCGCAGGGTGGACCTTCGAGTACGAGCGAGATCGCGAGCGCTAGTTACGAGGCGAGGAGCTTCGGAGTCAAAAATGGTATGAGGTATGAGGTGCTTGCTGAGAGTCTTTCTGCTTGTGTTTCGCTCATCAAATTATTGATCGCACAGTCTTGGACAAGCTCGGGAACTTTGTCCGACCATCGTCACCATCCCTTACGAGTTTGAGAGGCGAGTAAGTCTGTGCGATTTTGGCTGCTCTTAGCTGACCTTACGACAGATACAAGCAGCTTTCGCTAAAATTCTACACGATCTTGATGAACCACGCAGATGACTTACAAGCCGTGTCAGTCGACGAGGCTTTGATAGATGTGACTAGTGTCGTCATGCAACTTCGATCCAGAGGATCACAGGACCCCGCAGCTGTCGACTCTGCGAAGGATTTTGCTGAAATGATCCGCGCACAGGTGCGGAAAGCTACTGGATGTGAAGGTTTGCTCAAATATCTGCCCAAATCTTCCCTTTCTTACACATCATCTCAGTGAGCATCGGCATTTCGCATAACATACTCCTTGCGCGGCTTGCCACTCGGCGTGCCAAGCCTGCTGGCTCGTATCATCTCGTCCATGATGAGGTCAAGGAATTCTTGGCACCGCTGAATATCAGCGATCTGCACGGCTTCGGCTGGTCAACGAAGCAGAAAGCTCAGGAAAAGCTTGGTACTGCGACGCTTGGAGAGCTCATGGATAAGAGCAAAGCTGTGCTATGTGACGTGTTGGGCAAGTCGACAGGCGAGACAGTGTATAATGCCCTTCGAGGGATTGATGACAAGAAGCTGGAGTCAGATAAACCAAGGAAGTCGGTCTCATGCGAAATCAACGTCAGTGCTATCATTTCAGATGCAATTGGGTATAGGCTGACGGTCCCGCAGTATGGCATTCGTTTTGAGAACAGCGAACAAGCGGAAGTGTTTATATACCAGATGGCTAAGGAGGTTGCGAAACGGCTTGACGACATCGGAATGGTGGGGAGATCTGTCACTCTCAAAATCATGAAGCGCGATCCAACTGCTCCCGTTGAGCCTCCCAAGGTATGTTTTCTGAAAGAAAAAATATTTCTCTTCAGCCGAGACTGAGCTTCCATGGTGCAGTTCCTAGGACACGGCGCGTGCGACCTGTACAATAAACAGATCTCACTTATTGGACCAGGTGGTCGAGCCACGAGCGACGAACGAGTCATTGGGGAACACGCCTACCGTATATTGAGGTCGTTCAACTTCGATCCCAAAGAGTTGCGCGGAATTGGAATCCAGATCCAGAAACTCGAAAAACCTTCTTCCGGCGGTACTGGCGTTAAGCAGGCAGTGCTGCCATTTCGAAGCGCCCCAAGCCCGAAGAAGCCTATGCCCCCTCCAGCGGCACCACAAATACACGTACATCCGCCATCTGATGACATTCCACAACCTGTAGAGCAGGAATCGTCGGCCAAAGCTCAGGCCGTCGATCTTCCTTCGTTCTCCCAGTTGGATATGGAGGTCTTCAATGCCCTGCCTAATGATGTCCGAAAGGAACTCGAGAACGAATATCAGCGCCGCTCGACGTCACCGTTCGTTGCAGGGCCGGCTCCCGCCCCCGCTGCTCCTGCAAGGTTGGCCGGTCCCATACGAAAGGACATATTCCCGAAAAATATAGTCGTGAAAGGCCCGAACTACCAGCAGATCGTCCGACAACAACGGCCATGGAACCGACCAAGTATCTCCCCTGCCAAAAACCCTCTATTCAAGAAGAAAGCGCGTGCAGGCGCTTCCAAGTTGTCGGATGCGGCACTGCAGAAGCTCAACATTGATCCTGAGGTCTTCCGGGGACTGCCCCCTGCGTTGCAGCATGAGCAGCTTACGATGCTCCGCCTCATTAAAGAACGCGGGAAGATACCCTCCCCGCCTTCTAAGCGCAAGGTCCTCAAACCGCGCAAACGGAAGCCCATCCCTGCGCATCTGCTGTGGCGCGCACCAGCCCCGCAGGCACGTTGGGTTACACCGCCCATTCTCCGGCAACAGGGGAAGCAGAAGAAGGAGAAGTTTTTCTTCACGGAGACGGGCGATA
The DNA here is from genome assembly GCA_013368375.1 of Tricholomella constricta. Taxonomy (NCBI): domain Eukaryota; kingdom Fungi; phylum Basidiomycota; class Agaricomycetes; order Agaricales; family Lyophyllaceae; genus Tricholomella; species Tricholomella constricta. The sequence goes on along the minus strand of JAACJP010000002.1, from coordinate 1,609,039 downwards.
TCCAGGGCGCGATCGAGGGGTGGATGAATACATATCGCCGGTGGGCGCCGAAGGAGAAGGATATTGAGTTCTTCACGAAATACCTTGTGGCGTCGGTGGACGGGGAGAAGCATACGGATGTCGGTGTGGAGCGGGCGGTGGCGATACTGAAGTGGTGGTTGGTCCTTCTGAGGCGCTATTGGGGAGGCTCGGAGTATGTCGATGATGAAGGATATATGGACCCGAGTCAGGGGGATCCGGTTGGAGAGGCGTGGTGGAAAGCGTTTCGAGAGACCAAGGAGAAGATGGACGTCGTGGCTCGGGAGAGGTTTGGCGGTCGATTGTCACTTAGGTGAAGATTTACAGAACTCTCGGGACTGGATGCTTCGATTGTTTTCGATTTTTCCGGATCACAGTCGGTTATTGAACATATTTTTTGTGGCGCTCTTTGGTCCATCTACTGTTACTACCTACCATCATGCAATCATATACTTATGTTTATATGGCTTGAGCCCTAATTATTCAAAAGTTCAACACAGCTGAACGAGCCTGGAGACCGATGGACAATTGTACTAGTACATCTGAATTGAATCTATACACTAGGCTTGATACCTTTCGCAAGGAACAACTTGACGTCGTTCTTCCCAACAATTCCATCCTCAAAGCTAAAGGAACTGAGCCCGGCGCCCTCAAATGCCTTGCGCATGTCCTCCTCACCCAGACCACCTCTGTGGGGGACTATATGATGGACTTGCTGAGGAAACATTGACTGGTGTCCATGGTCCTGGCTATGTCCGTGGCCATGGCCATGACCATGTGAATGCGCGTGCTCGCCGTCCTGCTTTTTTAGGTCTACAACGAGAAGGGCGCCCCCTGGCTTGAGAAAATACGCGAGGATACGAGTCACATCATCGATGGACGTGAAGTGATGGTACGCCGCTGCACACTGTATGCACGTATCAATGCTTAGCTTAGAAGCAGCACGACGGTGGATAACGGAGTTACGCCCACTCACCACGATCACATCGAACTTCTCGTCCCCGAGCTCGCCTGGCTCTCCTTTCAATTCGACACAAACCGCTTGCATTTCTTCGGGAGAGATCCCCTGGTTGCTGACGCGCAGATTGAACTGATCGACCATGCCTTGACTGATGTCGACGCCGATGATCCGTTTAGCATAGAGCGCGAGCTCTCTAGATACCAAACCTACCACACATGTGTATGTATCAACGGGAGTTTGATGACTTGTGAAAAGCCATGACACACCAGTACCGCACGCATATTCCATGACAGTGGTGGTATCTTCATTGAAGTCGTAAGCTGTCCTCAGCCTCGCAGCCGTCCTTCACTCGTTCGATTTTGGTCTTGAGGTTGAGAGCGACATGCTGAGCATCGACGCACCTGCGGGCTCGTTCAATGGCATGGGGCATATCATCGTACTCGTGTGCGATGGTGTTGAAATGAGCCCTGTTGGCCTCAGCGAAGTCGTCTGCTTTAACAGCCTGTGGCTCAGAGGCCATCGTAGAGACGAAGGGGAAAAGAAGGTGGGTATACAATATAGATCACAGAAGTGATCGAGATAAATATGATCAGGCACAGTTGTCGGGACCCTCGCAGTCCGACTGGGGATAACTACCTACTCATAGATAGCGAAGTTGTAGCTTCGCTTTCAAGGAACGACATGTACGTACTATATATACCTGTCCTATATCTGCTTGGTAACACTGCTCCCCGCCAGACCACCCCCGGGCAAAACAAACGCCACCGTCTTGTTCCGATCACCCTCCCACCACGACGGAATCGGTCCCGACCCCAAACCCAACGTCGCTTGAACGTTCGCGAGGCGCTGCGCCGGATCCGACAGCGTCAAGAGCCCCTCCTCCATCTTAAATATCAAAGCCGCATTGCCATTGACCGCGACCGTGAGCGACGCCGATGTCGGTTGGGGGTTGAATGTGACAGAACCCCCTGCAGCATCCCAGAACACGGCCATGAATGTAGTATGCTCATCATCGACGATAGCGGAGACATGTGCGTCGCTCTGAACGATGCGAAGTTTGAGGTTGTCACTCTTCCCCGCGAAAGAATCGGCTGTGGTGCCGGGGAACACAGAGTACGACAAGGACGACACATCCGCTCCTTCGTGCTGGATCCACGCTGCAAAGAGGTCGACGCTTATGGGAGGCTGTTCTGATGTCCCAATCGTTGACCAATTGCCGGTCTTGGTGCCCACATCCATGATGAGCGCGGCGCCTGAGCCAGAAAACTTGTATCCGACGCTGCCGTGCCACAGCGAGCGGGCGGCAGTAAATTTCGACGTGGTGCTCGTCGAGCCGTCAACAATGACAGGCCCGTTTAGACGACGCTGGTCCAGCACAGAGATCGGGGGAGTTTGTGGGCTCGTCCCAGACAGTCCGGAGACCATGACGTGCTGCACGTCACCTTCAAGGTAGAACCACGCCTTCTGCCACTTCAATTTTTTTGTCACGGGGTTCGTGTACCGCATAGCGGCGACTCCGATTTGTCCGTCAGAGGCGCCACCCACGAAAGCTTCGAGGCCGAGAAGCCTGGTGTTAGCGCATGTTAGCGGCGTGGCGCCGTAGTCGGTGGTGATACCTGGAATGAGATTCCAGTCCCAGGCTGCGGCGATGTCTTCGTATTCGTCACCGCGAATGTGGGTATATGAGACGCCGTCGGCCAGATGGAATCCCAAAGGCTATCTCCATGTATCAGAGTCATCACGCAAAACTTAGAGAGCCTGAAAACTCACGTTCTGAGAATTTGTGCACTCTGTGTGTCGTGAACGCGAAGACCACATCTTGAGTGTCGATACATAGTTCTGACCACGCTGGACCTGATGCAAAATCGGGTGATGTGAGAGGCTCAGAAGTCCACAGACGACGCAAAGCGCACCATGTAATCATTGGTATAGAACATGCGATTTCCAACGAGGCCTCCGGCGTTGACATTCGATGGTGCGGACAAGCTGTTTGCAAAATCTGTCAGCTTTATAGAATTCCAGAGGTTTCCGAGTTCCCCAACGACGGAGAGATCCGTTTTGATGTTGCCTGTAGCCCTATAATGCCCCTTCTTGTCAGCGACAGCTTTTGTGAGGTCTGGGACAACAGTATACTCACTGTGCATCGGCGACTGGGAAGCTGATAAATCGACCGAGGACGGACTTCGCGCATGTTAGACTTCGGCTCGACTTCCTTGAATGAAGAACAACTCACAAAGTCCCAATGCAACACTCCAGTGATAGTGTTACGGATAATCATCCAGCTATTTCCCTCGAAAAGTGTTCCAAAGGCAGCTTGAGATGCAGCATTGGCCGCGAATTCACTTCCAGCCGCTTCGATCTCCGCCCCAAGGATAGCATTGGAGCTGTAAAGGTATCAATACACACGATTAAAGAGCCATATTTACAGGAAGACGCACTAGTCCTTCCCTAGGATTTATATTTAGCGTGTTGCTCATTTCGAAGGCTGAAGCTCACCATAATTTCCGTTGTACAGCATGCCGTCATGTTGTCCTGAGAGCGAAAGAGTTAGAAATCGCAAAAGATCACCTCCTCCCATCCGAACAGCTTACCGAAAGCCCCATCGGCGCGGATTCCGTCAGCTTTAACTCCGTTCATGATGGTGAGCTCTTCGTGCGATCGCGAATAAGCGTCGGCCAACAAGTCATAATCTCCAGTGATCAGTGCTTGGTCCATGCCGATTCTCGCAACGTCGAGGGTGTTGGCTCCAGTTAAGCCGCCGACGTTGTAATTGTAGGACCGCGTTGCCATGCGATTGCAGCTGTCCAACTGCGATGAGGAAAGGGTGTCCCCAAGTAGGAGCGAGGCCGAGGTGACGAATTTTGGGATGAGGATAACCTATAAAATGTTGTGAGGGATGGTACTGAGGTCATAAACGGATGAGACCAACATTGGAGTACCAATTTGTATTCCTGAGTGAATATTAGTAGATGTTTACGAACAATGACATGAACCAAGACGGACCAGAGGAGGTTTTGCGGGTTTTCGCAAGTACAGCTCGATCCGGTTTTACCGCCAGAATCTAAACAGGCAATATCGGTGAAGTCGCGGCTGAACCAGTAGTCCATTGCGAGTGACGTGGCGAGTCGTAAGTCCTCGTCTCCAGCGAATTGTTCGGTGCCATTGAGTCCGCCGTGCCAAGCGGAGGCCATTATCACTATCCAGAAGCTAAACTCTCGACCTTTGGAAAGTTGTAAGTAGACCGCTCACCGATACGACGCCAGTGTTCCTGAGCAGGCCAGTTCGCGCGGCGAGCGGCGCAACCTGTGGTATAATCGACCTCGGAGTCAGGCCATCTGCCGTTCTCGTCGAGGGTCGCAAGCCTGGAGTGTACAGTTTCAGCGAGTCATTGCTTCGAGAAACGGGGAACACGCACCAGGCTGAGATATTCTGTGAACCAGTGACACCGTTGATTATTGACTCGATGCGCCGGTCACGTATCGCGCTAAGAGGGTCAGTTCTGGATTCGACCATGTTAACGTAGCTACGGGGGTATATGATAGCACGAGGGGCGGGTGCCCGTTCTGAAGCTAGTTTGGAGGCTGGCAGGGTAGCCCCTGCTTGTATATGATTTCCGGACTCAACAGGAAATCTGCGATGGTGTCTGGATGCACGCTGGCTGCCATGTGACAGAGGTGTGATAGCGCATAAGGAAAGAAGAAAAAGAGTGTGAGCGTAGCAAAAGATTGTGAGGAGAGAGCCTTTCATCGTGGTCTGGTATAACGGGGAGCCGACGAGCAGCCTTTAAACTTTCATGAATTCATACTGTATCTCATAAAGGATGGACTAGAGAGGCTGGCATGTGGCTGGCGGTGACATGGTGGCAGGAAGAACGCATGAACACGTGGATCTCTTGATCTTATCAGTTGTAACGCTTAATTAATACATCCATCATCCTCTAAATATACTTCCACAGACAACTAACTGGCAATGCAGAACCAAGGATCCATTACCTTTGAAACTTTGGAAGTGCTTAGAGCAGTATATGTCCCTTCAGGATTGCTATAACGGCTACACAATAGGGATACGACCTCTCTATATTCGACTATAGATTCTACAAAGCCCTTCAATCTCCTCGTGTCCCCGATTGGTGTCGCTCACCTGACAGACGGAGACAAAGGCATTCCTTCTTTTCTCTTTTGGGTTGGACGGTCTGCGTGCAAAAGATACTCCAGGCGTATCCGTCCTTACTCAGATGACTCTGACAGAACTTTATGGCCAGCCGCGCGCAGGTAAAGCGAAGCTATATCATCAGTGGAGCTGCAATGCGCACCGAAAATATGCTCTGATCTATGCGTCTGGCGACATGATTTAATACTCGTATCCTCATGCCACTGCTCTCGTGTCAGGCACCCATGACCATTGCCGTTGGCTTGCCGTCTCCCGTTTCATGAGGTTGTATGTTGGGACATCATGGATTAACCGCGCTTTATCCGCCATTAAGGATCGGAAAGTCAATCAAAACCTCCTGTATGATGTTGCTTCGAATGATCTCCCAGCCAGCTCCTCACCTGGTCCAACGTCCTGCAGCTCAGAGGTCAATTTTCGGAGCTCGCGGACCCTATGAACCCAAAGAACGAATTATTTTTGCTCTCTTACTTGTCGAACTAAATACTAAACATCTCGACCGCAACGCGTTGTGTTACCAGCGATACTGTCCTGTAGCACCAAGGGGAGTGCCACCACGGCACTGTCCCCTAGGCGAATGGGCAGCACTTCGTCTATCTTCGGTGACGTCGAGGATTCCCGATAGTTTCAACGACGGCTGGATCTCATGCATGAGCGGAGGCTTTTCGCATCGCAGGATGAATTGACGTTTGAAGTGCACCAATTGCTGTGAGCATTGATCGATTCTTGACTTTCCACTACTGTCGAGCAAGGAAACGATGTAACAAAAACAGACAAGCAATACAAATAGCATCTGTTACTCAAAATGTGGTCGTAGAATAATCTTGTCCTTAAAAGAACCTTGGTCATAATAAAAAAAAATAACGTCAGGGATAGGTAATGGTCTCGTTCTGCTACAGGGTATAAGTAAACCGTCCAAAACAGCATCGAAAGCGTGAGTTATAGAGCGTCACTCATGAATGCATGACTAGCTTGCCAACTGCAAACGTCACGAATGTCACCAGCAGCGCACAAGGAGATAATGCTAGCGCCCCCGATTTGTTTGGCGGAAAGGGCAGGAAGCGGTCGGAGGCCTCCTTCTGCTCCTCTGCAGATTGCTACGAAGAAATGGACAATATCAGGAAGAGTTCAAGAATAGGCAATTCTCTATTTGATTACCTTGAATGCCACGAGACCGACGATCACGCCAAGAGCGAAGAAAATAAAGGCTTGAATGAGCCAGATTATACCCCATACTTTCGACACGAACCGGGGGTCCGTTAGCGTGGGCTTTAGATTACCTGGACCTGCGTACCTTGTGACGGGAAGCAGCCGCAAATTTTGGCAAACGCGGATGCGTCTGAAGTATTGACTTTTCTGGCGATCGTGTCATCTGAAAGGACTCTAGTTAGGGGACAGACGTGGGCGGCGCGTGGTGATAGGATCATACGGACCGATTACATCCCATAGGACGTACATGCAGGACATCACACCGACAAACAGCACCTATAAATTATATAACCATATAAATAGCAGTGTAGGAAGTAGGAATAGGCAAACTTACGAAGTATCGAAGGGCAACGCCGCCTGCCACGAACCAGAACAGAACGATAAGTCCTGACATCCCGAATATAAGGGCCCATGTTCTACGATACGCAGACATGCGCGTTCCGCTCAATGAATGTCACCAGGAGTCAATTTCTGTCTTACAGAATATTCCGGCGTGCCCACCACAGGGTGATCAAGAAAAAACCGGCGAGGACGAGTGACGCGACTTTGCTGGCGTTGGTATTGAATCCGCATGCAATCAGACATGCTCCGATGAAGGAGGAGCCGAGGTAGCCCGCTGGTAGCGTAAGCCATTGGATACCGCCGGACATCCGTGTCGAGCCTCCCTCGTCCGCTTTCAAAAAACACGATAACATGAGTTCATCTGACAATAAGGTAGAGAGAACTTCGCATACGGTCGAGTTCAATGGAGTGTATACGTGCACATGTCAAAACGCCCATAATCGCGTGGCTCATCTGCGAAATGGGTTCTTGGGTGAGTTTCGCAGTCGTTCCAGAGCACTCGAAGGGTCTATGCTACTTCATGAAATCCCACAGTCAAAAGCCTGCACGACGTGAGACGCGTAAAACCTTCAGAAATTACGGGAGCGCTCACTTGAATGGGTATACTGGTTGTCCAGGCCTCAGTTAATGCGCACCATGAAGCAGAACTTCATCACAACTCACTGATCAACTTGAGGTACGGAACATGCCTACAGGCGCCCCCACTCAGGTTTCCTCCCATATCGCAACATCACAGCAAAACGCACCATAATATTCCAATAACTAAGATATAAATTCCGGCCACGATGAGTGTGACTTTCTGGGTCTCGTTTGGCGTTACTTTTGTTTTGAAGTCCCGGGCATAGAGCCTGTAGGGGGCATTGGCGAGATCGACATTGAGGGAGGGCATGGCGGGATCGTGTTGATGGTGGTTGGGGATAAAGAAGGAGAGCAAGAGAAGCGAGCTGTAGGACTTAGGCGCCGCAGCACTTGCATGGATCCCAGTTAGTTATTCTTGGGCCAGGATGCGCGCTTATTTCGACTGTGGCTGTGCTCAATGTTCGTCTCCGATCGGGATCAACGAGGATCAACGGAGCAGTTGAAGCGTATGTAGGGGTCTCTTGATTCAAACGAAGACCTTGCAGCGACAGAATGGACATTGTATCAGTGTAGCAGAAATTTGCCATCAAAATAGTCGTTCAGCGAGTAGTCTACTAACTATTCTTACTAAAGTACGTAGTTAGTTGTACTCAGTGTAGCATGCGGTGCTGAGCTGGAAATAAGCATGGTATAATTTTATAGAAGGGTATCAAGGAAGCAGATAAGGTAGTCATAGATCGGGCAGTCCGCCATACTACGCCCGTCGCAATCTGCAATAAAACAAAACCCACATCTAAAAACATGGCATGAACAAGGCTCCCCATGAAACAAACGTGCAGTCAAAAAAAAGAGGCGCAACGATATGGCGCGCGTCAAAAAAGGCGCGTATGTCAAGAAACAGGCACGCGTCAAAGCATGACCCAACCCTCACGATCGCGCACAACATCATTAATCCCCAGCCTCTCCAACCTGGGACACCTCCTAAAGATCGCCCTCACCAACGCCATCCTCTCCCCAAGCTCCGTCGGGCCGTCCTGCGCCGGCGAGCGCATCTTTACCTCCCTCAAGCCGGAGAACAACCCCAACCACCGCGGCAGCCGTGCGACGACCCTATCCGCGAGGCGGTGCTGCCCGATGCGCAGCTCCAGCCTCGCGAGGCGGGGCATGACCGCATTCTCGCGCGTGTCAGGGGCGGCATCGAGGAGCATCCAGTCGTCGCCGCTGGACTCGAAGGACAGCTCGAGGGTGAGCTCGATGCGCGAGCGGCCGTAGCCAAGTGGGTGGCTTTGGAGGAGTCGGGGGGCGATGGGCAAGAGGATGTTGTTCATCTCTCCGAAGTCGAAATGGCGGCTGTGGTGCACCCGTGCGATTATAGTGACTGCCTTGAGCGCCGGCATGACGCCGGGGGGCGCTAGGAGGTAGTTGAGGTACACTGGCGCTGCAGAGAGATGGGTCAGGTTATTCAAGCGAAGGTCATCAGAGTGCAGCGATAAGGCTGGTGATGGAGGGGCAGGAAGGCTCCGACCAAGGTAAAGGTACTGAACGTGAGGGTGCCGCCGGAGGAACTCTGCCAGATCAGGATAAGTGATGGAGCATAGATCAATGGAGAGGCTAGAGAGCAATGGCAGCGTGATACAAGACAATATGACAGCCCACGACTCCGAGTGAATCTCGATATTTCGCAAGGAAAGCGTACATATGCTTGCGCTATTGAGTGTCCGTATAGTCCAAGGGCATAACTCTGCCTGGAGTAGCATGGCGGAGTGCAGATTAAATACCTCGAGGTCATCCCGGGGTTCAGTACTGCGGGCCTGCGTATGAGTTTCCGTGCCTTTCCCAATAAGGGCCCTCACAGCACTGGACAAGAAGTTCAAGAGAACACCACCGTAGAAGAACCGAGAAAGACACGTCCCACCGCGGAGGACCGACTTGAGCTGCCCCGGCGTCGAAAGCGCAGTCCACCCCGCCAGACACACCGTCAGCGTCGTACACCCCTTCTTCACAATCACCTCAAACAACACGCGGAACTCCTCCGCCCAATCCACCTCCACCCGCTCGACGTCCCCATTCCCCACCGCGCCCCAATAACTCTCCACCTCCACCTGGCCCTCGCGCTGACCGAACCGCCTCACGTTCGTAAAATCCAGGTGTGCCTCGTGTAGAACGCTGAGGCGCTGGACAAGCCGCACGAGCCCGCGCAGGTTCCGAAGCACCCTCCGGTCGGGCCAATAGAAGTTGAATGTGCAGTACACGCACTTCAGGGCGGGGCGGAAGAGCGCGATGGAGAGCGCTTGGAGGACATCCTGGGAGCGCTCGTCAAAGAGTACGAGGGAGCCGCTGAAGGGGCCCATGCCCTTGCGCGCGAGGTAGATGGGGAGGGCAAGGTGGTGCATGCGCCTAGAGAGCTGGGCAAGAGTGTAGAGGTCCGAGTCGTCTTCGAGCTGCTCGAAAATGCAGAGCAGGATCTCGTTCGGCAAGTCTAAAAGCGCGAAAGTCCGGGCTGGTCGAGGTTGGCATTCAAGCTCGACTTCAGGTTTTCGATGCCCTTTGGGCTCTAAGAACGTCAGGGTGGAGGCTATGCATAATAGTTCATTTTTAAAGGTGCCGTCGATGCTGACGACGGTCTGGGTTCTCGAAAAGTCCGGGTGGACGGCTTCCTATAGCACACCCATACACGTCGTTAGTCGGATTCCTTCCCCATGGGCAGCACGAACTTACCATGATACACTCTGGTCGCAAGTATGCCGTTAGTAGGCCTAGTGGTTCCCGCGCGCAGTACGTGGAGTCCTGGAAAGTGCCATAATTTTGAGTGCACGACTTCGGCGGATCCGGATACAACGGTGGAACCCAGGAACAGAGATCAGAATGAAGTAGGGTTGGGTCCACCCTATCGTAACAGGATCAACCTCGTAAGCATCACGCGAGCCAGCGACTGGGTGGAGAAGTGGTATATATACAGCCAACTGTGCATCGATTCCGAAACGAAGTGTAAACAAAGGATATTACAGTATGTGGAGAGTGAGGAAGGAGGAAGGAAGAACGTGATGTGTACCTAACGTACACCCCTAGACATGTCCCACAGATGCGCCGCAACTCTGAGAACCCGCGACACTGCCCTCTCAACCAACAACCCTGACCGCTTTAACAGCACTTGCTGCCCTGGTTGGCGTTGGAATCTACACTGTGCCCTACGCTGATGCTCTCCTTAGGAGGCTCGATGTTCGTGGTCGAGGATTCCAGCGATTTGCTCGACACGATGCGGTATATGTCTACAATACATATAAGCATCGACTCCGTGAAACAAGTACGACGGGCATACCGGTAAGGATGGTCTGGAAGGCTGATTCGACGTTTGAGGCGTCCAGCGCCGAAGTCTCAATGAAGGAAAGCCCGTTTTCAGCTGTAACACGCCGGCCTTATCAGCTTCGCCTTTCTCACAAGTAAAGAACCTGAAACATACTCGAAAATGCCTTCGCCTCGTCGGTTGGGACAGCCCGCAAATGCTTCAAGTCGCTCTTGTTGCCTACGAGCATAATGACAATGTTAGAGTCGGCGTGATCCCGCAGCTCCTTCAGCCACCGCGTGACGTTGACATAGGTTGCATGCTTGGCGATATCGTACACGAGCAGCGCGCCAACAGCACCCCGATAATAACTAAGAGTAATTGGTCATTTATTAACATCGTAAAAGTGAAGATGGAAGAGCTCCACTAACGCAGATGTAATGGCACGGTAGCGCTCCTGACCGGCTGCGGAAAGAGTAACAAGGTCAGTGTGAAACCAGTGCGCGCACGAGAACCTTGGCCCAGCTGTGAAAGAAACTCACCTGTATCCCAGATTTGTGCCTTTACAGTCTTCCCATCGACATTGATTGATCGTGTTGCAAATTCAACGCCAATTGTCGACTTGGACTCCAAGTTGAATTCATTACGTGTAAAACGCGAGAGCACTGCAGCTAATCAAGGACCCGCCTTACGCCAAACGACAATGGAACCTACAGTTGCTAAAGGATACTCAGGTCAGCAGCTTTATCTCGCAGTGAAGAAGTAGAAAGAAAACGCACGATTTTCCGACACCAGAGTCACCAATGAGAACGACCTATAAGCACTATGTGAATGCCGCCCTTGGATTTACTGGCGAACACGAGCATACCTTGAAAAGATAGTCGTAGTTGCTGCCTTCAGTCATCTTAGCGAGTGAGGTTGGTTGATTGTGTTTGGGATGGCGAGAGATATGCTGGTGGTTGCAGGCTTGCGTTTCCTCTGATGAAGCGAGGATGCGGAGTTTTAAATATCTTATTGGTCCGACAGGGTGCTGGACATACATTGCTCCTTCAACTCAAACTCCTTCAAATTTCAAACAAGGACCTCTGACAGTTTCGCCGCCCGTCTCCTGCCATGGCATCTATACAGTAAGTCCAGCTCTTCTGGTCTTTCTCAAAGCCACAGCCCGCTGCTATAAAGTCGCTATAATATCTACCACAGTCGACGTTTAGCGCCGATATCCGGGTCACCCGAGCTTTTTGCCTATATAAGTACCTAGAGGTCATTGCTGCGGCTGCGGATCATTACAAGTCTGATCGTTCTGGCGCGTCAATCACTGGTCTTCCTCACCGGGCACCTTCGCGTCGTGCTTCTTTACCATGGGACCACGAACGGGCCTCACGGGCCGTCGCGCATACCTTAAAATCCTCTAAAATTCTGGGCGCCCCTACCTGTGAAGCTATCCAGTCCGTCGAAGACTGAGCCTTCCCCCACCGCCGAAATGTCAAAGCGTGTCTGTCAGATAATAAAAGTCCGTTGTCATTTTCTTATCGATCTTGGTCACGGTATCCTGACAGCTCTCCTCAGCTCAAGCCCGCGGCGGAGGCAGAATATAAGGAAATCCATGCGGCAGTCTGGCCAGGCGTGCTTGCGGCGCTCGAGCGGGCACACATCACCGATTACTCGATCCACCACTATCCGCCCCTCCAACTCCTCATCGCCACGTTCAAGTACACTGGTAGCGATTACGAAGGCGATATGAAGAAGGTTGGAGATGACCTGGAGACGCAGCGATGGTGGAAGGTGACGGATGGGATGCAGGAGAGCTTTATAGAGGGCGCTGAGGGAAGCGGGAGGGATGTCCCTTGGTGGACGGTGAGTAGTATGATAAAGAATTTAGCTTGCCTTCTGACCCACTCGCGACAGGAAGTGGAAGAGGTCTTTAGATTTAAAGGCAAGGCGTAATCCACTCTGTATACTTTCGGTCATCTCCTGGAATCGAATTTCTTGATCGCCCTTTGCTGGATTGCCTGGTCATTCATAGATGTTTATCTGTCAGGATGTCGCCGCACGCTCTGCAGCACCAGCGAATGAAATCGCCACAAACTCGCTACAAACTCTTCTGGACGAAATAACTCCCATGGTAATGTTGCCTATCAGCGAAGATTGTGGCTTCTTTTACTCGGAGCTGCGAGTTTCGCGTCGTGATATCACTCTCGTCCTCTCCAGCGAAATGAAGTTATCGTTCCTCGGCACCCCAGTTATGTCGCACCCTCGGGCTCCTCGCGAGCCTTACAAAACTAATTGGTAGACGGTCATGGAACCAAGTATTTTCAGAAATCTCAGCTCCCTGACCTTCCATCACAGCACAAATCTCGACCCCATTTCCATGGATCGTGGAGCCAGCCTCTGGAAAACCTGATGGCCGTGGTAGCGGTGATGGGCTGCTGATCGCTGACTGTTCGAGCTGAATGGACTCCATCAGGGTGGCATGAGGACTGCATTCCGCGTCCTTCGCCTGCCCTAATTTTGCCTCAGTGTCAAGAATACGAATCGGCAGGAGCATTGCTGGGATATAAGGACATACGAAGGCTGTATGACGGTCAGATTCTGCGTTGCATTTACATGTTAAATTTGGATTACAAAAGCGCATTCGGTGTCGGTCTCTGTACATGTGAGAGTGGAGCTATCTTCAAGTCCACATTTCTCAGAGAATGACATAACGTGTGGAGAGCACCCTCTTTCGAGATGTCATGACGACGGTATCCTTGTACCTTTTAGTTTGTTGGCCATTGTAGACGCGTCACAATTGTTTATTTTGTTTTACAAACAAAGCCTTGGCTTCTCGTGTTTTGACCCTGAGGCCTGCACCGAGGGGCAATCGGTGTGGCTTGAACGAGTGGCGGGCGGAGAGACGTGAATTACATACCCTGGTGCGCACTCGGACAGTTTCACTTTCTTTACGCCACTTACCTTAGTAGTAGCCTCATTAACAGATTCCGGTTATCTAATATTCATGAAATCGGGAGACGTCCTCCTCTTTTGTTCAAACCGCACGCAAGACTTGTCAGATAAAAGCGCAGAGGCCAGTGTGATGAGACATATGTTGACCTTTCGCACAGCCCTGTAGATTTGTATGGTATCCTACATTTCTGTGGACTCTCGGCTTTCCGGCATGTGCATGAACGCTCAACTTTCTGTGACATCGGTCACTAAACGTTCCATCCAGAACAACCCGGTCCCATATCGCCGTCGCCCATCATGATTTGGGGCTCGCCGGTATGACAGCGACAGTAAAGCTGCTGAACCATTTCCCGACGATTCGTCAACGTCTTGCAAGAGTACCTGGGCGCGATATCTATCAATGGGCTTTAGCTAAATCTTCACTGGAACTGAGGGTCTACAACTTGAATGCTGTGCTTTGACCTGAACATGATGAATGGCTATTATCGAACAATGGTAGATCTGAGATTGAAGATGCCAAGGCGCCCTCGATGTGCCACCGGTTCGAAAATTTCGCTTCCATCATTTGTTCTCCCCTTATATATAATCAAACCATCCTCTCCTTCAAATCTACTTCTTTCTACTCGTCGCCTCCCTCCTTCCCTCCAGTCGGTCGTTTTCCGTTGTCCGAGTCTTTCCTTCCAGGCTTTAAATTCCCGACGACAACATTCCTTAATCTACCCGTTCTTTTATTGCACGATGTTCGCACACAAGACCATTCTCATCCTCCTGGCCTTTGTCCTCTTCGTCAATGCCCTTCCGATGCGTCACGGCCGTAGGGGCACTTGCCGCCCACATTCCTCAGTATCGGTGCCCTCAACCGGTGCTGCTACTGCCCCTGACGTAAATGTCGGCGGTAACACCCCACCCGTTGTCACCGGTGATGTTGATGATGCCACTACCACCGTCAAGAGTGCGCCCACCACCGTCAAGGACGAGCCCACTTCCATCGTCAAGGACAAGCCCACTTCCATCGTCAAGGATAAGCCCACTTCCATCGTCAAGGAGCCATCCACCTCTGCGAAGCCCACCAAGTCTTCTTCGGACTCTTCTTCGGAGCCTACCTCCACGAAACCCCCGCCGTCCACTGGAGGTTCAGGGAATTCCAAGCTTTCATCTCTTTTCCCCGTTCCCGGCTTCTCGAAATCGTGGTCCACCTCCCCTCTCGCAGAGAACCCGCTTGATTTGTCCGATGCGACGCTGAAGCCCACCCGTCTGCTGTCTGCCCTCTCGCACGACTTCGTCTCTGCCCCTGACGGCAAGAAGGCCATGAAGGCACACTTCCCCAAGGGCTCATACACGTTTACCCACCAGCCCCAGGGTGGTCTGTCCTTCTACGCTCCTGGTCCCGACTCCGTAGACTTGAGCACAGCCAAAGAAGCCACCTTCGGCTACTCCGTGTACTTTGACGCAGGCTTCGCGTTTAACAAGGGTGGTAAGCTCCCCGGCATCTGTAAGTCTCGATATCGATCGCGCCTGGAAAAAGCTATATAACTAACGATTAATACAGACGGAGGCAACAGTGACAGTGAAGCCATCAGCTGCTCTGGCGGGCGCCGATCGACTGCTTGCTTCTCGGCGCGTCTGATGTGGCGCGGTGAGGGTGCCGGAGAGTTCTACACCTACCTCCCGCCCTACACCGATGCGCGCTTCGCGGCCAACAGGAAGCAGTGCAACGTCGCCCCCCAGTCCGACTGCAACCCTACCTACGGCGCATCCGTGGGCCGTGGTGCTTTCAAGTTCGCCTCTGGTCAATGGACTACCGTCAGCGAGCGCGTTCGCCTCAACGATGTCGGCAAGGCCAACGGCGAACTCGAACTGTTCGTTAACGGCAAGAGCGTCATCAGCGTCAGCGGCCTCATCCTTAGGGACAGCTCCGCCGGTAGGATGCGTGGCATCCAGATGCAAACCTTCTTCGGAGGTGCGCTTCCTTTCCTCTCCTTGGTTTTTTATCTTATTGACGTGACTCCACTCGTAGGCTCCTCCCCTGACTTTGCATCGCCGAAATCTCAGAACGTGTACTTCTCCGACTTCTCCGTCGCCATTACCGACTCCCTCTAAACAACCAAACTGGATCCTCCTCCCCTCACACCGACTACTTACCACGCCCTCACAAAACCTGGACATTAGTAACAATGTTAACCTGCATCTGTCGTAGGCATACTTGACGCATGCCGCCGATCACATTCATTCACGCATCACAATCCTACACACGCTCACTTGTATCATACTTGCATCGCTTTCCAGTTGCCTTCATGCTCCTACCTTTCTTTCCTCCCCGTAGCATAGTCTGCTCCGCTGCCCTTATCACATCTTTCCCTCTCCTTCCCGCCCTCGGGATCGGCACCGGCCCTGTCTGTCCCGCAGCGACACGAACCAATCAACATCGACCACCAATCACGCAGTATTTAACGTCGCCGGAAATGTGTTTTGGTTTTCTATATTTTTTACGTGCAAAACCCACTTGCTTGATCCACACCCATTTATTTGGTTAGGTGGAATTGGGGGCTGGTGGGTCTTGATGACCTGCTCGTGCGCTCCTTCTGCATGGGGCTTGTACGCTGGTTTTTGCATTATGTATGGTAGATCCTGCCCCTTGTTATCGCTCTTTTTAATTAGTTTAGTGGAATATATCACCTTCACCGCACGTATGGACGCTGTTTGTGGGAGTCGCGCTTATGCCAGAGATGGACAAAAAAGAGTGGTATTAGGGAGTGACCGAAAAAGATCAACGATTATGTTCACGAAGTCGTGTGTCTACACCGAGGCCCGAGCAGAACCTGTCAGGCCTTAGACTCCTAAGCAGGCCTTAAGTGTAACGTTTCGCCTTGACACCGGCATTCGGAAAGCTCTGGCCACGGAACTGCTGCTAATACTTTTTTTTTTTTTTTTTTTTTTTAATTCCATTACCCGTCGGGGCTTTGCCCTATGGTGGGTTTACTATGTACAAACTATATGTATGTAATACCACTGGTTTTCCTATCGTGACTTTGGATCCAATCCCCTTGCGGGGTTGGGATCCATGGTGTGAAGGCCTGGAAATGGGCGTTAGTCCGTATTATGTCGATGTCGACGTGGTAGGTGTGGGGATTAGGGGTGGATTAATGTATTCGGGACAATTCCTTTGCGGTCCTCTCGCTTTCTCCTGCCCTCTTGTTACTCCCGCTCCTTCCGTGTTTCGTTGTGCAGCAACATGTCTCCGAGTGCCTCTTCGAAGCGTTTGGTGGCTGTGATGTAGATGAAGAGTACCCGTACGGCCTTGGGATCGCTGAGTAGGGTCTGCATAGCTTTCGGTCCTGGCCTCACCACCTCGTATATTTGCGCTCGGTGTCGTCTGTAGGCTGTGCACTCCAGCAGGAAATGTTTCACTGTCTCGTCTCCTTGTTGGCAGGCCTGGCATTGCGCGGATTCGATCTTTTTGAACCGGAATAGGTATGCGTTAAGAGGGCAATGTCCCGTACGAAGCTGGAACAGAAGTGCTGCGTGTTTCCGTGGTAGGCCCCTCGCCGTCTGGTAAAACTTCCGCGACGGGAGACTGGGGTCGATCGCCTTCATCCTCTCGTACCTCGGCGATTTCGTGAACACGTCGTTGGCTTCCTTCTTCAACATCTTTTTCTGCCTCCTCACGATGGCCGCTTTACTGACCGGTAGCGGGGCCGCCAAGCCCGGTATACCGATCCCTCTCGTCTCCTTCCCTTCAGCCGCTCTCTTTGCCTCTCTGTCCGCTTTTTCGTTCCCAGGGATGCCCTCGTGCGCTGGTGTCCAGTATATCCGTATCTGCCGTTCTCCTCTCGTCCTTGTTATCTTCTCTATTCCTGCAATCACTTGGTCGACCAGGTACCGGCCTGTTCCTGGTCCTGGGTTCATCAGCGCTTGCATGCCGGCCTGGTTGTCGGTTCCCACTGTTGCTGCTCGTATCCCCAGTTCCCTCCGTATGAGTTCCATTCCGAGGATTTGGCCTACGCACTCCCCTTCGAATACCGTGTGCTCTTTCTCTGTTCCGAGGAGCTTGCGTAGGACCTTCGGTTGTCGGAATCCCCTGTAGAGTACCGCTGCCGCTCCCACTTTTCCTTTGTACCCCGATCCATCCGTGTACACCCTGACATCCGCTTCGTTCGCCCTCTCCCTTTCCATTGCCTCCTCCTTTCGTCCGTCTATCGTCACTTCCACTGGGCACTCCCAATCGGGCGGTTTCCTCACCACGTCGATCGTCTCCACTTTCTTCTTCCTCACATCGACTCCTAGGGTTCCCATGACATAGTGCAGAGGTGCCCTGTGTCTCTTTACAAGTTTCGCTGCTTTTTGGGCCGGTCCGCGGATTGGGTGCTCTGGAGGTAAGGCGGCTATCCGCGCTGCCGACCTTGCGCATATCTTCCGGATCTGCGTCGCCATTGGTAGGAGGTCCGCGTGGATGTCCAGGGTGTCGTTTGGTGCTGCTAATACTTCACAGGTGCAGGCGATGCAAAGCCTATATCCGAGTCTGCGATACTCTTCGGATGAACTATCCTGGATAATTGTTCTTGGGAATAGTAAGTGTACTACAGACAGTCCTACGAGCTGATACCTAGTAAATGTCCAAAGCAATGTTACAAACACGTGTGCTACTTTAGCATAGAGGAGCATTTCAAAGCTTCATTGCGACCGCTAGTGGTGGTGACCGAGTAGTCAGGTGGGGGCTGGCGCAAGTCATCCCGAAGTCGTTGACTCTGAATACTTTCCAGCTCCATCTGGTGGGCCTCCAGTACCATAATTCGTTGACTCATCCATTCCATTTGCTCCTGCAGCCTTTCGCCCCAAACTCCTTGAGACGATGGCAGGGTACTGCTTCCTGGACGAGGGCTGACCTCCAAGTCCATTTGAAGCCGATCGCGCTGGCTTTGCGCCTCAGTATCTTGGCTTCGGAGACCCCGTGCAAGCCGTTCTACGCAAGAACTGTAAGTGCGAAGAACGACAGGGAGGTATTCCGCAGGGTAGCTTACCGCCTTTCTCCAAAGGCTGCGCGTAATCTGGGGCATGAACGAGAGGAATGAGGGTCGCTTGGCTTGAGCGCTGCCTTCGCCGGTAAACGACAACGGCAAGCACCAGAAAGCACAACAGGCCAAGCGCACCGAAAGTACCCCCCAGAATACCGCCGAGGTGATTCTTCTTTTGTGGCGCTGCTATTGCCGTTGAAATAGGGTCGAGTGCCGATGTGCTCACTAGTGATGGACTGGATGTTGTGGTCGGTACAAGGGATGGACTGGATATTGTGGTCGGTAAAAGGAATGGACTGGACGTAGTGGTCGGTACAAGGAATGGACTGGACGTTGTGGTCGGTGCCAGGAATGGAACGGTCGACGTTCTGGTCCTTGTAGTAAGGGATGGCCTGGACGTCGCCATTGCAGCCGTTTCTACAATTATTGCTTCAGTATAAACCCAAGGTTATATTTTGCACGATACCACGGTGCAATGGGCCAGATGAAGAACTTGAGGCATGTGTTGTAACTGGCCTTTCAGAATGGGAGTTTGACGTTCGGAAATCTGACTCGGGTGGAAGGTCTGGGATATACATCGAAGGATTTGGTTCGAAGGGGAAAAGGGTTCCTAACAGTTTTTCACTGGTCGGCTCGTCAGGTCGTATGGCATTAAAAAGGAAAGGCACCAAATAAGCTCGAAAAATTGAAAGGATCTACTTGCTGAGGCAAACCTATTGTAAGGCCGGAAAAACTCAGAAGAAAACCTACGGGGAAAACAATTAGCCTTCGAGTTCTGGGGTATGTATTTATGTAGTACTCCGAACCTGCTTGAATGAAAGCCATAACCCTGTGGAATGCGGCGAATGAACCGCCGGGATTGAGTATGGGAAAGGATTATGTATCTGGGAATCGACGTACGGGTATCTGAGGCGGGTTCCCAGTCCGCTCCGTGGTTGCATCTCGAGCAAGGGGGATTTCAGCACTCGGCGACGCATTATAAAGGGAATGCACAGCGCATGATTTGGATTTGATACTGTTCAAAACGATTGTAGACGAGTTCATCATCCTACTTTTGGATTGCGCGACCAAGTACATTTTTATCGAGTTCGAGCTCCAAGATTGTGGAAGGCAGACCATGATCATGCTGCAGCGGGGAGATGACTGAATACCGCGGAATCCCTTGATGAGATGCGGACTCGACTGGACTCGACCGTCAAAGAACAAAGATAAGAGAACACTGTCGATGGCAGCCGCTTGCTGATTTTCCACGCGAAATGGTTCTTTTTCTGCAGAGGTGCTGGCTGATTCAAGATCCCAGAAGAAAACACACTTTGGAACAAGAGAACAAAGTCAAGGGGAGAGCCGGAGGCGATGACGGCGATGCAGATATATAGTCATGACCAAGATGAACAATTTGTTGATCGCAGGGTGAGGCGTTGCCAAACATAGAGAAAGCGGCGGTGGCAGGCTTTTATATAAATTCCTCACCCCGTTTCCATGTGGCAGAAATAATGTGAGGGGCCCAGCTTCTTTCTTTCTTTGCAGTCATCAGAACGGAGGAACGACTGATGGTGTCCGTCTAGGAGAGACTAGATTCACTGTGGCTCAAAACATGTCGCTTATAATTTTCCAGCATCGGACTCAGAAAACCTTTTGTTGCTCAGCGCTCGATGCTTAGCCCTTGACGCTCGGACCTCTAGCAGGGAATCTTCCTGTCACGCTGTGTATTTTTGACGTCACGGAATTCTCGCCACGATGCATGTGCAGGCAATGCAAGGCCTTTATCTGCGATATTCTTCGGTTGACTTTCCTGGATAATTCTTCTTGGTTATAAGTACACTACAGTGCTACTAGGTGATATCTGGATACTAAAGCAATGTCATAAACATGTGCACTACTTTAGCATGGTGGTGAATTTCAAAGCTTGCGACCGCTAGTGGTGACTGAGTAGTCGGGTGGGGGCTGGCGCGAGTCATCCCGAAGTACTTGACCCTGATTACTCTCCAGCTCCCTCTGCTGGGCCTCCAGTGCTAGAATTCGCTGACCCATCCATTCTATCTGCTCCTGCTGCCTTTCGTCCCAAACTCCTCGAAACGATGGCAGGGTACTGCTTCCCGGACGAGCTCTAGTTTCCAAGTCCATTCGAAGCCGATCGCGCTGGCCTTGCGCCTCGGCTTTTTGGCTGAGAACCCGTGCGAGCCGTTCTACAGAAGAACAATTATTTTATAAGTGCGAAGAACGACAGGGAGGTATTCTGTGGGCAGCTTACCGCTTTTTTCTAAAGGCTGCTCGTAATCTGGGGCATGAATGAGAGGAACGAGCATCGCCTGGCTTAGGCGCTTTCTTCGCCGGTAAACAATAACGGCAAAAACCACAGCCAACAAGCCAAGCGCACCGAAAATCCCCCCCATAATGCCGCCGAGGTGATTCTTCTTTTGCGGCGCTGCTATCGTCGTTGGAGTCGGGTGTGTGTTGAGTGCCGATGTACTCGGGGCAAGGAGTAAACTAGATGTTGTCATACTACTAGTCGTTTCTATGACCCATTGCCACTTTAGTATGAACTCAGGGTATTATTTTTCACAATACCATGAAATGCCCGAGACAGAGAGCTTGCGAGAGGTGTTTGGCTTGATGTTTCGAAAGGAAAATCTGTTGACGTCGGTGTCGTACGCTCTGGCCGTCGGGTGTGCTCAACAGCTATAGCTGATGAGGATGGCAGCAAAATACTAGTAGTTGACGTGGTGGGTGGCAGCAAAATACTAGTAAGGCTAGTTTCCGATCGCTGACTTGTCTCGCCAGGCAGTGAGACGGAAGATGAGGTCGTGGATGTTGATCTTGTTGAAAAAGGCATTTCTGTTGTACTATAATAACCCCGCCGCAAGCCTGGTGAAAGACTGGAAAAACTCGGAGGAACACCTACAGAAAAGTCAATAAGCCATCAAATTCTGGGGTATGTCCTTATGTGGTACACCAAACCTGCTTGGATGAGAGTCATACCCCTGAATGCGGTGAGTGAGCCGCCGGGATTGAGTATGGGAAGGGATTAAGTATCTGGGAATCGACGTACGGGTATCTGGGGCGGGCCCCCAGTCCGCTCCGTGGTTGCATTTCAAGTAAGGAGGATTTCAGCACTTGGCGACGCAATATAAAGGGATTGCATAACGCATGATCTGGACGTTGATACTGTCTAAAACAAAAGTTGACGAGTTCATCATCCTACTTTTAGATTGCGCGATCAAGTACAATTTATATCGAGTTCGAGCTTCAAGATTTAGGAAGAGGCAGACCAACTATACAAGCGCGTTCCCCGCTGTAACTTGCAGAGGATAGATGACTTGAAATCCGCAGAATCTCGATGAGATGCGGACTCAACCAACAAAAGAACAAAGGCAACAGAACATTCAAATCGATAGCAGCCGCTTGCTGACTTCAAGTTTTCACTCGAAATGATTATTTTTCTGAAAGGATGGTGTTGGCTGATTAATCATAGAAGCAAGCACACCTTGGAACAACAGAAGAGTGTCAAGTGGGGAGCCGGAGGCTTGATGATGCAGATAGTATGTAACCAAGACCAAGATGAACAATTTGTTGATCAGACGATGAGACGATTCAATTGCAATTGCACTGGAGCCGAACATCGACAGCTTTAGATAGAGAAAGCGGCGGTGGCAGGCTTTTATATAAAATTCTTACCTGTTCACATATGGCAGAATAAGGTGAGCCCCTCCAATTCATCAACACCATCCAATCACCGCTTTTGCCCGATGAGAGTCGCAGAATCTAAAGGGAAAAATGTGAAAAGGTGCAATCTATAGCTTCGGCGAGGGTGGCGGGGCTGTGTGTGTCGTCAAATTTCGACGCAGATCCAGATACACAGCCTGAAGATGTAGGGGCCATACTACATCAATCATTGGAGCCAAAATTACGTACCTGACCTGACACTGCGGGTGACTAATTAGTAGCCGCCAGTCGATCCCAAAAACAATGTTCGTGGAGCGAGAATTTGCGCCCTTTGAACGCCTTGCCACGCTGCACGACATATCTTTCTGTGCATCCATAACTTCAACTAGCAGCCTCTTCGCCTCCGCGAGACCAAACAAAAAGCCATCCACCTCTCGATAAATATGGTCCTGCGGCTCACGGGGAAGCCTTAAATTCGCAGTGTCACACTGCCGGATAGCCTCGCTCCACCACTCGCGCTGTTGACACGGTACATTCGCGGTCGAGATGATGCAGGTGTTCGAGTCGATGAGGTACAGCGCGACAAACTTGGGGTGGCCAGACTCCGCGAGCTCGTTGGGCAAGTGAGAAGGCAGGCCTCGCGCGTGTTCATGGTGCCGACGCCCTGGACGCCCGGCGTCTCCTTCTCGCATCCGACTCGGAAGGCAGCCTCAGGCCAGTTGCACAACTCTGCTTGTAGTCAATTGCTGTCTCGACTTCTGATTGTTGGGCGGAAGGCGAGGCGGCTGTTTGTGTGCGTATCGCGAAGGCACGCATATCTGTCCATTCTAAGAAAAGACTAAACATATGAGACAAGACAAAGGGATTGATGAGCTTGGAGCTTACCACAATTCCTTCTACGTGCCATATGCCTACCTCGTAGCATGGCTTTCTAGGCGCAAGGTTAAATATTCGCGAGCTTGGAGGATGATCTGCAATCCTGATGTCAATAGTCCCTGAATTTATCCACGATCTACTCTCGCGTTTCACCTTTCGAGTGCCTTTTACGTAGTACGTCTCCTACAGCTTTTCAGGAAAGAGAGGGAAGGCTCGATGGTACAGGTAAGAGGAGGCATCGCTCAGCGATGGACCACTGGCCGAACCGGTCATGGTAATCGTCCTCCTCTTCATCCTCCTCCTGCTGGGGCTGTCCGCTTGTGGGCCAGCTCGGATCGGGGTCGTATGTGCACTCGGTGAACCAACAAACGGAGAGCTTTCAAGGCCGCTAGTGTCACATTCCACAGGACGATCACATGCGAAATGAGCTACTGGATGACGCCAGTGTTTGTCAGGATGCGAATTGCTGCTATAGCTCGTGATCCTTCCACACGCATGGAAATCGGCAGGAATGAATGAAAGCGCCACATTTTCGACTTTGCCTTTGTCCTCCGATATAGCCACGTCGAACGGCAGCCACTATTGTTGCCTGCTGAACAGGCATTGGAAGAAAAGCCCTAGACATACACAGGCTTACAGCTGAAGGTGTTTGTCCTCGAGTAATATGACTCTTGCTGGAGGCACAGGTGTAGCCTTTGCTTAGGCTTCTCCACGACGACGCTATAAACAGTCCTGGAGCCCAACGAGGCTCATCACGAGAACGTGACTCTTTCCGTCAGCCAGCGAGAACAGCAATGGTGGTGGTTGGACGAGGTTGTTCGTGGGGTGTGATTTAGAGGCTTTCCGAGACCTGGCAGCTTGAAAAGGGAACGCAGGGAAGACCTTATGAGTATTGCGGACCTGATATGCCAGTACGGAGTCCATCCGAGATGCATTACGCTGCCAAGTTGCCAAATTCAACATGCGCGGGTTGGCTCGTAACAGCGATGAACAAACTGCTTGCAATAGGCGTCCGAGTCGGCGGAGTTTAATTCTGAAGAGTTTAAACGGAGGAGTACTCACTCCCTCTAGCAAATTCTCCCATCGAGGACAAGTGTTCATTTCAAGTAAGTACTATGCGGATATCAATGTTAGATCGCCATGTGTCAGCGAAAATTAGAGACTGACGCTGGTTCAAGGCCGGTTGAACGTCAAACGTTGAACGTTGGACGTTGAATATTTGAATATTGAACGTTGAATGCTTGTCGGATGGAGGGCGGCAATGGGCATTGAGCGGCACCACAAACTTCCAACCCCGCTCAAGCCCATCAAAGCCTCCGAAACTCCAGTCCTCACAATCCTAGCTATAGGCTCGACCTCTCACAGATACAGCACTACTGTCTTACCTTGACTTGTCAAAATTACTCATATATTCCAACGTGGCATCCTCTTGCATTAGCCTATCTCGGAGCCTCAGCCAGCGACTACACTGGTGATGACCACATTCTGGCTCTCAAACCTTCTGGAGCTCCCTCTGCACCGCTTCTCGCTTCTATGTAGCTCGCTCACTCGCTCCCTTGCGCACCACACCAAATGCCATACCTCTCAGCTTGCATTATAAAATATCCATATCTCGGTGCAGATATAGAGTTGCGCGATGTGATCCAGATTCCACATGGCAAACCGTCAGGCTCGGAGCACACCAGATCGGGACTTGTCAGGAGGCAACAGTGAGATTCGAAATGAAGCCATCAGCTGCTCTGGCGGGCACCGATTAACTGCTTGCTTCTCGGCGCAACTGATGTGGCGCGGTGAGTGTGTCGGAGAGTTCGACACTCACCTCCCGCCCTACACCGACGCGTGCTTTGCGGCCAACAGGAAGCAGTGCAACGTCGCCCCCCAGTCCAACTGTAATCCTACCTATGGCGCATCCGTGGGCCGCGCAGTGCTTTCAAGTTCGCCTCTGGTCAATGGACTACCGTCAGCGAGTGTGTCCGCCTCAACGACGTCGGCAAGGCCAACCGCAAACTCGAACGGTTCGTTAAAGGCAAGAGCGTCATCAGTGTCAGTGGCCTCATCCACAGGGACAGCTCCGATGGTAGGATGCGTGGCATCCAGATGCAAGCCTTCTTTGGAGGTGCACTTCTTCTCCTTGTTTTTTTATCTTGGTTGTTTATTGACGTGACTCCACTCATAGGCTCATCCCTGGCTTTGCATTGCCAAAATCCCAGAATATGTACTTCTCTGACTTCTCCGTCGCCATCACCGACTCGGGCCTCTAAACAACCAAACTGGATCCTCCACCCCCACTCGCACCGACTACTTACTACGCCAACACAAAAACTGGACATTAGTAACAATGTTGACCTGCATCTGTCGTAGGCATACTTGACGCATGCCGCCGATTCATTCACGCATCACATCCTACACACGCTCACTTGTAGCATACTTGCATTGCTTTCCACTTCCTTCATGCTCCTACCCTGCTTTCCTCCCCGCAGCATCTGGTCCCCTGCCTTTGCATCCTTTCCTTCCCGCCCTCGGGGTCGGCACTGGCCCTGTCCCGTAGTGACACGAACCAACATCGACCACCAATCACGCAGTGTTAAACAAATGTGTTTCGGTTTTTCTATATTTTTACGTGCAAAACCCACTTGCTCGATCCACCCATTTGGTTAGTGGAGTTGGGGGCTGGTGGGTTTTGGATGACCACCTGCTCGTGCGCTCCTTCTGCATGGGCTTGTTCGCTGGCTTGCATTTAGTATGGTAGATCCTGCCTTGATTATCGCTCTTTTCAAGCAGTTTACTGGAATTTATCACCACTCATATGGACGCTGTTGTGCGAGTCGCCCTCATTCTAGAGATTATGACATGGACAGAAAAGAGTGGTAAGGAGTGACCGAAAAGGATCAACGATTATGTTCATGAAGTCGTGTCTACACCTGAGGCCTGACGCCCGAGCAGAACCTGTCAGGCCTTAAGAATAATGTTTCCCCTTGACACCGGCAGTCGGAAAGCTCTGGCCACGGAATTCGTGCTACTTCACAGGTGCAGGTGATACAAAGCCTCGATACTCTTCAGCCGCCTGGATAATTATTCTTGGGTATAAGTACACTACAGTGCTACTAGGTGATATCTGGATGTCTAAAGCAACGTTACAAACATGTGTGCTACTTTAGCATGGTGGCGCATTTCTTAATTGCGACCGCTAGCGGTAACCGAGTAGTCAGGTGGGGGCTGGCGCAAGTCATCCTGAAGTCCTTGGCCCTGGTTACTCTCCAGCTCCCTCTGCTGGGCCTCCAGTGCTAGAATTCGCTGACTCATCCATTCCATTTGCTCCTGCAGCCTTTCGTCGTCCCAAACTCCTCGAAACGATGGCAGGGTACTGCTTCCTGGACGAGCTCTAGTTTCCATGTCCATTCGAAGCCGGTCGCGCTGACTTTGCACCTCGGCCTTTTGGCTGAGAACTCGTGCAAGCCGTTCTACCAGAAACAATTGTAAGTGCGAAGAACGACAGAGAGGTACTCTGAAGGCAGCTTACCGCTTTTTTCCAAAGGCTGCGCGTAATCTGGGGCATGAACGAGAGGAACGAGGGTCGCCTGGCTTAGGCGCTGTCTTCGCCGGTATACGATAACGGCAAACGCCAGAAAAGCCAACAAGCCAAGCGCACCGAAAACTCCCCCCATGATACCGCCGAGATTTTTCTTCTTTTGTGGCGTTGCTACCGTCGTTGCAGTAGGATCGAGCGCTGATGCACTCTGTACAAGGAGTGAACTGGATGTTGGATCGAGCGCCGATGCATTCTGTACAAGGAATGAACTGGATATTGTCATACTATCTGTTTCGAAAACCATTGATTTAGTATAAAGCTAGGGTAATATGATGCACAATGGTAGTATGTCCTACTAGGCAGAGAGCTCGCGACAGACGTTGAGCTTGGTCTCGAGGTAGATGATCTCGGTGGCCTCCCCGATCCAGCTGACGTTAACGTCGCAATCACTGTCCTGATGGGTGTTGTGAGAATTGTCGTTGAAGTAAATGACGGCGCAATTGTAATGGGGGGCTGATACGTCGCCTGTGTTGTTGACAATGATGCTGGTTCTGTCGTTGGAAATTCGCGAATCATTTCAGCTTTGGAAGGTGAGTTAGCAAGCCCTGAAATTGTAACGAAAGGATCCGGTAAATAATCCCGCCGCAAACCTCGTGTAAGACCGGAAAAACTCAGAAGAAAACCTGCGGCGAAGTCAATAAGACATCGAGATTTGAGGGATATGCTTATGTGGTATTCCAAACCTGCTTGGATAATATTCATTCCCCTGTCGAATGCGGCGAATGAGCCGCCGGGATGGAGTATGGAAAGAGATTATATGAATCGACGTACGGGTATCCGAGGCGGGCCCCCAGTCCGCTCCGTGGTTGCATCTTGAGAAAGGCGGATTTCAGCATATGGAGACGCAATATAAAGGCATTGCACATGATTCAAGAGTTGATGCTGTTCAAAACAATTGTAGACGAGTACATCATCCTACTTTTAGATATTGCGCGATCAAGTACGAGTTCGAGCTCCAAGACCTGGGAAAGAGGCAGACTATGATCATACAAGCGTGAGCGGGGAGATGACTGAAATCCGCAGAATCTCTTGATGAGATGCGGACTCAACAAAAGAACAAAGGCAACAGTACACTATTAATGGCAGCCGCTTGCTGATGTTCCACTCAAAGTGGTTCTTTTTTCTGCAAGGATGGTGCTGGCTGATTGATCTCAGAAGAAAACACAACTTGGAATAACAGAAGAGTTGTCAAGTGGGGAGCCGGAGGCGTGATGATGCAGATATTTAGAACAATTTGTTGATCAGAGGATGAGCCGATTCAATTCCAATGACACCGGAGCCGAACATCGACAGCTTCAAAACAGAGAAAGCGGTGGTAGCAGGCTTTTAAAAGAATCCTCATCCTGTTTCCAAGAGGCAGAAATAAAGTGTGCCCCTCCAGTTCATCAACGCCGTCAAATCACCGCTTTCGCCCGATGATAGTCGCAGACTTTAAGCAGCCTTTCAAGCAGCCTGCTTATGATGCTCGAGCTCAGCAGAGAAAGACAGTATCCTCTATCAAAGCACGAGGCATGACAGAAATGCGAACGAAAAAAGCGCAAAGAGGTGCAAGCTAGAGCTTCGGCGAGGGTGGCGGGGCTGTGTATGTCGTACGAAAGTTCCGATGCATGCAGGTGCTGATACACAGCCTCCTTGGGTCCTTATTCGATGGAATCAGTCAGATGTAGGGGCCATACTACACTGATACATCCCTTCCATTGGAGCCAAAGTTACGTACCTGAGTTGACACTCCGGGCGACGAAGTAGTAGCCGCCATTCCATCCCAGAAAAATGTTCGTGGAGCGAAAATTCGTGCTCTTGAAGTTTGAACGCCGTGTAACGCTGCACGACATAATTTTTCCCGCGTATCCATAACAGCTTCTTCGCCTCTATGGTCCTGCAGCTCACGGGGAAGCGTCGAAATCGCACTGTCACCGTGCCGGATAGCCTCGCTCCACCACTCGCGCTGTTGACATGGTACATTCGCAGTTGGGATGATGCAGGTGTTCGGGTCGACGAGGAACAGCGCGACAACCTTGGGGTGCCCAGACCCCGCGAGCTCGTTGGGTCAAGTGAGGAGGCGGGCCTCGCGCGCGTCGACGGTGCCGACGCCCTGGATGCCCGGCGTCTCATTCTCGCATCCGACTCGGAAGGCAGCCTCAAGCCAGTCGCTGTCAATTGCTGTCTCGATTTTTGATTGTTGGGCGGAAGGCGAGGCGGCTCTTCGTGTGCTCATCGCGAAGGCACATATGTGCCCATTCTAAGAAAAGACTGTACGTATGAGACGAGATAAAGGGATTGATGGACTTGAAACTTACCAGAATCCCTTCTACGTGCCATATACCTACCTCGTAGCAGGGCTTTCTGAGCGAAAGGTGGATATTCGCGAGCTTGAGTCGGATGATCTGCAATGCCCGGTGTCAATTGTCCCTGGAATTATACACGATCTACTCTCGTGTTTTACCTTCCGAGTGCCCGTCACGTAGTACGTCTCCTCCAACTTTTCCAAAGCGGAGGGAATAGACTCAACGGGCCACAGGTAAGACGAGGCATCGCTCAGCAACGGATGACTCGGCCAAGCGTTCATGGTAATCGTCCTCCTCTTCATCTTCCTCCTGCTGGGGCTATTCGCTTGTGGGCCAGCTCGTATCGAGGTCGTATGTGCACTCGGTGTGCGGGACGCGCTTAAACCAGTAAACGGAGTAGCTTTCGAGGGGCGATCACATGCGAAATGAGCTTACTGGATGACGCCAGTGTTCAATTTTGTCGGGATGTGAGGCCCAGGACGGAGTCAATCTGAGATGCGCACGAAAGCCATTTCGCGGCCAAGTTGTTGACCTTGCACGTGCGCGCTCAGTAGGCTCGTAACGTAACGGCGCTGAACAATTTGGTGTATCTCGAAGACTTGCAACGTGTTACAACTTGGCCGGGCGTCCGAGTCGGTTGATCGAGAGTTGTTTAATTGGAAGATCACCCCCTCCAGCGATCTCTCCCATCGACGAACCACAAGTTTCCTTGCAAGTACTGGACGTCGACGTTAGATGATGCCTCAGCGAAAAAGAGGGCGCTTTACGCTGGTCCAAGAAAACCGCTTGGAGATGAGATGAGCGGGGTCGGCGGTTTCCAATTTGAACCCCGCTGACCTCTCATCACAACTTGCCCCTCGGAAAGAGAGATTCACAGGACAGTCGAGCGACAGGTTGCCTGAAATCCAGTGGGACAGACGGTGACGAATCTACGCGTTCCAAGTCTGCAATGGAGGAGGTGAAATTCATGGTCAGAGCCCTCACGGTTGCAACCTATCCCAGGCTCGCGCTCTCATCAACACAGCGCTAATGGCTTACCTCGACTTCGTCCAAAACACTACCTATGTATTCCAGCGCGTCCTCTGCGTTACCCTATCTGGGAGCCTCAGCCAGCACTGTCAATGGCGAAGGACGGATCTCAAACCTTTGGATTCTGCTCCCTCTGTACTGCTTCTGGCCTCTCGCCTCTGAATCTATGCAGCTCGCTCACTCCCTTGCGCACCACACCCACCACACACCAAAGGCCATACCTGCTCTCTCAGCTACGTTGTCTTTCCAAATATTTAAATCCAAATCCAAATCCAAATCTCGGCGTAGAGGCAGACATCGAAAATCATAAGAATCATCATCCGGCCGCAACCTCACGACTCCCTCTTAGCTCAGTGGTAGAGCGCGTCACTAGTATTGAATTAAAGTTTCAATTCGGGTTTCAATTCGGGCTCCTATGATGAGGTCAGTCGTTCAAGTCGGCTAGAGGGAATTCATAAAGTAGGTTGTCAATTTTTTTCCGTTTCCCTATGGATGTAAGTATGCATATGGATGTATGGTGTACAGTCTGGGTCACAGGGAGAAATGATTCGACACGTCAATTGGATTGAGTGCTATTTATACTTGTACCTACTTGTACTTGTACTGGTGTTAAGTGTGTTTGTGTAAGCAATTCATATGGAGATGAAGACCTCGAGTGACGGGAAAACGAGAAAGGTGTTTAGTTTACTTGGGTTGGGGGACTGCGTCGATCGACGATATGGTCATAACGCGAATGGATCGGATGTTCGTGTCAATGAAGACCGCAGATGATAATACCAGTGGCGTGGCCCCGCGCTCCTCCACTGAGCGAATATTCAAAGGAACATTCAGTGCGCGCCTTCACCGACAACGGCACGCACAACTCCCCAAGCGACTCTGTCGGTCAAACACTTTTGTGCCGGTGCCGGTAATTGTAGCACCGAGGCTGGTAGGACGGGTTGGGGGGGTACGGGGCTGCAGGGTCGCTGGTGTTACCGCTACCGCTAGCGCTGTAACCTGTAAGTATAAGTGGGCGCACGATCAAAACGCACACTCGGATACGCGTCCGGATGCAACAAGATACGTAGTAAGATATGCATTGAATATTGATGTTGATGTTGGTCGTGATGTGGAGATGGGGGTGGATCGAGGCGCGGGGTACGTGCTTATCTCGACTCGGGTCGCGTTGCCGGTACGGTGTCAATATATAATAATGGAGGAAGGGAAGATGCGGACAGCGGATTTGCGCAGGGGAGAGGAGGTAGAGGGAGCCATTTGTCAAGCTGCGCGTCCACGACGTCGAGAGCGGTAGAGTTGCAGCCTCAGAGTCGCAGAGCTGACTGACAGTAAATACTAGTAGCGATTAAGTCGTGTGGTGGACGTGAGAATTGATCACGGGGAGGCTTAAGCTTCGGAGCGGGGGGTGGGCGTCGATATCTATCTTGCTTCATGCACGTAGGTAGTACGTGGCATCGTATCGGTTCACAGTCGCGTGGCGTTCTGTGAATATTTGAACTCGCTACAGCAGAGGTAGAGATCTTTGTCTATGATTCGTACATTCAGTTTTGTACGAGAAGGAGTACGTTATTCGTCCGCGCGACACGGCAGGTGTGGGCGCGCGTGTACGCCCACGGAGCTGGCGTTTGCGTTCCGGGATCAGACCTCAGTTATATAGCTAGAGTGCATGTAGAGATGCAGGGTGTCCGGATGCGCACAAGACGGCTGACCTGGGATTGACAGACGCGGACGCGGAGACGGACATGTGGCAGGCGGGCAGACGACCGAGGGAGCGCTAGATTAGCGCGAACGAAGTCGCACCGGCCACAGTAGGGCCTTTAAGAGACTGTAGATGAGATACAAATACTGGTATTGTGCGTAGCCTCTAGTGTCAAGCCGCAGTTGCAGTGCTCCCCCGCAGGCACCAGGTTCGCGAGTTCGGAATCGGAAAGCGGTGACGGCAGGAGATGTTTGGCGGCCGACAAAGAGATGCTTAGTGTACCCCGAGCCATGAATTGCCGTCAGGGCTTCTGGCGATGGAATGGAATGGAACTTGAGAACTTGGGGAACGCTTGGAGGTTTAACGTTTAGCGTGGGGACAGGAGCTTACTATAAGCGGTGGTATGTGGATGGCTGGGAGTGGGCCAGGGATGTGTTATGGGTGCATGTGACGTGAGAGCCGACGCACGACGCCGCGGAACAGCAAGTGCAGGTTCGTAATGGCGACTGAATTAGTAAAGAATGGTGCGTCATAGATATGAAGGCCAGTCCATTCATGAAGAGTGTTTGTTGTGAGACACGTGAAGGATCTCTCTAATACGCTGCCATAACCCCGCGACATATCACCGTCTGTATCCACTCCACGTTCGTTAAGTCCGCCCCCCTCCTCCGCGGAAAGCGTTCTCGTGACCCCCGTCGTTCACAAGGCGAGTCTCTTTTAAATCTTTGTTCTTGTTACAATTATACTGAAACCCCCGTACTAGGAGTCCAATGATCGCTACCATAACACCCCGAATGTCGCCGCCCATGCCGGAGCCCCTATACTCGCGAAACATGAACGCTGCAGGCGCCCCTCTTCCTCTTATTCCCCGCCGCATCTCCTCTACCTCCCGCCCACGCAGCGCTCCCTCCTCGCCACCGGACTCGTCGTCTATGGCCCCCATAAAGGTGGTCGTCCACCAATCGACGCCTCCGCTTGACGCCCAGTCCGATTCCGACTCCAGCAGCTCATCGTCGAGCGGCACCCGCCCCGTCGTCTCCATTCGTCCAAAGCGCGTACGCGGTGTCCGCTCCCCCGAGCACTCCACCCCGACCCCTGCAGTGCACGACGCACGCCTTGGTCTTGAGCAGACCCGTCAGTCACCCCCCAGCAATGATTCTACCCCTCGCCGCCCCCCTCTCATTTACACCCCCGGTGTCTCCCTGCGGCTGACAACCGAGCACCTCAAAACTCGCAACTTCTCCGAGTCCCATGCCCACCCACCCACTGTCCCCACCGCTGCCACTCCCACCTCCTCTTCCTGCTTCGTCACCTCCTCTCAGTCCCAGCCCCGCCTCATCCGCAAAAAGTCCGGCCAGCTCGTCAAGTCTTCCCTCAAGCCTTCAAAGTCCCTCTCTGTCGTTACACGCGCCGGCACTCTCTCCAACAGCAAAAGCGAGCCCGCCACCCCCACCCATCCCAAAGCCGTACATTTCGACGCCAAACTCGAGCATGTGAAGCTCTTTCTCGCTGAGCAGAAGCCTCTCGCCGTCTCCCGCGACGGATCGCCTACAGACGACACATCCGGCACCGACACCGACTTTCCCTCCTTTATCTTCGGCGCGGACAATGCGTCCCACCCACGCAAATCACTCGTTATGCACACTCCCAACATTCCCCTACGCCTCCCGGGGGACACGGGTGCCGACGTCGTACTAGAGGAGCTCAAGCTCGCCCCCGATGCCCAAAGCGTCCTCGGCCGTGTCCGCGTGCGCAACCTCGCCTATGCCAAATGGGTCGTCGCGCGCTTCACGTTCGACGCCTGGCAGACCACGAGCGAGGTCACCGCGCGCTACGCGTCTTCCCCCAGCCCCATGTACGACGTCTTCCTGTTTAGTATACGCCTCAACGACCTCCTCGCACGCATCGAGGGTAAGAAGATGTGGCTTGCGGTAAGATATTCTGTTGCAGAGAGGGAGATCTGGGACAACAACGCGGGGAGAGATTATCTGGCCGAGTTTGCTGTCGTCAAGAAGGATAGGGGCAGAGGAAGGATGGGAGCAAAGGCGCAGGGACACGAACTCGCGCGGAGCAGCGAAGACGAGAGTTCTGCCGCAGAGAGCGATCTCGCGGACCTGCGGAGCGAGCTCGAAAAGGTCGTCGTGCAACAGCGCCGGCCCTCGTCATCACCGCCCCGCCTGCACGCCGGCGGCGCGCGTTACGACTTTGGCACCTCCTTCAAGGAGCCCTGGACGCCCCCCGCGCACACCTTTACGCCCACATTCACGCCGACCCCGCGTCAAGCCCACGTCCGCACGCAGTCCTACCCTGCCAGCACCAGTGCGGGCGGCACGACCCCGCGTCCCAAGTTTTTCCCCGCAGCCGCACCGCCCACGCTCTCCTACACGCAAAGCCGCCACACAAACGCGAACGGGAACTCGATCCCGTGGCCCGAGAAGCCTTCCACTCCGCAAGCGGTCATGCGCTTTAGCCCCCCGCTCGGGTCCCCGCGGGACCTTGACGAGGACGCACATCATGCGCTGCTGACCGGTGGCCGGAGGGGTGCTGCCGAGGAGGTGTTCTCCGCGCCTGCGCCTGCGCCTGGGCACGGCAGCCACAGGCGGAACCACCGGCGTGGGTATTTCGGGGCCATGGATGGGGCTGCGGGTGCGGGTGTGAGGCGCACGCCGCCGGGGACGCCGCCTGCGCTGGAACTGGAGTTGGAGCTCGAGTCGGCGTCGGCGTCGGAGTTGGAGGAGTGGGAGCGGGAACGGGAACGGGAACGGGAACGGGAGGAGGAGGAGACGACGCCTGTGCCTGGGCGCTCCTATTCCTTCCCGCCTGTCCAGAGTCTGGGGATCAGGCGGTATGGGACGGGGACGGGGCTGGGGTTCACGTATTCGAACGTGGTTGGAGATGGGGAAGGGGATGGGAGCGAGAGCAGCAGTGTGCAGTCGACGCCTTCGCTGAGCAGTTCGAGGGAGAGCTCGCCGGGGCCGTCGCCTGCCGAGTGGAGTGGAGGGGAGGGGGTTGCGGAGGGGATAACGCAGAGCCCCGGCACGAATTATAGGCAGTTTTTGAACAAGTAAGGTGGTTTCGTGGCTTCTTGGAGCATTATAACTGACTCGGGCTTGCCCATGCTTAGGTTCTGCTTCTTCACAGGCACGGAAGGCCCGGGCGCACGCCTTCACCATCCCAACCCAAATTCGTACACGTACTACCCTTCGTCGGCGTCCGACTCTGACTCGGACTCTACCCACCAACATCACCAACATTACCATCTGCACGCGCGAGCACATACCTACCCGCACATTACGAAAAAGCCCTTGGCTGTCGTCGATTTCGATTTCGGTTTCCCGCCGCCGCGTGACGTGGAGATTGAGGAGATCCTCGGCACGTCCGTGTCCATGTCCCTGCCTGTGTCCGTGCCTGTGTCTGGGCCTACGGCAGCGGCGGTCCCGCGCATATACTTGCCACATCTCGTTTCCGCCGGCCTTGATGACGGGAGCCCCAGGAGCGGGTCGGTGACGCCGCAGGCTGGGGCGTCGTCGCCGCCGCCTCGTGGGGACAACTACTCGATTGCGGTGTAGATTTGGAGCGGGCGTTGGTTCTTGCAACGTTAAGGTATAAGGTGGTGGCGGTGGTGGTTGCGTCGTTTTTTTTTTTCTGTGGTTTCAAGACAGCAGAGTTTCGATGCTTTCTTTGATTTTATCTCTAATTATCTTTATCCAGTTCCATTTCTCTCTTTCGCCTCTTTTTCTTTTTCTTTTTCTTTCTGTTTACCTCTTCTCTCTATCTTTTCTTTTTTCTTGGTTCATTGGTTGATTGGTCTTTCACGCCATCATACGACATTAGACCTTTTTTGGTTCGTTATGTTACGTTTTCTTGTCTTCATGGACTAAGCCGCGACTTGTATGATGTGCATCGCACCCTGTACTTCCCACTATCCTTCGTACGTCTCTCTCTCTCTCTCTCTGTCTATCCTTTCTCGTTATGCCCTTCTCCTAGTTTACGATAGCCCCAGGTGTCACCTTAGACCGCACCGCGCACACCCTATTGTCCTTGTCCTTGCCCTTTCTCTTTACTCTTTACTCTTTACACTGGCACTTCACGTTTCACGTCCTCTGTATCTTGTACTCTATTTATCACCTTACATCTTACACTACGAGCACCACGTTGATATCCTTGATTTGATCCGTTGGGCTCCACTTCCACTTTTCCCTTTTCACTGTTACGATTCGGTTCACGCATCTCTATTTTATCTACCACATCACAGCTATGTAGCGTACACATACAGACGTTATTTTCTGGAATTGAAATTTGCGAAGCAAATTTTTATGACCATTCATCTGCCTGTCCCGACTGTTGCATGGAGAGTTGAAAGTTGAACTTGGTGTCTCCGATTGCGATGTGGAGCCGTCGTGATCAATATTCATGGACTTGAGACAGTAGAGTAAAATGGAAGCATGTGTACAGTGGATCTGAGAGTTGTGATTGCACGTACATACATACATACGATGGAAGCGTGCTGCAACCGTGCATCAGTATCGACCACCGCCACCGCCACCACCGCCCCGACGCGGTCCCCAGCGGCCTTGCCGATTACCTCCCCGGCTCCAGTCCTCACCGCCCCCGCCCCCGCCCCCGCCTCCTCCCCCACCGCCACCTCTATCTCTCTCCCCACCACCACCACCGCCACGCCCCCAGTCGTCCGGACCCCCATACATGTCCTCCTGCGAAGGCAGCGGCCCACTCTGCCGCCCCGCAACGCTGCTCTCCTGCGCCGCCGACCCAAACCCAGGTATAAAGTCGTCCGCCTGCGCCGACGAGTCCCCGGGCCCGGACCCGTATCCGCCACCCCCGCCACCCCTCCTCCCGTTCTCGTACCCCGATCCCGATCCCCCGGCCCCATGCCCGTGCCCGTTCCCCCCGTGCCCGTCCCCCCCATCCTCGTCTTTGCCCCACCACCCGCCACCACCGCCTCCTCCTCCAGCGTACGCCTGTGCCTGCGCTTGCGCCGCGAAGCCAAACCCAGGGACCATCGCGTCCTCCTCGTCCTCCAAGCCTCCCGCATCCATCACATCCGGGGGCTTCTCCCCCCCGCCCGAAAACACAGAGGAAGCATCGCCCGGGCGCTCGCGGGACCAGAAGCGGGTGGTGTGGTCGTTGGAGGCGCTGACGAGGAGGTGGCCCAGCGGGTGGAAGGCCAGGGACCAGACGTTTGAGTCGTGCGCTTGGGAGAGCGTGGCGCGCGGGGGGAGACGGGTTGGGTGAAGGTGGGCTCGGGCGTGGCGAGGTCCCAGTGGATGATGGACCCTTCGGAGCCGCCCGAGACGAGTAGGGGGTGCACGGGGTGCCAGGTTACGGCTAAAGGGAAGGGGGGGGGGAGGTTAGAGGTGGGGGGGTTAGGTAAGGTGGGTTGGGATGGGAGGCGTACAGCAGACTTCTTTTTTGTGTCCTTTGAGGACGCGGTATTCTTTCATTGCGCGGATGTCGAAGACGCGCACGGTTTGGTCCCGTGAGGCGCTGGCGACCATGTTGCCGTTCGGAGACCAGGAGAGGGCTTGGATGGTGTTTTTGTGTTGGTGTCTGTAATAACAGGTGTCGTTGGTGGGTAGACAGAGGAGAGTTAGGAGTTTGGAACGTACAGCGTTGAGAGGACTGTCCCTGTCCTAGGATCCCAAAATTTGATTTGGTTGTCTTTGCTGCCAGACACGAGGAGGCCTTTGGTGGGATGCCATTCCACGCATTTCACATCCCAACCATGTCCTGTGACGCTCTTAGTACCGTCTAGCATTAAAAATACGGTTCAACGCTCACCTGTAAGAGTACTCTCTACCCTACTCTCCTGGAACGACCATATCCGCACACTCGAGTCATCACTCGCTGTCGCAAACCGCCGGTCGTCCGGGCTGAAGCTCAGTCCTCTGATGGCTTCCCGCGACGTCGAGCCCTGCCATGCAGTCAAGTTGTTCATGTTAGGCTCAAAGTATTTGATGACGCCACTCTTGTCGGCGGAGGCCAGGTATGCCCCGGAGTGGGTGAACGCGAATGCACAAATCGCGGTATCATGCGCTTGCAGAATCGTCTCGAAATTGAATGTGAGTCCGTTCCAGAGCGTGAATTCGCCACTTGTAGAGCCCGTCAGCACTCGTCGGCCTTCGGGGGTCCACTACGCCGCACGTCGTTTCAGCGGAGGGTTTCAGACGACAAAAGGAATGGGATTTACCGTTACTACATTCACTGGACATCGAATTTTATTCGTGGATGTGTGAACGAATTTGGTGCAAAGCGAAGTTGAGGAATTGTCTGGATACGCCTTCGGGGGTAGCAGCTGAGGTCGAGGAGTTCAGTCAAAAAAGGTGTATTTTGCAAAGCCAACAAGCCTGCGCACATCAATAATATACGGTGGACTCGGCCGCAGGTACGGTACATAGTGGGGGTTCGGCCGCAACTTGCGTAGCTGAAAAGGGTATGAATGTGCAGTTTGCGACCGACAATTCTGATGTCTTTGCCACATACCAGTGCCCACCGTCCCATACCGCCATTGTAGTCAACAGTGCGCCGCGGGCGCGTCTTCTTGATGAGTTTGCCGTCTTGCATTTGTCGGGCGCTAGCCAATTCCAACTCCTGGATCTTTCCGTCGTCCTGAGGTGGAGGTTGAGGCGCGGTGCGGTATCGCTGTGGTTTCCATTCTAGATGAGAAGTAGTGGGCTCCTTGGGAGTGGACCCTCCAGGAAGAAGAACCGGCAGAGCCGTGGACATGTTTAATGACCCTTTGGAAAACTTGTCTTGACAAGCTAAGCTTGGTCGCGATCCCACAGCGTGTCTTAAATCAATATAGCTATTGTATGAAGTTATCCACCAGCTCTAGTGGAAGCTTGAAAGCAGACACAGCAGATATTTCCAGGCAGGTGGTGGTGGACGTCAGAAGTGAATGAGTTTGGCTCCCGCGCTCTTGACAAACAACACGGTAGTACCGAGAAAAGTTATGACTTGTTCTTACCATTCGTTGACCTCTAAGTGGAGGCTAGTCAGTAGTAGACCTCCGCGTGAAGCTGCCAGGCTTCGTACTTGAGTCGCTAACTATAACCCACACGCCGACTCAGAGAACACGCGTCGGAAGTCCGCCCGGGCCGAGGTATGTAGGAGAGCGTGCAAATAAATGTCAATACGACGTACAGCCTGAACATCTTCGCACTCATCGCAACTCAACGCTTTCTGAAATCATTAATCATTGGCTGGCTTCAATGGCAGACGAATTTCCCAGTCTGTTCCGTACGTGCTATCCTACTATATCTGTCATTTGAGCTGACATACTGCAGGCTCGGAACAGATGAGCTTGGTACTGCTTTTCGTACCCACCGAAGTCGCCCATGACACAGTCGCGGAGCTCGGTGAACTTGGCAATGTTCAGTTCAAAGACGTAGCTATACTCCGCTCTTGTTATGGTAGCTTGTCACTGACTGGTATCATGCCCCAGCTGAATCCCAGTGTCAATCCTTTTCAACGCTCGTTCGTTGGAGAGATTCGGCGTATCGACGAGATGGCTCGTCGTGTCCGTTTCTTCTCCAGCCAAATCCAGAAGGAGAAAGATGTCATTCCCATTCGCCCTCTGTACGATTCCGCGCCGCTCATCACAGTGGGGCCCCGTGCTGCGCAAACTATTGACGAGCTTGACGTGACCCTGGCCGAGCATGAATCAAGGCTCATCAAGATGAACGACAGTTATCAGACTCTTAGTGAGAGGACGAAGGAACTCATCGAGGCGAGGTATGTTCTGCGCGAGACTGCTGTGTTTTTCGAGAAGGTTCGTAGCCTGCGTACGATTGTCACGGCTGCGGAATTCATTCTTTGTCGCAGGCCCAAGGACAACAAACCAGCATCAGAACATCCTTTGATGAAACGTCTGCCCCGCTTCTCCAGCACGATGAACGCGAGCACCAATACTCCTCTTCCAACGTCCAGTTCGACCTTGAGTAAGCCAATAATGCCGTGTTGTATTTCGAAGCTCATCATCCTCTTGCAAAGATTCGTCGCAGGGACCATAGAGCGTAGTCGTGTTCCCACATTTGAGAGGGTCCTCTGGCGTGTGCTCCGTGGCAATTTGTATATGAACCACACCGACATCGAGGAGCCGTTCGTGGATCTCGCAACAGGGCAAGAGACTCGAAAAAACGTTTTTATTATCTTTGCCCATGGCGATGCTCTTCTTGCCAAGATTCGTAAAGTTGCCGAATCCATGGGAGCAACTCTCTACCCCATCGACCCGAACGCTGATAAACGCTCAGATTCGCTTCGTGAAGTTAGCCTGCGTCTAGAGGATTTGCAAACGGTTCTTTACAACACTGGCGCTAACCGTCGTATGGAGCTTCTTAAGCTCGGGGAGAGCTTGCGCAGTTGGCAGGATGTCGTTAGGAAGGAGAAGTTGATCTATGAGGCGCTCAATCTCTTCAACTATGACGTTCGAAGGAAGACCCTGATTGCTGAAGGATGGGTGCCTACTAGAGATATCACCAAGACTCAAGTCGCTTTGAGGCATGCGACTGTGAGTCCCACTCCTGGTGTCTGTGCCCTTGGCTGACATTTCTGATCGAAGGAGGAATCTGGCACCAGCGTGCCACCCATCTTGCATGAACTGCGCACCAGCAAGACACCTCCTACCTTCATCAGGACTAACAAGTTTACGGAAGGCTTCCAAACGATTATGGACAGCTACGGAACCGCGGCTTATCAGGAGGTCAACCCCGGCCTCTTCGCAGTCACAACTTTCCCCTTCCTGTTTGCTGTCATGTTCGGTGATATTGGACATGGTTTCATCATCTTCTGCGCGGCACTTTACATGATTATGGCTGAAAGGAAACTGGCCAGAATGGACCTCGGCGAGGTAAGTCGCAGTTTCAAGTCTTTGTATCATCAGATGCTGACATGGCTTGTGATAGATCATCGGACAGTTCTTCTTGTAAGTAATCGTTCACCTCGTTTCCTTTTGATTTTTTATAACCGTTATCGATGTGACAGTGGCCGCTACATCATCCTTCTGATGGGCTTGTTCTCGATGTACACGGGGTTCATATACAACGATATCTTTTCGCAGACGCTCCACATATGGCACTCGGGCTGGACCTTCCCAGACTCCAACGCGAGCGTCATTACAGGTGTTAACAATGGGCACGTATATCCCTTCGGATTGGACCCTGGGTGGCATGGCGCCGACAATGCACTCGTGTTTACCAATTCCTATAAGATGAAGATGTCGATCGTCATTGGAGTGATTCACGTAAGTTTTTCCGAGAATTACATACGCGACAAATTTTTGACGAAATCACAACCGGTCCCTTTAGATGACGTTTGCGCTTTGTCTGCAAGTCCCAAATCACATCCGTTTCAAGCGCCCGGTCGACATCTATGCAAATTTCATTCCGCAGATGATTTTCCTGCAATCCATCTTCGGCTATCTCGCCTTGTGCATCCTGTACAAATGGTCTGTCGATTGGTCTCAGTCCTCGATGGAGCCCCCTTCGCTCCTGAACATGCTCATTGCTATGTTTTTGGAGCCCGGTACGATCAAGCCGGAATTGAGGCTCTACCGTGGACAAGGAGTGGTGCAAACGGTGTTGCTGCTATTGGCAGGAGTTTGTGTGCCTTGGTTGCTGATTACGAAACCGTACATCGCTTGGAAAGAGATGAAACGCATCCATAATCAAGGGTACAGTGGATTGGTTGATACTGCGAGAGAGGAAACCGATGATGTCCTCGAGGCTGAAGAAGAGGGCAATGAAAGGGCCATTGCTGAAGATGCCGATGAGGAACATGTGCGAACCCCTTTTACAATTTTTTTTTCTATTGTCGTGCTTTTTCTTTCATCTGACAACTCGCTTTGTCTTAGGAACAACACGACTTTGGGGAAGTCGTGATTCATCAGGTAATTCATACGATCGAATTTTGTCTGGGGTGCATTTCGCATACAGCATCCTACCTGCGCCTCTGGGCGCTCTCGCTTGCGCATGCACAACTGTCCGAGGTGCTGTGGTCGATGACAGTTGAGGAGTTTCTGTCGCCGGCATCCTTGTTTGGCTGGGTGGGTTTGATCCTGATGGGCTTGTTCTGGTTCTCTGCAACGATTTTCATTTTGTGCATCATGGAGGTATTGTTCCCTTCTTTGGTTGTGTTGTGTGTAGCCTGGTGTTGAACATTGCCGGTAGGGGTTATCGGCATTTTTGCATGCGCTCCGTCTGCATTGGGTCGAAGCGAACAGCAAGCACTTTGAAGGCGGTGGACATGTAAGCTCGCGATATGTTCTTATCTATCATTGATTGCTGATCCTGATGCGCCCCCTAGGCATTCACACCGTTGACATTTACCGACCACGAATTGAAAGAGTAGTCCGCGCTATCACATATGTAGTAGCTAGGCTCGGTATACCAGCGTGTTTTATGTCTCCAGGGGACGACGGGGCGGCGCTTACCCCGCATTTCAGGCGCCACCGCGCGTCACGGGGCTGATCACATTGCTCCGTTCGGAACGTGTGCAATTTTTTAAACTCCGCTTCAGGGGATTAAAAACTTGTAAAGTAAAATTGCAAGACTCCCTCCTTACCCTCACCCTTTTTTTTCTTCTCCCCTCTCCGCTTAGAGGTAAATGAGTTCGCCGTCGCCTCGTTGAAACCTGCACACTGACAAGCGAGCCTCTAGGCATTTTTGCCACCGTAGATATAGAGCGTACTTTGTTTCTTGCCAGCCTTCGTCTGCCCAGTAACGACATAGACATCTACCATACTTTCCTCAAAGGTGCGTCGTCTTCTCGTTCTTTATCGCATCGAATCGTCTAATTTTCTCTTTCAGATACCAGAAATGCCTGCTGTTACCGCCTCAGCCCCCGCAACTATCTCCCCTGCCGCCCTCAAGGCTGCCGTTAACGCCCCCGTTGATGGCCAAATCGACGTCGCGGCGCTCTTCGTCGCAGACAAGTCTGCCCGCGAAGTTGCAGCCCAGTCTCTGGCTGCCGTCGCTAAAAAAGAAGGCCCTTCGGCTCTCCAATCCGTCGGATTCGCCGAAGCCTTCATCAAGGCACTCGCCGACAAAAAATCGCCCGCTGCTCGCGAGGGCGCTGCTGATGCTATTTCACTCATCGTTAAGTCTGGCTCCATCACGGCACTCGAGCCTATCTTCATCGAATCTGGCATCTACAATGCCCTCATCGAGACTTTTGCCGACAAGATGCCCGCTGTCAGGACCGCTGCCGTCGAGGCGGTTCGGGAATACGTTACCTCTATGAACCCATGGGCCTGCGGCCTTATCCTCCCTGCCCTCCTTCACCAAATTAAAACTGCCGGGAAATGGCAGATCAAAACGGGCTCGCTTGTCATCCTCAACCAGCTCGTCATCAGCGCACCTGTACAAACCGCCCGGCTTATGCCCGAGATTGTCCCCGTCCTCGCCGAGGCCATTTGGGACACCAAGGCCGACGTGAAGAAGGCCGCACGCGATTCGCTTACGAAGGCCACCGCTCTGGTGTCCAACAAGGACATTGAACGCTTTATTCCGGCTCTTATTAAGGCTCTCATTAATCCCGTTGAGGAGGTGCCTAATACCATCGCCCTCCTCTCGGCTACCACATTCGTTTCAGAAGTAGACTCGCCAACCCTTTCCCTCATGGTTCCTCTTTTGTCTCGCGGTCTCTCCGAGAAGCTCACCGCCACCAAGCGTAAAGTCGCAGTGTATGTCCTCTTGTCATCAGCTTATCGGCATGGCAACTAATGACTTATTTTCAGTATCGCTGACAACATGGCTAAACTCGTCGACTCCCCGGTCACCGTCCGACCCTTCCTGCCAAAGCTGCTCCCTGGCCTTATTAAGGTTGAGCAGACCATCGGTGACCCTGAGGCCCGTGGTGTCGTCAACAAGGCCATCGCCACCCTCCGTCAAGTTGGCGAGGTCCCCGAGGGCGATGCCTCTGATCTCCCTCCTCTCAAGCAGGCTGAGGGCAGCGCGTTGGCCACTTCCCTCGTCGCTATTTACAAGAAACTTGGCGCCGATATTTCCGTTGCACACATCGCAACCATTTACGCTTCCCAACTCGCTGCGAGCCTCGTCAACGCCAAGAACTTCGAGGTTCC
Source organism: Tricholomella constricta (assembly GCA_013368375.1). Classification (NCBI taxonomy): domain Eukaryota; kingdom Fungi; phylum Basidiomycota; class Agaricomycetes; order Agaricales; family Lyophyllaceae; genus Tricholomella; species Tricholomella constricta. The sequence continues at coordinate 1,565,290 of JAACJP010000002.1, read as the reverse complement.
CCAGTGGGATGTGCTTGCCCCCTACCTCGCCTTCGTCTCTGCCACCCCTGAGCCCGTCACCGTCGCCCGCGAGTGGGTCGTTCGCTCCGCGACTGAGGGTCTTGAGGACGAGGAGGCCCTTGAGGACGAGGAGGAAGGCGAAGACCTTTGCAACTGCCAGTTCTCTCTGGCTTACGGTGCTAAGATCCTCCTCAACACTGCCACTCTCCGTCTCAAGCGTGGCCACCGCTACGGTTTGTGCGGTAAGAACGGTACCGGAAAGTCAACTCTGATGAGGGCAATCACCAACGGGTACGTCCATTTCGTCATCGCAATCCTGCAGGGTTACTGATTCCTGTCCCTGAAGACAAGTTGAAGGCTTCCCTTCCCCTGACGAGGTCCGCACCTTCTACGTCGAGCACGACATCGATGGCAGCGTTGAAGAGATCTCCGTCCTTGAGTTTATCGTCTCCGACGACCGCATCCAGGCCAACAAGGAAGAGATTATTGAGACCCTCGCCTCCGTCGGTTTCTCAGATGAGCGTCAGGCTCAGTCTATTGGCAGCCTTTCTGGTGGTTGGAAAATGAAGCTTGCTCTCGCTCGTGCCATGTTGTTCAAGGCTGATATTCTGCTTCTCGACGAGCCCACTAACCATTTGGACGTCGTCAACGTCGCCTGGTTGGAGAACTACCTGACAAACCTCAAGACTTGCACCTCCAGTACGTATTAACAATAATATACTTCGTCGTTCATGGGCTTATCGATGTCGTCTAGTCATTGTCTCGCACGACTCCAGCTTCCTGAACAACACCATCACCGACGTTCTCCACTTGAACCGCTTCAAGCTGCGCAGGTACCGCGGTAACCTTGAGAAGTTCGTCGCTCAGGTTCCCGAGGCCAAGTCCTACTACACTCTTGAGGCTGCGGAGGACTACAGGTTCAAGCTCCCCGACCCACCTCTTCTTGAGGGTGTCAAGACGAAAGAGAAGAGTTTGCTCAAGATGTTAGTCTCTCCATACTCGCTTTCCATCTATCGCTTTCTGACAATATCTACAGGCGCAAAGTCGGCTTCCAGTACCCGACCCAGCTCGTCCAGCAGCTCTACGACATCACCCTCCAAGTTTCCCTGTCTTCCCGTGTTGCCGTTCTTGGGCCCAACGGTTCTGGCAAGTCGACCCTCGTCAAGCTTCTCATCGGCGACATGGAGCCCAACAAGGGTGGTGAGACCTGGAAGCACCCCAACTTGGTCATCGGCTACGTAGCACAGCACGCCTTCCACCACATCGATCACCACCTCGACAAGACCCCTCTCGAATACATGCTCTGGCGTTACCAAACTGGTGAGGATCTCGAGGAGATGATGAAGGCATCCCGCCAGATCTCCGAGGAGGAAATGCAGAAGATGAAGGATGGATCTATCGTCGTCGTCGAGGGCCAGAAGAGGATCATCGAGGAGATCGTCGGCCGCAAGAAGCTCAAGCAGTCGTACGAGTATGAGGTCTCATTCAAGGCCCTCTCTTCGTCTGAGAACATCTGGCTGCCCCGTGACGACCTCCTCAAGCGTGGTTACGAGAAGGTTCATCATCCCTTTCTTTCACATCGGTGTCTCGTATACTAAACAAATTGTCTCCGTTTACAGAAAGTCCTCGAAGTCGACACCCGCGAGGCCCAGCGCCTTGGTCTTCTCCGTCCCCTCGTCCGTCGGGAGATTGAGAAGCACTTCGCCGACTTTGGCCTCGAGCCCGAGTTCGTCTCCCACAACACCATGCGCGGTCTGTCCGGTGGTCAAAAGGTCAAGATCGTCCTCGGTGCCGCGACATGGCGTCGTCCACACATCATCTGCTTGGATGAGCCTACCAGTGTGTTGCCTTCTTTTTCACCCGTTTGAAACGTACTGACTTCGCGACAGACTACCTCGATCGTGAGTCGCTCGCTGCGCTCATCGATGCCCTCAAAGTCTTTGAGGGCGGTGTGCTCATTATCACGCACAACCGTGACTTCTCCGAGTCCCTCTGCAAGGAAGTCTGGGCCATGCGCGACGGTCGCTTGGAGGCTTCCGGCCACAACTGGGTTGAGGGCCAGGGATCCGGTCCCCGCATTGACAAGAACGACGGCGAGGATGACGCGATGTACGATGCTATGGGCAACAAGGTCGACAACAAGAAGCAGAAGAAGCTTACGTCGTCCGAGGCACGAAAAGTTCGTCGCTCTTTCTTTTATATGCAGCGTTTTCCGTACTGACTGGACGCGTTTTTTTGCAGCTCAAGAAGGAGCGTATGGCGCGCAAGAAGCGTGGTGAGGAGGTCACCGACGACGAGCTCTAAGTTATCGCTGCTTGTCTCTCTTCCCTTCTCCCCATTGCTTTTTACATCATTCCCATCGTACATCCGCCCTGTCCTGTCCTGTTCATATGGTTTCAGTCTTGTGTTTGTGTGCCACGTCTAGAGTTTTTCTATCTGTTGTTGTCTGTACTCTCGTATAATCCCTTTGTTACATATCCCACGCGTCAATTCACGATTCTACTTCACGATTCATATCCATGTGCTCTGACCACGGCCCCACGACGTCAAATCATGCAAAAACTCCGCCTCAGGTCAAGCGAAAGCTTGCCGCTGATCACATCACCTCAAATTCTAATCTAATCTCACTGTCATTTTTTCGCCATATCAGCTTCGTTTAGATAACAAGGCCTGGCAGGTGACGCCCACTCCGACCATCGCCTTGTGCAAAGTGAAGTTTTACCCGTTCCGTGGAACTTTGGACGTGGAGGCGTTACGCTGATACTGAGTATGCTTTCTCCTGCTCGTCGAACGCAAACATCCAGCTGATTACTCTCCAGTGTATCATGTCATGGCCCGTCGAAACATGTGGTGAAGACTCCCCACCTACCAAGGCTCTGGTATTCCAGAAGACAATTTACAGGCCTCCAAGGCTAAGATACCGCGCAAGTCGCTTCAAGCGTCGCTACAGCGTACAACCCCTTCACACGCACGATTACGACGAGTACTTTCCTTGCTCTGACGATAAACCAGAGGACGAATCGTTGACAAAATCAGAGGAGTCGTGTCAGTACGATACTGCTGGGCCCAATGGAGGTGAGGCGCCTAGCCTCGATTCTGCGCGTGGCCAATGTGGCTGATACGCGAATGCACAGCTGTGATAGCCTCAAACGCGCGTCCCCCTCGTGTCGTGCTTCTCGATCTACCAACAGAGATACTAGAGCATATTGCGGCTTCGTTACGCGATCCCGTTCCAGTGCTGGAGGCTGCAAGTCGTTACATCCATGATCGATACTCGGACTTCTCCTGGGCGCGTTTCGTACTCAGTGTCTTCTCGAAAGTGTGCTCCACATTGAGAGGAACGGTAGAACGAATACTATATCGGGATGTGCAACTGGACTTCACCGGGTGGAAGGGCCGGAAGCATACAAAGTGGCCTGCAGCTAGTCTGGCATTGCTGCTGCGAACCCTCGAGTCGCGTCCAGAACTCGGCCGCTTTATCTGTACTGCAGCCCTCGATTATCCTCTCTCCAGCAAATCCGAAGCGCTCGATAGAGGCTTACGGCGATTTCTGGAGCTCTCCCCAAATATCAAAACTCTATTCCTCGGCCAATGTCCACTCGTGCTCTGGGACGTCCCTATGCTCAAGACGGTGACATTTGCCACGACGTTTGCACCGGGCATCTTGCCTTCTATCCTGAGCCACTTCCCAAGCCTCCAGAATCTCTATCTCCGCGACTGTCAGATCATGAGCTTTTCTTTGAACCTTCCCCATCATCGTTTGAAGATGATCCGACTGGACAGCAACCACGAACATGCGGCAGCACACATTTCCCGCGCGCTAATCTTATGCTCTGGCTCCGTACTCCATCTGGATATCCGATTCATGGGTGGGCTGCTCTATCCCGCTCCAAATTTCACGCCAAGGGTTCGGAATCTCGGGATGGCCCCTTCGATACGCCTTCACAGCTTGCGGCTTGACAACATCAGCGTCTTCAGTCATCTCGACAGCGCCTTTATCCAGGTCCTACAGAGTCTTCCAGCGCTGAAGCGCCTCCATGTTTCCCATCACAGTTGCTTCTCACCAAATGCCTTTACCGAATTGCCATCAACACTCATCAAACTCACCGCATCCGACTACTATGGCTATTGGGAGCGGCGGCCTGTGGATGCGGAATCCGAGGGAAAAAGCTCCGCGTTTATGGCGGCGTTGGCGATTTCCATATCGATGTCGACCCGCAAAATCAGTCATGTCGTTGCTTCGCCGGGGGGCGGTGCTCATCATTCTCTCGGGCACATACAGAGGGCATGCGAACTTGAAAATGTAAAATATAAAGAAGTTGAAGGCATCGAAGCTTTCATCGAGGTCAACTGTGAGTACTCTTTTCTTCCGCGTTTTTCCGCAATTCAAGCCCCTTGTCAGTTCTGAAGCTTTAGGATGCCCTGAAGCCCTGTTCTTTGTGAAGATTTCATCATCATTTGTTGTATCATGTGGACAATGCTTCCACCTGTCTGTTGTCATACTCAAGGCTTGGGTCACCTGGATTGATATACCTCGCAATAATCTGTACTCGATTCAAAGGAATTTATTATCATAAGAGTTCAACCGCGGCTGCGACCACGGGGCTGGCAAAGATCTTAAACGGCGCCTTTTCACAACGATCTAAACGGGGCCGCCAGATGTTTGTTGATATTCGCCGTTCAAGGTTGTCGCTAAAAGGTCAGTGACGGGATTTGTTGCAAATTTGCTTCTTGTTTAGGCTCAACTCATCCCCCTCACATGTAAAAAGTGGGATGTCCACAGGCGGACGGTCTCGGTATGTGACTAGCTTCTTCTTCTATGGGTGAAGGCTTGTGATTCGATCGAAGAACGAAACTCGGGCCTTTCAAGTATTCGAGCAGGGTTTCACTCCAAGCGACGCATCACGGGTGCCCATGATAAGTTAATCGGGTGTACGACTTCAACGTCTTCCTGCAACTGAACACTTCCAGATTTGCTATCTTGCGGATGAGAAGTCTGTCCACCAATTCAGGCGCACCTGGCTCTCTGATTTCTCGTACTGGCAACATAAGACCGCCTATGTCCTGATCGATAATCACTGGCATGGCACTGTCGAAGTGATGTGTCTCCCGCTGGAAGTTCAACGTTCACCTCCACTCTTGCACGAAATTGACGTCAGTGGAGGTCCCTTATTCCTGCGCCAATGCTTCATTTTACCTGGGCCTCTAAATGCACTGTCTTTCTCAAAGCTCTAAGTGAAACTAGGTATAAGGCATTTGGCTTTCACGGCCCGTCTCAAAATACCGATTGGAATTGGTGTCCTACGCTCTTCTCTGTAATCTCAGGACAAGAATCATTATGTTCTGTGCTTCGTCCTCTATGTCGCCGGCTACTACTTCTTCGTAAGTCAAACCTCCATCTACTCGATTCAATCGTGACCTCAAGCTTTCAATTTTAATTAAATTGAGTCAAATGAATTCTCTTAAGGTTGGGTAGTTCAATCGGACAGGAAAACGATATCGAGGCCACTTTGACACCTGGCAAACCGACGAGATTGTCGAACTTGCAGCGGAACTCAACATCAGACCATCTTTTCCTACCCCATCCATTCTCGGTACCCGCATCGCAACGAAGGAGTCCTCTGGTATTATCAAAGTCCCAAAAAGTTTGACCTCAAGTTATGGCATGCATCGTGTCGAGTCCGTGGTCCAAGAGGGCACCCCATACCATCGGGACATGCCTGTCCATCTCCTCACCTACCTTTCAACTGCATGCCTCAGTGTTTATGAGTACCTTCGACAACATCAGCAAACGGCGCACGCTGTTGTTCCAATCCATACTTCTGCTGAATACAAGCTCTTCAATGAGCTTTTGGCTACCGACGAGTTCGCTGTCCAATCCTTACGTGCCCCCGTCGCAAGCCAGACAGCAAAATCGATCGATTTCGAAAAATTTGCCCTTCGATGGAATCAAGTTGTACACGAACGGCCTAGTGTCCAGCTCTTCTACAAAATCCCTCAGCAGCTCGAATGCCATCACAAAGTGTGAGCAGCATATCGGGCTGAAAAAGCAACTTTTTCAAATAGTGTCCAGGAGCGGAAGCAGATAATCAACATACTGGATGATCCAGGTCGACGGTCTCGTGTATTGCCACCGCTCGTACTTCCAGAACCAGAACTGCAGCAGCCATCTTCTGCGGTCAAAGTCTCGCGGGAGAGCAAGGGCAAGGCGCGGGTAAAGAACGGGAAATATGACGTTCCGGACTCACGCTGACCGACAGCAAATTACTACAGCCTCCCAATCGACTGCTGCGGCACCAGCTACACTCCGAGCCCTTCCCAATCCAAGTATCCCAGCACCAGAAGCGCCGCTCATGTCCAAGTGGAGGCAGAAATGCATGAGGCAGCGCAATCCTTCCCATCATCCGTCAGCCAGCAAAGTATGCGAGGATCGAGTCTTCTTTCTATACCCGTGCTAGCTTGTAGCAGTGTCGTAGACGAAGCGTCCTCAAGTAACGAAAATTCGAGTGGACTAAGAAAGAGACGCGCGAAACGGTGCGCGTCGTGCCGCAATCATGGATGTAGTCGGGCAGATACCTGCAAAGGGTCAGGTGGAGCAAAATTCTGCTCGTGTACTGGGCATGGTGGTCCAACGAATCCACGGAAGAGACAAAAAGTCCTCTGAAAAGATGAATAGCACACATTAGTACACTTCGTAATATAGAAGAAATGAAAATTGCACCTTTGAATCAAGGGTGAGCCATCTTAGTGAATTTGGTCCAGGTTGGCCTCTTGTTATGATTCCAAGAACCTAGGGGGTGAAGAAAAGATACATTGTATAAGAAAAAAGAGCCTCAGAAGTGTTGTCGTGTCATCAGGAGGTCGCGATGGGTCGTCGATGGCAGAGACGACGAGAGCTGGAGATGTGCGAAGTGTGTGTGACGCGAAACACGCTGACCTAAGCAGCCTAGCGCCCGCGCCTAACACTGACATGAGTCTAACTTCGGGTTCGTCGCTCACCATGGAACCTCTACGCAAACTGCGAGACCTCATTGCCAAGGTTGATTACAACAATCTCACGAAGCAGGATCATCGTGAGATCTATCGTACGTGCCAACGACGCACTCTTGGCTCGAGTTGAGCTCATCTTTGTCCATGACAGAATATATCGAACGCGAGGTTCTTTCGCCAAAATCTCCCATTATAAAACAAGTTCCTCCTCTCGAGCTCATAGTATACTCCATTCAGAACATTCTACTCCCAAAACTGGCCACTCGACGAATCCCGGACCTTCTTGACTTACTTGCCACGGTCGAGTTCTATCGCAAGCGCACCATGGATCATGCCCGCGACGCAATTGTGTGGAACGACTACTACAAGAATGAAAAGACAATTATTACCCTGACCGCTGAAGAAGAGGGCTTTCTTAAGAATCTGGAAAAACAGGAGAAATCACTACGAGAGATGTACATCGTGATTCTCACCGTCAGTTGTGAACTAGTGAGCAATTTGCCATATCTGACGTATCAAAATATCTTTATATATGCCTTGTGCGCTTTTAGGATATGTATCTACTGTGGACGGCATCACCTCCTTCAATGACAGATTTCTTGATACGTTTCAACGAATATTTCCCCTTTTTGAATGATCACTGTGAGAGGGTGTCACCTCGCCTTTTTCACTCTGATCTTTCCACAACAGAAATTGCCCAGCTGGAGGATGTTGGTCTCAAATGTTGCGATACTGCTCAAGGCACCGTGGCTTGGGCGATGGAGTATGCAGGAGAAGGGTGGGCGGTTTCGTTTTGTCTGAATTACTTTCTTATGGAACCAGCTCGCTAGCCAAACCATTCACCATGCTTTTCGAATGGAAGATTTCAAGGAAGCCTTTCCCCGGCCATGCGGGGATAATCACTTGCAAGAAATGATCACTTACTTCGCTGACCATGTAATGTCAGCAGCGAAGAAAATTCAGGAAATCTTCGGTGACTCTTGACGTGAGATGGGGAGAGTTTGGGCGAAGCCTCGGAATGACTCCTGTTCTATAACCAGCGATAGCCCAAAATCTATGTAAGTGTTGACTTCATCTCTGCGTCAGTCCCACTCTATCTTCCTCAAATACTCTCTGATTTTCGAGACATAGTTATCCGTGATCTCATGTCCAACCCCCGTGGCAACCTTAAGAATGATCTCATTCAGCCCCGTGGATCCCAGAATATCGACGTAAACCAGAGCAGTGAAAAGAAACTAATATGAGGGAAGCACGGTCTATGATGCAGCTGTAAGCCTCGATGTGCACCACAAGGCGAATCCCTGCCGTGGTTTTTTTACACGCGGTGTGAGCCAGACTTTCTAACACTGCCGCGTTCCAGTGGGGGTACGCGCCCGCAAAAAACATCCACGTCGCGGACATTGCGGAGGAGACCCGCATGCTACCAATAATCATTTCTAAGCTGTTTGTGCAGGCAGGCATGGTGTCATTGACCCGGTATCCGACGGTCGAACAACGGCTGCACATACGGGGGGAGTGAGTGGGAGTGCGCATGTCTCGAATGTGGGATCGAAGAACGTCTAGTTCCAGAACCTTGGGTGCGCTGCGGCGACGTTGGCGGAGATACGTATCATAGAGACGATTTTATCTTCCAGTATTGTCGTCTTGAGGCTGAAATGAGCAGTCAGGGTCTTAGTCCCGAAGTCCTACACCTTCTGAATAACAATAACGATGAACTATGATTGAAAGTTATTAAAAATACAACGTGTTCATAAATTCGATTCAATGGCGGACGGTCAATTGGACTTCCTGTCCACTGGCGAGGAAGAAAGGATATCGATCACCTCCCAGCTCGTGTGCTGCAGTTCTCCAGATACCCGCCTGACAACTTTATCCTCCTGCAGCTTCTTCAGATGCAAATCTACGCTGTGGGCAGCGGGGAGCCACAAGGATTCAGGGTACGCTGCGTACATGGTCGTGACGATCGTCCAAGTCGTCCAACGTGGGGGCGCATCATCCGAGTCCCCATTACGAGGAGGTGGACTGTTCAGCACTTTAAGAATCTGTGCCTCGCGCTCAAGACGGTGTTGAATATATCCGCTGATCATCTCTTTCCCTTTGGGAATGACTGGGCCGTGTCCCGGATAGAGGGAAGTGTACCCTTCCCCTTCGCTGAAGTTCAGCATCCTGTTCAAACTCTTTAAATATGCGGAAAGATCCTCGAACACTGCTGTCCCTTGGCCGAGAACCGTGTCGGCGGTGTACAGTGCCCGATCTTGTGGAACATGGAGGCAGATGGAGTCGGAGGTGTGGCCAGGTGTATGGAGAACACGTAGGCCGGATGCTGCGAAGGTTTGGAAATCGTGGAGGTCGTGTAAAGGGTTACCAGATGGACTAGGGGTGAATGCATTGGCCGGTAAGGAACTGATTATCGACGGAAGGGTATTCGTTGCGCCAAAAGCTATGACAGGCTCGTCAGAGTTTTGCGGGAGTTTGTGTAGACGCGGAGGCTTGAATGGAAGGGAGGGATTTCGCTCGTCCCATAATCGACGTAGGAGGGATAAGACGGATGGCAGACCTCCAACATGATCGGGGTGCCAATGAGAAATGATGATGTCAGAAACATCGGGCTCGTTGGGGTTCGAAGGTTTGGCAGTCTCTCGCAGGGCAGAATCTAGAACAGATATGTACTCATCACGACCTTCGGCGGTGTCGATGAGTATGTATGGATTCTGTTTGCCAATGAGGTAGGTATTGGTGCCTGCTCAGGAGGTATACATAAACCGTTATAGTCACGGCAAGTAAAGGGCATACCCTGCAGAGTAAACTTTCCCGGATTCTGCAAAGCTTGTCATAAAACGCGTCAACAAGGCCTGACGGGTGAACATACCTGGCCAAGGACCCTTACGACATGATCGCTTAACTGCGTCGAGGTCAGATCGATGGTTCCATAGCCTGGCAGTTCGTTTACTCACCCGAGAGACTGAAGGCAGTACTTCAAGCTGGTCCATAATACTCCTCTCAAGATCTGTCGTTATGAAGGATGTGGTATTGGAATGAGGAGAATGAATCCTTGCGGAAGACACAATATTGCTCATGTGATCTCGGAGCCTGCGAGACAGCGAACCGGTCAGGGCAGGCGAAAATCTTAGCATCGTGTCATTTTATTTGCTGAGTTTCTCCATAGCAGATACGAGCTTCCGGCTGTACGATATCCGGGAAGGTTAGAGAGGGAGGCTGCAGGACAGAGAACCAACGACAACAAGCGAGAATTGAAAGTGTACAAACAGAGACAAGCACCATCGTCAACTGTTCCAACAGCGAGGACAAGTATTTTAACATGTCGGCTGCAGTACTGACCTCCCCAATGGACACTGACGGTCCTCATCACAAGAGGAAAAGGTCAGTACGCAACTTCCATGTATGCCAGTTTATCTCTGACTCAGCCATCATAGGTCTCGCTCTCCGTCACCCAAGGACGACGACGGGGCACCGCCTTCAACTCGCAGAAGGTCCTACTCACCTCCTGGGAGAGGGCTTGTTGACCTACCAAGAGTCAATGACGCTGACCCCTTTCGTCGGGCGGAACGAGAGCGCCAGCTTGCAGCGCGCGTTGCGGCGATGGAACTCGAAAAGCCCGACAAACCAAAAGACAAGGAGTTTGACGCTCAGGCCGAGTTTGCGAAGCTAGTGGGGTCAAGGTCTGGGGGTGTCTATATGCCCCCTGCACGTTTGCGAGCCCTTCAGCAAGCTGCCTCCAGTGACAAGAGCAGTCCAGAATACCAACGCCTTTCGTGGGACGCTCTTCGCAAATCCATAACTGGTATTGTCAATCGTGTCAACATTGTCAATATCAAGCAGGTTGTCCCCGAGTTGTTCGCAGAGAATCTTATCCGTGGTCGAGGCTTATTTGCGAGGAGCGTCATGAAAGCGCAAGCGGCCAGTTTGCCCTTTACCCCCGTATTCGCTGCACTAGTGGCCATCATCAACACAAAATTGCCCCAAGTCGGTGAACTTGTGCTTACGCGGCTCATCAGCCAGTTCCGACGTTCATTCAAGCGAAATGACAAGGTGCGTCGCAGAGTCTCGGACCGAGCTCCTACTAAATATCGTGGCTTAGATCGTTTGTCACTCCACGACCACATTCATTGGCCATCTCGTCAACCAAGCTGTCGCACACGAACTTATCGCACTCCAAATTCTCATGCTTCTGCTCGAACACCCCACGGATGATTCCATCGAAATTGCGGTAGGCTTCATGCGCGAAGTCGGCGCTTTCCTCACCGAAAACTGTCCAAAAGCTTGCACGATCGTATTTGAGCGTTTCCGCGCTGTGCTGAACGAAGGCACCATCAGCCACCGTGTGCAGTACATGATTGAAGTCCTGATGCAAGTTCGGAAAGACAAGTTCAAGGACAACCCAATCTTGCCTGAAGGTCTAGACTTGGTCGACGAGGACGAACAGATCACGCATCAAATTCAACTCGAGGAAGAGCTTCAAGTCCAAGAAGGGTTGAGTGCGTCTTAGTTTCTAGTTCTTTCTTCTTCTATAGCTCATGCACTGTTGATGTTCAGATATTTTCAAATTTGATCCTGATTACCTGCAAAATGAGGAAAAGTACAAGATCATCAAGGCTGAAATCCTTGGCGAAGACTCTGATGAAGAATCTGGGTCGGAGGAGGAATCCAGTGAAGATGATGAGGACGAAGGTACGTTTCTTTTGTGTGCACCCACTGTCCTTTCCTTGACGTTTTCCCCATAGTCGTAGAATCTAAAGAAGGCATTGAGGATCGTACGGAGACTAACCTGGTCAACCTCCGTCGTGTGATCTACCTTACGATCATGAATGCTTTGAACTACGAAGAAGCTGTCCACAAATTGCTCAAGGTTCAGATGGAGGAAGGCCAAGAGGTACGTGGCAAGTCAAGTATCCGTTCAGAAAAATACTAAACTAGAATTTCTAGATCGAGATGGTGAACATGATCATCGAGTGTTGCTCTCAAGAGCGGTCCTATTCTACTTTTTACGGGCTTATCGGAGAGCGTTTCAGCAAGCTCAGCCGTGTTTGGACGGACTCCTTCGAGGCTGCATTCGGCAACTATTACACCACTATCCATCGATATGAGACGAATCGTCTACGGAACATCGCGCGCTTCTTCGGCCATCTCTTCGCCACCGACTCTCTTTCATGGATGGTTTTCGAATGTGTGAAGATCAATGAGGATGATACCACATCTAGCAGCCGTATCTTCATCAAAATTCTCATGAACGAGATGATGGAAAGCATGGGGTTGAAGACTTTGGCAGAGAGGTTCAAGGACCCGGAAATTAAACGCGGATGCGAGGGTATGTTCCCTACGGACGTCCCTAAGAACACCAGGTTCGCCATCAACTACTTCACCAGTATCGGGCTGGGTATCATCACCGAAGACATGAGAGAGTATCTGAAGGTGAATCCCACTTTTCTTTCTGTGTCAGAAATTGGCTTTATTCAATCTTCGTTTTTAGAATGCACCGAGGCTTATCATGGAGCAACGTCGCGCTATGCTCGAGGCCGAGTCGTCCTCCTCAGATTCAGACTCTTCGGATTCGGATTCTTCGTCGGACAGCGATTCGGACTCAGGATCTGACTCTGACTCCGAATCTGACGTGTCCTCACGCGGTCCCCGGCGTCGGCGTTCTTCCACTCCACCTCGTCGTCGAGGTCGCGACTACTCTAGGTCCCCACCTCCCCGCCGCAGAGATAAATCGAGGTCGCCGCCACCCCGCCGTAGGGATGATTCTAGGTCGCCGCCACCCCGCCGTAGGGACGACTCTAGGTCACCACCTCCGCGCCGGAGGGATGATTCCAAGCGTCGACCATCACCCCCACCCCGTCGGCGCTCGCCTTCGCCCCTTCGTCCCAGATACGAGGCCGACCACGGCCGGGACCGCAAGCCGGATATCTCCTCTCGCATGGACTCGCCGCACACATCCCGTCGATTGAACGGCGGCCCTCCGCCGCCACGTGATGATGCAGTCTTGGACCGACGGGCACCTGCGGTATTAGGAAGGCACCCTGGGCGTTTGAGATCAGGAGAGCGATCACCGCCTCCGCATCTGGGCAGGGCCTCGCATCGATCAAGGTCGCCACCGGGACGGGGAGACGACAAGAGGGGTGGTTCAAGGGAACGTGGTGGATACAGGGATCGAGAGAGGGAGCAAAAAAGGTCGCCACCGCCGCCTCGAAGGGATGATAGGGACCGTAGAGAAACGGACAAGGATCGGCAAAGGGATCGGGGATATGAACGTCGACGATAATGGATAATAGGTCGGCAAGCATATCAAAGTGAAGCTGTTTCATTTCTTGATTATCTCAAGGTGTGCTACTATTCCTTCACGTGTAAAAAAGAAAAAATCGAGTTCTGCGACGACAGTTTGGAAAGAGTCGCCGCGTCAAGTATGCTACAATGCGCTATATAATCCTTGGTGTTGAGTTGTTTCATAGCACCTTGGTTTCGTCTCCCGCTTCCGTCACCATTCGCCCAAGGCCGGATCACAACATGGTCGGAACAGTTGTGACAATAATCAAATGAAAATCTTGCGACACATGTTCAGCATAAAGCTCCATGATCATGGTTAGACTACAACCTAGTCCTTTCAGATACAAACGAAGCGGCGATTCTCTCACCGTCTAGAGTCCCGAAAAGTTCACGCGCGATCCTTGTAAAGACACATGCACTGCGTCGGATTTCCTGGCGTTTCAGGTCACAGATATGATGATTTACCGCACGCGCTTAATCCATGTTGCTAGGCGCCCTTGATCTTGGAACGGTCACCGTTGGCGCATTGCTGTTCACTGATGTATGTCGGAGTCTAATCGGTATGTCATAAAAGCGAGAGGAAGATTATCATACGCCTCAGCAATTTTCAATTGTTCCCCCGAAACATTTGGCTGGCCCAGTGGTACGCCTTTATCGTCACTTCTTCCCGCTGCTTGGAACTGACCAAGGCTCTCTTCATCCTGGAATGTAGTTTTGCTCATTCTAAAAAAGACCGACTTATTTACGATCCCATCATGATCATCTTCACTGCGCCCTTCGTTGCTCTTGTCCTAGTCTTAACTACAGGTGTATCTGGAGCGTATATTCCGTGAGTGTTTTCGTCAATTACGGATAAGATATAGCCTGTTCTCATTAAAAGAGGTGGCGCCAGTGACATTGAGCCCCGAGCCATTGGTGGACGCGTTGTGGCTTCACTCGGGAGGACTGGGTTTAACGCCCTTAAGTCGTCTGCAAGGGTCACCACCCCACCGCTGAGGGTGACACAGCAGCAAGCGGGAGGGGTAACAGCGAAGCAAGTCACTACTGGCCTTGTAGCTGGCAAGTTGTTTGGCGGTAAAGTGAGTAACCCACCAAACAAACGAGTTATACGTTCTCTGACCGCACATGACGTGTTTAGGTCTTCGCCGGTGCTATGGTCGGATTGGGATCTCTAGGGGCGCAGGCGACAGATGACCGTGTCAATTCTCGGGATCTTGAAGCTCGAGCCCCGCCCGTATTGAGAGCTGGATTTCGTGCAGGTTCAACGATTCTTCGCACTGCTCGCCCAAATAATATTGCACGCCCCCTCGCGAGGATTATCACACCGGTTCCACCCCCAGTACAGCCTCCACCCAGTATGCTCGGGAGGCTTAAGGGTGTGGGGACTGTCTCGGCAATAGCAGTCAGTGATGTTCTTTCGCTTCGGGTAGCAATACTTGTTGACCATGTTTCGTTACAGCTCACCGCCGGAGCAGGCGAATATATGGGCGGGAAAAATATGGAATCCTTGCTGGAACAAGCTGAAAAGGACGGCAAAAAGAGACGCGAGCTCGATGGGGAGCTTCGGGCCCGTACTCCTCCTCTCAGAGCGGCTGGCCGTATAGTAAGGCCGGCGTTGCGCGCTGCCCGGACTGGGGTCGCAAGGAACCCTGCCAACGTCGCCCATGTAGTACCACCGGTGGTGCCTAATGCCAAGACCGGCAGCACCGTGTTGAAAAAGGCGACAACGGGTCTCACGATTGGCGTAGCCGCTGTAAGGATGTTCATTCGACTTTCATTCCGACGCGAGGTCCTGACGCGTGCATGTTAGGCTGCTGGTGGTTTTACAGAAGGCAACATTCAGAACATGCCGGCCGACCTCAAGCAACAGGCGGCCCTTGCTGAAAGCGTCAAGGGAACGATAATCAGTAAGCTTCCTGCTAATCCTTTCGGCGAGAAGAGGCAACACCTCGAGGACCTGGTAAATCGTGCTGGTAGTTCCGGTGTAAGTACTCTCCAACTCAAGGGCCTCTCGAAGCTTATCTCAGGTATTAGGAACATATTGAGCGACTGGTGGCGCGCCATATCTTAGCCATGTTACTCGAAGAGCTAGATTGATTCTGGTCACACTCCTGGACCTTGACGTGCCATGGCCGAATGCCTGAAGTCACGATAGGCAGTTCAGTGATAGATCAGTTGTATTAGCACAGATTAGCACGTTGATATGTCATTTCCTGGCAGGCGAGCTGCTACGGTCGCGCTCCTTCTTGAACATGCGTGAACTTGGCACGTTCCGAGTCCTTTCAATGATTGTGAAGGTCGACGTTATTATGGATACTTTGAACTACGAAACTGTTGAACGTGTGAAAGTGCGAAAACAAGTGTTCCAATACTTAGTATGCTACTTACTCTCAAAACGTGCCAACTTGCGTGCGCTCTACAGGTCGAGCATGATCATCCTTTGTCGCTCTCGAGGACGGTCCAGTCACACTCTGGAGCTTCATGGGATAGCGGTCCAGCAAACTCGACCACGATCTGCGAGATAGATACACCAACTCGGAGACGAAGGACCATCTACGCAAGATCGCGCGCTCCTTCGTCCAATCTCGCAACGGATTTCATATCATAGCTCGTAAAGCCTGGCGGAACCATACAACGACCCGGACCCAGCGATTACATCAAATCTGAGATGAGGAAAAACTGGTGCTCTACGATGATAGCTTTGAACGGACACTGTGTCTCCCTGGCAGCTACGTTACACTACACTCCCTATCCCTTATCCCTCAGTGATGTGCTGCCTCGTTCTCTTAATTTCTTGTCGCCTGCTTCGGCCTTCCTTACGTCTCATCGTTCACCCAAAGCGTGAGCGTCGGCCAGGACTCACAAGGTGAAAATCACCATCAGAACCTCGGTGAGCAAAAGCGGGGTCTCGGGGCTCGAAACTCGCCGCTGCAAGCTGGACTTCGTGCCGGTGCAACAGCTTTCCGCTCTGAAGCCCGCCAAAATAAAATTGTGCGCCCCTTGGCCAGGCCCGATGGGAATGCTCGCCACAGGCTCGCAACCGTAGGGGTTGTCAAAATAACAGGAGACAAAAATGTTCTCTCTCTTTGGAAGACACCGTTTATTGACCTTATTATCTCTGTTTCAGCTTATCGCCCAAGTAGTGGAACATTACGGCGAGAACATAATGGGGAAAATGTCCGCGAAACTCTAAAAAAAAACAATGGCCAAACGAGGCGCGAGCTCAGTGAGGAGCTATGGTCTGCAATTCTTATTTCCGTCCCCTCGGTCAAAGCGTTCGGCCGGGTTGTCCCTGTAATGCGCGCAACCCAACCCAGGACAGTAAGGAAATCAATGACGCCGCCCACTTACTGCCGGCCACAACACTCCAAAGGCCAGCAACTTGCTAAGAAAAGTGGGAACGAGTGCCGTTCTTGGCATCGCAGCTGTAAGCTTGGATATTCGCGCTCTTCTGCGACGTGAGGTCCCGATATAGAGTCCTGATATATGTATGTTATCAGGGGACTGGTGGCGTTGTAGAAGGCATGGTTCAGAAGATTACGCCTGTAACACCAGCGAAGCTTCGTAGAATCCCCACGGAAACAAAGATCAAGATAATTCCTAAGAGGGAATACTCATCTCGAAGAGGTGGTAACACGTGGCGGTGGATTCTTTCTACATGGCTATACAGTATGTATGCTCGGGACCGCTGCGGGTAATACATCCATCCATCCATCCAACAAGATCTCAAGGCCTTACTATATTAGGGGCAGGTTGAGAGACTCGTGGCGCCATCGTTGACATGTTGCTTGGAGAGCTAATATCATGATAGATTAAGTTGAAAGATAGAAGGCTTTTCAATTTTTTCACTCGAGAGCGCCACCCTCCACAGAACGAAAGAACAGTGACAAACGAGGGCTAAATAGCCTGAGTATCTCAGCAGTCCGCTGCTTTGACAACCACGAAAGCTCAAGTTACACATCCCTACATGACAAGTCGAGAATGAATTGCGCTTGGCATGGCGGGGAATTATATCGGACCGATCGGCGGAAGAATAATCTACATAGGACATCTCCACCAGCCCTGAGGCTGGCTGATATCCCGACTCGCCTGGTAAATCATTCCGCGCCCAGGGCTGCCCAGGGCTGAGGTTGCCGATTGCCCCGACCCCGATCATCATTTGCGTCCGCCATTGTGGGGTCGCCTTAATTCAGACCAAAGCCGGATAGTGTAGTGACCTCCGACCCCCCTCTGCTTCACTGTCTGTCTTCCAACAGGATCTTAGTATGATATGATTTGTTTCCACAACGTCCCACATCGCTGCTCCTGACGGCTTAGTAAAGCGTAGGTATGGATATTAAATATTGGAAAGGTAGTACGAACATGATACATGACATGAGTAGGACGTGTAGCACAGAAATGCAGTCTGCTATGGATACAAGTGACACGACTTACAAAGAACAAAAGGCATCAGGAAGATACCGACGGCGCTGAAAGACAAACAACGCCATATCCAGGAAAGAAGTTAACTATGAGCTAATTGAAATTCGACTTTGAGGGCGAGGTCACCTGAGCGGATGAAACACGATAAGTTAGCGGGACAACTCCTCGTTTCAAAATCGACCATGTGTACCAGATAATGGAGAATACGCCCTGAACGTTTGAAGGGCATGGGTGATAACATCCAATCCGTTGATGCAGGCGCTGATGATACTGCTGACATCTCCAGGATACGTGTCCACTTTCGCACTAGTCACAGCACGCGTGAACATCTCGGCAGCAGTCAACCAGCACACCTAGGGAAAGGACGACTCGAATTAGTCACTTGAACTGAAGTCCTCGATGATTTCGGGATTACGTACACTAATTATGGGATCCAAATGCTGCCAGTCGGCATCGGTCAATTGGCATATGAGCCTGACGATGGAATGTCCCGCCTTAAGCGCCCTGCCGTCAAAGAGCACATGGCGCTGGAGATGAATAAAAGAGGCGTAGACCAGCGTCTGTACCATGAAGTAATCGCGATCATATCGCAGGGTGGGGATCGTCGACGAGAAACACTGCAAGGCAGCTTCGGCGAAACTGTAGCTCCAGTCGGTCCGATTAGCACCTACAGCACAATCAGCCATCGCGCCACTGACACATGCTGTCTCGATCACACATACTGTTCCTTGATCGAGCCGTCAGCTCGTAGAGCGCGGCGGCTTTGGCTTTCAAAGCAGGAAAAAAAGGCTCCGGCCCTTCTGAAAAGTCCAAACCCTCAAAGAGCGTTTGTAGAGGTGGCTGAAGCAGCCCACTGCTTTGCTGATTAACAGTCAATGGGATTGTGGCGAAAATAGAAGTCCGCGCTTACCCAGTTGCTGCTCTCGCCCGTGGATGGCCAAGGAGTAAGAATGCGACACTGTGCGGTGTCCTTATCCGGCAACGCGAGAGGCAAACCATGGGCGACCGACCAGCAGCGGTCGACCATAAAGACCTGCCAGAAGGCAAAAATTCGGTCGTTCAGCTCTGTGTCGTCGCGTGGGGGGGAGATCGGTATAGGGGGAGCTTGGGGAGGGTATGCGCCAGGCATCGCGGTCGGAGTGCGTATTTGGTGCAGACCGAGACCGACGGCGAGTCGGATGGCGGAGAAGGTATGACGATAACCCTCCATGACGCGGTTATTCATGTACAGATAAACAGCGAGAAGCGATGAGGCTTGGACGATATCGGTTAATCGGTCCGAGCTGTCCAATGCCGCGTTGATCTCGTGCTGGGCTTGGACAAAAAATGCAGGCTCCATCTCCGAATAAAGTGGGGTGTGCGCGAAATGGCAGGCCAGGAGATACATTGCGTTGATCAGAGCAGGGTGTGGTTCGCTTTGGTTTTGCGAGCAGTCGAGGAAACGGTCCATGTTGGCGTAAAACCAGCATTGGTGCCTGTGGGTCATGAAGACGTCCAGCCTGGATAGATGAAACAGATAGGGTCAATATGTGATGCGAATGCATCGGCGCCTGAACTCTCACAGATACTGCTTCGCTCGAGGAGGAAGGGAAATCCTCGGGTCCTGATGTGACGGTTCCCCAAGGACCGAGTTGGGAGTCGAACTAGGGGCGCTGTTATCCGAGTGCAGCCCAAAAAGTTCACCATCTTGGAAGGGAATGGACTGCTTGGCGGAACCAGAATCAGACGGCGGCGGTGAAGGTGTTGTTGAGACTGAGGCAAAGTTGAAGAGGGGATAGTTTGAAGGCGAAGCTATTTGAGCATCATCGAATCCATAAGTTTCGAAATCAAAATGAAAAGGAGGGGACGGGGCTCCTGTACAATGATGAATTAAAAGGACAGAGAAGCCGTTAGTAAACGCACCAGAGCTTGAGCTCGAGCTTGAACTTGAACTTGATTCAAGTTCTTGTAGACGGCTCTCCAACTGAGAGAGTTGTTCTTTTAGTTGTTGGGTGCGGCTCTTCTGTTGTTTATCGTCATATTCGCAAGTATGGCCACGATTCATCTTCGAACACTGGTGGCAGACTGGCCGATTACCATCGCATTTCTAAAGAGTAGACCGTTAGCATTAAACACCGCCGGTTTACTGAGTATCTGGTCGATGCTTACCAACTTTCTCTTTCTTTTTGACAGCATGGTGATCAGCAAGCGATTCAAGATGATGGATTCAAGTGATCCTCACCGGCATGTCAAGCATGCTGTGCCTCTTCGTAGCGTCGAATCAGTTTTGTGTGGCGGCATGGGAGTTATGTGTTACTGCTGAAAGTTGTATGTAGGCCCCGATCCGGGCACATCTTTATATGACCCCCAAACGACCAAAAAAGTACGCTTAACACGGCATTCAAACGCGCCCGACAGGTTGGCTCGCTAGAATGCCGTAGCGATGTATGTTCAGGGCCTCGCGTAAGAAAGATCGACGGCAAGAATGACAAATCACCGACCGACCTTCCATACGCATCCAGGTATTGTCCGTGGGTGCTTCGAAGCCTATTCAAGTATTGCACAAATTTGTTGATGGAAATGATACTCGAATCGGTGGCTGGAGGATCAGTCAGGCTCAACGAAACATGGCGATCTGCACTGCATCACGTTGTTGTGCCACATGGGGCTGCCCACGCGGAAATTTGTGTCCTTCCGTGTTTTGCTACGAACGCCCTTGCTGGGCACGTACCTGCTCCGAGTCCCTATCACTGACCTCAGTCTGATTTTTCTCGCGTTTCGCTTGGGTTGTGTGAGCGCGGGACATATCGCGAATGGGCGGCAATCAGGACTCGATTTTTCGTTGTTCGCTCGGTTTGGAGTTGACTTCATCTATTCCTCGGAAACCGCGGTACTCTAGACTCTATTGTTTACCCACGAAAACCTTGCGAAGGTGGTCCCACACAACACTTGGAGATTGTGCAGCATCGATGCCGTGCCAAAGGCCTTTACTCCTGTAGTATTCGACAACGGGACCGGTTTGGGAATGGAATGCACCGAGTCGCTTGCGTAATGTCTCTACATTATCATCCGAACGCTGGATAAGAGGTTCGCCCGACACGTCATCGACCATCGGCTTCTTGGGCGGGCTGAGAAATACAATTAGTTCTGCTTTCAAAGCGAGTTCATCACACACCTGAACTCTCTGTGATAAGTTCGTCCACTGGCAGGGTGGATCAGCCGGCCCGTGATGCGAGAAATGAGCAAGGAATCGTCGATTTGAAGTTGAACGACGGAGTCAAGTTTCTCCTTGCGTTGCGTGAGCATATCATCCAGTTTTTCCGCCTGAGGAACTGTCCGGGGGAAGCCGTCGAGAACGAAGCTAGTTCGGAATGTCAACTGGCCGCGAAAAAGGAACTTTTTATGCACACGTTTGTGACGTACCCATTTTTGCAAGCCTTGTTGTTTTCCAACTCGTTTTTAATCATGCCCACCATGATCTCATCGGGTACGAGACCTCCAGCATCCATGATCTTCTTCGCCTCAACACCAAGGGGCGTTTTCTGAGTCACCTGCTCACGCAACATGTCGCCGGTTGCTAAATGGCATACGCAGAACTCGTCACGTATTCTCGGCGCCTGAGTTCCCTTTCCTAAGGAAGGATTTCACATTGGCAACGAAAGCTTATGTGTTCGCCTTACCTGCTCCAGGAGGGCCAACCAATATTGTGCGAAGTTGCTGGGCAGGTGTTTTGGGAGGGCCCTTTGTCTTGGCCTCCATGGTCGCTATCTTGTCATTGAGCTGGGCGACCAGGGATTTGAGGTATTCAAGTTCTTCCGACGCGCCCATGACGATAAAAGGAAGTGGAGGGAGAAAGTTCAACGACAAAGAGGTCCGCTCGCTGGCTTAAAGTTGTTCACGGCGTTTGGAGTTTGATTTCAGTCGGACTTTGTCGGAATATGCCTGCCGTCGGTGTTCGGTGTTCGGGGCCCCGCTATTTGGTCCGGATGCCAATGACAAGCGTCGGTAAATAACAGTCCAAAAATATCCCGCGCGACGTGTAACTCGTCCGCAGGTGGGAAAACATTTACATTCGACTTTCTAACGTCCAAGTCTTGAGTAAAGGCTCAGACGGCCATGGTCTATCTTCGCTCTTTACTCTTTCTTATCGCAGGCTTTGCCACGGGTTTGAATGCAAAGTCTAGTACAGGCGACTCGGTGCTTGTGATCGTTGAGCCAAAGCAACAAGACAACTACTCCCTGTTCTTGAATGGTTTGAAAAGTCTGTGACGTGTTTCATTCTCCGTGAGGGCCCTGCTTACATTGTCATAGAACAAGGATATGACCTGACATTCCGCGCTCCAAAGGCCGAAGCGCCTGTAGTCATCGAGTACGATGACCCGACGTTTGCACACGTCATTCTCCTTGCATCCGAAAACAAGGGTATAATCTATATCACCTTTTTTCACGATTTCGCTAACTTGCGTCAGTATTCGCCAAGGATATTACACCTCAATCTCTGGTGGAGCTATTGGGCAAGAAGACCAACCTCATCATCGCACTCTCTCCCAAACAAACGCCGCTCTCCTCCTTGGCCGCAGAATTTTCGCTTACACTCCCGCCTCCCGGTACACCTTTAATCTCATACTTCCCTAAACGCGAAGGACCACCAAGTGTCATTCCCGTTTCCGTGCCAGCTACCCACTCTATCCTCTCTGAGAATCTTCACCCCGTCTGGTTCTCCGGTGTTCCACATTCCCTCGGCAATAACCCGTTACTCGTCCCTATCCTTCGAGCCCCAGCCGAAAGCTTTGCTGCCGAAACAGATGGTGGTTCACCCGATGCCCTAGTTGACGCGGCCGAGAGAGGCGGCGAAGGTTTGTGGGCTGGATCTCAGCTCGGCTTGGTCACAGGGTTTCAAACTCTTGATGGGTCCCGCGTCACCTGGGTCGGTGGGGCTGCTATATTCAGCGACGAGTACGCGACTAAAGAAGTTTCCAAGTACGCCGTGTTTCATTAAGTATTATATCGAATGCCTAACGCGAACATAACGCAGGGGAGTTCCATCCGGAAATCTACAATTCGCTCGTGACGTGGCAAAATGGACTTTCCAGGAATCAAACGTCCTTCGCATCGACCGAACCACACACAACCTCGTGAACTCAACGAAATCTTTGGAGCAATACACCACAAATGATCAAATCGTGAGGGACAAATCGCGCAGAATCAACGAAGCAACCTGACAGTCTATTTAGGTCTACAGTGCTTATATTTCAAAGTACGATTCGAAGACGTCCACTTGGGCGCCGTATTCGGGGATCAAGGATCTGCAACTGGAGTTCACCATGCTGGATCCCCACATCAGGACAGCCCTGTTGCCAGTCCCAGGCGTTCCAGGAAAATACTCAGCCGCATTCCGCGCGCCCGATAGACATGGTGTTTTCAAGTTCCTTATCAACTACAAGCGCAAGGGGTATGTGTTCTTTGTCCTATCCGAAGTACATGTTTACTAATTTGAAACTGTGCACCAGCCTCACATCCCTCCAGAGCTCCACGACCGTTGCTGTGGTACCTCCCAGACATGATGGATATCCACGATTCCTCAGCGCCGCCTGGCCCTACTACACAGGCGCAATCAGCACCAGTGTTGCATTCTTCCTGTTTTCGGCGATGTGGCTGGCGGGGGATTCGCACGAGAAGAGGGCAAAGGGACACAAGGCTGAGTAGATGTTGCGACCTACCCGTGTAAAATGTGCAAATGTATTATGGCACAGATTGTTGATACCCACAGTTTGAGCGGCTTGCGCTGTTTACGGTATGTTAAGTTCCTGTTCAAATGGATTTCTAGATGAACAGCGACTAGCTGCAATTAAGAACTGTTTTCCTGATAAAGCGTTCATGGAGGACCTGACCTTCTAGGAAAAGTACGAGATTCAAATGAAAATTGTGCAATCACGATCGAACCGGGAATTGTCTGTTCCCGGATGCTCGTCCTACTTGCTACTCACAGCTAGTAATGGTGGCACGAGGAATGACCCAACTGATGATAATGATAGCCCTTGTCCACATCAGCCAAGCCGCGTGCGGTCGCAACTGTCAATTCCCAACACGAATGAATGATCTCGCAACATCGGGGTCCCCAAACATGCAGCATCCATCGACTTTCTCTGGCGTTCAAAGCACTGCGGAGATTCCCTCAGTGGCACTGCATCAGTGTCTTCCTGGCCAGCACATTGACTGACCGAATCCCAGGCGAACTTCACGACCGCATCATCGACCATCTCCATTCTGATCCATCAGTTCTCTTAACATGCAGCCTAGTATCCCGCGCTTGGCTACGCGCAAGCCGCCACCACCTCTTCTCAACGCTCGAAATCTGGCGCGAGAATGCGTCGACACTTCGCAAGCTCCTTGGCGCGCCTTATGCCACGCTCGGCGCATCTGCCAGGTCCGCCGACTCTTACTGCGCGCAGGCAAGGCTGTTTGTCCGGATCGCTTCCTTGGCAGCGAGATCCTGCTGCTACCTGCTGTCCAGTCTCTGCTGCTATCAGCGTCGTATCTTGTTCCAGTTGGCGAACTCCTGTCGTGGACACGGTACCACACCCACCGGCTTGTCGAGTTCGTCCTATGCCACATAAAATTCGATTCTTTCTCCGACTTCGTGGAGGGTTTGCATGAATTCAAAAGTCCTCCGACACCTCGCAATGGTTGGTGTCGTCTGGGAAAATCCATATTTGCCCACGGCGGTGGAAGGGAGCAATACAGCAGACGCGGATGCTGCACTTCTCCCTTCGCTACACTCTCTTGTTCTCACTGGACAAGCTGCCGGCCTTGTATGGTGGCTCCTTGCAAGAAGCGTTAGATACATTGCACGACTAGACCTCAGGCTAAAAACCGGGAGACATATCAACTTGAAAGCATCCCAAGTGCCCCTTGACATCGGTCGATACTATCGCGCATTGGGCTCAAGTCTCCAAGAGCTTGGTTTATCCGACCCGTGTGACCACAGTGCGTGGACCCCCACCTATGTTTCCATGAACCATATGATATACCATCTCCCAGGTAAAATAGACCTGTCGACTAACAACAATCTTCGTCAACTGTGGTTCCGTGACGTCGAGCTATCGATTGGAGGGTGGGTGTTAGATGGGCTCGCGCAGGTCACATCGCCACATCTCCATACGGTTACATTGTTCATCTTCTGCATTGACCACGGCCAGTGGGTCCAGCTCGACACGTTCGACTGGCATGCATTCACCATGCTCCTGTCCCGCGCACCCTTCAGCCCGTCGCTCAAAAGCATTCAAATCATTTGGCTTGGGTATCACAGGGTCCTGGAACCGGCGATAGCGGAGTTATCGAAGAGACTGACTGGGCAGGTTCCAGGTGTGGAGTGGGTCATTATTCCCGATTTCACTGGTCTTCGCGAGACGACATTCGGTACCACGCTTGGACGTCTGTTCGACAAACGCAATAGTGTGCTGTAGGAGGCATTTCAAGTGACCACGAGCATGCGTTCGCGCCATCAAATCGCAGACCTTCCCGTAAATCAATGGCTGTTGGGATGTACATTATCTAAGTTTGGAGTATACATACTGAGATACTCGACCTCTCAAAGTCGATATATCCAGGACTCGGAATTGAATACGGCTTCATATCGCCGTGCCATGGACGAGAACAACAGAAGAGGTTCCTTTGATACGGCGTAAAGTCCCGCCAGGACGGGCAGCACGACACCAGCGAGCACCTTCGTCCGTCTATTGTACCATTTCCCACCCTTGCCACCAGCCTGCTTCCGTCCTTGCCGCCTAAAGTAAGTGCTCCAAATGAGAGCCGTCCCGTCCGCCATATGTAAGGCCACAGAGCAAACGAGCCCCGTATACAGGAACCAGCTGGCCAGAGGCCATTTCTGCAGCCCCAATTTAACAAACTCGTAATCTAGCTCGGAGGGGCCGACGCCTGATATTGGTGCAGTGGTAGCGGTCGGGTGGACTCGGTGTGTCATGAAATGGATCGGGAGGAAGAAGAGCGCAGCAGAGTATCCGGCCCAGCTCAGGAGGGTTGAGAGCGGACGTGGGGGTTGTTTTTGAGGTGAAAGGAGTCGTTTCGTAGTCCCGGAGAGAACATGTAACGCAAGGGGGCCGAGGACGAGATACTTTTCGCCGAATCCCGTTTGGTAGTACTCTCTTCCAAGCAGCTGGACAAATTATCAAGGCCCGCTCAGAAGAGTTAAGACGTGAACATACCATTGTTTGTGACGACAAGGAAGAACCTCCGATGTTTGCCATTACTGGGGCTGTGAGATGAATGAGAATGAAAGTCGAGATAAATGGGGCCGATCCATGGGAGAGCTTGGTTAGACACGCCAGGATGTTTCGCCGCAAGCTGGATCCATTTTCTCTTGAGGAGGAAGGGTTGGACATGGCGGTGGCCGGAAGGAAGGAGAGAGGGCAATAGTTGCTTACGTACACACTGGAATTCCTGGAGTTTGATTCGACCATCATCAATACTTACTGACCTCGCACAGCGACAACTGAGGATATCGAAGATGTGTTATAAGATCCACAATTATCTTATCTTGCTGGACACCCATCATTTCCCAGAAAAAGCCCAAAAAACTCATGCTAAATTTCCCCGGAACTGTTTGATCGTATCGTCGACTAACATTTCCAGTGGCGCCTGCAGACGAAGCGGGCACACGTCACGATGCTCAAAGCCAGAAGAGTACTTTACCGCGATCGCCAATTACAAAAAACGCCTTGTGCGTGTAGTAATGAGATTTTATAAACCACACAACTTCCATTAAATGTACTCTAACGATGTTCTAGCTACAATGCAATTCAATACCACACGTATTTACTTACTATCACGATACACTACACACAATCTGCATAGTAGTAACAAGTGACACGCAGACACACAAGAACTTGATGAAGAGGAAATACAGCGATAAGAATAGGGCGATAATACGATGATGATGATGATGGCGACTATGACGATGACGATGATGGCGACCCTCGGTGGTGGAATGATACGGAAACACGGTGCGGAGGAGGTGTAAACGGATGAGGAGGCCAGTGGAGAACAGGAGACACGGAATATGGAACACGGAACAAGAAAAGGTGTCGCGGGCGTCAAAAGATGATGTCGGGGAACGGCTGCTGAAAAAAAAAGTGCCCCGATATTGTACGTCGCGTCAAATCGGGCGCAGACGCGAACGAAAACGCTCCTCTTCCGATGACAAGCCGGTCGAGGATTTTTTTCCCTCGGCGGGACGTGGCGAGGCGAGGTGCGCGCATGTCACACATATCACACAACCTCCCTCCTTGCGATATCATCAATCCCATCCTGATCAACCAGCCACCCAAACTCATCCACCTCTTCCTCTGCCTCTGCAAGGGCAAGCTCCAGATCCTCCTCCTCCTCAGCATCCACTACCTCCATCCCCTCTTCCAAAGCTTCCACCCTCTCCCACGCCTCCTCCTCCTCCTGAACAGGCCCAGTGACAACCCCGTCCCCGCCCATCCACACATCCCCCCACAAATCCGCAATCCGTGCCCGCTTCCGCGGGTCCCGCACAAGCAACCGCCCCACCATCCGCCTCGCACCCTCCGACGCCGCCAGCCTCGCCCCCATTAGCTCTTTCTCCCCTTCCCCTTCTCCCTCTCCCTGCGCTCGAGTAGAATGAGAACCTCCATCAACCCCCGCCTCCGCCCCAGCCCCAGCCTCGGGCCACTCATACTCTCCCCTCGCGATCCGCATCAACCACGCCCGCCTCGCCATACCCATACCAATCCCTCTCGCCTCCCCCTCCCTCCCAATCGCCGTTCCCGGGCCCGTACCAGCACCGACACCCTCCCCGAACGGCAGCCGCCGCGCCACAAGCGCGTATAGCACGACGCCGCACGCCCACGCATCCGTCTCGCGCGCGTCGTACACACCCCGTCTCTTGGGTTTTCGCGCTGCCGTGGTGGTCGTAGTTGTGGTGGTGCGACTGCGGCTGCGGGCGCGTGTTCGGGAGGCCACAGGCGCGCCCATGACGAGCTCGGGCGCGGCATACGCTTCGCTTCCGCAGCGCGTCGAGAGGAGCGGGCCTTCGTCTTCCTCATCGTCGTCTTCTTCTTCTTCCACCTTCTTCTCTCCTTCGCTGTTATCGGCATTTGCACATCCAGAGGACTCAGACCCAGCGCGGCGCTGAGCCCTCCTCGCGGCCCGGTCTCGCGCACGCTCATCCTCCGAGCGGATGTCGACGAAGCGCGAGAGGCCAAAGTCCGTGAGCTTAATGAGCGGGGCCGGGGACGGTGGGAGGTTCGCCAGCGTCGGTGCGGACGCCTCCAGGTCCTGCTCTTGGTCTGGGTTTTGATGTTGTGTGAAGTTGGTGAAGATCTGCGTTGTCAAAAGGATGTCTACAAGGGAGGATGGACGATGAGTAAGGGTCAAAGAAGGGCATGGGTAAGGGACTCACTCTCAAGTTTGATATCACGGTGGACGAGGCCGACGCCGTGCATCCAGCCAACGGCGCGGCAGAGCTCGGCCCATATACGCTGAAGTACGGTCTCGCGGAGGCGGGCCCACGCAGCGTCGGTGTTGACGAGGGCGAGGAGATCGCCGCCGGGGAGGTATGGGAGGACGAGGACGTGATGTGTTGGGGTGGAGAGGTGGCTGAGGAGCGGCGTGATGTTTGGGTGGGAGATGTGCTGTAGAGAGCCACGGGTTAGTCCGGGTGTGAGAGGTAATGAAATGTGAAGTGAAGGCAATAAGAACCCCTGACGAGAGATGAAAAGGACCCTGGAACGGCTCGGTGATGGCACAAGACAGGGTCCGTCGCCTATAAAGCGGGGCTCCGCAGCACATCCCAGGCGCCAGAAATGCCCACGAGGAAGCGATCCAACAGATATGAAGAGAAAGAGATAATGAGATGAAACTCACACGAAGCACCTCAACCTCCCTCACAAATGCCACGCGGGTGCGCTCCTTCTCCACCTCCCGCTCCTCATCTTCCGCGTGTGCGCCCGCCCCGCCGCGCACGGTCATCTTCACGGCGACGAGTCGGCCTTTGGCGCTACTGCTTCTGCTGAGGCCGCCGCTGGGAAGGGGAGATGTGGGATCTACGATGGATATGGTGAGCGGGCGGGGCTTGGTCGACCTGGAGGAGGCAGTGGTGGACGTTGAAGAGGTAGACGAAGCACGAGAGAGGCTGGACTGGAGTAGATCCGATGGGTCAATGCTGCTGCTCGCCCCATTTGCGGTTGGTGGTGCGTCATCGAGACTACGGATGGGGCGGGTGCCTGGAACGCGGGCGCGGAGTTTGCGGAGTGAGCCTGCGCGAGAGAGGGAGAGGCGGTTGTTTGGGGGCGGAGATTTGGCGGAGTTTGGGGACTTGAGAGAGGCCTGGCGGCGGAGGTCGCGGAGGCTGCGGCGGGAGCGAAGGACGAGGGGGACAGGCGAGAGGTCATCGGCGAGCCAGACGCTCGAGAAGGCTCCGTGGCCAAGGGGTTTGAGCAGGCGGAGGGTGGTGTTCTGTGCTACGGCGTCCGAGCCTTGTTGCTGTGAAGAGATAATCGAGCTTGCTGTGGGCTCATCGGGAGTGTGCTGGGGCCAAAACGTGGACAGCTTCGGCTCCAGGTCTTTCGGGCGCGGTGTTGGTTCGTTGCCCGTGTCAAAGTCGACGGTGGGTGTCGAGACTGTCGGGGTCGAGATATCAATGGCCGGGATCGCAAAAAAAGAACGGGTCTTTGTCGACGGCGGCTGTGGTGCCGGCGTAGGCGACGGTGGTCGAGTGGGAAAGGGCGACGCGAAGAAGGCGTTGGTTTTGGCACCCGAGTGCGGGGGGGACGGCAGGGACGAGACTGAGATGTCCGAGAACGTCGACGACGACGAGGAGCTCAGAAATGACAGCCGCGACCGCGACGACCCTGAGCGCGACGACGATATAGATGACGGCGGCGATGGGTGGAGTCCCAGCTGCATCGTGAGTGCCACAAATCAAGTTCAAACCCGGTATTGTATGATGTATCTTCGGATCTCCACACTCACGTGATCACGGTCCGATGACCGACTCGTAAAGCCCTCAAAAGGGTAAATGTGGATTGTTCCGACGTCTTTGCTAGTATATCGGTTAGTACACGCGCTTGTCATTCTTCTGAAGCATGCCGCGCGAAAGCTGGGTTCGACTCCCAGGCAGAGAGTTTTTTCCGTTGCCCGTCCTTTTTTTTGCCGACTAGCATTCCAGCCTCAACCGCAGTCGACCTTGTCTGGCCAATAGTAGCTAATTGTAACTTCTGGGCAGTCACTCGTGCTACTGGCATGGCTATCAGCTGCCATCCATCCGCGATACATTCTTGCCCACCACCGCGGGCACTCAGTATGGCAGGACAACTGTCACGGTCACTACTACGTTATGTCTCACCTACTTACTTACGCGTTATTTTACGATACACTTTTTCCTTAGTTCAATCAACACATTCATAGCTGCTACGCTTCGTCCCTCGTCCTAAGTCTATTGTCTCAACCTTGACCGTAACAGTTTGATTGAACTACCTAAAACTACGCATCTATGTCTTCCTCTGCCGAAATTCCACCTCAGACACCCGTCGAATCCATCATCATACCTGAGACACCCCCTCCTGGCGTGGGTGTACAGGAACTCTGGCGAATCGTCCACGCTGTCGGCAAGTCTGTGTCCGAGGATACAGCTCAGCGCAAGTCAGACAACTCGGCCATCCTCGACGCTATCCGAGAACTCAAGAACCAACAAAACTCCAACCACACTCCTGCTTCTTTTACCAGCTCTATGCCGCCCCTATCTTCCGACGTTTCAGCTCCTCTTCAAGTACCTACGGCCCCGGTTCAAGGCGCTGAGGGTTCAGGCGTTCCGAAGGTTCGAGAGCCGCGCATGTACGATGGTACTGTCGCACAGCTGAGTTCTTTCCTTCGCGAAATCAATAACGCCCTCCACCTTCAACGTCGTTCGCTCCCTACGGACTACGACAAGGTTCTCTACTTCAGCTTCTATCTCAAGGACGGATCCCCAGCATCGTGGTACGCTAGTATCGAGAAGACGCGCCCCGAACTCTTCCACGATTTTCGTGGATTTTACCAAGCGTTCGTGGAGCACTTCGATGATACAGATAAACATGCTACCGCCCTCGCCAAGGTCCGGAAGCTCAAACAAGAACCTGGATCTGCTGCCAACTATGCGTCTCGCTACCGCGAAATCATTGCCGATCTCAACTTCGACGAAGATTCCAAGATCGACAATTTCTATCCTGGACTCAAAGAATCGGTCAAGGACGCCATGGTCATCCTCCCTCGTCCCAAGACTTTCGACGATTACGTGAAGACTATCATCTCTATCGACAATAGGATTCATCGTCGTCAAACGGAACTCAAGGAACATCGTGGCAAATCATCCAGTTCGACAACTTCAACTCAGCCACGCCATCCTCCGGCACCTCCTCACCAGGCTCCGCACGCTTCGTCGTCTTCGTCGTCTTTGGACGTCGTACCAATGGAAGTCGACAGTTTGCGTCGTGGAAAGGTTAACCCCACTGAACGTGAGCACCGTCGCGCTAATAACCTCTGCTTTTATTGTGGTCAAGGTGCGCACTCTATTAATGACTGTCCAAATATGTCCGAGCACGCCAAACGCGACATGAGGGCCAGACAAGCGAAGTCTGCGTCCAAGGCTGATCCCAAGTCGGGAAAAGCCTAACCGGTTCCCCTCACGAGGTCCAAGGGCTACCGGATAATGATGCTAGGACCCATCTGATCACTCCGGAGCCCGTCGTCCACTCTTCTCGGCTCGATAACGGGAAATGGACACGTGTTTCGTCATTCCATGCTCCTCGGTATAATTTTCCTCCTGATACGAACATTTCTTCGCCCGACCATTTCTTTATTTCTGTTTCTCTTCATTTTCCGAACCATAAGTCTGTCAAGACTTTCGCTCTCGTTGACTCTGGTGCTTCGGCATCATGTATTTCGGACGTCTTTGCGAAGCGACATTCCTTGCCGCGACGCGTTAAAGACATACCTGTACCGATAATAGCGGTGGACAATCGTCCTATCGCCTCTGGACTTGTCTCTTCTGATGTTGTTACGCAACTAACCGTGGATAAACACTCCGAGTGCATCGATTAGGTGTTGTCGCTGTCCCATTCCCTGTAATTCTAGGTCTCGATTGGCTTCGTCGCCACAACCCTCGAATCGATTGGTCGAATCCTGACCTTTCGCTCGACTGTTGCAATCTCACACCCACGTATCCAATTACAGTTCCAGCTAAAGGCTTCGGTCTTAAGCCTCCAAGTTCTATGTCTACATCCATCCAAGCTTGTCCCATCACCACGGCTGGCCTAGGCTTCGGTCTCGCTAGCGCCCCTATGTCTTCTACGCCAACACTTACGCCGCCACCACGTCCCAAGACGCCTTCGGCACCACCGTATCTCAATCTTCTGGCTAAATGGACCGGCTACGGTCGCTCCTCTACAGATAATCCTTTGCCTACGCCCAAGCCGAACATTTCGGTCACCACGCCACAGCGTTTTCTCAAATACGCTAAACACGCTCCCGTTTCACTTTTCCGTTTTCACCCTACAGGTTCACCCGTCTATGTCGCGGCTACGTCGTCTGACTCTTCAAACGAAGTTGACGACCAAGTTCCGACTGCGCCACCACCCAACGACCAATACCAACACGTACCATCCAAGTATATGTCATGGGCTGACACTGTCTTTACTCCCACAGAAGTCAATCACCTTCCGCCCCATCGACCCTACGATATATCTATCGAACTCGAGGAAGGGAAAACGCCTCCGTTCGGCTCGATTTATCAACTGAATCAGGAAGAGCAAAAGTACCTTTCCGAATACCTCGATGATTATCTCAAGAAAGGGTTTATTAGGCGCTCGACTTCCTCTGCCGCCTCGCCAATCCTCTTTATTCGACGAAAAACCGGCGATTTACGTCTCTGCGTGGACTATCGTGGTCTTAACGCGATTACGAAGAAGAACCGGTATCCTCTCCCCCACGTCGATGATCTCTTGGATCGGACGCAAGGATGTAAACTCTTCACGGTCATTGACCTGAAGAACACATTCAATCTAGTTCGCATTCGAGAAGGAGATGAATGGAAAACCGCCTTTCGGACACCACTAGGACTCTATGAATATTTGGTTATGCCATTTGGTTTGACTAACGCTCCAGCGACTTTTCAGGCTTTTATTCAGGACACTCTCCGGGACTATATCGGCGTCTTCTGCGTCGTTTATCTTGACGATATTCTGATATTCTCTCGAAACCAAGAAGAACACGATCATCAAGTCAAATTGGTTTTGGATCGACTTCGACAAGCTCGTCTTTTTGCTAACGCGAAGAAGTGCGAGTTTGACAAGACCGAGGTCGAATACCTAGGCTTCCTCATCGGAGCTGACGGTATCAAGATGAATCCCAAAAAACTCGCTACCATTGCCGAATGGCCTACTCCTCGAAACCGTCGTGATATTCAATCTTTCCTTGGTTTTACTAATTTTTACAGACGTTTCGTGGATCACTACGCCAAAATTGCCCTTCCTTTGAACAAGTTAACTCACAAAAATATTCCTTTCGACTTCACAGATTCCGCGCGTTCGTCTTTCGAACAACTTAAACGCGCTTTTACTTCGTACCCTGTTTTGCGCCATTTCGACCCCTCCAAACCCTCTACTCTTGCTACTGACGCTTCAGATTTCGCTCTTTCAGGTATTCTCCAGCAACCCGATGAGAGTAATCGACTTCACCCCGTCGCCTACTACTCTCGAAAACTCTCGCCTGCCGAAATTAATTACGACATCCACGACAAGGAACTCCTTGCTATCGTTGATTCATTTCGCGATATGCGTCCTTGGCTGATGGGTACCTCCGTCCCCATTTCGGTGGTTTGCGACCACAAAAATCTTGAGTATTTTATGTCTTCTCGTTTACTTAATCGCCGCCAAGCTCGGTGGTCTATGTTTCTTTCCGAGTTCGATTTCTGTCTCGATTGGGCCCCAGGTACTCAGAACGTCGCCGACTCGCCATCTAGGCACCCCGATTTCCTACCTCAAAAAGGGGATGACGTCCTGGAGGCTCAACGAAAGACAATTCTTACTTCGTCGCACACTAAACGCATTTTTCCTTCTTCCGAAACAGATTCGTCTATTTCGCCTTCAATTTCTGCCTTTACAACACTCGCCATCGACAATTCTGAACTCCTCAAGCGTTTTCGAACAGCGTTCCAAGAAGACTCCGAGTGGCGAGAAGCACTTCTTCATGGATCTACGGAATTCACGGCCCAAGACGACATGGTATTCCACAACGGTCGCGTCTTTGTACCAAAGTCCCTTCGTGCCGAGATACTCTATACTCGCCATGATTGTGTACTTGGTGGTCATCCTGGACGTACTCTGACCATCAAGAATATTCTACGCGACTACTCTTGGCCGGGAATCTATACGTATGTCCGCCGCTACGTCTCAGCGTGCGATACGTGTAATCGTATCAAGATCCCTCGCCACAAGCCCTATGGTCTTCTACAACCGCTCGACATCCCTGAACGCCCATGGAAATCAATTTCTATGGATTTTATTGTTAAGCTTCCTAATTCTCATTCTTACGATTCAATTCTCGTTGTTTGTGATCGTCTAACGCGTGCAACACACTTCATTCCCTGTACAGAGTCGATGACCGCGTCGGATCTCGCATGGTTATTTGTCGATCGCATATTTCGCTACCACGGTCTCCCAGATTCCATCATCTCGGATCGTGGCACCCTTTTTGTTTCTAACTTTTGGAAAGAACTTACTTCGCGTCTCGACATCGACGCTCGTTTCTCCACAGCCTATCACCCACGCACGGATGGCCTCACAGAGCGTACTAATCAGACTCTCGAGGGCTATCTGTGCGCGTATTGCTCGTACCAGCAGGACGATTGGGTTGATTACCTTCCCCTGGCAGAATTCGTTTTCAACAACTCCGAAAACTCATCAACGAAACATTCGCCATTCTACGCCAACTATGGTTTCCATCCTACCTTCACTCCTAAACTTTCTGAAGTCTCTACCGTCCCTGCTGCTGACGATTTAGCTCTACGTTTAGATCAAATCCATTCCGAACTACGCGCCGAACTTCAGTATTCTCAAGATCGTCAAAAGAGAATATTCGACACCAAGGTCTTACCCTCTCCATCCTATTCTCCCGACCAATTGGTATGGCTACTTCGCCGTAACATTCGGACGACTAGGCCGTCGCTCAAATTGGATCATCGACGCCTCGGCCCTTTCCCAGTCGTTCGTCGTATCGGCTTGCAGACGTATCAGCTACGCCTCCCATCCTATCTCTCTCGACTCCATCCCGTGTTCCACACCTCCCTATTAGAACCCTATCAAGACCCTTCGGAATTCCATCCCCACTCCTCTCCTCGACCCTTCCAACTCGCCGACTCTACCCCATCCATTTCCAACATCCTCGACTCTCGCAAAATCGGTCATTGATATGAATACTTCGTCCACTGGCACTCCCTTCCCGACTCAGAAAATTCCTGGATCGCCCTCTCCGACATCCCTACCACCGCCAACGAACTTATCGATCGTTTCCACCGTCGTCACCCCCGAGCCCCGAGGCCTCATCCTATTACGTTACAACAACACTTTTCTCTTATTACTGACAATTTACCTACTAGTTCCACTCACGACGCCCAAGATGTTCCATCGACCGAACTTCCCCTCTCTACGTCCGAGTCTCCCGTGTCGCACTTCGACGTAACTGGTGTTACGCCAGGAGCCGTGTCAACCTCGGTAGACGGTCGTGAACAGAGTTCGGCTCACGGTTCGTCGTTGTTAGGGGAACGCCCGTTCACGCCCTCCGACGCTCACCGACTGTCCCCCGACACGTGCGATCGCTCCCGACCGATCGCGCCCCCGACCCCGACGCTCCGACCCAAGCGTCGGTGTACATACTTATACATCCCTGTCGCTACCTCCCCTTCCAGCGCGCGCCCGATCCCGACGTCCGACATCCCGACGTCGGTCGCCCGACCTCGTGCCCGCGCCCTGAGCCACGAGGATCGGACAGCGTCGGGAATGTGTACATACACGCGTACATGCCCCGCTGCCCATCCGTTATCATTTACGTACCATACACCCCAGAGAGCCGGCCCTCACGTATCTTACTCGTATATAGTCATCCTCCTGACATGGGGGAATCCTTTACTCTATTCTCATTGGATTCCCCTCTGCCAGGTAGGTTTACTTACGCTCTCTCTACCGTACATAATATAACATTGGATTCCCCTCTGCCAGCACGACTAAGCTCTGCAGCTGAGGTCGCCCTAACAGCAGAATAGAGTAACTCTAGAAACCCGACGAAGCCGACCGATCCGCTTCCGCGCCGAAACACGCGTCTGCTACACGCGACCGTCCAACGCGCGCTCGCTCCGATCGCCCGCCCAGTCCCGTTTCGAGATGTCCGAATTTGGTGACATGTCGCAGCGACCGTTCTCTCCCTTCCTCACGACGGAGGAGCGGTTGGCGAATATGGAAGCCACAATTTCGGCTCTCTCTGCCTCCAATACCTCCAACTCGGCCTCTATGGACCGCCTCCGACGCCGAGGAGGGTTTTTAATCACACAACGGGTGGAACGTACGCCCCCGTTGTCTAGTCGTAATCGGTTCGCTCCTTTATCCGTAGAATACGCCAATACACCTAATATTGCTGCTATTCCGACGAGTGAACCGACCGACAAAGACGTACAAAACCCCTCCAACCCGACGACACCGATCGCAGTCGCAAAGCCGATCGCCCCGTCGCGTCGTGGCCTACCCCGCTGGGAAAAGCGACTTCCTAGTCGCTTCATCGCCGCTGCCTCCCCCTGCCCCAGATCCCTGTGGCTCAACGTCGAACTGGAGACCACCGACACCCAGGAGTCGCATGCCGTCACTGCCCTAGTGGACAGCGGAGCGACCGGCAGTTTTCTCAATGTCGCTTTCGTCGAGAAACACAAGCTCACGACCAAGGTGCTTAGTCGGCCATCCCCGGTTTACAATGTGGATGGCACCCTCAACGAAGGCGGTTCGGTCTCTTGCATCGTAGAAGCTGTCTTGCGATACAACGGTCATACCGAACGAGCCGTCTTCGGGGTCACCCAGTTAGGCAAGCAAGACATGATCCTCGGGTTCAACTGGCTTAAAAACCATAACCCCGAGATCGATTGGGAGACCAAGGAGGTGAAGATGAGTCGCTGTCCGACGCAGTGTGACACCTGCAAGGACGAGGTCAAAGCCGATCGGCGCGCACGCACCAGAGTGCGCGCAGCGATCCGCGCCTGTCGAGCCGACGGTATCCCGATGACTGAGCCCGACCTGCGAGCCCCGACCAACCCATATGTTGAGGACGACTCTGATGAGGAGGAGTTCCTCCCTTACACCCCGATCCTGGAGGAACCTGACCCAGAGTCTGACGACTTCCTGGTGGAAACCTTCCTGAATGGCGATCGCATCTTCGCGACCGCGATCCATCCGACTCCGACCGCCGAACATATTCGGGCCAGCCAAACGACATCGCAGCGACTTGCGGAAGCGCACGCTGCTAACTCCGTGCCCAGAACTTTCTGTGACGCAGTACCGACCCACCTCCACGAATTTGAAGATGTCTTCTCCAAAGTCGCATTCGATGAGCTTCCAGAGCGCAAGCAATGGGATCATGCCATCGAACTGGAGCCGGGCGCGTCGCCGACGGGCACAAAGGTCTACCCGCTCTCACCGGCAGAACAGGTCGAACTCGACGCGTTCCTCAAGGAGAACCTCGAGACAGGTCGCATCCGACCGTCCAAGTCGCCCATGGCGTCGCCGGTCTTCTTCATCAAGAAGAAGGACGGGTCGCTCCGACTGGTTCAGGACTATCGGACGCTCAATGCGCTCACAGTGAAGAACCGATACCCGCTGCCCCTCATTAGCGAACTGGTGAATAACCTTCGCGGCGCGCGGTACTTCACCAAGTTGGACGTCCGATGGGGGTACAACAACATCCGGATCAAGGAAGGCGACGAGTGGAAGGCAGCGTTTCGGACGAATCGCGGCCTCTTCGAGCCGCTCGTCATGTTCTTCGGCCTCACGAACAGCCCCGCCACAT
Organism: Tricholomella constricta; assembly: GCA_013368375.1. Classification (NCBI taxonomy): domain Eukaryota; kingdom Fungi; phylum Basidiomycota; class Agaricomycetes; order Agaricales; family Lyophyllaceae; genus Tricholomella; species Tricholomella constricta. Next base: position 1,527,496 of record JAACJP010000002.1, on the reverse strand, counting down.
TTCAGACCATGATGAATGATATCTTCCGCGATCTGATCGCCGAAGGTGTTGTTTGCGTGTACCTCGATGACATCTTGATTTATACAAAGACGCTAGAGGAACACCATCGGGTCACGCGACTGGTACTGGACCGACTCCGCGAACATCAGCTGTTCTTAAAGCCCGAGAAATGCGAATTCGAGCAGACTAAGATCGAGTATCTCGGGCTGATCATTTCGCAAGGGCAAGCGGAAATGGATCCGGTTAAAGTCGCTGGAGTGTTGGAATGGCCGGCGCCGAAGAACAAGAAGGAGGTGCAAGCGTTCCTAGGCTTCACCAATTTCTACCGACGGTTCATCCAGGACTTCTCGCACCACGCCCGACCCCTGTTCGATCTGACGGGCAAGGACGTCGCCTGGCGGTGGGGAGAGTCGGAGCAGTCGGCCTTTGCCCTTCTGAAGTCTGCGATCACGTTGGGGCCAGTCCTCATGTTCCCCGATGACGACCGACCGTACCGCATCGAAGCCGACTCCTCCGACTTCGCAACGGGCGCGGTCCTGTCGCAAGAGTCGCCGTCCGATGGCAAGTGGCACCCGGTCGCGTTCTACTCGAAGAGCTTGAACGCCGTCGAGCGGAACTACGAGATCCATGACAAAGAGATGCTGGCGATCATCCGGTCTCTGGAGGAATGGCGACACTTCGTAGAAGGCGCAAAGCACAAGGTGGAGATCTGGACCGACCACAAGAACCTTGAGTACTTCCTCACCGCGAAGAAACTCAATCGGCGTCAAGCCCGATGGTCGCTTTACCTCGCTAACTTCGACTTCGCCCTCCACCACCGTCCTGGCCGTAGCATGGGCAAACCCGACGCGTTATCGCGTCGCCCCGCCCATGGCGACGGAAGCGCCGACAACGCCAACATCGTGCTGCTCAAACCAGAATTCTTCGCCGTTCGTGCAACTGAAGGCCTTGCACTGGTCGGAGAGGAGGATGACGTGCTGAAAGCGATCCGCAAGGGCAATTGCGATGGAGCTCAGGAGGATGCGGTCGCGAAAGCGGCGCAACTGGTCAAAGCATCCAAGATCGCCGGCCGCTCCCTTCGCTTTGGCGAGTGGGGAGAGGAAGGCGGTCTGCTCACGTTCCGTGGACGGATCTATGTCCCAAACGTCCCAGACCTTCGCCGACGCATTGTGGAGCAGCACCACGACTCCAAGGTCGCTGGTCACCCCGGTCGCTGGAAGACGCTCGAACTGGTGTCGCGCAACTACTGGTGGCCCCAGATGTCGCGCTTCATCGGTTCGTACACCAGCACCTGTGACATGTGTCTGCGCACGAAACCTCGCCGCCAACCCCCCGTCGGACAGCTGCAGCCGCTTCCCATCCCCGAAGGCCGATGGAATGTCGTATCGGTCGACTTCATCACCGAACTTCCAGAGTCCAACGGCCACGACGCGATCATGAATGTCGTGGATTCGGTCGGAAAGCGCGCGCACTTCATCGCGTCGCACACGACTTGTTCAGCCCTGGGAGCTGCGAACCTCTACCGTCGCCACGTCTGGAAGCTGCACGGTCTCCCTGACGCATTCGTCTCCGATCGAGGTCCACAGTTCGTCGCCGAGTTCACGCGCGAACTGTACAGACTCCTGGGTATCAAGCTGTCGGCCTCGACGGCGTACCACCCACAGACCGACGGACAGACGGAGCGTGTCAACCAGGAACTGGAACAGTTCTTGCGAGTCTTCTGCAATGAGCGCCAGAACGATTGGGAGGATCTCCTGCCCGACGCCGAATTCAGTTACAACAACCATGTACATTCGGCGACGCAGCAGACCCCCTTCCTGCTTGACACTGGTCGGCATCCGCGCATGGGCTTTGAGCCGCGTCGGGGCGCTTCCAAGAACGAGTCAGCCGACGAGTTCGTGGAGCGCATGAAGGAAGCACAGGAGGAAGCCAAGGCAGCGCTTTCAAAGGCCAAAGACGACATGGAGCGGTATTACAACCAGTGACACGCCCCAACGCCCGACTACCAGCCTGGCGACAAGGTATACTTGGACGCGACCGACATTTCTACGACCCGACCATCTAAGAAGTTGTCGCATCGCTACCTTGGCCCTTTCGTCGTGCAAAGGCGAGTCGGCCCGCTTGCATACCGCCTCCTGCTGCCTCAGTCCATGAAGCGCATCCACCCAGTCTTCCACGTCGTGAAGCTCATCCCTGCCGTCGCTGATCCGATCGAAGGTCGTCGATCCGATCCCCCTCCGCCCCCCGACATAATCGACGACGAACCCCATTACGAAGTTGAAAAGATCCTCGATAGCCGAACCTTCCGCAAAAAACTACAGTACAAGGTCCTGTGGAAGGGCTATGGTTACGAAGAAGCTTCTTGGGAACCTCGCGAAAATGTCGCCGCCCCCGATCTGGTGCGAAAGTTCCACCGTGACAACCCTGACGCTGCCCGCCACATTCGTGGCATATTCATGTTATCCCCGGCCGTCTTCGCCACCGCGGCCCCGCACCGAGTCGTTGCGATTCAAAAGGGGGGGTGATGTTAGGGGAACGCCCGTTCACGCCCTCCGACGCTCACCGACTGTCCCCCGACACGTGCGATCGCTCCCGACCGATCGCGCCCCCGACCCCGACGCTCCGACCCAAGCGTCGGTGTACATACTTATACATCCCTGTCGCTACCTCCCCTTCCAGCGCGCGCCCGATCCCGACGTCCGACATCCCGACGTCGGTCGCCCGACCTCGTGCCCGCGCCCTGAGCCACGAGGATCGGACAGCGTCGGGAATGTGTACATACACGCGTACATGCCCCGCTGCCCATCCGTTATCATTTACGTACCATACACCCCAGAGAGCCGGCCCTCACGTATCTTACTCGTATATAGTCATCCTCCTGACATGGGGGAATCCTTTACTCTATTCTCATTGGATTCCCCTCTGCCAGGTAGGTTTACTTACGCTCTCTCTACCGTACATAATATAACATTGGATTCCCCTCTGCCAGCACGACTAAGCTCTGCAGCTGAGGTCGCCCTAACAGTCGTCGTTTCCTCATCCTCGTCCCGTTTCTCCTCCTACTATACATGAAAATCCTCGTTCTGTTTACGTACCTCCGCCTACTACCACTACTCGCACAGGTCGCGTCTCTCGGCCTCCCAATCGCCTCGATCCACCATTAAAAGGGGGATAATGTCACGGTCACTACTACATTATGTCTCACCTACTTACTTACGCGTTATTTTACGATACACTTTTTCCTTAGTTCAATCAACACATTCATAGCTGCTACGCTTCGTCCCTCGTCCTAAGTCTATTGTCTCAACCTTGACCGTAACAACAACCTCTACATCCACACCTGTCATCCTGCACACTCTCATCGAGCAACTTGCTACAACACTGAGTTCGAGTAACCAAGTACCCCTTTTCTTTATCAAATTGCACTTGAAATGCCTCCTACAGCACACTATTGCGTCTGTCAAACAGCCGTCCATGTGTCGTGGCACCGAACGTTGTCTCGTTTGCACCAATGAAATCAGGAATAATGACCAACTCCACACCTGGAACCTGCCCAGCCAGTCTCTTCAATACCTCCGCTGCCACAAACTCCACGAAATTGTAGTACCCAAGCCAAATGATTCGAATGGTTTTGAGCGACGGACTGATGGGCGTATTGGACAGGAGCTCGGTGAATGCGCGCCAGTTGAACATGTCGAGCTTGACCCGCTGGCCATGGTCATCGCTGAAGATGAACAATGTAATTGTATGTAGATGCGGCGATGTGACCTGCGCGAGCGCATCTAACACCCACCCTCCAAGCGATAGCACAACATCATGGAACCACAGTTCACGAAGATTGTTGTTAGTCGACAGGTCTATTTTACCTGGGAGATGGTATATCATATAGTTCATGGAAACATAGGTGGGGTCCACGCACTGTGGTCGCCCCGCGGATCGTATAAATCAAGCTCTTGGAGACTTGAGCCCAATGCGCGATAGTATCGACCAATGTCAAGGGGCACTTGGGATGCTTCCAAGTTGACATGTCTCCCGGTTTTTAGCCTGAGGTCCAGTCGTGCAATGGATGCAATGTCTCTTGCAAGGAGCCACCATACAAGGCCGGCAGCTTGTCCAGTGAGAACAAGAGAACGTAGCGAAGGGAGAAGTGCAGTATCCGTGTCTGCTGTATCACTCCCTTCCACCACCGTGGGCAGATAGGAATTTCCCCAGACGACACCAACCATTGCGAGGTGTCGGAGGACTTTGAAATCATTCAACCCCTCCACGAACTCGGAGAGAGAATCGATTTTTATGTGGTATAGGACGAACTCGACGAGCCGGTGGGCATAGCACCGTGTCCATGACAGGAGTTTGCCAACTGGAACAAGATACGACGCTGATAGCAGCAGAGACTGGACAGCAGGTAGCAGCAGGATCTCGCTGCCAAGGAAGCGATCCGGAGAAACAGCCTTGCCTGCGCGCAGTGAGAGTCGGCGGACAGATGCGTCGAGCGTAGCATAAGGCGCGCCAAGAAGCTTGCGAAGCATCGGCGCATTCTGGCGCCGGATTTCGAGTGTTGGGATGAGGTGGTGGCGGCTTGCGCGTAGCCAAGCGCGAGATACCAGGCTGCATGTTAGTAGAACTGATGGATCAGAATGGAGATGGTCGATGATGCGGTCGTGAAGTTCGCCTGGGATTCGGTCGGTCAGTGTACTGGGAAGACACTGATGTGCCACTAAGGGAATCTCCGCAGAGCTTTGAACGCCAGAGGAAGTCGATGGATGCTGCATGATTTGGGTCCCGATGTTGCGAGATCATTCGCGTTGGGGATTGACAGTTGTGACTCGGATGTGAACAATTAGGCCCCGGGAAGCTCCCATGTTTGTCGGCCAAAACCCCCCAAAATCGGCCTGCGTCAAATACGCAATGTCCGACTTCACGCTCAAAAAGGCAACGCAACGCGTCGAAGTTGCCATCACACTGGTGCCAAAATTTGATATTTTCGCGCGGCTTAGTGGAAGGACTCCCAACAATCCGTTCACGATACATTCTTGCCTACCCTCACAAGCACTCAATATGGCAGGACGACCTCTACATCCACACCTGTCATCCTGCGCACTCTCATCAGGCAACTTGCTCCAAAAACCCCCCTTTCATTATCAAGTTACATCATAGTTTTGGGACTGGAAAAGCGCCAATAAGCCTTCAAGATTGCAATGAAACCAGAGTTTCTGGCGCTCACACATCAAGAGGCCCTTGATATCTTTGACTCTCGAATGCTTCATTAACTTGCGAAGCAACACGACGCGCAGGGATGCCCAGACGAGGAGCAGTAACCGAAGTAGTGGGGATGGACCAATACAGCCGCGAGAGGCGGAAAGATCCCCCGACTACGGACATGGTATGGAGGGGACGTTGAACATCCCAATACAAGCTCCTGCTAGGATACCCACAAAATTCCATTTGTTGCTGATGACACGCGGGCCGAACGGGAAAGACAAATTGGCTTTCACTGCAAAGACATTGTAGGAAGGGTGAGCTAGAGCACAGAGCAAAAACCATGCATCAAAACATTGAATTATGAAAATAGGAAGATAGTCGAAGATAGACTGTGCCGTAGGCGAGCGCAGTCGATTTGTTTAGAGGCCGTAGTAACTTGTCCTTTACTGCTGAACAAATCAGGACTCAAAGAGGCGCAGGGAACTGGAGTGAGAGAACAGGACAAGCTATTAGGCACCGATAAACGAAATACGACAGAGATTCACGCACCCCCGGCCTTCTGTGTGGCGCAGCTCGCTTGGTGGAAACCCCTAAGATCAGGATTCCACTAAGATATATTTCCTGGAAGTTACTTCAAATTTAAACTATCATCTTGCTGTCAAAAACCATCTCGATACGGGGAATTAGAGATATACTTTGAAATTCAAGCCAAGAAGGACGTTTTCTTCAGGACACCGACGATCATTAGAAGGAGGTTGGACATTGTCATTGATCAATCGAATTCGAAGAACTTCCAATGTCACTGATGATTAGATAGAGTCCTCACCTTTGTCGCCGCAGATTCCTTGTGAGGTGGGGTCAAGATATTTCGCCCATCGCGCTGCACGCGAAGTTGGCCTCTTTCGGCTCCGAAAGGGCAAGCAGGGTCCCTGGTATTCACTGAGGTGTGTACATCATCCTTCAGCCTGCGAAGGGAAGACGGTGCTCCTGAATATCAACATAAGCGGATCCGACGACTGAGGAGCTGACACTGACCTTATGCGCTTCGAGACGTCCATACCCCGCAGCTGCAAGGTCTCTCTTCCTGGGTCATGGATCGATTCATCTCCACTCCTTTGGGTCGCAGTGGATTGTTTGGCTTTTCTTCTTGAAGGGTTGTCTCGTTTGGAAAGGCCACGAAGCGCGTGGCAACGATCTCGCGTTGGGAGGCGAAGAAGGCCCCACATACTCTCGAGCCTCATCCATGCTGAGAAGGCGAAGGGGATTTCAGTTTCCAAAAAAAACCGTCAGGTAGAATTTAAAGCAATGGAAGCCCTCTAATAGGTTCGAGACCAGAAACCAACAGTAAGGGATGACCCAATCTCCTGTCACGACGCGTTGCACGCTCGAGTAAGCTTCTGAGAACACGGTGCGATAAGGAAAGTCGACGGCCAAAAAATCTCCATATTCAGCAAGAAAATTCCCATCGGAATTGAATTGAATAACTCATCACGAAAGAGGGGGCTCCTGTGACCGTCGTCCTGTCTGAGGTGTTAGAAGGACCTGCCACAATCATGTCACTGGTGAGCAAGACATAGAATCTCAAAGAACCGGATAACAGGAAAGTTCCACTGAGACGAGGTTTTATTCTTGAGTGGAATGCCAAAAAGCTGGTCAGGCTTGGGTTGGATTATGAGGTTTGCCCAACGAATGCACACAGGTGATGAACAAGGCGCCGATACCACGAGGTTTCCTCAATCTGACATTGGTAGGCAGGGTACAGGTACCAACGAGTTCTAGATATGTTCTACATTCTAAAGTGACTGAGTAGCGGGATATAAATAAAGGGATCGTACACATTATTAATGGACATTATTTCCATGATGTTGGCCACCTCAAGACGTAGAGCTTCCGATCGGTATCAACATTTGAGGGAGGAGGCAACTCAAATCTTGAACCCCAGCGCCCGCATGCAAGCCAAATGGCTCTGTACAACGTCTTTGCACTTCTCGTTGGCTACTTCCGGATCGAATTTTAGAAAGCAGTCATCCCGGGCAGACTTTGTCTGGGGGCAGGCGCAACATCTATATGCGATAGAATGTAAGCAATCATCACGGTACCTTTCTGAGTGGTCATAGCGCACGGTTTCAAGCCCTCGGGGTTGAGAGGATTCATTTTTGGGTTCGTCGGGTCGTAGGGCTTCTCGGGTTCGGGGGAAGACCAAAGAGAAGAAATCTGCATCAAACTGGGTAAATCTTTGAGTGACAGATGAGAAAACAATGCATACCTTTCCGAACATTTTGGATTATTATTGTATTAGGGGAGTAATTGGGAGAAAATTGCACTCGACCAGGACGTTTGCAAAGCCGGAAGGTGTCGGTCCAGGTCTGGAAGGCTTTTGGTTAATGCGCATGCTGACTCAGGGAGGCAAGCCACGTGGCTGCTGGACAAAAGGGGTTACTTCCCGATTTGGGCGATTTGATTCCATCCGTCAACAAAATCGAACGACGTGCGGAGCGGCATGATATTAAGAAACCACCCTTTCGCGCAGGCTTGCTCGCTTTGTGAATATTTCCTGTCATTCTGTCGACGACAAGACGTCAAGTCGATGCTTTAGTGCGCATTCATTGCAATCCGTAGAGCGTCCAGACTCCAGATAGGAGACGACATCCTATAAAGGAGCAATGCTGGGCTTTTGGTACCCTTTACTGCTCGCTACACTTGCTATGGCTCAAACTTGTGAAAACTACGGTTCTCAAAATGGTTCCAGCTGCTCTTGTCCTACGGGTTTTGGCGGTCCTACTTGCTCACAGATAGCGTGTGGAGGCAATATATTCCAGGGATCCCAGCGTCCTTTAACTCCCAATAACTCCAACTCCTTTGCAAACATCACAGAAGCTGGTTGCAGCTGCGAACAAGGCTGGATTGGAACGGCGTGTAATGTCTGCCAGACCTCGGGTGCTTGTCAAAGTGCGTTCTCGGCGTCAGGCAAAGCACCCACCACCCCAGATGTTATCTCGGGATCGCAAGGTGGTCAGAACGATACCATAGTATGTAATACCTCTCCACGAGTATGGGCTGGAAGCCAAATGAGCTGTCGAGTAAATGTATGTCCCCATCTTCTTGCTCCTCGAGCGCTGTTAACCCTGATCCAGAATCCCACCTTACAAGCTATCTACCCCCTCGACTCCACTCTCAACATCATTCGCACCTTGCAACCCTCTCTTACACCGATCCCCAATGTAACTGCGTTCGGTTCAGCAGGAACCGTCTATGCCCAGCTTTTCTATGCCGGCGTCGAGCAATTCTATTGCCAGGCCGATTCATGTACCCAAACTCTTGGAAACGGTGGCTCCACCGCGAGTTGGGAGTGTCAAAATCTTCGCTGTACATGCCGCGAAGGGACAACATTCTGCGGAGGCGTTCCTTCCACCACTTTGACCAAGACCATCAACGGCCTGAGTGGCTCGCTAAGCATCGACTGCGATGCCGTCGATAGCTTAACTAGCACCGCCACTTGTCACTTTAACCAGGAGGTTCTTCGAAGCTTATTCCCTCCCTCTGGGCTCACCTTAAACGGCTGCTCCTTCGGAGAATGTGTCCGACAAAGCGTCATCGATCATGGTGGAAACGTCACGGATACTGATTTGGGCGAAGACGGTGGCAAACCTCTCGAAGGAGGAGTGATTGCTGGATTAGTAGTTGTTGGCGCGCTGGTGTTCTTCGCGTTGGTTTTCCTCCTATTGGGGTGCCTCAAGCAAAAGAAGGCTCGACTGGCAAAGTCAAGCGACAACGGAGGTATTCAAGTTGGCGTAGAATGGGATGAGATCAGTTACTCTGTACCCGGTTCGTCGAGGGCAGGCATTTCGGGCGCATTACGCAGGCGTCGAGGGGGGACGAACCTGAACGATGATAAGGTTGTCTTGGACAATGTATCCGGAACATTACAGGCCGGTCAAATGATGGCCATTCTGGGTCCCAGTGGTATGTTCCCTTCAATTCATCCTGAAATCGGTTCAACCACTTAACGTTCCATGCTCCATAGGTGCAGGCAAGACAACCCTTGTGGAAATTCTTGCCGGAAAAAGCAAGTCTGGCGTTACTCTTGGAAACGTTAAGTTCCCGACCAGGGGTGGTTCAGCGGATACCGTTGTCCCAAAAATCGGCTTTGTTCCTCAGCAGGACGTTCTGCCGCCCACCCTCACCGTTTATGAGGCATTGCTTTTTGCTGCTCGTCTGCGCCTTCCGGAAAATGTCCAGGATATCGAGAAGCGCGAACTGGTGGACGAACTCATGTCCAAGCTAGGCATCTCATCACTCAAGGATGTCCGCATCGGTTACAATGGCGATGTGGGTGGAGGCAAGGCAAGAGGCATCAGCGGAGGAGAAATGAGGAGGGTCAGCATCGGACTGGAACTGATATCACGTCCCGACGTTCTCATCTTAGATGAGCCAACCTCTGGTGGGTCTAATCTGAGCTTGACGTATCACGACGTCTGGTGATGGCTTTTCATCGTTCCAGGACTTGATTCAGTGTCTGCATCTCGTGTGGCTAAGGTCCTTCGTGATATCGCACACGATCCTGTGAATCCTATCCCCGTCATCGCATCTATCCATCAACCTAGGTAGGTCATCGCTATCATCTTTCTTTGAGGCGTTCCTTTACTTGCGAATGCAACATCTAGCTCTCAGCTCTATCAGTCCTTTGACTCAATCCTTCTTTTGTCACACGGTCGCGCATTATACTCCGGGCCAGGTCTCTTTGCACCGTCCGATTACTTTGCGAGGGTTGCACCTGGCGTGGTGCCTGCTTGCCCCCAAGGCTACAACGTCGCCGATTACCTTCTCGAGGTCGCCAGTGATCCTCATGTATCGCTTTTCCAAGTCAGCGAAAAAGATCAGACTCTAGCCAACGGCAATGGTCATACAGGCGGCAGCAACGGTGAAGTTTCTGAGAAGCCGCGTGATCTGACATCTTCTCCGGCGGAAGTGATTTCTGTCTCCGGTCCTGCTCTTACTTCACGAAAGGGTGTTATGACTGCATCGCGGAAACGGCTTAGTTATGCCACCACGTTCCTCACCCAACTTCAGGTGCTTGCTGGGCGAGAATGGAAAATCTTGCGAAGGTAAAATCTGCATGTTTACATTCACTCTACTCTACAAGTCTGATGCAATACCCTCCGCCATCAGAGACAAGACGTTGTTTTTCACTCATGTCGTCGTGTCTTCGATTCTAGGTGTATTCTGCGGTGAGAGCTTTCGGTAACCTATACAAATCGCCAGTGACTTAACAATCATTAAAGGTGGACTCTACTTCAAAACGGATACCACTATCGCGGGATTCCAATCCCGGGTTGGGTGTCTATTCTTCCTCGTAAGTGAAAGTTCTATAAGCGTCCTCAGGTCTTTAGGCAATGCTCGGATTCTTGCCCAACAGGGTGCGCTGGTCGCGTTCTCGTCGCTAAGCGCGTTGTACAACGTGGTTGAAGCCCGTCCCCTTTTCCTTCGTGAACGATCGAGTATGTACTATAGGTGCGTTGAAGCTTTTATTGGTCAATCTTGTCACTGACGGCTTTTTTTTTCAAGCCCAACGTCGTGGTTGCTGTCGCGGTTCATTTTTGATGTCGTGCCGCTGCGAATTATACCAACTATCATCGTCTCTACCATGTGAGAGGTGTTCCTCTTTTATATATACAAATACTGACTCCTATACCCAAGCACGTATTGGATGGCGGGCCTCGCCCCCGATGCGGCCCACTTCTTCAAGTTCCTCTTTATCCTTGTACTCTATTCATTAGCAATGACGCTTTTCGTGCGTTTTCTTCATCGACTCAAAATCCAGACACGCTAATTCATCTTTCCTTTTCGCCCCTACCAGAATTTCCTTCTTGGTACCCTGTTCCACAACGGTGGCATCGCAATCCTGCTCTCGGCCTTATCTGCGCTGTACCAAATGACGTTCGCCGGATTCTTCGTCCACCTGAACGCCATCCCCCCAGTCCTTCGCTGGCTGCAGTGGTTGTGTCCCCTCAAATATACCCTCGAAGCCCTAGCCGTCAATGAGGTCGGCTCGGGCCTCTTGATCGAAGATACCCTACAGGGCGTGCCCGTCAGCGTGTCCGCCAGTCTGATTATGAACCTGGTAAGCTTCTCCTCCTGCAAATAGCTTTTTGGCAAACTTGTCTGACTGTTCTTGGTGATCAGCTGTTTGGGTTTGGCTCGAACAATTATTACCGCGATGTTTTGGTGCTGTTTGCGTTCATTGCGGGCTTTGGGGTTGGGGTGATTGGCGTGGTCTGGCTGAAGGTCAGGGAACGCCGGTGATTCGTTTTCTTGTTACTTTATCTTGAAGAAATACTGCTCTTTGGTCCCATTGATCTAGGTCGCTCCCAAAGTCTTTGGTGTCATACTGTAACGTACGAGTCCTTTGGGACCAGAATTTCAGGCTGTTTCCCGGAAGATGAAGCTCGACTTTTCCAAATGTTCTTTCTCGTATGACCGCACTATCATCATTCGGGGAGTGGTCACCGCTTCCCAATATGTTACAAATGACACCAAGTATTTACTTCGAAAAGGAAAGCAATATTTACAGTGAGGTGTGTACCAAAAACATCGTGCACATCCCTGCGCAAGCTAATTGTCCGTGTGTTATGCAAGTAGTCCATGCGAGTCCGTTATAATGTCATCACACACAAAGTCCAACATTCGCGAAGCCTCCAAATACATTCCTGCAACCGTCACGGTCGAAAATTAGCACGAACGGCCAAAACGGAAGGTGCGGAAAATACTTACCACATGTGATTTTACAATCCACACACCGATGAAGCGACTTTCGTCGACGCAACATCAATACGCCCGAGCTGTATAGCCTGTCCGCCCGTCAAATCGTTCATCGCCGCCAACGCGATGTTGAACCCTGCATTCGCATGGTCAACCGCAAGGACGTTGATCGACTTCTTCACGCCCTTTGTGTTGGTGTACGTGAGCTGCCAGCATGTCCCGCAGTTGGCTGAGTTCCAGCCCTCGACAGCGGCGGCACCGCCGATGTAGGGGAACTTGGGGAGGGCGCCGAATGTTTTGAAGCCTGCGGTGATGAGGCCGTTCGGACCGTCGGAGCAGGCGACGGTGGTAAGGGATCCCTGCGAATTGTCGTATGTGGGGTCGTACGAGAGGGTGACGGCCAGGGCCATGGAGGGGAGGAGGGCGAGGGGAGCGAGGATGGCGGAGAACTTCATTTCGGCGAGTAAAGATGGATCGCGAGGGGTGTAGGAGGAAAAGGACGACTAAGAGGCTGAGAAGGTGAAGAAGCAGAAGAGTCGTTTGACTGGAGAAACCATGTCCTGCGAGAATGTATTTTATATGCTCGAAGGTCTCCGGCTAGGGCGGCCGGGATAGTTCCTCCGTACGAGCTGGGGCATGGCGAGACATCGGAGTATGGCAGACGATCACACAGCGGGATATTGACGCCGTTTGCATGTAAGTTAGTCAGGCTGCCGAGCCAGAAGTATATGTAATGTCGACTGGGACTGGCCAGGAGATCACAGGGCGTATCGGGTGGCCGGCGAGAAGGTAAGTAAGAATGTCAGTGCCAAGTGGATCAGAACTACTGATTATTTGATCTGCAGAGACGGTATAAGAACGTCACAAGGACATTTTCCGAAGGCTAACAGCTGATATATGCTTTTCGTCGGTATCTTCGAGATTGGATGATCTGTTCTCATGTTATCGTTCTCGTCCGGAGTTGAAGTCAACACGGCAGCTTAGCGCTTGATAGCGATCCGGAGCTCGGGCAAAATGACATGACATCATTCCTGCAGGATTCATCCATTCCCTTTATGTGGTGTTATGTTGTCCAACCTCGGAGAAAAGGCAATAATCATCCTCGACATCATTAGGACGGACGGGCCGCTTCAGTCTATCTACAGGAGATGAAATGGGTTTGGCTTGGTAGTCCTGAAGACGGCCATTAAAATAGATTGGACACGTATACCCAGATGGAGATTGAATGGGCTGTACCCGGTGCATCGGTAAAGCATGATGACTAGCGCTGCTGACAACTAGTACCCGACTGCCAATGTCAAGGAAGAGGATGACGCGGCAACCATCGAGTCAGCTTGGTAGGATAAAGCCATTGAATATATATTCTTTTTGAGTCAAACAAGAGAATGTGTGTACATACATACGGGCTTCCCGAAAAGCCCAGAAATGATCGACAGAACAATCCTAGGACGCAATCTCCATCGCACCCCACTCTAACACTCGCGAAAGGTCTTTGTTGGCAACAGCAGCCAGATCGACGCCAACTATATCTGCCCACCGAGACATATCATCGAGAACCCGTTTCCGAGCAGACGGCCAGGCCTTGGGATCTCGAATGCCTTTAAATAGCATGAATACCCGCGTAATCACATCAGGTTTTGGGGTGATTTCCAACGGTGCGATCCTGGAATACTCTGCCTGGGGGATAAAGCGCAATGCTATGTATTTGTGATTCAGGAAAGATGGCAACCAGAACCTGTCGCGATGATCAACGGGGATCCGAAGAGCACTATAACCATTGCGTACGTTATAAAAGATGTCCTCGCCTCTTTGTGAAGGCCAAGGCTCATCAACGCTTTTTCGAGATACCTCGTTATTTCATCGACACGCAAGACGACAGAATCTGAATCAGAAAGGCCCCAGTTCCCAATATTTGGATTGGGGAGAGATTTCGAGAGTACTGGGTTCTTTGGACCAAGGCTGCGGAATAGCAAGAGTATAACGTTAAGACCGTCAACGACCATGAAGATGTAAACTCACTTTGCCTCCCAAAACAACGCAGAGAGCTCTAAGCCACTCTCACGCTCAACCAATGTCCCACTTGAGCCTGTGTGAACGTCCCACTGTATCTTTTCCCCGGTCGGATGACGCATTCGTATTGGTACAATGGGATATGTGGTGGAGAACTCTATATCTCTGCCCAAGCTGACGGCAATGGAAACATCCATGTCCGCCGGCGAGAAGACGTAGATCATAGGCTTTTTCGTGCCGGTAAGTTCTGGCTTGGCCCGTTTTGCATACTTGCCTGTCCTGAACATGCGAGATAAGAAGCTTTTGAACCTTCGCCGCAGGTTTTTGTTAACCTTCCTTGGAACTTTCGGCGTGGAAGCATGTGTTTGTATCCGTAAGACTGGCTTCTGCAATGGCTTCTGGGGTAATTCGCGGTGAGGACGCATACCAGATGTCCTATTAGTTCAATAATTAGCATGGAATGTTAGGCCGCTAGTGTACCGTACCTGTCCGCTACCGTCGTTGGATGTGTGGAGACTCTCGCGTCGACCATTCACGAATACTTATAAGCTAGGCTCATCATGATTCTGTCTGGCGGTGCACTGATGTACTTCTAGATGGGACAGCTTCCATGATGGAGTGGCACAGATGAAAGAAATAAATAGCGGCAGTCGTTCGGATTGCAATGATGATGGTCAGGAATAAACTGCTCCTTCGAATCTAAACATCTGTAAACAGACACGACTCCAGCAGCAGTCGTCGGCGTCTCCCTTCACTCAGCTTCACTTTTCACGATCTTTGCGGGTGCACTTAGCCCTGCACATGCCTTAGGGATGTACTCTCGTTACCCGAAACGACGCAAAATCTGTGCAGTCGTGTATCTCGCGGCATGTCTCGTCACGCCTACGGTTGCGATCTGGCCATTTCCACCGAAAAGGTTTACTGGAAACGCTCTGATAGACGCGGGGTCGATGGGCTTGGATGGCGATGATCGAATAGTTGCGTTTGGTGACTTCAATGGAGACCAATTGTGAGCTTATTATGTTCTAATTACTCGGCTTTTCTGTAACACAATGTACCAAGCCTGGATGTCCTTCTATTAGGCGCGGACCAACAGACGATTTCCGTTCGCCATTGGAGTCATGGTAAGGCTGATCCCTATTATGAACTCGCTTTGACCCCGTGAATGCTGTTGTGACTTATCCAACCAGCTGACTTCGCGTTCCGAGAATCAACTTCCTTCCGCCATCCTCGCCGGGTCCAAAATGTCGTTCCAGGCGATTTCACCCACACGGGAAAGCTGGATTTGCTTGTTATGAGTGAATCCCAAAGCAAGGACCAATTGGACATGATCCTATACCCCGCATCCCTGACCGGTGGCTTTGGTAAGCGTGTACTATCTTAAAACAAGGCAAAGAATGACATTTGCCCGATAGATGTCCATAACCCAATAACCGTCCCTCCTTCCACCCTTTCGCAACCTATATCAATTGACGCGGATGGTGACATGAAAATCGACCTCCTCGGAATTACACCTTCTTCTAGAGGTAATTCCAGAGCCCCCCTCCAGCTCTGGCAAAATGTGTGGAATAGTTCTCAGCCGAATTCCCCGTTATTCGATATGTGCGCTCAAACCTTCTTTTCCCTGATCCTCACTAATGAACTTTCCAGCATCACCCCCGCCTTTCACGGACCCCAATGTACACTAGCAAACCCTCACAGTAATGCGGTGGTTGATCTTAACGGGGACTGCCTCGCAGGTACTGGCATCTTTCACACAGCCACTTGACGACGTGCAGCTAAAACATGTCCCCAGACGTGTTCATTGTGTGTGATGATGGCAGAGGCGGAAAGTCGTTCCAGATATGGGTGAACAACAAGGCGGATGGTTTCTCTCTGGCTCAAGAAGGGACGCTGCCTTCTGGCTTCCAAACAGTATCCTTTGCTGACATGGGTGCGAAAGATCTACTGCGTATCAACAATCACCCATTCCTGATGCTTTTCATCCAGATCGAGATGGCACCATTGATATGGTGTTCACAACTTGTTCCAGTGTATCAGCATCGACAGGACTGGGCTCCGACTGTTTCATCAACATCGCATACAACCAGCAGCTCAAGCTCTGTTCATCATCCACAGAATCCGGAATCACGAAAGGTGTCCGGACATGTAGGCCGCATAATGATTTGTGCACTGTGGACCCGAATTTCAAATTTAATCTGACCGACGCGCCTGATAACGAGGTTTGTGAGCTTTGACCGTTTCGATTTTTGTTGGTCTGAAATGATGCCCACAGCTGTTCGTCCGCTTCCCCCTCTCAGCACTGTACCCCGAATCGCCATCCCTGCTTGCGTTGGATACGACATATACACCTCCAATCCCACTTGCCATCAAGCTCGGCGATGCCAACCTTGACGGGTTCCCTGACCTCTTGCTTATTACTGCGTCAGGGAAAGACCGCTCACCGAGTCTCGTCTATTCTGTACCATGTGCTGCTGGCGTTGTTGGATGTTCAAAAAATGGAGCCGGGAGAAGAGGTTGGGATGTGGCAAAGAAGGGAGCTGACCCGCTAAAGTCTGTGAAAGACGCCAGAGCTGTGTCGTTTTTAGATCTGGATGAAGATGTGAGTTGTTGTCGATGAATAATCTGCTTGCATTGAGTTTGACCATATGTCTTTAGGGAACTTTGGATATCATGGTACAAAGGACTGGAGAGGCTGGTCATGGACATATAATTTTTGTGCAGAACAACTTTTACTATGATGCCTTCTTCATGAAAGCCATCGGTGCGTCCCCTCGGCATTTTCAATCACATCGTGGCCTCCATTTATTGATTTGCAAAATTTAGTATTGAACGGCGCTTGCGATAATGGATGGTGTTATCCGCCGAACAGCTCAGACCGTTACCATGTGAACAATCACTCAGTCATGTCTCCATTTGGTGAAGAACTGACGTTTGTACTTTTGCAGCCTTTCGGGGTGAGCTATTCTGGTGCGTCATACAAGTACACAGTCCTCGACACCGCGGGGCATCGTTCTGCCGCGCAAGGTATAGTCACCCCCGATCACATCTTAATTGCATCTCAGCCTGACTCTCGCAAATCTCCAGTCGGGCAACTCCCGCAGACATCCTACCACGCCCTCCAGACGCCCTATTCGTTCTTCGGCCTCGGGCGCACAAACAACTATATCGAGAACCTGTTTGTTGGTTCCACCGTCCACGCCAAGGAACACTACATCGACATGGAGGGCGTGATTCCGAATTCCAAGGTCGTCATCCTGCCTTCTGTAAATGAGGGCGAGGCCTGGAAACGTCAGCTGTTCCTGCGACCTGGGGAGTGGATTCCGTGGGTGACGGTGACTGTTGTTGCCGGGACGGCATTGCTGGCTATCATCGTGTTCGTCCTGCATCTGAACGAGAAGGTGCGTGGAGCTTTTTTGGGTGTGCCTTGATTTGCATGCGTTTGCTTATGAATATGGGGTCTAGCGCGAGGACGAGCTTGAGCGCAGAAGGGCGTCCCATCACATCAACTTTGATGCTCTGTGATTGGAGAGGTTCTGGGTCATGGGGTTTACATATGACACTTTTGCTTGCTTTGTCGACGGACTTGGGGGTTGTAAATTATTTGTTCATGTGCAATTTGTACACTAATATGACACTTTTGCTTGCTTTGTCGACGGACTTGGGGGTTGTAAATTATTTGTTCATGTGCAATTTGTACACTAATCCTTCAGATAACTAGAGTTGCGTACTTGCGGGATGATCTCCGTCATGCATGTGACAGATCGGATGCGACAACAACAACAGGTATTCTTGAACCCTGGCATTACTGGCGACTGGTCAGCCGACATTCGATGTCAGCTCCCACCCAGCCCGTGCAATGTCGAGTTGGCACACTAATCCTTCAGATAACCGGAGTTGCGTACTTATCTCAACATGGCAGATCGGATGGAGACAGCTCGAACCCTTGTATCTTTAACCCTGGCAATAACTGGCAACTGTTCAGTCGAGATTCGATGTCAGCAGATGTCAGCTCGCCGTCCAATGTCGAATTGTTGAAATGTTTTGTTGTCAATCTTAGTACTAGGGACGATCGGTCGTTCAAGCGGCAACAACATTTTACAAGAACAAATAGTAGCCGAGTTTGTTGTGTGTGTCTATTCTCCTGCTATTGTTTTCCGATGATTCACCTGCTTAGATGACTTGTTCCATGCTGGATTCATCTACTCGGGTGACTTGTCCCATGCTCACGCCACTTAAGTGCAGTAGAATATAAGGAAGAGCAACCTGCCCACCGAACTATCAAACCTCCAGTCAAACCACCCGCAATATTTCCTACAACTTACCCCAACAATCAAGTAAGTCTTCACTCCGGTTGAGCTATTAGGATGACCATCTCATCTGGATGTTTCAGACAATGATCACCTTCACTGCCTCAATCGCATTGCCACTCAACGAAGAGGAGGGCATCAAGCTCCTTGAGCCACTCGACATTTTCAACGACAACGTAGCTCAGGATGAACATCCGTTCATCCAAGTCTTCACCGTCCCAGCACATTCCCTGCTTTTCGCCGGCAGCCAGGGCTTGCCGCCGCTCAGCGATCAAATCACCTTCTCCAGTGGCCCTGACTTGGAAGCGGCAGCAGAGAAAATCGACGACGCTCTAGTGATTTCCCTAGGCAAGGGTACACTGGAACTCCCAGAAGTCGATGACGACGACGTGTTTGACCACGTGGAATACGATGTCGTCGCCGCTCCGCGCGAGAAGCGTATTCCTCTCCCACTCAGACTCGGTCAGGATAATCGGGTCTGGGGCCTGAGCTCCCCCACTAGCCCCGTGGTCCCGATGGCCACAGGGTCGCTGGTCTTTAATAACTTCTCACCCATGCTCTCGCCTGGAAACGTCCTCCTCATGTGTACGACAAGCTGCTAGATTGCTACAGCATTCCTCGATGTTGCGGAGGTGGGAGGCGGTTGCGCCACACGAAATCAGTTTAATTCTCTTGTATATTTTGTAGTGCAGCGCGAGGTCTGGCATTGGGGGTCTCCGAGGAAGGCTGCACGGCCTCGGATACATGCTTTGGCATCCGTTCTGTGGGATAGAAATATTATGTTGCGCTTCGTTTTGTTCTTTCTTGGATCTTGAGCTTAAAATAAAAACGATCGTCGACTATCAGCGATTTAGAATGGAGAAGCGCCTTCTGAGCGCGCTGTGCCCGAACTCTGTGCCGTGCCGTGCTGCACAAGATCCGGAATTTCCAGGGTACAGCTCGGATTGGTTTGATAAATGATGGATGGGATTATGGGACCCACAAAACGTCGCCCGAAATGGAAGGTGCTAGTGTTCGTTCCCAAAAGGCCGACATGTGCATGCCTCGCCTTGCGTTCCTTATGCAAATTCATTGCGAAGCACCTCGGCAGTTACTAGTACTTTGTGACAGTAGGTACTTGGCAAGAGGAAAACGAGGTCCAGGATGCGGGGCGGTGTAATCTATTTTGGGTAGGTTCACCACCCTTTCGATCAGCGTCGGGTACTCCATGCGTACAATCTCCGCCGAGCGAAGAATTCTGTAGGTTGTCGGAACATTATCCAGGCCAACAACACAAAGGGCACCGATTACAAGAATTTTCCATTAAGATCACGTTGGGATCTGGTCATTATCCGTCCTCCTCGAACTTCCTGGGACCCTGAGCGCTTAATTATGTTTTAATGAGAAGTCCGCCGATATTCTGGGACGACTTCACCAGAATCCAGAATTATGATAGAGTTTCGGGTTCTTCCCTCGCACATCGGACGAGAACCGGCGATGGATATAGACGCCTATGGGCACCCGTGTTCAGATGTTTGTGCTTGTATTAGAAGGAAGGAAAAAGGAAAGTCATGCGCAGACACAAATATTGTTGAAACCTTATAAAGAGGTCCCCCTGGCTTTCATGCTTTATCGCGAACCCCCACCCCCAATCCTTGCACCTCCTTCCCCCAGTTCTACCAATTCCCCTGCAGCACCCGTTTCGAATCAAGTTAGCACATAAAGCTCGCCCCGTCCAGTAAGTCTCCCTCCGAAGCCTTCGAGTGGCTCAGTCCCACCAACGTCACGCAGGCCTATATAATGGCAGACCCATATCTCAACTTTCGTGATCTCTACCACGCCCTCGATGAGTCCAAGGCTCTAGAATCTATCGACAACCTGATCGGCGGTCTCCCCCTCATCGGCTTCCAGAACCTTGGTTCTACGTTGTTCGCGGAGGACAGAGGTCTTCCAAGCTGGTTCCACACCGCGCCCGAGTTCATCATCCGCGCGGGCCGCCGTGGCCCTCGCTATGTGGAACAGGGTGACAGCCCTAGGCCGCGCTCGTCGCGTCCTCCTGCACGGATCGACGACCATCTTGTCACGCAGATGAAAACCCCCGTCGACCTTCCCTCCCAGTCTGCCCGCGCCCCTGAGCCTTTGAGCCACGGGTACAACTACGGGCCCGCCTTGCCCGCGCAGACTCAGCCCTCAGGCCATCGTCGCCACGCTTCTGCTACTAGCATCACGGAAGTCAGGCCTGGCTTGCCCCCGTACCACAGCGCGCCTCAGGCCTACGCTGGGCATCCCTCTGGCTACTCTGCTCGTCCTCCCGCGGAAGATTACTCTAACGACCCCGGCCGCCATCGTTCTTCCAGGGGCCATGCAAAGCGTCCGTCGGAACAGTACCAACTTCCTCCTTCGCTCCCCAGCGTCTCGTATGCTCACCGCAGATGAAGAGCCAGTAGCCATGCCTCTTCGTTCCTGCGACTCCCTCCCTCTTCTTTTCCCAACCCTTGTACAACTTCCTCAGAGCACTCGAAATGACGTCGACCAAGCCGGTGTGGGTGGCTTGGTATTCGAGTTGTATCTTTGGATACTCTCTCCCGATCGACATTGACTACTTCTGCGCCATCCCAGCTACTCTTAGGGGGTGCAGACGCAGTGCTGGTGAGTTGAGGCAACACCAGGCCATCTGTGGGCGGACTTTTGGTTTGCAACCCCATGAACAGCTTTGTACATATGCTCATTCCTGTGCTACGTAATGACTTGACGACTTGGATATGTATACCCCACTCCTCCTACTCCTCATCCTCTGTCTGCTTTCTCGCTTTCTCGCTCTCTCGCATTCTCGCATGTTGTTGTCTGTATGTGCTTCTAGGCTGATTGTCGCTACTTTTTCCGCCAGTGTTTTATTATCTATTCATTTGTGGATTTATGTGGAGTGTTTTGAGTCAGTCCGGAGATTCAGAAATCTGGTGCTAGTTAAAATAAAGACAGCAGTGCGCTTGAGGCCTTCCCTTTTTACCTTGCTCACACCAGCCGCTTCTCAAGGTTTCACAGTCAGAGTTCACCGGTACCTCAGAAACGCAATTCGAACATTCAGTACTCAATGCAGCGCTAGGTGGCCCAGAAAGGCCCGGTTCAGTAGCTCAAAGAGACTATGCATCACGGCCGCAGCCGACGTCCTGGTTTAGAGGTAGATGAGGACACCGCATGTTGTCGGGGTCAATTTTCCCGGCTTTGAACGAGCCGCACAAGTACATCCGCGGAACGTACGGTATATTCGTTGCATTGCACGGGCGGACATGAATGAAATGGTCGTGAAAACATGGTATGCGACGCGTAAACCCTCAAAGTTGATAGCCCCAGGCTGATCATCTGGATCTACTGAATCTTCTTCGCCTTCTCTGTGACAAGGAAACGGCGAAAAATCATTCATCAGATGAACGGGATCGCAAAACGAGTTAGATAGACCGACATACCTTCTTTTCGAGCCTCCACCTTGATAGTATGGGCGTTGTCAAACGGCTTCCACAGTCCAAAGTTCTTCATCGTGCGTCCAAGGAACAGGCCCGAGAGCACCACCGCACACACCGCGCGTGCAGTCTCTGGATCGAGCGCCGCGACGCCCTTCGCGCCAGGCGTGCCACCGAGGAGCTCGACGAGAAGGCTATGTATGTCGGCCCAGAAGGGCTGGGCGTGTGTGAGGAGGGCGTACAGGCCCGTGGTGACGGGCGCACACCAGAGGTCGGCGGTCGTCCAGCCGTAGGATTGGAGTTCGGGAGGCGTGGTCAAAGCGAAGGGCGTCGGTGCGAGGAGGGAGAACATGTTGACGAAGAAGAAGCCGGCATTGGCGATCACCTGGAGAGAAGGGGTATGTGTGTAAGTTGGGGGGAAATGAAGAAGGGAAGCGTGGGGGCTTACCAAAGAGGACACGAGGAGGGTCCAAGGCGAGGTGGCGATAGAGGGCGAGGCGTGTGTCGTTACTGCGGGCGGAATGAGGTTGCAGAGAAGGTATGCACGTGTAAAGCCGTCGACGATCGACAGAGGGAGCTCAAGCTCTGCTGTGATGTCCGGTACTGCTGGAAGGGCGTCAATCAAGGCCTGGATGGCAGCGTAGAGTCCTGGGCCGACTCCTGAGGCCATGAAAGATGGAGGGAAGCCCAACAGAGGAGCTAGTGTGCGCAACGATTACTCGATAAGCATTGGGTCAATGTGCGCACTACGCACCGATTACTGCCTCTCCACCATAGACGACGGTGAGCGTTGCAGTAAGGCTTTTGACAAAGGACTTCTGCTCGACACCGGTAACGCCTTTGGTCGACACGTGTTTGATGTACAGGCTTTCTCTGATTTGACGGAGGATGAGGCATAACCGCACCGTGGCCACGATGTCTAGAGTGCTGATTCCAAGCCCGAACCACGTAAATGGCGCGATGGGCTGTAGAGTGTACCGAAACACCTCTACGAACGGGGAGAGCAGGAAGGACATAATGGAGGAAGAGGAAACGCGTCGCCCAAGCCCCGAGGTCCACCCGAGATGGGTTGGTGAGGCAAGGCAAAAGCAAGGTGTGGCTAAATTTAAATTGCGGCTCAGTCATGATCTAGTCTGGTCCACTCCATTTGTTCATACTGTACAATGGTGCAACGGCTGTAGCGGCCGCCAACCGGGAATGCGAGTGGTTATTCTCACCGGCTAAACCTTCAAGTGCGCTGGTTCAAGACTGTCCCCTCCAGAAAACTTGGTTTCCACAGTTCCTCGCTCTGTAAAGGGTGACTTGCACTTGGAATAATCTGTCCTTGTCAGGCCAGGGAAGCAATTCCGCAATCTGCAGGACTCGCCTAGTTAGTCTTCGGAGATCAGGGCATGTCGTCAGACGCGCAGTGGGTCGTGCCTCTCGCAAACCTTTTGCTTTTCAAAGTTCGTTTTTTTCCAATCTGGAAAGTATAATCGATATAGGGAATGTGGGTCGTAATGCAAGGCAGGATTAGGAAGATCCAGAGGCGTGTCCATGTCGGGGTTGGATGTCTCCTTCAGCTATGCGCAGATGGACCTCGCTAAAGGACAAAGTCGGCGGTGTGCTCGAGTGGGTTTGCGCCCAGTCCCGCGGCCTCGCTATCACTGATTAACATTGGCGTCTTCATCATAATTATGGTCCCTTCAAGTAGCCATTCTTGTGAGCATTAGCACTATCTTCCTTGTCAGCCTTCGTGTCACTGCTGTCGATTTTGCCTTCAATTCGTATTTGTAGCTCGTGAAGCAATCATCATTATAGTCATCTTCGAACACGCTTTGTTTACGACATGGCTATGTATACCATACCCAAGCATGTCCTCCAAGAAGCAGTATGGGAGACCAAGATGCAAATTACGTGCACCATCGTCATGGGCGTTGGTGACTACTGCTTCTCGACAGGCACGCAATGTGGAGACCAGTGGCGATCGGTCATAGGGACATTCCTCGACATCAGAGAAGTTCGTTCCCTGATGAGTACATCGACACTATATCCGAGGAGACAGCCAAGCAAGTCGGACAGGTAGCATCAGATGATTCCTTTAACAGATGCGAAGCAAGTTCGACGGAGAGATCAGATCCCGTCTGGCGGGCCTGCCGGAGAAGTACGAGAGGGAAGATATACCCGCGATTGAACAGTCCATGGACATATTCTGGGGTGAAGTCGTTCCCTGTCCTATAGTTGTCAACTTTGTTGTTGACCTTGATGAAGCGGCTGACAAAAAGATCTTTCAACTGTGGACCGTGTCAGTAAACCCGGTAGGATATAAGTTCGAAACGAACAGCATACATCTTTGGGAGCCATAGCCCAGTCAACCTTGGGAAGATATTTTTCGGTCCTCATGATGTAGCAGTCCCCAAGGTATTTATAGAAAGGGCCGTTTTTGATGTCAGGAACAGGAGGGGACTCTAGAAATACGCGAACAGCGTGGTTCGTGAAAAACTCCTCGCTGGGAGCATTAGGCAGGATTTCCACAGCACGGCAGGAGATTGTGAAGTGCAGGTGATCAGTAGAGATGTCATAGAACATGAATCCGTCACGCCTGTACTGGAGACGCCTATCGCCGACCACGTCGTTGTGGCGAATGATCAGAGGGGGGATTGAGCCAGTTTTCTGAAAGAAAGTATGAATACACAAGCGTTTTCGAAGGACATAGGGAACAAACCGGGCAATGAATTTCCTCCCAGGATAGAAGCTTGACGGTTCTGATCGTCGCCGTAGAGTCGGAGTCCTTTGGGGCGTCGTGGATTGTCGCCTTCGATGCATCAAGTTTTGGTGGATGCTCGACTTCAATACTGAGAATGCCAACAGGAGAATTTACTGGCGAAAAATTCTCGAATTTACGAGCCCTGGCACTGAGGTTTGATGGTTGAAGGGGTCGATTAACGTCTATGCTTGGTGCCTTGGCGGGGAACTTGGGCTCGCGCTCGGGATGGTCGGCGCGCAGCAGATTCTTGATATCGCAAAGCATAGTGTGTATGGTCTGAGGTGAAATTTCGAAAGTATTGGCGGGGACAGGAGTAGGAGATTTGGTGAGGGTTCACGACGGTGCGCACCTGTCTTAAATGCCATTTCCAGCGCTTGCCACTGGGTGATCGAGAGAGCTGGCCACGGTCAAAGCGCGAGGTCACGTAGAGACGGGAAAATCAAGCGGCGGGGGCCCATTGTTCGTGGGCATCAGAGACTTCGTATCACGACGGGACCTGGGTCGTTTTCCACCGTTAAAATGCAGGGCAGGAGCGTCGAAGTCAACGGACATTTCCATCTGAGACTCGTAGATCCACGTCGGGGCGAGCTGGAGTTGGCGGCACTTGGAGATTGTTCTGGCACTGCGAGCGCAAACAGGCAAAGCGGGCCAGTTGTGACAATTGTCACGCTCGACGCGTGTTGGGAACATCGTGATCACATGCTCGCGCGCAGCGATCGAGATCTAATCTAGCTTGGTGCAAGGCGGTGCTGGCGCAAATCCCTTCTTTCATCCAGTCCACCATGACCATCCCCGCTGAAGCTTTCCTGCTCTTGACGCTGCCCAATACAACCCTCTCGGCTCAGGGGACTAGCCAGTCTGGCGTACTTAGCCTTGAATGTGTCACCGTCCAGGTTCCTGATGCATCCCAAGCCGTCCAACGCGACGTCTATCTCGTGCTCCGCCTCGGCTCCTTAGAGATCCCCATAGATCCCGCGAGAATCATCCAAAGAACCGATGGCTCAGGATGGAGGACTTACACCTTCTTTCCTACCGAGTCAGATCCCTCCGAGCTAGTGGTGTCC
Organism: Tricholomella constricta; assembly: GCA_013368375.1. NCBI lineage: Eukaryota > Fungi > Basidiomycota > Agaricomycetes > Agaricales > Lyophyllaceae > Tricholomella > Tricholomella constricta. Next base: position 1,501,968 of record JAACJP010000002.1, on the reverse strand, counting down.
GTGTCGCCGCCTACGCCCAGCGAGTCCAACTTGCCCCACTTCAGTGAGGATCTGGAAACTTTCGAGACCATACTTGCCCAGTATGGTGACCTAAGGGGCACACCCGACTCTCTGAAAGCTGCGTACCCAGTCCGGGAAAGCGATGTCATCGGCTCAAGTTTCCCGGGGGGCCATGGAGACCTCCGTGGCCACCTTGTCGTCATCAATCAGGACAACGGCGAGGTCGTAGGTCAGTTTGACGACGCCAAGTTCAGAGTCCAGGAGGATCCCAAGCTCCATGAACGTGGGCACGAGAATGATGCCGTCATCATCGAGGTGCCCGATGCTCAACCTGGGGAGGACCAGGATGCAAACGCGCTCCAGATGTTCATCCGAGCAGTCCCACCGGACCAGCAGGACTGGATTACTAAATCGGCCACCATCGTCAGGTAAGAAGTTCTTTCATCTTTTCCGATGCCTCGATTAACTTGACTCCTGGGCAGCCATGCGATATCAACGACAACAAACCTCCTTCTCACTACGATAACCACCGCATCTAACTATTATATATCCCACTCGACGCCATCTCCCCACAATCCCAGATCCAATCCAACCTCCGGGTCATCGACACCGACTCCACAGCCCCGTGCTCTCGTCTTCCTGACCTCCGAGCGGACTCGCAAGGGCCTCGCAGGTGTCCACGCCGTCAGCGGACAAGCCGTCAAGGTCAGCACTAAAACGGTGACGACGATTGACAGCATGATCCGGCGCGCAATGGGCGGCAAGCCCAAGAAATCTCGACAATTCCTTCCCAATTCCCCTTCCCCCATGTTATCTCCCACTCACTCCCTTGGAGGCACACCTCCTCATCTATCATCTCGCACACCCTCCCCGTCCGGCTTGAGGTCGTACTTCTCGCCGCCACCCGCATACCCCGGGCCACCGCCCTCGGGCTCGAGCTTGGACAAACCCTCCTTGCCCCCGCGTCGCTCAACGTCGCCTGCACCACCCCCGCTTCCCCCGCGCACCGCCTCAGGTGCACCGGAGAACATGATTTACGCACCACAGCCACAAGGACCGCTGTCAACAAAGGCACGGGTATTGCTCTCCGCCGATCTCATCCTCTCGACAATAGACCACGAGACACGGCGGCTGCTAGATACGGGCACACAGTCCATCGGGGCTGTCGTAGGCCACAAGTACGTATACGTCTTCTTATTTTCCCTATAGTAGTGTGTGTATAGTACTGACTTGAACGCTTGCTTTTAGATATGGCCCGGACGCCGCAGAGTCGTCTTTGCTGATGGCTGGAACTGCGAGGAATGTGGCGCTGGTATATGTGGATATGCGCGGGATTGGCAGACGTGCTTTGTTGAAGAGGGCGGGGAAACAATTTGTGAAGGCGCGAGTGTCGAGCAATCATGGACCTGAGCCCCAGCCTCAACCCCAACCTTACACTAAGCGATGATAGGAATCATATTTTCGGGACTGGGACTCGTTTGTACTGTACGGACTCGGTGCGATGGACTCGAGTTTCTGTAGTGAATAGTTTAGCTATATATACCTGTGATACTCAAGGACAAAACGCGTTGTTCGACGCGCGCCGATCAAGCAGCCCCGTGACCGGTGCAGGTTTTGATGAGCGCCGTGATAGCGTCGCGGCCAGTACAGGTCGAGCTGGTGTTGCTTCACGCCCACCACCCTCGCCTTGGCGCTGCCCACCCATCGCTAACCACCAATGCCACCTAACACCAGGTTCAGCAGCTACATCAAGCCGGGTCTCCTCGACCAACTACCGCTTGATCTCAAGCGCGAGATCTTTGAGATAGCGGCGTATATCCATCCGCCTTTTGCGTTACGCCTCGCCGTGGTCTCTCGGGAGGTACAGCCATGGTACGTCTCCTCTGATACCCCATCGTCGAGTCGAGTATCGCTTCAATATTCTTGCACATGCCAGGGCCGAGCGCATCATATACCGCGAGCTCTTCTTCAACGGTCAACGGATATCACGCCAGCAGGAGAACAACCCCAACGCGCTGGAAAAGTTCACAGTCGCACTTGAAGCGCGCCCCGCCTCATTCTTCGCTGAATACGTCAAAAGCCTCCACTTTGACGGCAACTTCATTTCCGAGCATATCCTGCCCATCATCCAGGCCTGCACCGGCATCACCAACTTCGGTCTTTACGCAGCTCTCAATGACGGTGTCGACACCGACCACAGCGCCACAGAAGAAGTTTACCGCGCCATACACACCCTCCCCCTCGAAACCCTCTTCATCTCCACCTCGCACCTCACACTCCTCCTGCAACAATGCACCCCCGCCTCATCCTGCCTGCTCACCCTCCCCCGCCTCGGCCTCACCGACGGCTGTGAATACCCCGCCGCGCGCTTCCCGGCCCTGACACACCTCGCGCTGGTCCCTGGCTCCGAAAGGGCCGTCCCCCCCATTTACGCGGCCCTCGCGAACCCGCGCATCGTGTCCGTGATCGCCACATTCAGCTACGCCGCCATCCCGCGGCACAACGCGATGCTCCGGGCCTTAAGGGACATCCGCGCGGCGGACCCCCGCCTCGTGCTGTTCACGCTGCCGGTGTCCCCGACGCGGTACATCGAGGATGACCTGTGGGATTTGGCGAATGAGTTCCCGGACGAGGAGCAGCCTGTCTGTGAGTTGAGAGATTTGTTTTTGGGTTACTTATGCAGGAGTGTGGCTGATTGGTTTTTGGGATGGGGATTGCAGCGTACCTCAAGGAGATCCCGGGCCCGAAGATCCTTTCGTTCGAGGAGCTTATGGCCCTCGGGCTGTAGGCTTCCTGAACAAGTGTCCATGGGCTTGGGCCGCAGGCAGTGAAATAAATGGACATTTTGCTTCTAGGATGCGGGTATTGTACAATTACCCTCCACCGCCCCCCAGCGAAAGATATGTAGTTGATGATGATGTAAGATGTAACAACTTGTACATGCCAATGCGTATTCTTAAATAGACATCGGTGGCCGTCCGGACGCAAACGAGAGGAAATGAGATTCTCACTAAGCCTGATTGTTTCGGCTTCCGATACAGCGAGCAGATGCGTGTTCTCAGTCCAACGATTTCAAATGAACAAACTACAATCAGAACAGAGATATTTCTGGCGCCTAAGAGATAGCGGGCAGTTGAGCTTGTCAGGCATATCCCGGACCAAGGGGAGGAGATAATAGTACGCACCACGCCTCTCGTCTCGAACGCGAGCCAATCCCCAGACCCCATTGGGAGCAATCCCATGGAACGGCACTTCCAGAGCCCAACGCCCAGCGTCAGCAAATTACATACGATAAACACGAGCTTCTGCAGCGCCAGCGTCGTCAAGGCCCGCGGCTGTGAGGTCGACGGCGCGAACTGTGCAAACGCTAGAAACGGGACACACAGAGAGTTCAAGCAGGGATCCGGAATGGGCGCGGCGAAGGAGACACGACACGACACGCAAACGCACCTTCATTCATGCCGGCGATGTTCTTGAACGGGGTGAGGAGCAGCATGAAGACGATGCCCATGCTGAAGATCTGCACGCCGCCGCCGGACATGTATAGCATGAAGGCCTGCATGGGCAGTGCCTTTGCCGGCGCGATGGCGTGTTCCCATGCACGTTTCTCCTTGAGCTGGTTGTAAGAGTCGGACGCGGATACGGATGCGCTGGACTTTGCAGGGGTTTTAGACTAGTGAGCAGCCACGAGTCAAGCGTCAATGAGAAGCAAGTGTAGAGAGCAGAGAAGGGCCGCCGCCGCACCGATGACGAGGACGACTTGGAGAAACCGGGGGGTGGGGGGAGGCTTCTCCATCTGCAGGGAATGGGTCAGCGTTGCGAGGGGACGTGGATAGGACTGGCGACAGACTTTGAAGACGACTCTAGGGTGGCATAGTCTAATCCAGCCATTACGGTCGGGAGCTCGTCGTTCGGAACTGTGATCGGAGTTCGGCTTTTACAACTCCCTCTTCCTCACTGCGATGGAATCGCACCCTTCCGTACGGCCCACAACCCAAGGACGCTCTCCCTCTTTTGCTAACTGACCCACCAGTACAGCGCCCTCGCCCCAATTCTCAGAAAATACCCCCGCGCGGCAGGCGCCCTTTTCCAGGCATATAATGATGTCGTCTTTGGTGAATAAACAGCCCCCACCTCCAATGTACCTGTCTGAACTATCGGGATAGCACAGCAATGGACCGATGTCGAGGTGATTGAGCTCGAAGCCTGCGGGCGCGCTGCAATCAAGGGCCGGAAACCAAAAACGGTGTGTGAGGGATCCACACCTCTACCCTATCCATGCACTGAAAGCGCCGCTGCTCGTTCCAGGAAATCGATCTCCACGTCGTCCCGTGCACGCTCTCCGAAACCGTGTCGTTCGCATGGTGCGTCCGACGCTCGCTGCCGCCCACAGGGATCTGATTCTCACATGTCTCGCGATGTATACTCTGTAGGCTTCAAGATGCGTTCACACTGCTTGAGAATCCAGCAGGAATCTATCTAGCCATCACGTCCGAGGACGCGTCCATCGTGTACTATAAAATTAGCCAGGGAATAGTCAAGCCCCCCGTTTGAATGACGTTTCTGGATGTGCACTCTGTCTTGCCTCCCTCACGCGAAAGGTCGTCACCCATAGCGCCCTCTTATGTACTTGTCCGCTGGTTCTACCCGTTTTGCCTCTTGTGCTTATCACTCATGGATTTCGACCTGGTATTTCATTCCAGCTTCACACGCAAACATTTTCTCTCCTGCCTGGAACAAGGGCTCGAGTATCCGGCGACCCGAGTATAGCAGGATGAAGTATCTGTCATGCTTGAATCTTTTTGTCCTCCACGCGCCACAAGCATGAAATATAGTGTACACGCCACGCGCACCGTAAACGTAGATGTAAAGGTGAATGCAATGTCAATCCATGATGTTGACAGTGACAACAACACTTACAGAAGCGCAAGGAATTGGCTACTCCTATGAAACTTTTCCAATTTTGAACATACAACTAGCTTACAGAGACAGAACGAAAACACGGCAACGAACGTCCCAGTGTACCCTCAATACTGTGGCTGCGGAGGTGGCGGGTACTGCATCCCAAACCCAGGCGGCGGTGGTGGGTACCCACCATACGCCTGCCCACCCGGCGGCGGGGCCATCGGCATCTGCATCGGCGCGCCCATGGGTGGCGGGGCCATGCCCATCTGCATCTGGGGCATGATCGTCTGCTGCGGTGTGAACCCCGGGGGCGGCGGGGGCTGTGCGAGCACCCCTGCAAACTGCCCTTGGTAGGGTTGCTGGAACCCGGGCATGGGTGGGTGGGCGCCAAAGGCGATGGGAGCTGGCGGAGGCCGGGCGGCGACGGGGAGGGCATTGTTCTTGCGCGCCTGGGCTGCAAGGAGGCGCTCTGCGGCCGTGCCGTGGCGTTCGCCCTTCCCGTCCTTCTTGAAGGCATACTGGATGGTGATCGCTTTGTTCATGAGGAATTGGCCGTTCATAGACTCGACTGCGGCGTCAGAGGACTCGAAATCCGTGTAGGAGACGAAACCGTAGCCTTTTGATGTTCCTGAGCCGGTGTCGCGGGCAATCTTGCGTGACGGGGTGAGTGCTGGTAATTGGGGCTAAGGGAACAGGTGCCGCACCTTTGCAGTTGTCGCCATGACTCCGAATGCACTGAACGTGTCGTATAATAATCTCTCGTCCACGTTTTCGTCCAGATTGCCGATGAAAAGATTTGCGCCAACGTCGAGTTGCTTTTTGTCCGACGAAGCCTGAACGAGAAGTGGAATCAAGTGTTAGTCAAGAAGTCGACATATGTCTCCCGAGAACGGTACCGCGACGGACCTTATTGACCCGAATGGGCTTTCCCCATAGTTTAATCTGGTTCATGATCTTACAGGCGTATTCCGCGTCTTCCTCTGTCAAGAACTCACAAAAGCCGTAGCCCTGGTGCGCCATCGAAATGCGATCCTTTGGGAGATGCACGTTCACTGTCGGTCACCATAACCAATCAACGAATGAATCCGGCGGCGCGAAGGAGCTGGGAACTCACCGACAGGACCTGCTTGTAACATCAATTCCCAGACCAACGCGTCCGTACACCGTTCGTCGAGGTTTCCCTGAGATTGACAAGCCCATCAGAACGGTTTCTAGGTTTAGTAGGGTGTAACGCACGAGATATACGGTGGCCTCTTGGTTCCGGTCATCCTGAGGACGAGACATGATGAAATGAGGTGGAAAGAAATTTCAAACCGTCAACGTCGCCGCGAAAGCCGTATTTTCCTTTGTTTACACATTACATTGGATTTCTCGCCATCACTTACTCTCAGATTACGCCGCTTAGCATTGTATGCTGGACGGCGCAATGGGCTTTCATTAATCAATGGGCTCGTAAAGGAGCGCCGTCACTCTTACAGACAACGTTGTTATCGCCATATGCATAAATCATCCGCGGACCGGTCGATAGCTTCTGGGTTTCTATCTGCTATCTACCCTCAAGCGCATGGAGACCCCTCACCTTCCCGGGATCCCTTCTTTCGAGTATGCGCTACGCCCTCGCCGTGTCCCTGACAGCAGCAGCAGCAGCGATAAACTAATGGACGGGCTGCAGAAAGCCTGTTCGGACCAGCCTGTCAGTTTGTACTGTTCCCCGTGGCCGGATCCCCCGCAGAAAGCATGGTGCATAAAAAGGCACCATTTCAGCGATTCCTGTATATCCATACCCCAACCACCCTTCCGACCAGCTATGCAGTGTTCCAGCTCTATCACCGTTGCCATCGTTCTCGTCCTACTGACGTCGACCTCCTCGGCTGCCGGAGCACGCACCTCAGGAGATACTGCGCGAAAAACATTGAAGCAGTACAGAATGAAGCGTGGTGGTGTCTTCGAGGGCGGAGATGTGGGTGGGCCGACGCCACCAGCCTTGTATGTACATCCACTATAATACACAAGATTTAGATAATCCTGAATACATTCGTTATCATGCAGTGAACGGACTCGACATCACACCTCCCATCATCCTACACCGTCACATCGGTGGTGAGATGAGGCGATTGCTGGCACCGAACCCGTTGAAGCATGGGTACGCGCGTTCGGGAAAACTGCTTCTCCACATCACTGACTGTAATCTCTTGATAGAACGTCATTCTTCTTCGATACATAGATCTTTCATTTCCATCTCTGCGTCTTCTAGACTTCTCGAGCTCGCGTTCGGGCAATAATTTCGCCCAATGTCGTTTAGTAGGAATTCCACCTACTCTGGTCTAGTTGTAACATGAGGGTTCAATTGGAGCGAATACCCTTGAAGGATGTAACTTAGTATGATGCACGAACCATGAAGCTGTTTAAGGAAGGAAGAGAGAATATTGAAGGAGGATATATAAGCAAGTCGTGGCGTAAAAGTGTAATCGTAACGGATATAAGTGACGCAGAAAACCCAGGCACCCCTCAAACGATGAGGCATGCTCTTTTCTTCTTGCTCACTACGGGTGGTTCGAGGGCAGCGACAATGGCCTGGAGAAGCCGAGAAGCGGGCAAGTGAGTATCTGCTACATGTGGTACAGGCTGGTCAAACGACTGGACTTACCTCATCGAAGACGTTCTTGAGGCCCTTCTGCGTCAACGCCGAGCATTCCACATACTTGACCGCGCCGATTTCCCGCGCAAGCCTCTCGCCCTGCTCAACCGTGACCGGGCGTTGTTTTTGCCTCGCCAATTTCTCGATCACCTGCGCGTCGTCCCGCAGATCGATCTGGGTGCCCACAATGAGACATGGGACACCCGGACAATGGTGGTGCACTTCCGGGAACCATTTCTCCTTGACGTTCTCAAAGGAGGCGGGCGACGTTACGCTGAAGCAAACCAAAAAGACGTCGGTTTGGGGGTATGAGAGAGGGCGGAGACGGTCATAATCCTCTTGGCCTGAAAGTAGTGAAAATAAGGTTTGTTTGCGATCAAGGCAGGTCAAAATGCGTACCGGCAGTATCGAACAGCCCTAATGTATAGGGGTCTTCGCCGATCATGACCGTGACAGCATAGTTGTCGAAGACCTGCAGGCGGAACATATCCTTTCAATGATTTGGAAGAGGTGAGCCCAGAGGATTACGTACAGTTGGAACGTATTCGCTGGGGAACTTATTGGTGGTGTACGAGATCAACAGACAGGTCTGGCAAAGATGAAAGAACATTTTGCGTCAGTAGTGGCACAGTGAGTGATGATCAAGTTGACGCACCTTTCCGACTGCACCGTCTCCAACAACTACACATTTAATTGTCTGCATCTTTACTAGGGCCTAACTTCTCCTTCGAGGTGGGTTTGAGACTGCGGAGTAGGGGTATATATAAGTAAATGATCCACCAACGACCCATCCGAATCAGCGGTTTCTTATCGCCTTGTGGCAGGCAGCAGGCGACGGGTTTGGCGTGGCAACTGGGCCTCGTGGCTCTGTGCTAGAAAAGCTGAGGCAGGAAAAGAACTTGTCCACTTACAGATCTTGCGGACACACGAGGATTATCAGACCGGGAAAGCGCGAGTAGTGACACTAGAGAAGTCGATAATTAAATCGTACTCAAAAGTGATCAGTAGATGCGGGGAGAGAACCTAATGAGGAGGATATACAAAGAGAAAGACATAGCGGGTCATGAGATGTTTAACGACAGGTAGAGCAAAAAGGTTTTGACTCACAGAGTCAGAGGAGGCTGGAGCGGCGGGCAATGGAATTGGCGAGTTGACTGTCGCTGACGGTCTAAAAGGTTCTGTAGCAACGGCCTGATTCCATGTAAACCAGCAACGGCCCTCTCCGTTGGCGCAAAGCCAAACACAGCCAAATCAACGCCCCACGTTTCACATTTCTCCCACAATCAATTTTCAATTTAAAAGCAAGCAGATGGATAACCTAGATTGACTACAATACGCCTCGTCCATATAAGCTAGCAAGATGAATTAGCCAGAAGAAAATAGTGTATGTACCCGTCCCGTCGCGTTATGGATTGAGCTTAGCTCGTTTGTGCGGTTCGTCGGCTGTAAACTTCATCAGCCGAACAACAAGATGACAAGAAAACATCGCCATACCTTGTGGAGCGGCGATGGGCTGCGACCACCAAGCAAGCTGGCCAGCCTTGGTGCCTGTCACAAGGTATCCTTCCTTGTTAGTTGGTCCATCGAAGCTCTGGAAGAGGCCAATCAGCATGGCAAGAAGACGATCAAATGATATATGCATACCGCAACGGCCTGGATAGTGTCGTCTAGAGTCGTCATTAATCAGTTATGCTACACTGCAAGTGATTTGTTCGCCACACACCTTCCTCGTGTTCGAGCCCGTAAACGATAGCGCCCCGCTTCCGATCCCAGACAAGGGCGCATCCCTCAACGCTCCCAAATAAGACCGCTTGACCCTCCGTTGCAAAAACTGCCCCGAAACCACCACCCGGTCGAGATTCCATCTCCTTGCAGGTAAATGCTTGTTCAATAGTCCCCTTGCTGTCAGGGCGCCGTATGCCAACCAGGGCAGCAGATGTCCCTACTCCAACCAGGACGTGACTGCCTGACGGAGTCAGATCCAATGAATGGCTATTGATAGACAATTAGCAGCTGAAATGATGGCAGAGATATCACTGACATTTTGCTTTTGAGAAAAGCATACGCGCGCAGTGTGCCATTTGGTATTTCACAATACCACCTGCCGAGGTGTTAACATGGGGGGCACAAGGAACGGCAACAGAGGAGAGTCCATACAGGACACCGTCGCGCGTACCACCAACAAGCGCGGCCCCGTCCTCCACGAACCTGATCGCAGTGACATTCTGTCGCAAAATAGATCGTTGCGACTGCCAAGTCCCTGCACGTCATAACTGTCAACACAGAAATTAACAATCACGACCAGACATGTTAATCACCTTTCGACCAAACCCAAACCTTGACACCGGTTCTAGGGAAAGACACCGCGATTCGATCCCGCATATACGCTAGGCAGACCTGATCGTCCTCTGACCGGCGGTCATTCTTTCCGGCATCAAGAACCTTGGCCCATTGCCAATGATTTACTCCCTGTTTTCTTGCGGTCAGATGTAGTCACGAGCCATACTTTCATGATATAAATAGCTTACGCTCCGCGTCCATTTGCTAACCAAGCCGTCTTCGGCAAGAGAAACCACCCCGGAGTCACCATCTATCCAGGCCACCGCCACGACAAGAGAATTATGCGACAGCCTCGCGATCTCTGTTCGATTCCGGCTGCTCCATATGCGTATCGTGCGATCCGCACCTTGAAACGCGCAGATCGATCATTTTTAAACCTGCACACCGGAAGACATAATATGAAGAGACTCACAACACAACGCAAAGTGTGTTCCGTCGGAATTGAATGCGACGCTTCGGATCCCAAGCTGTCCCTCACCCAGAAGCTTAGTCGAATAGTTGCTGTCCACCGTTGGCCACCTGAAAGCGCGTTTCTTCCGCCGCGCAGATTCCGGAGGATGATCAGGTGACTTCGGCCGTTCTCTCTTGACGCCACGACTGCCTGATTGTGCAAGAGCCAAAACAGGCTTGGGAGGTAGAGGATGGGTGAGGGAGGGGGTTGTTGGTGTCACAGACGTTGGTAGTGATGGTGTTGATGGCGGGACCACTATGCGGATGTGAGTGGGAAAATGAAGTGTATGCATTCCAGGGACATACCCGGCGACCGAGTCGCAGTAGCGGATGCCGTCGCCTCTAAAAGATCACGGCGATCAATGACAGGGCTGGTTGTCCGCAGTTTTGGCAGGGAAGAAGCATCGGATATTCGACTACGCAGATCGCGGCCATTGGCTTTCAGGGATGGTGTTGAAGCTGCTGGAGTTGTTGGTGCACTAGCTGACACTGGAGCTATCCTATCCTTCAAAGACACTGACATGGGTGTGCTAAGCTGAGAGGCCGAAGAAAATGATGACAAGTGAGGAATATGCCACTCACTCGCTTGAGGTTTCTCAGAAAGGGGCGTTTTTGGCGCTTTCCCCATCGCCTGTTTTTTCTTGTTCTTCCCATCCGTGAGTAAAGGGCAAGGCGTCGCCGGAACGCTTGCAGAAACCACGTCACTGGCAGCTGGAGTGGGTGGAAGGTCATTGGTAACACGTTTCCACTTAGGCTGAGGGGCAGAGGCTGGTAAAGGAGGAGGCGCTGAAGGGGGTGGGGAGGGTGATGAGTAAGAGACGATATGTGACAGTTCTGTAGGAAGGGTTGGGGCAGGTGGTGGAGCAGAAGTTGACGGTGCAGGAGTAGGGGGCGTAGCAGTAGCCATAGACCCATTACCATTTGTTGCCTTGACAAAGGGCCAGCCAGCGCCAACGACGACGCGCTTCTTGGCAGGAATGGGCGTTTGTGTCAGTGTTTTTGGCGCAGTTGGTATTACCTTGCCAGTAGCGTTTGCAGACGGTCGAATGTTCAAAGGATTTGACGAAGGACCAGAAGTGATGTAGGCGAGTGCTTTAGGGTCAGGAGGAGGGGATAAGCGCTTAGTCGCGGTCGTGGATTGTGCAGCAAGACCACCGAGCGCGGCTGGAGACTTCTCTAGAGCACGGGTACTGTAAAGACGAAGATTGTGTGTAGGTCCGGTTGGAATTGATTTCTCGAGAAGAACCTTGCTACTCGACGCAACTGCGTTCTGTGCAATTAGCGGAGGCTGAGTTGGCTTGGGCTTGATGGGTGGACAGGTGTTAGCAGACGCGATTGTTGAGGGCAGTGGAGACACTCCCAACTTCTGAAAATTATGGTTCAAACGATAAAACGAGACAGTACTTCCGCGACCAACCTTTCTTGCCGTGCTTTCAGCTTTGTTTTGCGGTTCCACAGATTTCTCCTGAGTCGACAATTTATCTACTGGGGCGACGAATTCTGTCATGAAACCGGCGGACACAAACGGATTGCGGATTTCCGACTTTCCTGGACGCAATGTGGGCTTTGATGCTGCCTTGATATCTGTGATGGAAAGAATGGGTGACGCCACCGATGACGGAGGCGCTGGTGGAGTGGGAGCATGTCCGGAGGAAATGGGTATCGACTCTGATACAACGTGGCGGATGATGTTAACATCTTGCGTGGAGGAAAGATAGGGCTTTGGTAGAATAATGTCGGACGCTAAGACGCTGATAAGATTTGAAGATGACTTCAATCCAATAGGAGACAGTTGCATGTCCTGGGCACCAGAACTAGATGCGATCGAAGATGTCGGTGACGGTCTTGTGGGAGGGTGGTCGAGTTTCGCAACCAAATCTGGTACGTTAATGGGCGATAACGCAGGAGTTCGAGAGCTTTCGCGAGGGGAGTCAAGCAAGGGAGTAGATAAATGAGGTGAATCAGGGGGAGAGTCCAGTTCCATTGGAGATAGACTTCTCTCCCTCATCTCGTCCTGATAGTCATGAGAAGTTATCAAACAAGCCAGAGCTGCGTAGACCTACAACAATATCTTTGGGTAAGAGCGCGCCACGTTCATTTTTCAGGCTATATTTCGGTATCACTTCATCAGTTTGAACGTTTGAGCTCGTATATCTAGTATCTGTCGTTTGTACCGCGGTTGAGGTTCGACGGGGAGGCGAAGGATCAACCTGGACTGATGCAGAAACAGAGATAACGTGCGTTTGTGATGATGCAGATGTGCACGAGGGTTGCGCCTGGGTCGATGCGGAAACATACGAAGGTTCCACCTGAATACCGATCGATGTGTGGGTAATTGCAGGTCGCTCTAGTATTGCTGGAGACGTGGTCGATTGGTAGAATATTTGAAGTCAATAAGATAACTCACGCGTTACTAGGCTCATATCGTCAGGCTTTTTGGCCCATGCTTTACGCATCTTGGGTGGCATCGCAGCAGGAGGCAAGTAAGTGTCCTCTTCATCAGCCACTTGAGTATCATCCTCCTCGTCTGAAGTATCTCCAGCAGACAGAGTATCACCTTCCAGGACGACGGGTTGGTCCTTGAAAGGCCCGTTATGTGAAGCGACCGTAAGTAGAATCTCCTTGCCCGGTTTTACTTCTATTCGTTTCTGTGCAAATAGGCTAAAGCGCACGACATTGCTAGTATCATCATCGTCACTCGAGTCTTCTGAGACTGTGACGCGTCGTAAGATGACGTGGGCCTTCTGGGTAGACCCATGGGGTCGAAAGCGAAGAGTGCCTTTAATACCCAATATTGCAGCTACGGAGGGACCCAGGGTGAGCGCATCACTATCGGTGATGCTCAAGTCGTCCATGTGGACCCTAGAGTTTGATCAAAGGCTGTCAGGACGTGAAGAGGACAGTTTGGCGTCGAGGACGTTGTCAAGAGTGAAGAATGGTGGGATGGCTGTTCAAACCCGTTACCGAAAGCATTGTGGCCAAAAAGCCTGCACGTGACACCTTGAGTCGCCTGCCGGAATACCTCTCACCCTCACTTGTCCGGTCATCCCGAGCCATTGCCATCCGAAGTCTTCTCATTTTCACTATCTCATGACCTGGGTGGGCCATTTCCTAGGTAATCCGGGCTTGCTAAAAAAAAAAAAAGAGAATCATGAACGTCCAAGACTGATCATGGCTCGTTCACTCTCCGACAGTCCACGGTCGAATCGATACAGATTGAAATTGCATGTCTGGCTTGAAGGTTTCTCAAATCCTCCATTCCCTGAGGCCTCAGGACGCCCATGTCAGCCACATATATCTCGTTGGTTCTCGCTTGTGGGGTACACATACGGAAGGCAGTGATTTTGATCTTCTCCTTGTCGCCGAACGGCTCGGCTTAGAGACACTCAGAAGTCAACACAAAGGCCAATACGACATCACTCTGTTGACGAAGGAGGAGTTTGCTGCACGGGTGCAGGGCGGGAGCCTAATCGAAACTGTATGCTGTTTGCTAAGCGGTGACGAGGCATGTGTCCTTCAGGAAGGCGAGTCCATGAAGCGTCTGGTACAAGACATCCATGTACTGGACGCGTGGGTTACCTCTCGGCATCCCGTAGACCACGAAAAAGCGAAGAAATTCTGGTTGAAAGGGAAACGGAAGGATGGTTTCAAGGTTTTACAGCACATGATCACGGCTGACTCTGTGTTACGAGGGTTGAGGAAGAAGGTGCAAGAGGGAAGAGAGCTGAGTTCCATCACTTTGACAGTGGCTGAACTACATGACTTTGTCCAAGGTGGGCGAGATGAAAGCGACTGGAATTGGCTCGGCCTTGAATGGGGGGAGGTCAAAGAAGCGCATGCAGTTCGACTCAAGGGGGCAGAATAGGAACCTCAGCGTAGTCCATGTTTTGCAATACTTGGACGTGGTATATACGGAGTGCACTTTCTTTACCTCGTTTAAGCGACAGTGTCCTTGACCTCCGGGACCCCGTCCCTCCATTTAATCCCTGACAGGGCGGCGACTTCCATCGAAATTGTGCGGACAGCCTGAACTTCTTCAAATGTTGCTCCACCCCTCCGTGCACCGTCAAGGTGCCACTGAATCTGTCGGGGACTGTCGCTTGCTATAAGTGCGGCCACCAACGTGTAGGATGTCTCCAAGGGCGACAAGATTTCGGTGAACCCATATGTTAAACCATATCCAATGGTATTCGAGAACCATCCTGTCGAGAAAAATGAGACCTGGACCATGATAGACGTGCGCCGAACCACTGACCCATGTCTGGATAAATTGTGTCCAACAGGTTCTGCACCGAGTCCGCAGTCTCACCATAGATACTGCGAAACAAGGCCTCGCCTGTCTTCTCATACTGCTCCATGGGGATATCAGTGCGCCTTGGAAATTAGGGTGATGTGTCAATGTACCGATGCTACATTGTATCATTATGCGAGCTCACCTCATAGTCTTTGTGTCGCGAAGCTCTTCTGGCGTGACCTCGTTGAGGGCAACGAGGCTGTTGATAGTCTTGAGATGTTTACTCAATATTTCACCTGCAGGTTTGAGTTGACGGGAATCCTTACCCGTGGATATCCAGCTGTCAAGCCTGCCTTGAATACGGCATCTCGAACCTTGCGGACAAGCAGCCGCTGCTCCTCAATGCTACCACCCTCTGCCTTCAGGTCGCCCAGGACATGTTGGAAAACACGAGGGACTTCCTCGGCTCTATTGCTTGCGCAGAAGGCGACGGCAGCAACAATGTACCAAGGATTAGAAACTAGAAAAGAGAGGATAGATTCAAGCTATGAAGAGGTTGGAAAATCCTAGCTCACCTTCACGGAGGTTTTTCCGAGGATAGGTGTATTTCAAGTGGTTCAGAAACGAGGTGGTCGCAAGGATCGCCATGTTGGTACGGATGAGTTTAGCAGTTAGCTGACTGGCTTAAATACTGTTTGGGTCGAATGCTTCGGTGTTTCGTCTGATGATTCCGTCGTCCGAGCTGTGGCGATTGACATCAAGTGCTGGAGACAAGGGAAGCTGATAATCAATATGATTGGGTCACACGACCCTATCCCTTGAGCTAACGTATAAAAGGAGCTTTGATCCCCTTGGATTTTAAGGCAGACTGAGAGGCAAATTGAAAAGGTGAGGACGCGACGCGTAAGTACGACTCAGGCTCGCCGGCGTGACTGGTCACGAGCTTCAAGCGGTCCCTTCAAGTTTTGGACGACGCGTCGATACTCATACTGATGTAAGCCTGTACATACTTGAAGATTTGGCCATATTGCACGGATAGAAACACGGCAAGATCCGATTTCAGACGAACAAATATAGTACAGCATTATAAATAGCAAGGTGGACCTTGGAGTTGAGGGAGATCGTAGAGCCCAAAATTGAGCATGTTCGATCAAGAACAGTCATCATGGATACGCGCCATATGCATCTAGCGTTTGGCTCTTTTAATAAATGTATACTCAAAGCGCCTCCAATTGCATTTCCTCCCGAATAATGACAGATCGTCAGTCTCCCAACACGTCGTAATCGTCTAGTGTGTCTGCGAATTCTTCGTTTTCATCAGCCCACCGGGTCGCTCGACAATCACACAGACGCGACAGAGACTTTGCGCCGTCGGAATCTCTGAGCAAGTGCAAGGCCTTTTCGGCGGCAACGAATCTGGCAACAGATCGGCTTGCCGCTACGATCGGGCCTGCCACAAGGATATCATGCACCAGGACGGCCATTCCCTCGCTTTCAACACCATCCCTTAATCTGCATTTTTTTCTGCCATCGCGATGATCAGAATTCACCTCGGACGGATCCTTGAAAATACGCTTACTCGATAGAAAGTCTTTTGCAACCGACCGAAGCGATCCACTCGACGAGTGTGGATACAGGATCTCTGGAAACGGAAGGAGACAAAGCCAACAAGATGTCCTCCATGACATGCTCTGCTACTGTAGCAGCCTTTTCGTAGTTATAGGCCGAGTCAACGAGAACGGCTCCCATTACACTCTCGAAGACGTCACTAAGTGCCTTGGGGGGATCGTACTTCCAACCTCGTTCGACTATTTCCTGACCAGATGACGATTCTAGGAGGGGGACGTAAGCATTGATTGCCTCAGTTAGATCGAGGCGGTTGATGAGCATGATCTTGTGTAGGCCTAATCGCTTGACAGCGACAGAGGCTAGAGCTGGTGCACAAACTGCCTTCGCTTTCGGCAAGGCCAGTTCATGAGAGGTTGCATTGGGGAACTTGTCGTAAAGATATTTGACGACGACCAGGTCCAATAGGGCTGAGTATATAGAGCATGTGAATACGGAGAATTGACTACTGGAGCGTTGCGCCTCACCGTCACCGAGAAACTCCAGACGCTGATACGAGGCACCGCCAGAAGACAGCGAGAATGAAGCATGGGTCATGGCTTCTACAAGGAGCTCGTTTCGGTGAAAGGTGTACCCGAGGCTTTCTTCCAAACCCACGAATAAACTCGAAACAGAAGACGCCACAGGATTGCGACTGTATCGCAGTGACCAAGGGATGGCTCCCCCAAACGATAACCCTAGAGCTGTTCCAGTGTGAAGAGCCATGGGAATACTGCCGGTAATAAAGCTTGCGCCGAGAAGCGCCTCCATACAATCTTGCAGGCTTCGACGAGGGTAACATCGAAGAGTACGCGGTTTTGCGAAAGGATCCAACGATTTTTCGACAGTCTCCACATATCTCCACGTGTGAACGCTGTTGTGTTCGCTTGTCAGGTATGTCTCCAGCCCGAGTTCTTTCGCCCGACCAAGCAAGTAACGGTTGGAGATGGCATTCTGCCTCAGGACAGAAAGTTGGCCCTCATGCCGGTGGGGGTATTTGTTGTAGAGATGAACGGTCGTGCAGAGCTCAAGGACGGCGTCTCCCAAGGTCTCCATTCTTTGATTGCTGTAGCCAACGTCCGCACTGGGTAGTGTGAGAGCCTCAACGAGGAGATCGTCTCTGATCGGCGGAAGACCAAGCCCATACCGGGCACGTCGCACACGATAGATGTCAGTGATTCGGTGGCACAGACTAGGTAAGATTTCAAACGCTCTGCGGACGTCGGCTGACATGGCAATCCATTGACAACAGTCTCGCGGCGCCACAAGTCCATTGAGGACGGTATGCTCGGCATCGGCGGAGCTGACTCCCTCCGAGTTCAATGTGTACATCCCGTCGAAAGAGCGAGGAAGTATGGCTGCTTCCACCAAGGGTCCATCCGTAGGAACGCGCGCCTGCCTTTTTTTCCGTGTCCATCTTTTCATGAAATACTGGTAATATGTTTCGGCACCATGCTCGCGAGATCCAGGCGGTGGCGCTGATAGAGGGGTTAAGTCATGGCGAATATTTCGTAGTAACAAAGGGCGACCGAATTCATTGGTATTCATGATCATGAGGTTGTCAAGGTCATTTTCGGTGACATTGCTCCAATCGGAACATCCGCGGGGCTTCGTGACGAGACGTTCCATGGCTTCGAAGTCGGGTTGGTGGTACTGAGTTACGGGGACGAGGAAGACGCTTGGAGGAAGCGTGAATGGTCGCGCAGTGATGCGGAACCATATTCCATGCCCAGTGAACTCGAGCATGAGTTTTCGCTTCCGCCATTCATCTTCGTCGTCGTCGAATATCATTGGCTCTCCAGGTCGCGTATGCACCAAAGCTGTGCCACAGAAGACATCGACAGGAGGGAGGATAGTACCAGTTATAAGAGCAGCTATTGCGTGGTTGTTAAGATAGACAAGGTGAAGCCACAGGCTCGGTCCAGTCAGCCAAGGATCCTTGACCAACACGTTCATCATAGTTGGTACCTGGGACACGTCGGTAAGGGGCCGTCCGTCGATATCCTCAGTCTCATGCGATTTAGAGCGCGCGATCGGCAGAAGATACTCGTCGTAAACATCAAGTTCGTGCAATCGTTTCACAGCCATGAAAGCTGCTGCACGTTTGGCTTCCTTCTTTGAGCGTCGAGGTGGTCCAGTGAACATCAAATGTTCTTCAGGCAAAGGAATGCTCGATGGAAGAGTAAGCGTGACCAGGAAGTCACCTGAAAACTTTGGAACGTGTGGCGGTGTGAATGGATCGCGGGGGATCAGGGAACAGAGACGATGAAGGAGTTGAATTGCGTTGTCATAGGTTAAGACAGCACCGGACGATTCCACGACGAATCGCTCGCGTTCTGCAAGATCAGCCGGACTGACTTCCTCATCATCATGATCTTCCTGAGTGAGACCGTCGCTGGCTTCGTGGCGAGTTTGGAAAACCTTGTTGACCTCTGGCTCCACTGTCCTAAGGGCATTATACCGGTTCAAGTGAGAGACATCATCCTTCTGAATCATGATGACAAAAGTCGACGATTTGTTCCTGGCTCGTCCACGAGATTGAACGTATCCGACCATGTGCGCGAGGGGGTCGAAGCGTATAACAAGATCACAAGCCTATGCAAGAACGTATTGCGTGATCTATTCCATGACCATGGATGGGCGGATCTTACCGGAAAATCAAGGCCTTCCTCAGCAACTGAAGTTGCGATCACTGACAATGTTAAATTAGAAAGGAAAACTGGGGAGAATAAGGAAAATGACATTACGAAGGTTGATGTCGCCCCTGCGAAACGAATCCACTGAAGCCTTGTGACCAGCGGGCGTAGGTTTTGCTATTCCATCACCATTGACACCCTGCCCCATTAGTGACCCACAGCGGATGAGTCCTTTGAGCTCTACTACCACAGGTAATATCCTTGCTAAACACGCTGCGGTCTGCCGTTGTTCCACGAATACGATTCCTTGAAAGTCTGGGGTATAATACTTGAGCAGAACGTCCACAAGAGTGTGGACCTTGGGTGTACACCACGTTAACGGCACGGGAATGGGGCAATTGTTAGAGGGCGATAAGGGGGTAAAAAAATTCCCGAAATCAGCGTGAATCTGTTGAATTTGCCAAAAATCAGGTGGAAGAGATTTGAGCTTGACATGAGACGGTACGTCCATTTCGGCACTGTAGTTTACAGCCTGCAAATTTTCCAGGTAACTGTCATGTATCCGAGAGACGTGTTGCTCCAGTTCGTCATGCAAGAAAAGCGACGCAGCGTACGGGCCCAGGTTGTATAATGTTGAGTAGTAGCGCATTTTCACACTAGCCCATGGTACTTCAAGCTCAGCCCAGATGTCTTTTTCAAAGACTTCGAGGCAATTCCATAGCGATGGGGAGGGGTAGTCACCGTATTCTTCTGGAGGGAAAGGGTACTCTCTGATGACCTAAACAGATATTAGCGAAAACCCCGAGACTGATTCGAGATGAGGCTTACTTCAATGGGTTTGGGAGAGTATTTATTCAATTCTTCGACATTGGCACGTACACCAATGACTTTTGAATCCATGTTTGCTTCGAGAGTTGTCAACGAGCCTATCGTGTCTTTGGGATTCCATATCGGGGAGGCAGTCATTCCAAAGACCTTGGGTCGGCGGGTCACGACGGTTACTCGAAAATATTCTCGCATTATGCCATTGTATGGATGGTTCTTCCGAGCATGGTGACACTCATCGAAAATCATGAGAGAAACCTTGTCGATGCTCCAGAGGGAATGGGTCAAAAGGTTTAGAAATATCTGGGCTAAAGCAGGTATAAGAACGGCCACAATGGAGGAATAGGGTTGATATTACCAGTCATGACGAATACGTCATGTTGCGTGAATTTTTTATTCCATCGAGGTCTATCAGTCAAATCAATCTCCAAAGCACCGTGTAGTTTGATCACTCGAAGTGGGGTGTTTTGTGCGATGAAGTTTCCCTGCTGTTCAACCAGCGCAACTTTGGGGACCAAGAATATGATCACTTTTCCCTTCGATGTCTCCAGGGCGGATATCCATCGAATGAGTAACAGACTGATCAAAGTCTTTCCCGATCCCGTGTTCAGCGCAGCGATAACGTTGCCTAGTTGCCTCGATCAGAAGATTTGGCAAAAAGCTGCCGGGGCACAAATGAGAGTCACCTTTTTGAGCTCTCGAAAACACTTCTTCCTGATACCTACGAGGCAATAGACTCTCCAGCGTCGGACTCTCTTGAATGGCAGAAACAGTGGTAGACATCGCGATGACAGGAAAGGCGCCAGTAGTTTCAGTGACTCTAAGGCGGTCATTTATAAACGCACAGCAACCGCTGAAGGGTGATCAGCGCCATAAAATAATGCATGGGTGTTGAGAACTTCGTCCGCGACGCGCCCTGATAGGTCACGTGTAATGTCGCGTCGTCTCCGAGTCAAACTCGGAAACCGCCCTGATCGCAACCTCTTCTGACGCCGCAGTTCTCAAATCGTACGCAGTGCACAGAATCATCGTATCTTTGAAATTGAACCACTGAAGACTTTAAGATCCTCGTAGTCGCTCTCGACTTCTTACGATTCAACCCCTGATTTAACTCTCATCTGACTTTCGATCTTATCTCAAATGGCGGTCAACCCCAATGAGGATACAGAGTTGTGCGTACATGAATTTTACAATCAAGAACTATACTAAAAGAAGATATTTAGCAATGATGCTCTTCGAAAACATGGAATTATACCACCACGGGAACCGACACCTCCTTCTCCTTCTCCTCCACCATCGCCTACCTTTGATGATCTGCTCAATGACTTTACACCATCGGAACTACAGGAATTCAGCGAAGACGCTCCTAATGACGAAACTGAGCGAATGGTTGCTGCATATCGACGTCAACGTCTGGCAGAGGAACGCAAGGAAGATAAAAGAGCGCGTTTCGGTCGGGTTTATCCTATCGGGCGAGACGACTACACACGCGAAGTCACAGATGCCAGTAAGATCGACGAGGAAGATGACGATGAAGAGACGGGGACTGGTGTGGTCTGCTTCTTGTACAAAGACGGGTGCGTTTCCTCGGCCTCCTGCGACACTTTCTCAAAAATAATCGTACTACAGTATTCCACGGTCCGATCGAGCCTTTGAGCATGTCCGTATGCTCGCAGCACGCTATCCGCGGACGAAATTTGTCTGTATAGTGGGCGACAAATGCATCCCAAATCTGCCTGAAAGTCGCGTGCCGATGTTCATTGTATATAAAAAAGGAGACATCCGAAATCAGATTACCGCATGGGGCGCGGATAAGGAGCGACGCATCGAGGGTGAGGAAAACTTCACTGTCTCCTCGACAAATCTAATTCTATAAACCAGAGCTTGAAGCTATACTGATGGTCACAGGCGCTCTACATTTGCCCGAGCGTCGTCGTTCCGAAGATAGAAGAACAGATGACGACGATGAAAGCGAAGATGAAGATGACGACCCGTCATCGCGCATGCGATCAGCAGCTACGTCGACAAATGTTAGACCGCAGAAAAACATCAGGGATAGCGCAAAGGCAAAAGGCAATGACTCGGACTCGGACTTCGACTTTGATCTGTAGCAAATATGTATGTACAGTATCCCCCCCGGATATGTAAGTCTAATATACCGAATACTCGTAAGAGGAAAAATATGGAGAAACAGAATCGTGGTGGGACGCTGTCCACCGAAATGCGAGCTTGTGTCGAAGTGACGTCTCCGCTGTCTTAACGTGAAGTCAAGCTGTTGCGCACCCTGACTGCTGAGTGAGGCTGTCTTATTACCCTCACCGTCTGAGGGAGGATGTGCCTAGTAAATGCCATTTAACACATTCGAAGGACTCTGAATGTTGACAGCGTACCTTTCCTTGATATGAGTAGATACAAATACAGCACTCCCGAAAATGTAGCACATGTGGCAACGAAAAAAGGGTACCTCGGCAACAATCTGAGCCACAACGGTGGCGTAATTTGGATCAGTTCGATGCATAACAACCCAGTGTGGCGGAGGTAAATTCGCATATAGACTCAAATGGTCGATGGCGTGGATGATCTTCGAGGGGCGCGATGTCAACAACAATAAAGTAACAGAAAACGTGAAAACGTACCGCTCGCCGCCAAGTCATCACCAACTTGCCAGCCGTCCAACTTTCACAGGAAGTGCATTCGAAAAGATGAGACCATCTATCCATTGCTGCCGCGGTCGTCGTCTCCGGATCGCTGCCACATGCTTTCACAATCGATCGTGCAGCAATATATGCGGGCTCGTGAAAGGATACCCTGTCGCCACCGAAGTTCCAGAATTCCTGCTGAAAATCTTCAAAGAGACGCGTCAAGTACGCCGAGGAATAGTCGCGCTCAGGGCGCCAAGAGAACGTTGCAGGATGTACAAGAGCGTCCTCTTGGCCGATCGGCTCCCTCATCCCGGGGCCTTTGCAGTAGAAGAAGGTCGTCGCGAGATTGATTTGTGGGGCACCGACATACCAGGGGACCAGGGCCGACTTCTGCATAATTTGGACGAGGTTATGTTTCCGCTGCTTCTGCCAGCGGCAGAAAAGCTGATACATCACATGAGGAGAAGGAAAACTGTCAAGGGAGATAACCTGGTCCACAGGTGAACTTTCTATGATAGATTTGAAGGGCTCCAATTGAGACAACTCCGAGATAGGCGCCGGGATCGCGTAATAGGTATGGCACTCCGTAACATATTGTGAGAAAAGCCGCCGACGCCGTGTGATTTGGTCCAGACGATATTCTTCGCGGAGCCTTGACCCGACTCGTTCCATAAAGTCGATCATTTTCGGCTCTATCCTCATCCAAACTGCGACAGGGAGCAAGTCAGGCTGCGTAAATACGGCTAGAAGATTAAACGTGCTCACCGCGTTCCGTAAGATCCCTGGGTATCCTTACGAGCTCGTGTCGTCGAAGGAGATTGAGATCCATGTTCTCAAGGTCATCTTTCCAACCTTCCGCGAACAGAATGATTGGTACGTAAAGGTCACAAGGTGAAACAGCGTACCGGTGGCGTTCAGGTTCCTAATAATTCTATGAGTGTAAGAATGAGCAAGGCTAGTACATTATCATCAAAACATATGCAGGGCTCACGCATCAAACCTTCGCTGACGAGCAGCGTCAAGCTCTAGGCTGCGCTTCTGCGCCTGATTATGCTGCCATCCAGCTATGGTTTCCTATTCTGGTCTAAACCTCGAGGCGCGTTGCCCAGCGAGGAACAGCACGCACCGCAGCTTTTGCCCAGGCCTCGTGATCAAGTCGTGTTTTGGTGAGCCAATTCTCCAAGTCAGTCGGCCGCCCTTTCACAAACGCGTGCTCCTCGGACAGTTTCTCAAGGATGTCTAGATTTACGATGTGGCGGCGCGTGTCGCGGCTAGTGATTGGCGTAAAGGCAGTACTATGGATAATTCTCCCAGTTATTTGGGCGAATTTCCAGCACTCATCTGGGAGGGCAGAGAACCTCGAATCATCACGGAGGTTTTTGGCCTGCTGGAAACTTATCGATACCGGAGATCCGAATCAGTAATAGAAACCGTGCGTGAAACTGAAACTTGAAACAATTGTGAAATAGGCTCACTGGTTTGGAAAGCATTTTTTGCAGGCTCTGTTCCTCGTTAGCCAAATAATGGTTGGTACTGGCTCTGTGCCGCAGTACTAGAACGAGGCACTTTTCAGGATAAACACTTGAAATGAATGAAGGAGACAGACATGGCAATGAGGCGAGAACACAAGGTTCGTGAACTGGGGTTCCGACATGCCTAGTGGGCAGCCAGGAAGGTCCTCGACGCAGGAGAGGGCCTGCCTCCAAACCCATCTTGAGTTGCGACTCATAAGGAACGCGCGCATTTTTATCCAGGAGCGCGCCAGGCGCAAAAGGTCAAGGGGGCGTAGATGTTTAAATATCTAGGCGAACGTCAGAAAAACAATGGTGAAAGAAACTTCAGTTTAGTCTCAGCTCACCTCAAATAAAATGTCGAGGGGGAGGTCAGGGAGGCGTGTCAGCCTCCCTTTGCGCCCGCGCAGCGGCTTCAGAGCCACGGGGACTGATGAACGTGTGAGAGGATAAGCATCATCTGCCCATCTCCGCTTTTGAGCTTGTTCTGGGGAAAGCAGTAGTTCCATCGGAGCTTAGGGTCAAGAAAGAAGAAAACCTCTCTTTGAGAAGCTAGAAGAGTGCAAACAGGGTGTATGCCATATGCGCATTGACACAAGGGGTTTATGAAAGACGAAGCAAGGTTTCCACGTGATGCTGAATTCTGCGGGGGTCCGGAGGTAAGTAGCAGTTTTTTATCTCGTTTTCAGGGACGTGATGCAGGGGTAACAACGCGCCGGGTGGATGGTGGCAAGTGGGGATGGTCACGTCGGTGGCTTGTGGCCACGCCCATCGCCATCTAGTTCTGCACAGTGGTGGCGTGATTGGTAGTATGATCGGTGACCTAGATCGGGAAGCTGTCAACAATTTGCGCCATATGGAAAGTCGTCTTTTTCAGGGAAGTCAAAATTAATGTCCTTCCCGTCGGCAAAGATTGCCAGTCTGGCAGCGTCTATGAATTTGGCTCTGCCTTGATTACAGGCCTGGAAATAACACTGGAAGGTCAGGCCACCGATGAAGTGAGAGATTCGGTGCGTAGTCTATCCTCGCTGGGTCCTTCCCATGCCTAGGAAGTAGGAAAAGCTCATTCGAGGTATGATAATCGACCTTTCGCGATTCTGACGTTGTCCTTTAGAGATTCGCTTTCCGGTAGATATTGATGGTAAGAGCTCACATACTTGAAGCCATTGCGGCCTTCCTTTTTCCTCCACTCATGATAAAGTCCCCACGCCTTGTCCTTGCAGATAGGCGTTAACATTGCCCACACAGGAAAAACACTGTCGAAACGACGATGAGCATTGACGAAGACATATTTGTCCTAGCTATTCCCTATGAGTGCTCCGTAGAGGGAGAACATCACGGGATACTGGCCTGCCTCCATGTCATGACTATGATCCCGATGCCGACAGGATGCGCAACTTCTAATGTCATTGAATTTATCAACGTTTAATGTGGTCAGCCGTATCCGAGGTAAGACCATACAGCGCCAGGATGTTGCGCGCTACAGAAATGGCTTCTGAAAGATCCATCCCTCAATACTGTTGGAGAGCTCGTCAATTCCTGATTTCACGCTCAGTCGGCGCATGGTCGAACATCAAGAAGCGGAGAGACGCAATTGGGCTGAGGTCGCATCCACAGAGTGTGTCGTAACGAGCGAGACATCGTCCTTGTATACGTCGGTATTAGCGCACGAGGAATAATTTCCACTCTTGCTAGTCACCGACAGATTCCAGCGGAACTTTTGACGTTGTCAGAATTTGCGGGCCCTGACGCGTGATTTCGCGTCAAAAGGAGGATACTCAGATCAATCGACTCATGATCAATCGTGTTCTGGAAGGGGCGGAGAAAATATAGTTCGAGGGGAGGCGGACAGATCGCGCTTGAATAGATCTCGCATTGAGGAACCTATTGACCGCAAACTGTTAATCTCTAGATTTCGTATGTAGCATGGATTGAACGAGGCATACCGTTTTTTGCATGCAGTTCTTGCGGCACCGAACGGACGCGTCCTACGAAATTTTATCGCATTTCGCGGCATAACAACACTAGGGTCATCCTGGCGAGATCCGAGTAAATGAGCGAGGAAGATACGTGAAAATGGTTGTTGAACGCTAGTATATGCGGGTTCGCTTGATCAAGCTGGAGGGCATGGCGGAAGGTTCTCGCAATTTGCTCTTGCTTCGAACGATACTGTCAAAGCAGAACGCTGCGCTAGGTTGGTCCTGCTCCGAGCGATGCGCAACATATCCAGAAGTTGCAGTAGTCCAGAAATCTGGGGATACCGTCGCGTTTTGTGAGCTGTGTGGTCCTCGAACCACCTATTGTCGTCACTCACTTCGAAAAGATGGCCAAGGGGCAATCAGCAACAAACACAGCTTCCCTTATCCAAGGTTTGGATCCAACGCCATCGCCTGTCGCGATTCTCTGGCGTCCTTCTCGCATACGACCGCCGGCCTCAAGCTCGAGTGTTGAAGTATTGTCTTTTTGCAGATGCGACCCTGGGCCACCAGTCTGCTCAGTGGAGTGGCTCTTTGCTTTGTGTTGCATGCGGTTTGAGCGCGTGCCTCGCCTTCGTCGCATTCAGCAGAAATGGCCGCCGCCAGAGACAATGGCTGCTTGACTCCCTCGTGACGGACACAATGTCGCGAGTCGCGTGACGTCATCGGTCGCCATGGGCCACCTAATTTCTGGTTATATAGCGCTTCTCAACCCGCAACCAGGGTATATCTGCTCTTCATCTTCTCCCACCATCTTCCCATCCCACTACTTATTTTATTTACAATGGCTGGTGAGTATCCTAAAGGCCCATTATACTGTTCAGTCAACTAAACACTCATCCCATCAAGGAACCAAGCGCGCCTCTCCGGATTCTGGCGCAAGCACACGCGCGTCAAAAATCGCAAAGACTGATAATTCACAGACTCCACCGAAAGCCAAGAAGGGCCCCAAGAGAGGAGTCAAAGTACGCCGCCTTTTTTTGTCATTAATTGTACTCACTGCTCTGCGAAACCTTGCCGCCCCACAGCCCGCGATTCCCGCTGCGACATTCAAAGCTACTGCTCTACCAGTCCATGTGAACCTGACACACACCCCTCCTACCATTGCCGACCCGAAAACTGAGGCCGTCTCAGCCGTGACAGCTGACCCAGGATTTATTGGGAACCTCACTCTTCTCCCAAGTTCGTTCTCGACAGGCAGCTATGGCTGGAAGGGCAGCAAACGCATCACTGTCGAACTTCTGAATTCGGAATCCGACACAAAGGAAAAGGTCCAGGTCATGTTGACGTACGTGCTGCGTCGCCTTCATAACTCCACGCAGCTGACAAGATAATCATCAGGATCAATGCCACTGTACTTGGCAGCAAGCAGGCTAAATCTGGCGAAGAGAGAGATGAGGATGAACCAAGGGACGATGAGGCAGACAAGGAAGAAGAGGAGGAGGCAGCTGCTGACGATGCGTAACGTATCTGAAGCAATTGGTTTTTAAAGAGCACGACGCACGACATTAACGACATTTCACGATATCTTATGATCTATGACTGTCAACCTACTGCATACGCCTGCAACTGTTTATCGCCTAGAAACTCTCATTCAGTCCTTTCTTCTACCCTCGCAACGTTCTGTTTCTCCACGGTGATGGTGGCCAGTGAGAGATTTCTATGGGACAAGTCCGAGTGTAGGGGCGCTACCATTTCCGACTGAGGCAGTGGTCTGAGAAACGGAGGTCTCCATCTGTCAATGTCATCTGCGAGAGCTGAAGAAGTGGGAGAGTTGTCGGCGGAGGCATGTGCTGCGGGAAGTTCATGTTGAATTGATGCATATCATTGGGCTTGATCAGCGAGTCGTCGCATAGGTGTTCGCTCGGACTGACCCTATATATATACCCCGGCCCATTCACAGATTCTACGTAAGAAAACTGCGGCTCTTGTTCAACTTCCAAATCGTTACATGGCGTCCAAGGCTGTCTACGACAGTGTGGGCGTTGATAACGAGCTTCCATACACCATAACAACTCGACGACAACAACCCAAGAAGTCCAACGCCTTCCTACGCGTCTTCAAATTCCTCGCACTATGTTCCGCAGCCGTCACTCTATCCAGCGTCCTACCAACGCCATGGTCCTTTCTCCAATTCCAAACTTCTCTGATCAAGGTGCCGTTGAAAGCGACCTCCGCCGACCCCGCATCCGAATGGAAAGATAACATCTGGCCACTCCGCGAGCAAACGCACTGGGACATCTCTACTGACTTCCCTTTCCCTCGCGAGCTAGAATATGATGTCCAAGAGGGTACCTGGCTGCGCCTCGATGTCCATCCCAAGTCGGGGGACATCGTGTTCGACATGATCGGGGACTTGTACTGTCTTCCCGCGGCGGAGGTAGCGGCGAAAGGCCTAACGAGGGCTCGTCCCATTATGCTTGGTGTCCCGCACGATTCCGACCCACGCTTCTCTCCTCAGGGTGATCGACTCGTGTTCCGGAGTGATGCAGAGCTGGGCGTAGAGAACATCTGGGTAACGAGCTGGAGAGGATGCGAGATGATGGACTTGAGGTCTGTTCAACCGGAGAACGATGACCTGCGGGCGGCTTTAGAAGTCAAAGCAGATGAGGATTGTTTGCTGGCCGATGGACTGAAGGAAACTCCCCAGAGGAAGTATAACCGGCTCGTGAGGGAAGGTCGGATCGGCGGTGAGAGTCCCTGCAGCCTCTTTTCAGTCCGTTATTCGCTCAACCTCCACATGCAGCTCAACGCGTCACGAACGAAACCTACCGATGGGTATCCGACGCGCGCTTCCACCCTTCAGGCTCCAAAGTCATCGCCACCAAGTGGTATACCTCCGGTCGTAGTCTCGGGGCAGGTGAAGGCTGGGAATATCCTGTGCCGTCCGTGGAAGATCTGGAATCTGGCAATAAGCGCGCCATTGTTGCTGGTGATGGTAAACGCGTCGTGAGCCGAACCCTTCCCGCTGGGTGGTCGGCGGAGCAATACGGCGACCAACAGATTGGTCCCGAGCAGCTAATCTGGAATCATAACGGCGACAGTGTTATATATTCCAAGAACGTTCGCGACCAGGCGGCGTTTACTTACAGCAAAGGTACACGATGCATCCTTTTCGTTTGCATCCCAGATTATGACCTTTTTCATAGACGTTCACAAAGGAATATACGCCATCTTTCAGAAGAATCTAACTACTAATGACACGGAAACTCTGGCTCAAGTCTCCCCTGGCGGCGCCAGTCGCCCCGAGCTGTCCCGCGATGGTCGGACGCTCGCATTTGTGCGTCGTGTCCGTGACAAAGAAGCTCTCGTTCTGAAGTAGGTGATAGCTATACCTTCAGAATAATCTCTAGGCTTAACGAAATGCTCTTCCAGGGATCTCCAAACAGGTACCATCCACCACGTCTGGTACGGGCTTACGTACGATCTCAGCAGTGTTTCTGCACCCATGGGCACCTATCCATCGTTCGCATTTACTCCATCAGACGACGCTGTCATTATCTGGGCTGCAGGGCAAATCTACACAGTCTCTCTCACCAACAACGAGCGTGGCGAGAAGATCGCCTCTTCTACCGCTCCTTCCCCCATTCCCTTCGTCGCGCACGTCGAAAAACGCCTCGCTGAGACTCGGCACAGCGAGCTTGACCTCCTGAAGTCGGAGACACAGGCGACGCAGCGAGTCCACGCTTTCAAAGAATTGCGCGTGGATGACCATGGCGACCAGGTTGTCTTCCAAGCTGCTGGGGTAACATATGTGCAGAAAGTCGGCCAGAAATCCCCCACACAGGTCCCAGTCCTGCACAAATCATCGCCCTATTACTCTCCCTCCTTCGTGCATGGTGCCGACAATCTCGTCCTGCACGCGCGCTGGTCAGACACGCACTTCAGCACCTTCGAGCTCGCCAATCTCCGCTCGGGAGCCGCACATGAACTCGCTGGGCTGCCTCTCGGGCGGTACTTCTCACCTGTCCTCTGCGAATGCGATGGCGCCAGCCGACAGATCGCCTTTCTGAAGAGCGGAGGTGATTTACTGACGGGCGACATCCTTGCCACTGCCGGCACTGGACTCTACATCGGCGACATTACGCTTCCAGCCGAGCACTCCAAGTCGCAATCAATTGAAATAAGGAACCTGCGCTTCGTGAAGTCGGAGATCGACGTGGACGACCGTGCCAACTTGCGCTTCTTGGAGAATAACAGGAAGCTGCTCGTGCAACAGTCTGATCGCGCTTTTGTGATTGACCTCGCGGCTGGTGCGAACAAATTTGGGCGGTATCCACATGCTACCGTTGTCTCTGGAAAAACTTCCACCGAGCTCGTCGTTGCGCCTCGAAAATCAAACACGGGGTATGTTGCAGGGAATGTCGCGTTTGTGGACTTCTTCCATGTGTATTTTGCGCCTGAAGATAAGGTTGAGCAAGGAGAGGAAGTGTGGTCCAAGCCTGGTAATGCTACGAAAGGTTTGGCGAGGGTGAGCTTGGATGGAGGACACGACGTGACATTTACCAGGGATGGCAAAAGGATCTTCTGGTTCCTTGGTATGATTTCACGCAATTCCTGGTACATAAGTGACTCATTGTGCTTGTAGGCCCCTTCCTTCATTCGTTGGAAATTTCCAGGCTGGAGAAGTGCTCTACCGCTATCAACGAAGACCAGATCAACTTCGGCATTTCGTGCGTCAAGAACCTCCTTGAATACCAAGAGGTCATCATCGAGCACTCGACCGACATTGCACGTCTGAAAAACGACGCTGACGGACACGACGTCGTCGTCATTTACAACGCAACCCTTCTGACGATGGCTACCGGCGATGTACGATGGGACCTTATCACTGGTGGTATTGTTGTCGCTCGTGGGGGTGTAATTAGCTCTGTAGGTACCCTCGCCCAGGCTGAGAGCTTGATTCCTGGCGGACCCGCCACGGCCATTAACGCCGAAGGAGGTGAATGTCATTTCAATTTGTGTCGTTTTAATGTTCATCCTGTTGCAGGGTTTGTTCTTCCTGGCTTCATTGACGTACACGCCCATTGGGATGGATTCAATGGCCGCTACCCCGCTAAGTCTTGGGAAATGGAGACATTCCTGGCCTATGGTGTCACGACCTTGCACAAGTAGGCAGCTGGGATTGCCTCTCCTGTCGCGTCTTTTAATTTCGCCCTTAAGTCCCAGCGCAGATACGGTGACCGGTTTCGTCGAGCGGAGCCGTGTCGAGAGTGGACAGCTCATTGGACCTCGCATCTTCACTGTCGGAGATATCATCTATGGTGCTGGCGAGGCGGGTATTCATCAGGATATTGTTGATCAAGCAGAAGCGCATTCTGCGCTCGTGAGGATCAAGGCTGAGGGTGGTCCTGCTAGTATCTCCTACAAGAACTATAACTTACCTTCGCGGTATGTCTACGTTCCTGGATTTTCGTATCCGCCTTTGATTGAACATCCAACAGCGCTTCACGACAGAGGCTTTTGCTGGCTGCCAAAAACCTGAGCATGCTGTGTGTGCCTGAAGGAGGTATGAACTATGACTGGGATCTGACCTATATCATCGATGGTAAGTATCTTGTGCCTTCATATCAGTCCTGCTTGATCTCGCACACGTAGGTATGACGACTATTGAACATGCGTTGCCCGTACCAACTCTCTATGATGACGTTCTCACACTCTACGCCGTGAGTGGGACGGGAGCCACCCCTACCCACATCGTCAGCTACGGTGGCGCCTGGGGCGAACAATATGTATGGGCGACACATGATATTCCCAACGATCCCAAGTACGTCTTAAATTTGATTCGGTATATTCTCAGAGTCTCACTGCTGTCGTTCCAGGTTAAGGCGTTTCACAAGGCACGATCAGCTACAGCTTCTGACCGAGTCCACATCACGTCCTGCGAATTGTAACTCATTTGTAATTGTTTCCTGCAAGCCACTCAATGGTGTTTGATATTCCACAGCTTATCAATTCTTCAATACCTCTGCATCTATTGCCAAAATGGTTGACAAGGGACTCTTGACCCATATTGGTGCTCATGGAGAGCCGCCATTGGGTTTGAACTATCACGCGGAGATGTTCTTTACCAAGCAGGGCGGGTTAAGTAACTACGAGGTCAGATCGTTGTCACTCTTTCCGCATTTTGTTAAATTTATTTCGAACCTTGTTGACTTATCCTTGTTCTTCAGGTCTTACGCGCTGCCACTTCATCTGCGGCCAAGACGCTTGGACTGTCCTCTTCCATCGGCTCACTTTCTGGGAAGAAGTTGGCGGACTTCCTGATCTATCCTCCTGGCGTCGACATTTTAAACGGCGACCTCTCCAATACGCGTGATATTCGCTTTGTGGCCCGAGGTGGACGTATTTGGGATGCAGCAACGATGGAGGAGGTGTGGCCGTTGAAAGGGAAGAAACAGGTGCTTCCACAGTTCAACGCAGATTAAACTGCCTTTGTTTCGATTGGATTATATATTTTAACTCTATTTTACTTGTATACGTTTGCAACCGTAGGTATAAAACAGAAGGGCATGACACTTCCTCGACGCGTCGCGTCTAAATTTAGAATACGCGCCGCACGTAGTCAGGTGATGTTACGTTTCTGGAAATTTCAATTTACATAAATGGGGTCTTTGCTGGTCTTTGTTGCCAACCATATCCCTTAAGTACCTTCGATGCAACGGCGTTCAGAACGCCTCCGCAAGCCAACAGCTGAACAGCCTGTATATACGATAGACCCTGACAGCGACGAGGACGACACAGATGTTCCACCGCCAAAGAAAGTTCAGAGGACGAGTACCAAGACGAAAACTGGTGGCTCGAAGCCCAGGACGACGCGAGGAAAGCGAGGGAAGCTGGAAACCATAAATGAAATGCCTCTTGACATTCTGTTCGAGGTAAAGTCACCAAAGCTGCTGGGGCCTCTCAACGGAATGTATAATAATCTCATCAATAGATTTTCGCGCACCTTTCCCCTGCTGGTCTTCTTCATCTTTCGCGAACATCCAAGGCTTTGAGAAATATACTTATGCATCGCTCAGCAAAGTATGTCTGGAAGAATGCTCGTTCACAGATAGTCGGCCTACCGGACTGTCCTAATGACTTGAGCGAACCCCAATACGCAAACCTAATTTTCTTTCCATATTGTCATGTTCGTCTTTTCCCGACTTCGATCTTCCAGGTTTCCTCACGAGTGATTTAGTTCTGCTTGAAAACGCACGTTCCCTCTCAAGCGATTATGTGGACTACTCGGACAAGGAGTTGTAAAGCATGCGCACTGGAGAAGTATGATTTCAAAATGTTGTCCTTCATGATATATAACATCTGAAATATATTTTTAAGCTTTGTTTCAGATCCGCACGCCTTCGGAGTTCCTCTCAGCATCGTTCCATTCATCGAACTTACGGGGAGTAAGCTTGACCATTGAGTGCGACTCGTACTTTGACTGAATAGTGTTATTAGCCTGCTACAAGAAAGCCTATTGTCGGCGCACACTTTCTCGGTATCAAGCTGAAATGAATGCTCTTAAAAGTCCCGCCTTGAAAGAATGGTTCCATTCCAAACATACAGAATACAAGGCGCAAATGGAGGTGTGTATAGATTTGGAGTAAAGAAGTTTGATTCTTACAATCTTCGCTAGCATGCAGAACGATGCAGCGTGTGGAATCAGAACAGAACTGAAGAACGGTCAAACGAACTCGAAAGTATTCGACAAAGGCGATATGAAGCGTTAGTCGAATGAGCTTCTTCCTTCGCAATATGAATATACTGATGAACAGATGACATGTAGGATAAAGGAGAGATTATCAGACCTCGGTACGAATTTTACCATGAAATTTGAACTCGCTTTTAACCCTGGCGCTCTAGGTTGGGGGACGGAAATCGCAAAACTTGAAAGCGAGGATCACTGTGAACAGCTATCTGAACAAAAACTTGTCAGGCAACCCAGGGACCTCACCGAACGAAGTAAGGGTCTCCTCTTGGGTCATGTCGAATCAACGTTGACGAAACCAGTTTGGGGCAACATCAAAACGACCTTGATCGATTTTATGCAGAAAAGAAAAGCGTATCGCATAGATATGGAACGCAGAGCCATGATACATAAGCGTGGCCGAGTCCTGTCGGAAGTTTTGAAGAATTACGCATCGACGCAGCAATTACATGCAATACTTCCCCCTGTTGCCGACGTCGCTATCTTGACTTCTTTCAGGGCTGTTATCGAGGACACGCCGATTGAAGAGGAGGTCCTCGAGACTCATTTTAAAGAAGCAATGGTGGACTTCCCCCAGGTTGTCGAGACATGGCGCAATTCTAAAGACGCAGAGCTAATCGAGATGATGAAGGCTCATCCCGAAATAGGCGCTGAGGCCACGGAATCTACATTACGGCTGGCCACGATCTTCTTTCGCTGCATGTGCTGCGCAAAGGAAATATCGTATCCCCGAATTCTGGTCCATAGTTGCACCACCTACATTGACTTTCTTCACCGGGATGCCGACCCTTACTTTCGCGATTTATTCTGTTCGCCTTGGAACATGGGAGATAACATCCAGTTCGACGACAGCGCATATCGCAGAGCTAGGCTCGTATTGCGTGATTGCGGATTCGATCCAGATTCCTTAACAAGCGCCTCTTTGAACTCTCTGGATCCTCGTTTCGAATGTCGCAAATGTGTGAACCCTCAGGAAGGCCGGTTACTGATGAGATGGCCTGCAGTGGTACGTTTGTTTCCGTTGCCAATTATTTACGGAATTAGTAATAATATTACCAAGGTCAAGCACACGATGGGCCATTATGACTCCGAGGTAGCTAATGTAGTGCAGGTGCCAACGTTCGGAGAACACGAGGGTTTGCTCGCTGAATTGTTGGAATATGCCCAAATGAGCCCAGTCTCTGGTCACTGGGCCCACAGCAGTTGTTGGATTTGCATCGAATGCAAAAGGCAGGTACCTTGGCGAGATTCCTTGGACCATTTAAAGGAACTGTGAGTGATGTTTGTCACTCATTAGCATTTTCGAGTTAACCGTTTGAATTTAGACACCCTGAAGCTATACCTGAAGGTTACAGTGAAGGCGAACACGCACACCACTTCGACCGGCATTTCACACTTCATTTGGATGCTTTGCAGACTCCACATTTTCGGCCGATTAGAGTCAATATGCGAAACCCTGCGCACAGCTTCCGAAAGGTATTCGCTATCTATCGACGGCTACATAACAATACTGGTGGTGGACACTTGAATATGGTATCACAACAGATGGCGGAGGCCTTCCTTGCAGGGCCATCCACCGATCAACAGCTAAATAACAATACTGGTGGACACTTAGATATATTATCACAACAGATCACGGAGGCCTTCCTTGCAGGTCCAGCCACCGCGGTTTAGAGAGGAGGAGGCAGGTGGTCGGATCATCCAACCAGGTCGGGGTGGACGCTCCGAAGCGCATCTCCTACCTCTATGGCCAGCCAGAAATGTTCTGGACAGGATAAAAATACACCTGTTCCCCATAATCACAAACACTTCATTTTTATTGACTCCTCCGGTGGAAAAAAAGCCGCGGCTCTTCACAAAACAGACAGCCACCCACCTCCCTACAAGTCGAAGTGCGCTGAAGAACACGAGCGAAATGACGCTGAGCAGAGGCGACTTGCCAACCAGTTGACAGCTGATAACGAAGCTGCAACGGAGCGCTTCACGAGAAAGCTTGAGCCTTGGACTTTCCAGTTCGGCTTCCCCACCACACCACATATATAATGTTTTCGGAACAACCTCATATAGGCAGCTTCAGTGAAAAAAAAGGAACAAACAGGGCAAGAAGGTGCTATCATTGAAAAGAGGGTGCTGTTCCCATAAAGGGCATAGGACACGCCTGGACACGCTAACACCGTCGACGCGTCTGAACGCGATGACTGATTCCGACACGCACACCGAATGGCAAGTCCCGTTGAATCCATTCTACCTTGCAATTGCGTCCGACCGCTTGCAACCCTGCATCAGAGGTTCAACATACGAGGTTAAATTTTGGTTCCAACTCGACGCGTCCAGACAACGTTTAGATGGATCGATAGATAGATCCAGATAGATTAGATATTGAGCTCAACGGACAGCTACTAAATCGAGATGTCTTCTCTCCTTCCATTCGCACAACATACAATGAACTCCACAGATGACATGGACAGCCGCAGCAGGGACGGATCAATCACTGCTCGTTCCATTTAACATGAAGCGGTGTCCAAGGTCCATACGCCCACAATTCATGTTCACTTGCAGCGGCTTCGAGTTGTCATGCTGTTAATGTATGTTTTCAAGGAAACATGGCACACGACCGTTGAATCACCGTCCCAGTCATCGAACTGCGTCCGCGCGCCAGCGCAAACCCCTCGGAAGTCCAGCTCATGGCTCTGCGCACTGCGTAACCGTAAAACTCGCATTGTGCGTCAGGTAATCATCTATTAATTCTGACAATTTGAAGTAACCTCAAGGTTCCAGTGGACGTTACTTGTAGGCTCTTTAGATACCGCTGAGAGCGTCCACCGGTCAAACCGAGATGAGACTAGGTACGGTCCGGTGGCGACAATAAAATCATTTCACTCTGTAAAGTTTCATGAACGCCTCAGAGAAGTACTGCACATTTTACGTATGAGTATGATACTTATGGTTAAGTTTCAGGTGCGATTACCTTTGGGGTATCAGTTTGTCCGGTTAGACGAGGCACATCGACCTCTGGGACGGATCCTGCAAGGCAACCTCTGAATCCTGGCCCCCCGAACGTGGCTCTGTTTCGCTTTTCAGCCAACTGGGTACCTCGACTTTGTCAGCGTCTCTACTGGGCGACCTCTGATTTAGCGAGACCACTGTTGTCCGATAAATGCACCTGCCGCCTTCCAGCTTTGAAGGACCGCCATATCGTGCTATGCGCCCGCACAAAAAAGAAATTCGTATGTATGATATCCAATACCAAAAAAAATCAAATCAAATCCTTCCTGCGTCTTCAACGACACGGAAGCCCTTCTCCGTACGTCGGCGACTCCATTCGACCGACCACTCAATATTCAATGCCTCAAAGGAGTCAACGGGGTCCTCGCCAGTCTATCAGCCCTAAAACGTCAACCCAATTCATCTTCTTCCGGCACCTTGTCAACCCTGTTCATCCAGGTTCACGATAACTTCCCTCGAGTCCCTGTATTAGGGACGACGAGGCACATAAATCAAGCGAGCGAAGAATAATCCCCACTTCCACGGACTCCATTCCATTCGAAATCAAACCACACAACCTGAAGTCAACGCGCAAGAAATTACGACCCTCGACCGTTCTCTGACTCGCTTCCCGGAGCCTGTCAGCGGGGTCCACTGGATTCAGATGCTTAACACCTGCCGGCCTTGTATTAACAAATTCCGAATTACATGCATACCATGTCTTGTCTGTGTAACAATACCTGTTACAAACCATCTGCCAAGTCCTTCGGACCTTCCCCTACGGGACGGACGGACGGACGGACAGACTGGACGCGGTCGGGCGAGCCCAGGCCCTCTTCAAATTGTGCCCATGCCCGTGTGTGTGTGTCCGTTATTGATTTTATGACTGTGGTTCCAGGCGGGCCCGATTCCGAAGAGACTCGCAATATACAACGTCCGACGAGCCCGCACTCCGTACTACCCACGCCCCGGTATCGCGACGGTCATATAATAGTAGTGCGAAGATTACCTGCGTGTCATGTCGTTTGTCCGCGCACAGGACTGAAAATGGAGTGTTGTGTTTGTGTCCATGAGCGGTCGGAGCTCGGGGTTGTGTGTACTCACCTTCATGTATACTGGTTGGATGCTATACGATACTCCCCAAATGCGAGAGCAAATATATTATATAACTACAATTAATCCACCCTTCCCTGTCCATCCAGTTACCAGCAATCCTGTCTCCAGCCACCAGCGCCACTCACCGACTTGGATAGGGACAAACCAGGAAGGATCCAGCCAAGCCTCTTGGCCGTCGGGCGCCGGCCCCCTCGACGTACATACGTCGATCTCTGGTCCCTATCATTCATATTCATAAATAAACAAAGCATCGCCCCGCGCCCGTGAATGTCTCATCCAGTTTCACCCGCCGTAAATGGACGGATTGACAATGATGCATGATGGGATGGATGGATGGATGCATGAATGGATAAATGCAAAATGCAATGCAAATTTCATTGTTGTTAATTACTAGAGATTGATAAATTGAATTGAGGCTGGGACTGGTATTTGGGATGGGATGAGGGATTGATGGATGGGATGGGATGAGGGATGGATGGATGGAGTGGGGATAGTAAGGAATATAAATAAGCAGGCGGCACAGACGGGACGGAGACGGAGACGAGACGAGTGGTGGACAAAACGAGTTCGATGCCAAAAGGGTTCATGGTGATATATCGATACGATGAACACGAACGAAAGAGACAAGGAGAGGAGAAAGGGAGGCGAGAAATGGTATGATACAGACAAGAAACAAGAAAACGGAGCGGCACGGTCGCGAGACCGCGCGTTGATCCAGCACGAAGAGAAATAAAGAAAGAAGCAAGAGTGGGAACGGGGGAGGGAAGTGGAGGGTTGGGTTGGGGGGTCAAGATCACGAACGCGAAAGGCATGCGAAGGTGAAGAAGAGGGAGCGGACCGGGAATAGAACAGGTCTACACGCGCACGGCGGCGGCTGCGAGAGGGGGATTTTTAGGATGCAGATGCAGGATGATATACGATGGGATGGGATGGGATGGGATAGGGGCTGCAGACTGTCGTGGTAGACAATCACGAAACTGCAACCAAAGCAACGTGATTAGAACCCCCATCAACGTGAATCAAGGAAATCAGGAGACGTACTGTGTCTGTATGCTGAATGTAGACGTTTAATTGATTCACCGCGAGGGTATATATCACATGTAGGTGTGCGTGGGTGGGCAGCGGGAGGCCTGTAATTCTGTAATTCTTTGAATCGTGACAAGTCGTTTCATGTCATGGCGCGTGTGTGTGCATGTATCCTTGAACGAGACGTGGAGCGGTGAGGGGATGGAATGGCGGCGAGTGGCAGATGGGGGAGCGTTGATGAAACGGAAGAGCGAGGCAATACTTGTGAATGTAGGATAGAAGAAGACGAGAGAAGGGTGTGTTTCCTCGTGTCGAATAGCGCGGAACGGCGATGGTTTGAACGAAGTCTGCTGTGATAGCAGAGCGGAGGTGCGCAGAGGCATGCCAAGCCCATCGGAAGGGCGCCAGGAGGAAAAGATGCAATCACGCATATGCGTATGCATTAGAGGAAGGAATGAAGAAAGTCCACCGTGGAACCTGATGCTGATATCGAGAACGCGAGGCGTGTGGGGTGCGGATGGTGATTTGGGTATGAATATATCCCTCGATCTCGGAATTTCTCCTCCTTTCCCCATACCCCGCACCCCAATGCAAAACCCAAAACCCAAAAAGCAAAAACCGGAGAAGCACATCAGATCTAGAGCGCACAACGCACACACACCTCCCTAGAGCCCCTAGGCCGACTTTGACGATAGTCAATTATGCCGGCTGATCTTCTCGACGCCCGCCCCAAGCGCTGTCTTCCTCCTCCTCTCCGCCTCCTCGTCCTCTCCTTCCTCTTCATCATCATCGTCGTCGTCCTGGTCCTCATCTCGTTGACATTCGTCATCGTCCTCAGACTCGGATTCGGACTCGCTCGAGGACGATATATCCTCGCGCACAGGCGGCGGCGCCGGCCCAGATGCAGCACCGGGGACGACATCGACGGATGTGGTACGGCTTACTGTGCGACGGTGGGTGTGGGAGTGATGTCGCGAAAGGTGTGCAGGGAGGGTGACGGCAGTTAAATTGTGCTCAAGGACAGGTGCGGGAAGGGAGACGGAGGATACGACGGGCGGGGGCTCCGTTACCGGGGCGGCAACAGGAGCAGAGTCTGGCAAGGATATCGACAGAGCTTCTGAGACGGTTGTTTCTGCTTGCGGCTGCGGCTGCGGTTCCGCGGGCGGCGGCGCAGGGGTGTCCTGCTCCGCCTCGAGCTTCTCCTTCTCGGCCTTCTCTCTCTCTTCCAGCTCTTTCTTCTCCTTTTCTCTCTGCTCCTTGCGTTTCTTAACCCAACCCATGCCACTCCCATCGTCCTCCTCGCCGCCCACACCCTTCTTCTCGCCGGCGCCACTGGTGCCACTGCCCATGAAAGTCGCATCGCTCTGGAGGCGCTCCCACTTGGTGCGCTCCTTGTCAGCCGCGTCGCCAGTGACACCGGCATGGCGGCCGCCACGGACGCTGCCCATGCCGCCATACCCCCACTCCACGAACTCCAACTCGTCGCGGGCATTCGCAAAGGGGTTGGCATTCGGGTCGCGGTTGGGGCGCTTGGGCCCGCCATAGACGCGACCGTTGAGCATGCGGGTGCCTTTGCGCACGGGCCCGGGTAAAGACGCGGATTTGGCGAGGGGGGCGCTCTTGCCATCGGCGGAGGACGCGGTGGAGGCTGTAGAGGCAACGGAGCTGGAGCGGGGTTTCTTTGGTTTGTTGTTGTTAGAGGAGGATGAGCCGAGTTTGAGTTTGCTGGAGATGGAGGGGTTGTAGGATTGGGCGCTCTGAGAGCGAGATAGGGGAGAGCCCTTGCTGCAGGAGCCGGTGGAGGACCAGCGGCTGAGGCCAAAGCCCCAGCCGGAGCTTGAGCTAGGGCTGGTTGGGCGTTTGGCGGGGATGGCAGAATCGTTAGACTTGGAAGAGGCGCGGAAGAGGTTGATGGTGCCGAGGGTGAGAATCTCCTCTGTGGAAAAATTCATCAGGGAAAAGGAGCTAGTTGGAGTGGCGTTGGAGGGGGTGTCAAGGGACTGAGTTGGAGTGAGGGAGTGCTCAGATGCAGAGGACGGAGCAGGGGCAGATTTTCTGAAGGGAAAGGGGCGCAGGAGGTTGAGGGATTTAGGCTTGGACCACGAGGGGGCATGGGGGATGGGGGGATGGGAGAGAAGCTGCTGGGTTGTGGGCTTTGGGGACGACGGAGGATGGTCCTCGGCATCGCTGGCGGTCGATGATGAGAGCGAGCAAGGCTTGGAGTCGGGCAGGGCGGGGAGGTGCAAGGGGTCATCGTCGTCTTGGTCGTCATCGAGGGCGCGGGGATCAGGCAGGGGGGCAAAACGAATACGGCGGGCGGGGATGCTGTTGACTGAGGACGCGGAGGAAGAGGCGGTGGACGACGAGGCGGACAGCGAGGGCATGTCGGGGTGGAGGACGGAGACAGACATGGTCGCAGCCGTCGCTGCTTGACGCTGTTTTGTGGCTCACTGATCCAGATCTCGTATTCCGGGGTCCTGCTTCGACACGTGTCTCGATCGCCACATCTCCGTCATCCAACTCTCTTCGAATGCATCCGTATCTCCGATCCCGATCCAGCTCTAGATCACACCGGTCTCCTTCCATTTTGGGCAACTCCCGCCCCCGTGGCCCCTCCGCGTCTCACCGTGACTTTGCTTGCCAAGGCTTCCCTCGACTGCGTATCTATCAGCCTACTCGGCAGATGCCAGACGTTGCCTGATTTCCTTGCTCCTCGCACTTCATTCGAGCTCGATTCGTGAGTCATCGTCATCGTCATCCCCTATCCTTTCACATACGGAACTTGCCATCAGCGCTCTACTCTGCGCCTCGCTCACAAACTGCGATCACCCTCGACTTTGCACTCATCCACCACCTAACCGACCGGCTTTTCCCTGACCGTGCCTTCCAATCCTCGGGCAACAGTCGGAACTCGGGACACGCTCGGCTAATGTCCAATATTCGATATTAGATCACGGGGCTCGCACACCCGCCCAGCGGCTTTCCTCGCCTGCAGGTGCCACATACGTCCCCATGTCACCGCACGCTACTGCTACACAGCGTGTACGCATTGCATAAGTAAATCCCGGCCGCCATCCCACCCCTCACACACGCACCTCTTTGCAGAGACGCACTTGTGCCTGTCCCCCCGCCGAACAGCCTAGGCTCTCAGCTGGGATTCTGGACTCTTTTTTTTTTTCTCGGGGTCTCCCCGGTTATCGGAATCGTCGCCCGACGCCCGAAAAAATTATCTTTATT
The DNA here is from genome assembly GCA_013368375.1 of Tricholomella constricta. Classification (NCBI taxonomy): domain Eukaryota; kingdom Fungi; phylum Basidiomycota; class Agaricomycetes; order Agaricales; family Lyophyllaceae; genus Tricholomella; species Tricholomella constricta. Next base: position 1,460,149 of record JAACJP010000002.1, on the reverse strand, counting down.
CACGTTCATCTCGTATTGCACGTCCGCGGCGCGTGCCTTCGGTATTCGATATTCGATATTCGGTATATTCCATATAATATATCTTCTCCAGGGGCGGTCGCCTGGGTCGCGTATCCTTGAAGCATGATAGGCTGTAGATTGTGAATGTGAATTGGTTATTCAGTATTGGATATTGGCACTTGATCGCATGACGCCTTGCCTGACCTCGCCAATCATCGTTTATGCTCGAAAGCACAACGAGTAAACAAAAGAAATTGTCATCGAGTTGGAATATAGGAGAAGCTGGGGTCATCCACATCCTTTTCCGTGCGCGTGAGGAGGAACCTGGAAATACAACTGTATATGGTTTCAATGAAGAATCGGCCTCGGCCTCGGAATCGCGATTCAAAGATAAGGCGCCCGCCGTTGGAGGCGTCGATCGCGATTTGGGCTCTGCGTTGTCGTCGTAGCGAGGTCCATGGCCAGGTGGTGGCAAGTTTGGGGCGCGAATTTTTTCGAACGGCTGGTAGCATGCAACAGTACCTGAGCGCTGAGCTGGCATGAATATTACAGTGCCAGTCGAGTCGCTAGGCAGTTGTGCATCATATGCATATAGTACGCCTTCGGGCCCAAATGTCTCCGTCGACGCCGACGCCGACACTGGCTTCGAGGAAAAAATCCCCTCAGACGTGCAAAAGCCAAAACCTGCCAGTACTTGCATGGTGCGCCTGGAAACGGCGATGATACCTTCCCAAGACTCGCCAACCGTGGCGTGGGCGTGCCTGAATCCTGAGGCCTGACGCTCGCCCGGGAGACACCGAGCCTGCCCTCCTCACCACGCAACATACAAGCTCCTTGGCCCGGGTGGCTGACCGGGCGCTGAGCTTCGCCGGGGGCTCAGGACTCTCGCATCACGCGCGCGCCGTGACACGCCATTGCGCGCACCCCCCGCAACCCGAACCCCGCAAAGCGTTGCTGCCCCGCTGCGCGCCCCCGCCCCCGCGTTATGCCACGCTATGGGAAGTATACTGAGCTTCCCCGTGGTCTGCTGTTTCTCGACGTACGAGTCAGTGATTGCCTTGGTACCAAATGTACGAGACGTTGGCTGTGGATGTTGTATACCGTTGTCCGAGCAACGGAAAGCGTGGCGCGAAACGCAAGACGCGCACGCCGCTGGCCGAAGGCCCAGTGACCAAAGATGTGTTAATAACAGAAGACTGAAATTTCGGACACCTGATCCTGAATGGAAAACGAGCGACGGGGATAGCGGCCTCAGTGGGAAGGAATACTCACTTGAAAGACCGTCTGGCTAGACCCGAAGGACTAGTTAATATGAAGGCACGCGTCGTCGGGAATTTGCGTATCATGCGTGCGCGTAGATGGATATGTGGGCATGTGTCGATTTCTGTGGGTCCGCTGCCCCAGTAGAGTGGAATGTACGCACTGGGACGCGCGTGCATGTCGAGGATTGTATTTCATGTGCATTGAAGTGCCGGGTGGGAGGCAGCCAGGACCCCAGAGCTGTTGAGTGACAGAAGGGTGGCCGAGATCGTTCTGCGTAAGAATTATCAAAGAAGAAAAGACGCAAGCGACCGCATTCTCTTGTCGCGCACGTTCCAGGATAGCTCAGAATAGACTGATGTAAAGAAAATGAGTTTGATCAGGTAGTGTAAAAATAAGCCAGTCCAGTTACACCGAGCTGACGCTGGTGCCTGCAATGTCCAAGATGATAGAAGGGTGGCGTAAAGGACGAGGAGCCTGAGGCGAATCCTTGAATCCAATCTAATCTAATCTTACCACAATTTTCGGCCTCCGCGCTCTACAGACCGGTTTCCCATCACTTGAAAGTTGCGCCCATCATCAAAGCGAACTCGCACCAAAACTGACTCATTGAGAACATCCATCCCCAAATGCGCTTTGGATTGCTCCGACGCCCATCCCCACTGTTATCTCCGTTTTCCATTTACGACAACACACATCCCATGCCCCATCTCGCATAAAACAAGAGCGCAATCGAAGCGACGAATGTGCTCGTTGTAGTTAGCGCGAGTACGAACGTGTCTTCCCCGAGTACCAGAACTAGCGACATCACCGCAACTCATTTCTCAAGGCATCACTTTGGAATCCATTTTGGGCGGGAGTCGCCGACGGAAGGACACGTTGCTGTAACTCGAAGCAACATCTACGTCGCGGGGTATCTTCAGGCCGCCGGCTGTGACCGTTTCTATCTCGTTTCCCATCTACATGAGACTATACTATCGAGCTATCCGGCCCTGCTCCCTTGTCTACCTTCACTATCTCAGTATATCCTCCGCACCCCCGTCGGGCACAAATGCACTTGATAACCGCTGTGTGGTTTTGTCGAGATAACGGAACTCCCCGCCGCGGTATGCGATCCGCGTGCATGTGCGTGTAAGCGTTGGAGATGACCTTCAAATTTGATTGACGTAGATTCGATCACACCGGCTGCGGTACAACGTTCGTTCAGCGTTTAACGGGCATGGAGGCTAATTCCTGAACATCCGACCCTCGACGGTCAAGGACACACTTTAGGAAGACGAATGTTGGAGTTCTCGCTGGGAATTTGCCACTCGTGACGTGGCATACGAGGTCTGCGTCATCGGAGGGAAAGTTGCTTCTTCCGACCAACTTCAGGTTCATCGTGCGTCTCTGCTTTAGCCGTTTTCGCCCCCAGAAGATGCATAACGCGTTTCTGAATACATCTGGTTACTTTCACTGATCCAGGTGACCCAATATTGATTGCACGCAATGTACCGAGGGTATCACTAGCGGGCCTCGTTGACCTATGCACGGCGAGCATGCAAGCCAAATTTAGACACGACGGCCCCGACTGACCCGGTTCGATGGATGCTTCTTAATCCCATGCTCTTCGTGTCCTGGCTCCCAGAATAGAGCTGACGAAATCAAGCTCTTTGCATCATTGGCTCCCTCCACGCACGTTCGCAAGCCGCAGTTATCAGGACTTGCGACGTCTTCTGGGTCATTTCGCGTTTCCTCCGGCCTCATGGCTTCATCACGTCTTACAGTACGACTCTGTCGACCTAGGCCATCCAATAATTTGAAAATTACGAACGAATCCGAATCCAAAGGGCGCCGATTACTCCATCTTCTGTCCCTGCAGTTCGAATGGACGTCATACTTGAACAGAACCCAAATTTTGCGACCTATTTACCCAGAACTAACCCATGATTGAAGACCCTATCGCCTATAATAACTTTCGAACTCCACACCCCGGTGTATACTGCGTCAAAGAGCTAGTGTAACAGCAAATGCTTTCCCTCTTCTGTACTCTGGATGCAAGCCCCCGAATACCCATTGCTTCTGATGCCCAACTGTGCGACTCGCCGCTGGAACAATGGCTCGCCCGTTTGGCTACTGGATTCCTCTAAATGGCCTCTTCATCAAACGATCGATGACGCGTTTAGCCCGTCCAGGACTCTCCTGTAGAGGAGCAAGCAAGCAAAACCATTTCTTGAAACAGATCCTTGCATGGTGATACTGGGCTTACAAAAACTCTCGATGTGCGTCTGAATCTACTTCGGTCATTTCGCCTATCGGAGCATGATTGCATGACGTTTGGACTCTGGACGACGTCAATGGCTTCCTCCCATATGGCAAAAGAAAAATACGAGAAACCAAATGCGGCCGTCAACCCCCAGGAAAGAAAACCAAACTCCAATTTACAGCGTGTCGAATGGGATCTTTGGCTTCACTCGACGTTCATGTATGTACGCCCGAACCCACATCTCTACTATAATTAATGCAGCCTAGGGCCACCTAGGGGCGCCCAAATTCTCGGTTGCACTGATATCCGAGGTAAAAATAGCTGGCTGGCTCGCGGATGATGCTCATTTCCGACCCTTGGTGACACGCGCTGGGGGATATCCTGAGCACCGATTGGCTTTAGTGTATACACTTGACCCTGTGATACATTGGACTAATATTGGATCCTCGATGCATTCTTGTATACCGGTATAAATGCGAATGCTCCTCGTTTTACATATGTGAGCGCATAAACCACAATGGCATGAATGGAACACTAATAACACCATTTCAGGCGGTTCCACAAAATTGGAGAGCACCAGAATAACATCTCCACTGGAGGTATCCTCATCTTCTTTATGCGCCACGGACCTTCGAAAATACTTCGATCCTACCAATACTCGTCATATCTGACGCCTTGAAACGGGCCGACCACTGCACCGTTGGCCTAAAGCGAGTAATCGTTAAGCAAGATGCTATGAAATGGCAGTGCTCGCCGATGGAATTGATACTACAAGGTCACGCTTAGCTTCCAAAGCCAACATTACGGTTAGTCAACTCGGTCGCCAATCGCGCGCACCATGCGGGGTGCTTACTGTACTTGATATCTTCGAAAATATGGAGACATCCACATATGGGTTTCGAACAGATGGCATCATCAGGATACAGGGCACTCTTTTCCGGACCCATGTTTGTCGCCATTTATTTCTGTACGGTTGTGGGAATCGTCCCTGGAGACTGCCCGTGTCAACGCACAGCCTCTTGCCAGTCGGTTCCAGAGTCCAGACTCATTTATCAGCATTTTTTCCGAAGGTGGTTCAATTGTTACAGATTGTTACACACTGATTTCCTGGATCGTAAATTAGCCCCCGGAACACCCTCATGCCGAAGTCATTCGCTTACCGCGCATTTCTGCGTTATTAGTGCATCTCTTTTCCAAAGGTGTGTTCCACGTTTTCCCGTCGCATATTTGTCTTGATGACACTTCACGCCATCGAGCTCCAGACATTCCGGAAGGCCGAGAAGAAAAGGTGATGTGCAAACTTCGATCATTCTCTGTAGGTGCGGTCAGCCTATTCTAGATGGTAGACCATGGACAATGGAAATTGTGGTGTTGAACCAATTCTCTTCCACTCCACCTGTGTATGTCATGTTGGAAAAGAAGCCCATGGACAAACTATGGAATCTCTCACCCCAACATCTCAGCACCCCTTTTCAACCACAACTTCTGATTTCACGTCGTCTTTAGCATGAACAACAAGATACGCTGATGCGCCCTCTCCTTCCTTCACACGTACAATGCACCCTGACGTAAATCGGGCATGAAGGCAATCGAGATCCAGGTCCCTTGCTGATCATGATCACATCGGTGTATCGGTGTTCTCCTCCCTTTCTCTGCTCGCCCTTCACATTGTCACAAACTACTTCGTTTACAACGCCTTCAAAGGATTCATCCTGGTGTTCTTCCATCGATGGTATCGATGGCTAGACCGCAGCGCTGACCATGCCCTCCTGGACATGTGATGACTCTGGGGTCTCCGCTAGCTCATATGAGCAGTTCCTTGCCCTGTCACATCCGTTGTGGTACATGGTATGAGAAGACGCAGGGGATACAAAGGGGAAATCGCCATTGTGGGCGCCAGAGGTGATTGGATGGTGCGAGGTTAATTGGCGACACGAGGCTCGACAACACAGATCAGATTAATCTAACAGATTTCACAGTCAGCGGGGACATCGCTTAGTCTCCCAAAGGCAGTTGTAGATACTCCTTGAACCTGCAGGCTTATGATATCCGTATCTGACACATCGCTGCTGATCACACAGTGCCAGTAATAAGCTCTTCCTTTATTTAGAGACTGTAGGAGATAACATGATCACACTGCTGGCTGACTCGTTCGGCAACACGTGGAAGTCAATCTGTCGAGATGATAATAACTCGTGGCTTAATAAAAGTGCTTTCGAGTGCTTCGCGCCTTGAGAACTGTATGGATGAGAACGCCGACCAGTTCGCAGTGATGCGAGGAGATGACTGTCCACGCTCGAGCCCAAGATTCGAATGGTCACCGGTCCCGGTCATCCCCCATCTCTGGACTCTGGAGCTCTATGGATATCTGTTTGAATGCCAGGGGCGTGATGGAGTCGGAATAACGCCTTCATCGGTCACGTGTGCATCGCGACGTGGCTTATGTGAGCAAGTACATGCTCGCTGACTGGTTCGGTATTAATATCAGCCCCACTGAAAATTGCGCGTTTTATTGGGATACAAGGCCTCCTAGAGCCATCAAGAAGCAATCCTGGCGCTCCGAACACCTCTCTCTCAAGCCATTCATATAAGACTGCCAAGTGCAAGCCAGACGACCACCCATAGGCTTCTCCAGGTCGGCTTATTCCAATTGCTTTTTTGCATTTTACGGCTGACGTGCTTTGTAATTGATAAGATCTCCAGGTCTTTCTCCAGTACCACATCCTCCACCATGCCTCCCATCTTTGACAAGCCCACCGTCGACAAATACGACTATATCCTCATCGGAGGAGGTAGCGGTGGATCTGCATCTTCGGTATGTACAATATGCTCGGCTCGTAGCGGATATGCTCATAACTCCTTATTAGCGCCGAGCAGCGCTTTATGGCAAGAAAGTTGCTGTCGTGGAAGTTGACCCGTATCTCGGTGGGACTTGTGTCAACGTCGGTGAGTGAAAAAACAAAACAGTTATCTCATGTTCCTCGCTGACTACGACTGTAAATTATAGGATGTGTACCGAAGAAGGTGCTAACCAGCATTTGGATACCTAATATGCGCGTTTTCTGACTGCACTTTCTCACAGATCATGTGGCATGCTGCAGATCTGCAAGACAAGATCGCCCATCATGCGTCAGGCTACAAGTTCCAAGGCATAGATGCTCCCCAATTCGACTGGGCCGCCTTCAAACCCCAGCGCGACGCATATATCCGCAAACTCAACGGCATCTACGCCACTAACTTTGAGAAAGAGGGCGTCGAGTACCACCATGGTTTGGCTCGGCTTACCTCCGCCAACACAATCGAAGTCACGCGTCCTGACGGAAAGGGAAAATATACACTCAACGCGGACAAAATCTGCCTCACTGTCGGCGGCACCCCCACGATTCCTTCTGACGAAGACATCCCTGGCGCTTCCCTCGGCATTGACTCGGACGGGTTCTTCGATCTCGCCGAGCAGCCAAAACGCGTCGCCGTGGTCGGAGCTGGCTACATCGCGGTCGAGCTCGCGGGGGTGTTCAATAGTCTTGGTACTGAGACCCATTTGATCATCCGTGGAGAGACTGTTCTTCGAACTTTTGATCCCACAATCCAGGAAACACTGACGCCATGGATGGAGAAGACTGGTGTTAAGTTTCACAAATCGAGTCAAGTCCTGAAGGTTGAGGGAGTCAAAGGCCAGACCCTAACAGTCCACACCGACAAGGGCGAGAAGATCGAAGTCGACACAGTCTTGTGGGCTATTGGGCGCCATCCGCTCACTAAGGATCTGGGCTTGGAAACTGCAGGCGTTAAGTTAGACAAGATGGGCAATGTCGTCGTGGACGAGTATCAGAACACCAACGTCCCGGGCATTTATGCCATTGGTGATGTCCAAGGAAAAGCTCTCCTGACCCCTGTCGCCATCGCCGCAGGACGCAGGCTATCCAATCGCCTTTTCGGGCCTGAGAAGTTCAACAAGGACAAGCTCGACTATTCCAACATCCCAACTGTTGTTTTCTCGTAAGTCTCCAGATATTTTTCTAGTATACCGATGGATCATTAACGTTATATATATTAGTCACCCTACCATTGGCACCGTCGGACTCACTGAACCACAGGCTCGCAAAAAATACGGCGACAGTGTGAAAATCTGTAGGTATCTGCTGTTTCAGGTTGGCGCCTCCAGTCTTACCCGCCCGCACAGACAAATCTTCATTCCGTGCTTTGTACTTCTCGATGATCGAGGAAGAACACAAGGAGCCCACGGTGTACAAGCTCATTTGCGTGGGGCCCGAGGAACGTGTCGTTGGAGTTCACATCATTGGTATGGGTAGCGACGAAATCATGCAGGGCTTTGGCGTCGCCGTCAAGATGGGAGGTTCGTATATCCATCTGTCAACTCTGTCAGCTGCTGCTCCAGGCTTACGGGATCATATTTCAGCGACTAAGCAAGATTTGGACGACACGGTCGCCATTCATCCCACCTCCGCGGAAGGTACGCAGTTCTTTTATTCCGATGAGGTCGTATACTGACGAGGTGGGCGACACAGAGCTGGTTACCCTTCGTTAATGGATGCATTGCTGGATCGGTGGGAAGCAGTACGTCATGAACTTTGTATTTTTATCACGGAAAGCGATAAAACATGAACGTTATAAATCCATGCTCTACTTCTGGGGCTGGGACCCCAGTCGTCGCTTATACGCTCCAATCCTCCTTAGGACAATTGGATATGACTTTCCGGAGATTGAGTGCGAACCTTCCTGTAATGTTCAACACAACCTTTGTCTTGGCGACTTGGCGATGCTACTTCTTTCCAGTACCCTCGTTGCGGGACAGCCTTCTTTTGACTCAGCATCAGCATGTCCGGATCTCCTGCGGCCAGTTGACTCGCTTGCGGAGTGGAAATGGTAATGATTTGCCCAATTCCATTCACTGGATGGGGATTTAAAGTCATCAGGCTTGAGCGCCTGTCCTTCGAGTCACTTAATGGTAATAGTTACAGCTTCAACTATGAACGCTGAAGGATTCATTTCCATCTAGCCTCGTGTCGCATGAGATCGGTCTACTTGGATGGTGGGAATCAAGTGCTCGTACATGACGTACCAGTGTGGCACCGTTTGACGAAGAGCAAAAGTCCCTCTGAAACAGGCGTTTGCGAACCCGATATTGATTCTATTACGCCACTTCCTGCCCTGTGACGACACTGCGCATATGAAATCATCCTGCGGTGAAGGTTGAAGCTTGAAGAGCCGGGTATGGTTCATCTAAGGCTCAAGATCTGATTGAAAGGCAGGACTCAGGGATGCTAGAGAAATGTTTCGTTGCCATACTGATATGGTCCGCCTGGCAGGTTGTGTGATGGTGATGGGCAACTAGTAATTGGCAGCCATCGAGCTCGTTGATCGGCCGTCGAGCCTGTAGCCGAAACGCAGATAAATTATAATAAGATACTGAAGTGCAGTCGAGGGTAAGCATTGCGGACAAGTAAATTACTGAAGGCGTACATGCGGGTATATGATACGGGGAGGATGGACTAGAGGGGAAAGCAGAGCGCCGTTCTCACCAACCCTCCTCCCCACTTCTCCGCCCTCTGAAATTACATTCCACCAACAACGGGATGATAGCTGACCCCGGCTCCTCGTAGAAGTCCATGAGCACCCAGCCTCGAATACGGGGATCTTCGTTGTTATTGTCGACCTTCTCAGCGAGTGAGCCTGCTGACTCGTGCTCGTCAAAGTTATGCAAGATCCACTGGACGAATCTGCCGTTGACGCCCTCGACTCCAAGACCCAGCCTGGGCCATCCGAAGCCTTTAGCAACTGTAGGGGGTAACGCAAGTGGAAAGGAGGTAGCAGAGAGAAATGTTATGGCGAGAGTGGGCATCGGCGGGTTATTAGGCGCAGGAAGAAGGATTTGGGCGGCGAGAGAGACTTTCTCTGGTATCGCCAAGAAAGATGGTATATTATACCTGGGAAAAATTGAGCTCGTTGTGGTGGTATCATATAGACCATATGCTTACCAGTCGTGCGTCCTGATGAGGGTATCCTTGCATTGCCAGGAGAACCCAAACTTCTCGCTATCCGGCCAAACAAGAGGGTGGATCCCTAATCCCTCCCAGCCATCCTCCCAACCTTCGCCATTTCCCCCGAATCGACTAAATAGAACGACCTTGCCTCTGACTTCACCGAGAGATGGTATTCGGTTTCGCAGATACCACATATCTCGTCCTCCAGGCCCGTTAAAAATCTCCTCGTGGACCAAGCGCGAAAAGTCAAGGTAAGAATTCTTCGCAAAATCTTCTTGCTTGATAGACATGACGATCGTTTCCCGGCGGGTAGCTGGCGCTGTGAGAAAGTCATTCAAAGTGGATAGAATATCCTGGAATGGAGTGCGCTGAGGGTATATTCCGTGGTATGCAACTAGTCGATTGTTGATGATAGCCAGTCGGACGTCTATGACACGGATGCCTGACTGCAGCTGAACAGCGAGAGGAGTGGATAGCTCTTGGCACTGAGAGATCGGCCATCCGTAAAAAGCCATGCTTCAAAATGTGCGTAAGGGAATTGCAGCACAGTCTATACATTAACGTACGAATTATGTGTTCCTTGAAGATTCACAAGCATCAGCGACCTGGAAGGTCATCAATGTGAACGGGATCACGTACCCGGAAGACATAAAGACGACAGTGGCAATGTATCAGGCATCCCCGTTAAGAACGAAGACAGATTCCGTCGCGGGAGTATGAGGAGCCTGTGGTGCGTTTTGGTTATCTGGAGGGCAGTCAGAACTTTCAGCAATGGTCAGCATTAGTCCAAACCTTGTTAAGATATATCCTCCAGGGACATCCATCACGGACGGGAACGACGCGCCAGAGTGCACCAAGCGGCAATGAGACTTGTATCACAAATTCTTCCGGTTCAACAAGCCATTCTTTAGACCCAGTATCGGGCTGCGTTCCATTCCTTGTAGGTAGTAGAGCCAGCTTGCGATATTTTGCAAGATCCACTGTGCTCGGCTGCGAAGGGGCAAGTAACAGGTCCAAAGGAGCAGTAAAGTGTTTCTCTAATACATTGCGGCAGGATATGCATTCTTGGGAAAGATTGAGGAGTGTTATATGCATAGCGAGCTAGGATTGCACGCCAATACGATGAGGTACTTGATGGGCCTCTATGCACAGTCACGTGGCTTTATCCGGCAAAGTAATCTCGGGGAAACGAGACATTCATAATGCATTTGATATCAAGCACTTTCCGAAAAGACGACCAGGGTGCGCCAACACGATCTTGCCTGCAGCTAGACACTGGACAGCAACTCTACGGGAAAGTGACTGCTAACAAATAGTATTTCACACTCCCTATTTCACTTTATCACATTCTTCTTACAATCCTAGACTTATCCACCTATTTCTGTCAAATCTCTATATTTACACTTAACATGCTCCTTTTCTTACTCCTATAGACTTACTATATAAACTGGTATTCAACGCAGTGTTATTCTCACTTGATTGATTTCTACGTCTGGTCACTTCTTTCCTCATAACAACAAATCGAGCGTGAATTCAAGCTCCGTTCCAAGAAAGCTCCTCCTGTCAGGCTCCTGACCGAACTCTTGCGAAAATGCCGCAATCCAGTTCAGACGGTTCAAGCTCCGTATCCGATTCTCAGAAAGCTCTTATTACATCCCGCGACGGTTCTCTATGCGTTCTGTGTGGGTTCGGTACGATTGATATTACCCATGTCGTTGCTCGCAACAGTGACGACCATCGCACGGTGAGTGACCAGTTAACTCTTCAAGAGCCTGTCGTTGAAGTTCACCAAATTGGTAGGTAGAATGGATACGCCAGGTGGCACCTTCGCTGTCCAACTTCCGCAAGGACGACGCATCCAATTTGATCTGTTGTGAGTAGCAGCTACGTCTACATGTTCTGTGTCTCACTATTCTACATAGTGTGTCCTAATCACCATCGTCAATTCGAGTCAGGGCAATTCGTCCTCGTTCCAAGTCCACAAGTAAGAAAGGTGATGTTGGATCACGAGCTTAGTGATTTTGCGATGCGAGAGGATCTGGTTACGCGCGGGGAAAGTGATCCTGGTCGTACGTTCCCGCCGGTGTGTGCTGTTGGAAATTTCGGGCCTCGCAGACTCGCTAACATACTGCCGTTTGAAGCTCATCAATGAGTTTGACTATATTCCCCTCCGCGGCGGTCCACTTTGCATCCAGATTCACAACCCTACACCATATGATTCCTCTCTGTTCATTTTCGACAATCTTGATAACCGCCTCTGCCCCCTATTACATTTCGGAGCCTCCCATATCGCACTCATGGCGGAGGCACTACCCCATCTGTCAAATGTAGCTCGTCTCCGAGGCCAGAAGAGCGAGGCAGCACTACCAGAAATATCGAATCTCCTGGAGCTTTATCATCGCCAGCCAAACCGGTCAGATCCAACACCTGTTATCACCGTTCCGGACTACGAGGCTTTTTGTGCTGACATAGAACGGTCAAATGCTCACCCGAGTGCGCCTGTATTACCAGCGGTTCCAAGCTCAACGCCACCCATGAACCCCTTGCCAACTCAGACCAATCGTGGCTTCATGTCCAACATTACTGCCAGTTCATCGGTGGAAACTCGCGGATCCCCACCTGGCCCTACACCTATAGAAAGTGATGTTTCATCTCAGACAGAACACACCTCCGACGATTTGTATGTGGGAGAAGATGTGCAGCTGATGGAATATGCAGAGGAGCAGCCGGTTACATGGGAAGAGCTGCAGAACAGACCCAGGTTGTTCGGAGGGGATGAGGTAGGACCTTGGCGCTTTGCCAGTGCTGACGACATATGTCGCAGCATGACACGGGTTTGACTAGTTGACTGTATATGTTGGTCTACTATTTTACAATGCGTCCGCACATGAATGTTTTCATGACGTTCAAATTACATAACCATTATTGTTGTTTTACAATGAGTTAGTCTTCTTCTTCGCATCCCGTTTCCCTCATTCTCTGCCAAGTTTGTGATCAGGAATGGTTTCCAAGCAACATTTATCTGCAGTTTACACCTACACAACCAGGAGTTAGATTGGGGTAGCGGTAGGATCGTTTGATACAGGATAGACTGGGAATCAAAGATCTGGTCACCTTGGGTCCGTTTATGAGATGATCTTGGTCTGGTTGGACTGTGATGAACCGCAACCCAGACCTGACGCACCCTTCAGGCCCGGCTGAACCGGGGGTGAACCTGATCCAAGTTACTTCTCACGCCAGGCGCAACCAAACAAGGCCTCCATGTCATCACGTGCTTTAGTTCACGTGTGTGTTGATTCTTGAACTTTGTCGCATTTCTGAAAATTGATTTCTTCGTCCTTCTCCCCACCCGTCGATGTCGTCGTGCCCCGCTCTGGGTCATGTCTATAGCTGCCCGCCTCGATTTCCCTTCACTGCCTGACCAGCTCTCTCTTGCCTTAATATGCTCTCCATCAAGTGGTCTTGGTCTAGCGCTCTGCAGAGGATTCGGGGTGACACCACCACATCTTGGCTTCGCTGAATGCTGTCCTGGTCTTACTCAGCGTCTACTTCTCGTTCTATTCTTGCCAGTTTCCTCTTTTCCGGAACGCTGACCTGGCTCCTTGGTGGCAGATAAGTTTGAGAGAAAAGGTGTGTTGCATCCCCCTCACTGTTCGTTTACTTTGCTCACAGCATCATCTGGTTACTGATGGCCCAACCACCATTTTCTAAGGTGAGAATTGACTTCTTTTCAATGAAACACACACTAAACCACTGTTCAGGTCTTTACCCTCTCTTTGCTCCCTTCCATGAACTTGTCTGATTCCGCGGTACTCTGTAAGTCATGTTCGCCCCTTCAAGGACTCCATGTACTCATATTCAACAGAATTTTGGCCAATGTAATCCCCGCCGTGTTGATTGCGTGGTGAGTCCCAGCTTCTTCTTGAAAAGCTCATTTCTCACTTGAACTCAACAGATATGCCACGTCGTCCATCAATCCAGAAGGTGACACTTTCAACTTATTCTATTTTCTCTGTAGCTTTTTCTGTAGCTTCTCCTATCTGCATATACCAATATATTAGTTCTTTTCTATTATGCAAGTGCATCTGAGGGCGTAGAAAGGAATCCCGAATGAGCAGTACCAGGGCACAGCGACCATTTCACATGGCTGATCTCACGTGCTGAACTTGGGTTGGACTGGGTTCAGGTGCCGTTTGGTCTCCACGCCATCAATCCTGGGTTGATCTTGCTTGTGGCAAGCTTGTGTTGGCCGTGGTCCGGACTGCAATCAACTCAGGCAACATTAAACCCAGGATCACCGCAATCTATTTCCCAGCTGTGTACAACCCTTGCGTTCTTCGTCTAGCCCGGATTCCAAGTCACGCTTTGTTCGAGCATCCAAGTATCGGTATGTTGTTTGATAAACTGATCGGACGAATATGTGTCTCCAACAGCCATGTTTTTGGGCAACCAGCCAAGAAAGAGCATGGGATAGAAAACGTCAAGGTCACCAAAAGTGCTTGGGATACCAACATCATCTCTGCATCCGGTGTAAGCACGCCCATCATGGTATGCCTACGACGTCCCTGATCATCTCTGCAAACACAGGTATACTCCTCAGTATTTCGATTGGAACGCGTCAGGCGTCGTTCGATACGTGAACACGAAGAACAACGTCGCAGATGTATTCACAAAACCTCTTGATCGTTCCGTCTTCGTTCGCCTCCGCGCACTACTCGGCCTACTCTAGCCAAAATTCCATTCGAGGAGGAGAGTGTATTCGTTGAGGAGGAGTGTTGGAAGGTGAAGGGCACCGAATACACCCTTTGTGTAAGCCCGATCATTCTTTGTCCAGTTTCCCTTTATCTCTTCGTATCAAAGGACACTTAGATTATATATATACTGTACTATACTTACAAGCACCCTTAGTCAATTATATCGGACTAAGGGTGAGTACCTACATCATACTAATGTTCACGGACACGTAACTAACTGTAGAATAGTTTCTACTTATCACTTATAGGTACGGGTCCCACAATATAATCAGTCAATTTACTTATCACTTATAGTGATCTACCGGTTAGGATTCTAACAGGTTATGGGCCAAACGCCGTCCTTCCAGTAAACGGCGTTAGAAATCCTACCAACAGAAACCGGGCCGAGTGTAACGGGCGTTACCGAATATGGTAGCGATCGTTGTTTGTCTTTGTTTATTTCTAAAGGTGCTGGCCATATATAGCCAGCACCTCTGTATTATATAATCTTTAGACTTATACATACCTACATCTACACACAATCCAATCAGTGGTCGTGTTTAGTTTGGTGTGAACTCCTAAGTCTATCCACACCCTTACAGTTTTTTAAACACCCTTACTTCAAGGGAACACCCCTAAAACATTTCAATTCCAAAAATGTCCAACAAAAAGAAGACTTCGAAACCGAAGCCTTCTGACCAAAACCGGTCGGGATCCGTGGCGCCGGACAATCCGAAGCCGCGAGAAGAGAATCCATCGGGAAGTGGAGTCGCCGGGAGCGGTGATAGAGCTAGGAGGCCTGTAGGTGCTGTGCACAACAACAAAACAACTAACAACTATGGGGGGCGAGAAATGTTAAAAGTTCCCAAACACGCAAGTGTGCAGGGTTTGAAAGGGGTGGTTTGATTAAAGTAAAGACGATCCGACTCGTAGTTAGTCGAACCGACGGCGATACGACAGAATACGATCGTTCCCAGGCGGAACGGGTCGGTAACACGACTTCTTGGTGTCGGTTGTGCGACAACGAGACGAACAAAGTTAATATGGAGAACTCACGGGTTCTAGCGACGAGTACGAGGCGACAGAGACGGCAGTTACGAGGTTTACGACAGTGGCGACGGTTTATACGATGAGGACGGTGCAGAGACGACGGAGACGACGGTTTTGAGCTATTCACTCTGAGTGTGAGGGAAAATACGGGCTGTAATTCACTGGGGGAGGTAGGTAGTACATGGGGATGTTTTTATACTATGCGACCGACTCGCCTCTCGCGAGCCGGTGAGGCAGGTGTTTTTTACTAGTTTATGGTGAGAAGCGCCGCCAAGCTTGGTACCGCGCGACGCTTTTTAGAGAGTGTGGCGCTCTTTGGCTCGGCAAAGGGGCTTTTGATCGGCTCGCGGTGTCGGGTCGGATGTATGATCGGTGGTGGCTTTGCGATCGGTAGCGGCTCTTGGGTGCGGAACTCCGTGGTACGGCCGGATCCTCTCTGCGAATGGCTGGGCAAAGGTGTTTCCGATGATAATTTCAAATCGGGTTTGGTTGTCGCCGGGTTGAGACCTTGGCATACAAACGTGCGTGGTCGTTGACAGGTTGTACGGCGTTCCGTGCTCCGTGCGCCCAGAGAGGAGAACTGGCGTTTCAAGTTACTCTGTTTCTTGGTCGGTGCGTCGGTCGTTTGGTCGTATTGTCGGTCGGTCGGTCGTATTGTCGGTCGGTCGGTTCGGTGCTTTGGTCGCATCCGGGACCGTGTTCGTCGTGGCGCAGCGGTTGCTGTCTATTATGGGCAGGTTCTGTGTACAGCGCGGGACGGTGCTCATCATCTCCTCTTTACTTGAAATACCGACTGTCCTCAGTCGGTCCCGTGCATCGGTCAGGGGGCGTTCGTCTTGGAAAAGAGGGGCAGGGGTAGGAGGAAGTGGCGGTGCCGGCGCGCTGGCGACCTATATATATACTCGGGTTCTTGATTGGTTTACCCATCGTTATGTCGAGACCTCCTGTCGATCTTCAGCGCACTCTCCGCTTCTTGGAACGAGACTGGGACGAATGGCAATCGCTGTCGGCCGACTCCCCTCGTTACGCGCGCACCCGTGTGCTACAATACTTGTCGAACAGCCTCGAAGTGCTTAGGTCGCCGGTGGCTAGTCCCTGGCGTTGGATGTGGGGCGACGAGGAAGAGGCATTATCTAACATATGGTCTACGATCGAGTCCGACCCCGAATGGTCCGAGCGGTTCGCGGATCTAGAACCGAGTGTGCGTTCGCTTGCTGGTTATTTGGTCGTTTCTGCAGAGTACTAACGCGCTAGTTGGTAGTCCGATTACCCTCGCCGAGAGACGGTCGTCCGTACGCGCGCCACCTTCGCTGAAGAAAAGGCAGGGTCTGTCGTTCGGGAGCGTTCGTGCGCTTCCTCTGTTGGAGACGGGGACCAAGAAGAGTCTGTCGTCGAGCTCTCCGGGGAGTCGGTATTGGCGGCACAAGGGATGCGACACCGCTTGTGGCTGGCACGTCTCGAGGAATTTAAGGAGGAGTACCCTGAGCATTACACTCGTAGCGAAGCGGTAAGTCGTCGGTCTTCTTGCGTCCTTACTCTTTCGTTCATCTATTGGCTAGTGCGATCGTTGTGTGAGCTACGGCTTGGGCTGCATTCAGCGCAGCGACATTGAGGTTTGCGCGGTTTGCGAGATTCAATCTAGACGGTGCGAGACGAACGAAGTGGGGTCGTTTCGGCCAGCTCCGCACCAGTTCGTGTCGTGTTCAGTAGAGGGCCACTCTTGCGACGCGTGTATGCCCCCTCCGCTGTTCGACGAGGTCCGTTCGCCCGATCTGGCAAGGGCCGCTCCGCGCCTTGTCGTAACTCGTTCGGCAAGTTCAGTAGACCGGGGTGCGGGTCCCCTTTATCAGAGCCCGGTGTTCCGCCCTGAGGACTTCCTTCGTAACGAAGATTTGCGCGGTTTGGGCTTCACTCAGCCGTTGTCGGTTATTTCGCGGTTTGGTCTTGCAGATGTAGATCGGGCGCTATCGGCGCGCACCGTTTTCTTGCGCACTTTGGTCCAGGAAATTCAAGTCCTTGAATCGCGCCAAGAGATCATGCGTTCGTCGTCCCGTCAGCTTTACGAGCAGGTCGTGTCTACGTCGTCGGCCCTTGACTTGCTTCAGGCCCGGCGCGCCGAGTTAGTTGGTGCGTCTGCGATGGTTAATTCGAGGAGTGGGGGCAACGGTAGTGGGAGCGATGTCGACTGTGGCGTACGCGACGATCGTGGCGAGGGTTCGTCGCCTTGACTTTGGTTTTGTCGTGTGTTGCGGTCGGGTCACGTTTGTTACCGGTCGCGTATCCCGTATATACCTATTTTATGGTTCGGGCCTTCAAATTGGGTTGTTCTTTATAGCTCGAATTTTTTCGTGTTTTAAGTGGCGCAGGTCGGTTCGTTGTGTCGGTCGGTTTTGTGGTTGGCGGTGTCGGTTGCTAGTATCGGCTGTCGTTTCATCTGTAGTTCGTCTCCGCCTTACTTGAAATGCCGACTGTCCTCAGTCGGTCCGGAGACCGGTCGAGAGAATTCTAGAACTGACGCGTGTGTGGCGTGAGATGGCGGTGGCGGTGCAACAGAATTTGACCTCGCGTCAAGTTTCCCAAGGACCCTCTGTCTTTCTCGGCTCCCTCTTTTTCCCTCCCACACCGTCTTCAGGCATGGCTGACCTGCCACCCAACTATGCACTCATCCTCGAGGACCTTCAGGGCGACTGGGACGACTGGCGGGCGCTGTCTGCCGATGCGTCGCGTGAAGCACGTCTCGCCATTCTCGAGGGGTTGCTGGAGGGAGTGTCGGCATTACGTGCCCAGGGGGGCGAGGAACCGCGTTGGGTATGGCCTGAGGAGGAATCCGCGTTGCGTGCGGTCTGGGCTGTCGTAGGGGGGGATGCTGAGTGGAGGGGGCCGTTTGGTGGGTTAGAACCTGAGGTGCGTCGCGGTTTAGTTGTTTTGACTGGTCCGTGGGTGGGCTGCTTATCCAGCCTTCCTAGAGTGAAAACGCGCGCCGTCGTCGCACCCGTCGTGCTCGCTTGGGTGCGGCGGCCAACATACGCGCCGCCCAGTCGGTGGCGCCCGAGGACCTGCCAGCGTTAACGGCTGTGGCGGCCCTACCAACCGACCCGCGTCTGCCCACGACCGATGCCGAAACTACCGCTACGACTGCGGCTGCACCGAGTTCGGCTGCTACGGTAGCAGGGGTTCCTGTGGGAACTGAAAGTGTCCTCCCAGTGTCCGCGACAGTCGACGACGCGCCCCTTCATCCGGAGTCGGGTGCGCCACCCCGTGGTATCGCCGGCCCGGCTGGTAGCGATACCCACACTGTAGCGGGTGTCGTGCGGGAAGCGGAAGCGGCGAGAGTTATGGCGATGGCGGAGCGGATGGGGCGGGAAGCCCTGGAGCCGATGCGACCCCCCCTCCTGTCGCGCTCACCTCCGGCGTCCGACGTCGTTATGCTCGATCGGGCACCCCCCGCGTCGCCCGTCGCTTCCGCTCCTCCAAAGGGGAAGGTTAAAGCTAGGGCCAAGGTGTTGAGCGTGCGCGACCCTGCATATCGCCCGGTGACGTTACCCCACATGTCGGCCGGAGGTGGACGTCCGAAAACGGGTGCCGCTGGTGAGTTCGCGTTTGCTTCACCCGTCATTTTTAGTCCGATCGACGGGCTCCCTCTGACACCTTCGGTAGGTGGACCACCCATCGTCCTCATCGACACGGTACCAGCGTCATCTAGCCGCAAGCGGAAGCGCGCTGTCGACGACGAAGGCGAGGGGTCCGCGCCTGAGGTTGTGGAGGTGGTACCCAAGACAGAGAAGGTGCCGGGGGCGGTCAAGGCGGGGAAGGCGACTGGCAAGAAGGGGGCCACGGCGGCCAAGAAGCGGGAGCAGGCCACGGCAGCGAAGAAGGCCGCCGCCGAGTTTAAGTGGTTGGAGCGGCTAGAGGAGTTCAAAGTCGCCCACCCGAACCACTTCATCCGTGACGAGCCGGTAAGTCGCTGTGTGTTCTGTCGGGTCGGTCGCATTCTGACGACGCTGTAGTGTGATCGCTGTGCCGACGCCGCCGTTGACTGCTTTCAGAAACCTGAGGGCGGGATCTGTGCGCGGTGCAAAATCTTCTCCAAGCGGTGCGAAACCGTGAAGTACAAGTCCGACGCGGCAGTTGTCAAGAACGCGCGTCCGCGGAGTCGTCGTCGCGTCGCCTCCAAGCCCGTCGTGGAGGACTCCGAGGAGGACGTGGAGACCGTGTCGCCTTCCGTCTCGCGTCGCCGGGCGCGCGCCCTTACTGCGTTCAGTGACGAAGACTGGGGGCCGACTGTAGGGGCTCTGCAGGAAGCTCAATACACCGTTGAGGGGTCGGGCATGGGCGCCAGCGCCGTCCACGGTGGTCGTGTACCCCGAGGAACCAGTCTTCCACGCAACCGTGATTTGGATGGCTTAGGCTACGCCACCGATTTGTCGCGTGTCGCCTCGCTTCCCCTGGGGGACGTCGACCGGGCTCTAACGTCGCGCAACGCCATGTTGCGTTCGCTAATTCAGGAGCTGCACCTTTGGGAATCGCGGCAGGAGATCGCCCGTTGGAGCCTTATCCGAGTGCGCGAACAATTCGCTGGTACAGCAAACGCGATCACTGCGCTCCGCAGGCGACGTTCTCAGTTAATGCGAGCGGACGGTGTCGAGTTTTCGGAAAGCGACAGCTGCGCGGCGTCGGAGGAAGAAGCGGTGGAAACTGGCGAAGAGGGCGACGAAGAGGAGGTGGAAGGTGACTTGGTGGAGGAGTAGAGGTAGTCGGCGGTGGCGTCGCGTCGTTTGTCTTGGGGTCGTGGTCGCGTCGTTCCTCCGCTAGAAGCGTCGCATGGTGTCGGTGGTTGTTGGGTCGGTTTTTCTTGGTGTTGTGGCCGCGTCGTTCCTCCGCTAGAGGCGTCGCGTTTTTTCTTGGTGTTGTGGCCGCGTCGTTCCTCCGCTAGAGGCGTCGCGTTTTTCTGTTCTGTATTTGGACTTGTCGGAGCCCGTAAAATGGGCTAAAATGTAATATACGCCGTGCTGTTTTCCTGCGAAGTCAGGTATTAAGTGTGTGATCCTGAAAATTGAGTGGGGGTTAAAAGAACGAATGGAAAAACTGTCGCTCGGGGTGTTGGACTTCGCGAATGGTCGGGTCGTGGGACGTTTAAGTAGAAACCGGAGAGGGATAGATGTCGAAATATCATTAAAAAAAAAGGGGGGGGTATACGGGTAGTCAGAGGTTGAGCGGCTAGTTTTGCTCGTTTTCCGATTCGGAGTCGTCGTCTACGACTTCAGGTCGGTCTTCGTCGTCGGTGATTGTTGTTGCTTCCAGTTCTCTAAGTCGCTTGGTGTCTATGTCCAGAGCGCTGTCGGGTAGGAGGATGTTGTTTCGCGCGAAGTAGGGCGCGAGTCTGAACGCTGCTACAGGCCGGTGTAAGACGGTGCCGTCCAGTTCGCAGAGGATGTAGGCGCCCCCGCGGTTGCGCGAGATCACGACGAGCGGTCCTAGGTATCTAGATCGCATTTTGCGGTTGAGCGACTTCTCGATTTTCGTGTTGCGCATTAGGATGAGGTTTCCGCGTTTAAAGTTATAGTCGCGCAAGGTTCTGGCGTGTTTAAGTTCAAAGCGAATCGCCGCTTGTCTTCGCGCCGCGTATACGTCTGAATGTAGTCGCTCTAGGTCGGTCGTCCGTTTTTGTAAGGCGATCGCGCGTCGCGTCAAGAGGTCGGTGGAGGATAGGATAGAGTCGGGTGGCGGTTGGAGGTACGTGGCTTCAACGATATCGAGCGGCAGAAGGGGTTGAGTACCTGTCGCGGCGTAGTAGGGGGAGCATCCCATTCGTTTGCGGATTGTGACCCGTTCGGCCCAGAAAACCGTATAAGCTGATTGCGACCATTTGCTTTCGTTTCCGTCGGCGGCTTTGAAAAGGGACTGTCGAACGTCGAAATGGGACCGCTCGACGAGTCCGTTGGCTCTGGAGTTATAACCTGAGATCCGAATGTTGTGTATGTGGTATTTCTTTGTGAGGTGTTCAGCGGCTTTGATGAAGGCCGGACCGTTGTCGGTTACGATTTCGCGCAGTCCGCCCCACCGGCAGATGATGTCTTCATACATCCAATCGCCGAGGGTGCGACTGTTTTCTTTTCGTAGCGCGCGCCATTCGGGAAAGTGAATCAAGGAGCAACGACCTTGGACAATGTATTTGAAACCATTCGACGGCGGTAGGTGCATAGTGTCGATGTACATTTTTGCAAACAGTGGCGCGGGTGTCGCAACGACCGGGGGGATCAGGACTTTGGTCGTTTGCTGGATCTGGCATATGTGACATGTCTGTACGAACCACACGACGTCGGCCCGAACATTAGGCCACCAGAAGCGTTCGAGCAAGGTTGCGCGTGTCGCGTAGAAGCGCTTGTGTCCGAGGTTGTCGTGGACGGATCGCAGAATCTCTAGTCGTGCGTTGGGGCGGGCGACTAGTTTATGTGCGCCTTGGCTATCTCTTCTCCAGAGTCGTGTTCCGTCTAGGAAGAACCCGGTGGCGTATCGGATGAAGGTGGCGTACTGATCGTCGGACATGCCTTCTGGCCGTTCGAGGTTGGTTAACCATTGTCTAACCGTATCTATGCGTTGGTCTTGGGCTTTAGCGGCGTCGGTCCTGGGCACGTCGTCGTATGACATGTCGGTCGAATTCGCATTTGGGTCGGTTATTCCTGTATCGTCGTCGGTACGGATTCTGGGTTGTTGTGGGGAATCGGTTGCGAGTTCGTGAGTCGTTGAGTCTGGTGGTACCGCGTCCGTGTATACTGCCACCATCTCCTCTTTACTTGAGACCTGAGCCATAGCGAAGATCTGGCACACATGTAATGGCGACGGCGGCTGTGGCAGCGGTTGAATAATGTGCATGAGTCCTTGCATCCGGTCGACCCAATCTTCGAAGTCGGCTTCTTCTGCGTCGTAGTTGTCGGCTGGATCGTCGGGTTGTCGTGGGCGCCGGGACAAACCGTCGGGTCCATGGAACGTGCCTTTAACATGGACAAGTTCGAAGTGGAACATGAGGACAGATACGATCCACCTGTTTATGGAAGCTGACGGCTGGATGTCGGGGTTGGAGAGCATTCCTTTAATGTAGCGCGCGTCGACTTCGACGACCAAGTTGCGGACGCCTATAACGTACAGTCGTAACGCGCCAAGCGCCCGAAATAGGCCGTAAAATTCGAGTTTTGGTTGAGAGAACCGTGATTCGCGGTCGTTCAGTGTAATGGAACCGAACCGATTGTATCTGCGTCGTTTCCGATCGACGGGGTCGGCTTGACAGAGGTAGAATCCGACTGCTATGTGGGAAGTGTCGACGGCCAGGATGACGGGGTCGTCCGAGGCGTAGTCGATGGGCACGAGGGGTTTCGCTTCTGCGATCGCCTCGACGATGTCGCGCTGCGCTGCGATCTGGTCGGGGCCGAACTCGAAGACTGCATCCTTGCGGGTTAGTTTTACGAGGTGGTGTGCGCGATGAGCAAAGTTTTTGACGAATATCCTTAGTACTCCGACCGTTCCTAAAAACGCGCGTAACTCTGATAGGGTGGCGCACGACTTCCAATTACGTAGTAAAGCGAGTCGGTCCGCGTCGGGTATGCGACCATTGGGCGTGCAGACGTGTCCGAGGACTTTAAATTGTGGGGCGCATAAAGTCAGCTTCTTGCCGGAGAAGGTGCCGCCGCAGTACTTCATGCGCTGGAGGATTCGGTTAACGTTGTTGAAAAACTCCCAGATCGCGAATCGCACGTCGGCATTGTCGGGGTGTGTTTTCGGCAATCCTGTGTCCGGGTCGGGGTACCAAGTTGCTGGTCCCTTTATAGCAGCGTCGTCGATATAAGGCAGTGTATAGTCCGGGATCTCCGGTTGCAGGATGTGAGTGACGTCGTCGTGGAAGATTGGGACGGAGTTGGTCCAGCCCATAGGTAAGGTGACTAGGCGTAACGCGCCGAAAGGTGTTTGGAAAGTGGTAAGGTCGCGCGACGACGGTGCGATTAGCCGTTCGTCGTAGCCGACAAACAGGTCTAACATTGCGCCACAAATGCGACCGGCGAATTGTTCAGCGACATGGTCTGGTATCGGAGTGACACCCGAGTGTCGGATGGTTACTCGGTTGAGCGGTTCGAGGCTGTGGACGAGGCGGAATTTGCCATTTTTCTTTAGAGTGCAAAACCAACGCGATCGGTAGCTGGAGTTGGACGGTTCGTAAACGCCGGCGGCGAGTTTAGTTTTGATAATGTCGCAAACTTCATCGTAGATGCCAGGCGGTATGGGGATATTTCGTTCGATCCAGGGTGTATGTGCAACGACCGGGATATCGATAGGGGGAAAGAAATCCGATCGAAAACTACCGCGTTCGGAATCGTCCCATGCGAAAGCGAGATTCTGCTTACACATGAGGTCGTGCATAATTGCTCGTTCGGAGGGCGTTAAGAAGTCTGGGTGTTCACGGTCTAAGTCGTTTTTTCGCTCTAGAGTGTAGCGGCCGGTGGGTTGGAAAGGTGGCGGGTTGGGGAGCAGAGTCGGCATGTCGGCGAGAGGGTCGCCCGATATTTTGCGCTCGATGCGGAAGTGGTCGGGACAACTTGCTATGATCGATCGCACTTTTTGCGCTACTGGTTTGTACTTCTTTTTGGTTTGTACGCCTTTGATTTTCACAACGAAGGCGTCGGTGGCGGCGTTGGTCAGGGATTGGGTGTGGCGTCCACTATGGCGCTCGTTGTTCGGTAAAATAGTGCAGAGGGTCGTTCGTTCCAGAGGGGCAGAGTTGGTATTAACGGATTTGTCGGCGATTGCTGGTGTGGTTAGTTCGGATGCCGCGACGTAGAGTGAGGCTAGTTGCGCGTCGTAGGTGGCGTCGCTATTAAATTCGGTTGGTAGTTCGCAGAAAGAAAGGACAGTCGGGGTATAGCTTAGTGGGTCGTACTCGAGGAGGAGTGCAAGATCGCCGTGATCTCGACTTATTTCCTCGAGAGTATACGAAAATTTACGTCGGTTTTGGGGCGGCGACGTTGTCCGCGCGCGAAGGTCGGTATCGCGATGACCTCTCGAGTGTTCGGGTCGGTGATGGTTATGATTGTATCGTCGGCGGATCTCGTTTTCACGTTAGAGCAAGTAAGTACGTCGAACGGGCGGCCGAGGAGTATATCGTATGCGGGGTTGCGAATGACGTGCATTTGGAGGTAGAGCGTGACCTCTCCTATCGTACAAGGTACGTTTCGTGCTAGACCGAGCTACGGGTCGGTTGTTCCGTTCGCTGATTGCATCTGTAGCACTATAGTTGGGTCGTATTTGACCCCTAGTCCATGGCAAACTTCTTCCGACATGGCTATGATCTGGCACCCGCTGTCGACGATGCTTTCTATCTGTTCTCTTGCGTCGACCATTATCATGATCGATCTGAGTGCATGCGATTCCATTGCGACGATCAGTCGGTCCGGATGCTCGCCAGGTAGTAGTGTCTGGTAATACGTGTCGTAGATGTCGCCGGTGACTAGCGCTCCGGGCGGTGGCGTCGCGTTGTCGCTGTTGGATTCGCAAGGTAGTGCGTCGAGTTCCTCAATGAACGCCGACGTGGGGACTTCTTGGTATACCGTTGTGAGGTTGCCGGCGACGATGCGCTTCGGGGTATTAGCTTCCCTAAACTTTCCGCGAACCTCTGGCGCTACCCCGCAGAGTTCTCGAACTGTGACCGGTATGGTGGCGTCGAGTGCGCGTTCGAATAGAGTCGTTGATTTGGTCGGATCTGTAATGGGCGCTTGTGTGCGATACGCGCTGTCGGCTTTCGCCTTCTCCGTGGCGGCTAAGTTTCGCGTGGTAGGAGGGATGTATCGGTTCTCAGGAATGTTAGAAAAAGGGTGTACTGGAGTCTGGTCGCGGGCAGTGCCTGTGGCGTCGGTCTTGCTACTGGGGGTCAGAGGTATGTTGGACGGTGGCGGGGGAGCCTTGGCTTGGCCTTTCGTCGCGCCCGAGACGGGCTGCGACGCGGGCGCTGAGTTGTTGACTGGTGCGATCCTTGGTTGGTCGGCGTCTTGAACGGTTTCGACCGTGACGGGTCGCTTTTGCGGTGCGCGGCTAATAAGTTCTACGCCGTCGAACACCTCTTTCCTTGCACGCAGGGTGTTGAGTTCTCGTTCTAACACGATCATGCGATCCTCGATTTTTAGGTCATGGTCGGTGACGTCGTTAAACTGTAGTATTTCCAACATCATGCTTTCGGTCGGGTTCGCGTTCGCTGATAGCTGTCCTGTCGCCATTTGGCCGGGGTTGCGTCTGTGCCACTCGTCTAACTTGTCTTTTATGTATCGACCTGGGGTTCCCGCCGGTATGCGCGCGCCGCTTGGCAGACCTATTTTGTTGTCGTCGGTTCGTCGGCAGCGTCCTTCGGTCGCGTATGTTTGATGTATGGGACAGTTAGGAATATAATGTCCTTCACCACCGCAGAAGTGGCAGTTGTCATTAGGTGACTGATTCGGTCGGCCGCCGTCGCTTCCTTTGTCTTGTCCTAAGCGTTGGATATGTTGTTCCAACAGGTTTATTCTTTCGTAAAGCTCTTCCAACTTGAGGGGCTGTCCCGTGTTAGGCGACTTGGTCGCGCCCGTTAACGACCCGCTTGGCGCGATCGTAATTTGTGGGGGCGCGCCCGATGGCGCTTCCTGTCGTTGGCCGGCGTTTGTTCCGTGGAGGATATGTTCAGCTGCAGCGCGAACGGTTTCTGTGGCGTAGGGGTCGTCGGGATGGTGGTTCGGATTTAGGATCTCGAGCCTGCGATGGATCTTTGACCATAGATCTGACTGGAACGCGCGACGGAATTGGCGGTCGCGTTCGTTTATCGAAAGTCGGTTTTTGCTGACAAGGAACTGGGTAACAGAAAGGAACTGTCGGTAATATTCCCCGAGGTCGCTATTCGACTGGATCCCGAGTCGGTGTCGTTCCCTGATCAGGTAGTCGAGGTCGGCCATTGAATACTTTCTTTCTTCGCTTGCGCCTGGGTAAAGCGCCATTATCGCTTTTCGCCAATCGTCGTATGTGGTGCCGACCGCGAACTCGTCAAGTTGCTCCCACAGATCCGCGGTATCGATGTCGGTGTATCGTGTAGTGTGCGTTTTCTGCTCTTGTTCATCTACGACGTTACACTCGATGAAGAGATGATTTAAGTCCGAGAAATATCGGCGCAGTTCACGCGCACGTTCGGGCACGAACGTCGGTGCCGAGCTTTGTCCGCGTGCGGGCATCGGCTTTATAATGATTGGTGGTTGTGCCATGATAGATGGTATTGGCTTCGGGATAGGGGACGGGGAGGGGGAATACGACGGTGAAGAAGAATCTGAGATTTCCGGGGTCGCGGGCGATAGATAGGGGAGTCTAAATTCAACTCCTTGATCAGTGGTAGGAGGTTCCGACGCAAAGGGGTCGAAAGCTAGGTCGGGTTGCGCGGTTGGTTCGGGGAGCGGTGTTTGATCGGTCGGGGTAGGCGACGGTAGTGTCGACGAAGGGCTATAGAAGAGCGGGCTGAGGTTGTTATGGATCGCGCGGTGTGGGGTTACTGAGCGGAAGAACGGGGAGAGCGATTCTGAGTCGGTGTCGGCTTGTCCGAGAGCAGCGCGAATTTCGGCACGGAGGGTTCGGGCTTTAGCTTCTTGTCGGGTTGCGGGCGGAATGGTCGACGAGTCGTAGGTTTTTATGAACAAGAGGAATGAGGTTGCGTGTCCGGCGGTGGCTTTTAAAACCCTCGCGGTGGGCTCCAGAATGATAGAGCTAGGAGGCCTGTAGGTGCTGTGCACAACAACAAAACAACTAACAACTATGGGGGGCGAGAAATGTTAAAAGTTCCCAAACACGCAAGTGTGCAGGGTTTGAAAGGGGTGGTTTGATTAAAGTAAAGACGATCCGACTCGTAGTTAGTCGAACCGACGGCGATACGACAGAATACGATCGTTCCCAGGCGGAACGGGTCGGTAACACGACTTCTTGGTGTCGGTTGTGCGACAACGAGACGAACAAAGTTAATATGGAGAACTCACGGGTTCTAGCGACGAGTACGAGGCGACAGAGACGGCAGTTACGAGGTTTACGACAGTGGCGACGGTTTATACGATGAGGACGGTGCAGAGACGACGGAGACGACGGTTTTGAGCTATTCACTCTGAGTGTGAGGGAAAATACGGGCTGTAATTCACTGGGGGAGGTAGGTAGTACATGGGGATGTTTTTATACTATGCGACCGACTCGCCTCTCGCGAGCCGGTGAGGCAGGTGTTTTTTACTAGTTTATGGTGAGAAGCGCCGCCAAGCTTGGTACCGCGCGACGCTTTTTAGAGAGTGTGGCGCTCTTTGGCTCGGCAAAGGGGCTTTTGATCGGCTCGCGGTGTCGGGTCGGATGTATGATCGGTGGTGGCTTTGCGATCGGTAGCGGCTCTTGGGTGCGGAACTCCGTGGTACGGCCGGATCCTCTCTGCGAATGGCTGGGCAAAGGTGTTTCCGATGATAATTTCAAATCGGGTTTGGTTGTCGCCGGGTTGAGACCTTGGCATACAAACGTGCGTGGTCGTTGACAGGTTGTACGGCGTTCCGTGCTCCGTGCGCCCAGAGAGGAGAACTGGCGTTTCAAGTTACTCTGTTTCTTGGTCGGTGCGTCGGTCGTTTGGTCGTATTGTCGGTCGGTCGGTCGTATTGTCGGTCGGTCGGTTCGGTGCTTTGGTCGCATCCGGGACCGTGTTCGTCGTGGCGCAGCGGTTGCTGTCTATTATGGGCAGGTTCTGTGTACAGCGCGGGACGGTGCTCATCAGCGGCGACAGAGTGGAGCCTAAGCGTGACGTGGCAAAGTCACACCCAGATGATAGAAACTATCATCTAGAGGACGAGCGCAGCAGCGCTCGACCTCAGAGCGCAATTTTGACAAGGCCCGTCAGTATCCGAGAAGGGGGCTCCCAGGTGGGACCCGGTTGGAGCGACCGGAAACCCAAAGAGGAACCCGTATCGGGCACCTCGCAGGAACGCCAGGGCGTGTTTCCTGCGCCCTTCGATAATATATCGAGGAGCTCAGTAAAGATGCGGGATGACGAACATGGTCACCCAGCAATATTTGGCACCAGTGAACTCACTGATGTGCCCGCATCGCGATCGTCAAAGATGATGTCGACCGCAGCCCGACGAAATCGCCGGGCTGAGAAGAAACCAGCGAAACGAGAAAGCAGCGGAACGCTGCCTTCGTCATCTGTGGTGGATGACCGTGATTTATTAGTGGAAAGCATAGTATTAAACATACGGATGTTTAGCAGGGACGGCATCATGCCTCCCCGAGATGTGCTAGTTAACCTAGTAAACGACGCGTTTGAAAAATGCGTCGAAGCGACTGGGGGACAATCGGCCCTCCGAAAAGACCAGGAGATAGTAGTAGAATCCATCGTTCTACAACTAAGATCAGGAAGCCGGAAGGGAGTAACTCCCTCCCGGGCACAGCTCAGCTCTCTTGTGGAAGAGGGGCTGAGGAAGTATGATGAAGTGTTCGAGCAGGTGGAATCACCACTCGTACAACAGGACCACGAGGAACCATACCGCCAGGTTGTAACCCAGCGGGACGTAGCCTTACCATCGTTAGATACGATGGAAGCCGTAAACCAAAGTTTGCGGCAGCCTCGCCAGCAAGACGAGACAAGCTCGCAGGCGCGCGTGAGACACGCAGCCTACGAACGGGCGATGAACCCACCCAAGGCGGAACCAGCAGCGACTTCATACAGTCGGACCTGGGATTTATCAGGAGAAGGCCCGACGTCATATAAACGAGGGCCCTCGTGCGACGACGAAATCGTTACGCACTGCGCAGAACTGCCTAGTGGGCGGGTCACCGAGGCGGTGAGAGGTAGCGGACGCAACAGTGTTGCGACCACAAGGCCGCTTCCAGAACCACGACTGGAGGCGGCAAACCCAGGCGGATACGGTGGAGAGGAGGACAACTCGGAAGCCGAGGAGAACTCGGAAAGCGAGTTCGAAGGAGGGCACACTAATGCGCCGCTTGCACCAGTGAGACCGGAATACGGGTCCGGTGGGCGAGGAACGACGACGCCACGCCCGACTCACGCTAGCCACCCAACGGGCGGCTGGGATGGACGGAGTAATCCTCCGAACAACCCACAGTACTACGGGGGAATACGACTACCGAGTCGCACTCCGGGGGTACACTATGGAGGAGGCCAGCAGCAGTTGGTAACTCCACAACGGCCGGTAAGGTCGTTCGGGGCGAGCGGACTGCAGCGCCAAGGAGAGTATCTCCTGAAAGTGCATGGTCGATATCATGCAACGATTGATGAAAAGTTGGATAGCATTATAGCTATGCAACAGGGAGGAGCGAGGCCTGGAGCACTGCGAGTGCCCATGCCCGAGGAATATAACGGGGCGCCAAGTATGGAAGAATTCGATACATGGCTATATAGCGTGCTCCGCTGGATGGAGATCAACCAGCTTGGGGGACAGGACCGGGAGCGAGAGCGAATCTTGTACGCAGGGATGTACCTCAAGGGGGCCGCCGCTGTATGGTTTACGGACAACGTCGACGGTATTCACCGGCGACGTCGAGACTGGACGTTCAAGGACGTCATTACCGGATTATATGACCGGTTTATTCATGAAGCATCGTTGCAGGATGCTTATGTAGGGTTCGAACGCGCTGTGTATAGCGCACATGGCGGAATAAATGAATTCTTCCATCAATTAAAGAGATATGCGGAACGGATGGTAATGCCACCCGACCCGTATACATTCAAATGGCGGTTTATGACCGGTATCCCAAGATACCTGCGCAAGGAAATCTTGAACAGGGGATTCACGGCGGAGACGTCGCGAATGCGAGACATACTCGAAGCCGGGCTCAAAATTGAGCAGGCAAACCGAGTACTTCGCGGATACGATGATTATGAGGCAGTAGCCCGAAAATCATCGGAAAAGAAGGATACCGCTGTAGCGCGGGCTCCAACGAGAACGTATGAGGGTGGGAGCCGACCACCCTACAAGCCGACAGGTCCGGGAGGACAACGGTCAGAACCGAAATCGGACGGTAAGAAACCGCCAGCGACGCCTGCGAAGGGCGTAGACGGAGGGACGAAGCCCTCAGGCGAGAAGCGGCTAGCCTGCTTCGATTGCGGCAGCCTGGAGCATTTTGCGAGAAGCCGCAAGTGCCCTAAGAACAAGAGCAGCACTGCGCGACTGAACGCGGTGCGGGATATCGTGGACGATACGTCGGACACGGAAGTGGCTGGACGCAGCCACGATGTACGATGCGGCGGCGAACGACCAGCAGCAACAGCGCCCGTAGAACCAGAAGAGAGCGAGACGCCTCTTCTGGGGGAGCAATATGAGTCCGAAGGGGAGGACTATGCGTTGGAACAGTACGAGGAGTACGGTTCCGACGACGACAGAGACACAGTCGAACGACTGTGCTTCGGGAGGACCCTCGAGGATGACTCGGGGGAGGAGGGAATTCCACTATTAGTGGAAGTCAGCGATAGTGAGTCGGAAGACGAGGGAGAGGCCGCACAGATGTTCGCGGCGAATACAGCGGCTGGGACGGGGACGGGAACCCGACCCATTGTGGTTAAGAAGTCTACACGACTTCTTAAACGTCCAACGCGCAAAGCGCAGGAGCGCCAATGCTTTACGGCATTGGTAGAAATTAATGGGCTGAAAGCGTTCACCCTATTTGACTCGGGATGCACGGCGGAGGCCGTGTCCCCCGAATTTGCCAAAGTGGCGAAAATGAAAGTGCACCAACTGGAGGAAGTGGTGCCGCTACAGTTGGGAACGAAGGGTAGTCGATCAGTGATCAACTACGGAACGACAGTCCCAATGAAGTATGAGGCGATAGACGCGCAAGTTTACTTTGATATAGTAAACTTGGATAAATACGACGCCATTATTGGCGTCGCATTGATGAGGCAGCTGGAAATCGAACTGGATTTCCGGCATAACTGTGTTCGGATAAGCGGGAGTCCTGCTCCGACGTTTACGGTCGAGGAGGAGACCCGAGAAATGGCGCGACGAAGCGCATTGAGGCGCAGCGACGCAGGGTATGGTCAGGAATGACTACCGCGGGAAGGCAGAGTGCGCGTGGTCGACGATGTAGACGAGCGACCACGGTATCGGGGACTGGCAACGAGCGAGCCTCTGATAGTGTGTAACGACGAACGGTCGGACACAGACGGGAGGGGGTTAGGAATAACCCCAGAAGAGAAGCCGAGTGAAGGCACGCGGACGTCGGAAGGGCGACGGCGAGTGAGGATCGAGGAGGAGGAGGACGTGGATGCGCCCACTCCGGGAACGGGATTACCGAGGTCATTCCCGGTAATCATGGAGGACGACGATGTGTTGTCGACCGAAGACATTGAAAGAATGGTGGACGAAGCACCCGACATTCTTAGAAGCGGACGAAGCCGCTACCACACACTGAAGGATCTGCGCGAACTCGAGGAGATCGTACAGGAATTTACAAGGACGCGGTACCCGGAACGGGTACCACGGGAAGCAATACGTGCGGTATTCCCGGTAATACCGGAAGTGGATGATCCGTTTACGGATGAGCACGTCAGCGAGTCGCTGCGTGCAGTGACGGAGAGACACCGAAAGCGGGTAGCTCAGATGGGCGCCCTTACAGAGGAGGATATCCCGCGATTGCGGGACGCATGGATGGAGTCCTGTAAGGACATCATGAATGGGGTACCGGAGGAACTACCTCCGGTACGAGGGGTTAATCACCACATTAATCTCGTCGACGATGACAAGCAGTACCATTACCACTTGCCACGGTGCCCGGATTCACTTCGGACACAACTGATGGAGAAGATCGCGCGTTACACACGCGCGGGATGGTGGGAGTCGGTGCAGACGTCACAAGCTGCACCAATGCTTTGTATACCAAAGAAAGACGGCCGACTGCGAACAGCAGTCGACGGTCGGAAAAGGAATGCGAACACGATTAAGGATGTGACGCCGTTCCCGGACCAGGACCAGATCCGACTGGATGTGGCACGAGCAAAAATTCGATCAAAAATCGATTTTTCGGATGCATACGAGCAAGTACGCGTCCATCCGCCGGACGTGCGCAAAAGCGCGTTCGCAACTGTGTTTGGCACATTTGTGAGCCACACAATGCAGATAGGGGACTGTAACGCGCCAGCGACGTTTCAGAGAGTCATGACGATGATATTTCGAGACTTTATCGGAATATTTCTACATGTATACTTGGACGACTTGTTCGTATACAGCGCTACGGTAGATGAGCACGAGAAGCATCTCAAGCTCGTTTTTGACAAGATAAGGGAGAACAAGTTCTACCTTAAGAAGGAAAAGTGTGAACTTTACTCCGATAAAGTCGATTGCCTAGGGCATGTAATCGACGACAAGGGATTGCACGCGACAGCGGACAAGATGGCGCGTATCCGCGAATGGCGGAGACCGCGAAACTACGGCGATATCCAGAGATTTCTGGGTCTTGTACAGTATCTGGCGCACTTTCTGCCAGATATATCGTCGTATACGACACCACTGTCAGCAATGACACAGAATGGACAGGCCTTCGCATGGAGGCCCATCCACGAGTCATGCTTTCAAGCAATTAAGGACGCGTGTTGCAAAACACCTGTCCTGGTGCCATTGGACCATGGCAAGGATGAACCCATATGGGTTATCTGCGACGCGTCGGTATCCGGCGTGGGCGCAATGTACGGACAGGGACCGACATGGCAGACATGTAGGCCGGCGGGATTTATGTCCCGCAAATTTACGGATGCTCAAAGACACTATCGTGTGTTCGAGCAAGAGACGATAGCGATACTAGAAGCCCTCCTTAAGTGGGAGGATAAGCTTATAGGGTACCGCATACATGTGGTAACCGACCACAAGGCACTGGAGTTCTTCCAGACGCAGAGGCGGCTATCTAGCCGCCAGACGAGATGGATGGAATATCTATCTCGCTTTGACTTTGACATTCGTTATGTCAAAGGATCACTAAATAAAGTAGCGGATGCGCTGTCCAGATATCACGAGAGTGATGTCTGGGATGACAGATTCACGATGAACGACTACGTTAACGCAGATGTTCGACTCGACCCAAGACACGACGACTTGCCGTGGGATAGGGTACGAGAAGTGGTGGATAAGGTCGTGGAACGACAGATCCAGCAAAAAGCGTTTAAGCAGGAGCACAGCAGAATAGCGGTGCTCCGGGATTTGGTGCAAGAGCGAGATGTGAGGGCGGCAGAGCTAGCGGCCGCCGCCGAGAACGGCGACGCGGGGGAGTCGGTCGCGAACAGTGCGGACGACCCCACCGTATTTCAGTCGCGGGAACGCGGAGCGGACCTGAGATCGACAGTCGAGAACGGGGAGGGGAATGAGATATTCCTCTCCGCGGTGAAAGCGGGGTACGAGACGGACCCGCTGTTTAAAAAGGTAGTGAGCGCACCCGCTCAGCACCCATCCTTTCGGGTAAAGGAAGGACTGGTGTGGGGGAAGAATAGGGGCGGAGAGGAGGTGCTATGCATCCCCTCCGCAAAGAACGGGGCACAATCACTGCACGGGCAAGTGATTGAACGTGCACACCGAGTAGTGGGCCACTTCGGTCCACAACGTACCGCCGACTATGTGCGACGGTGGTACTGGTGGCCACGACTTCAGCGTGAAGTCGAGGCGTTTTGCGCGTCCTGCCAGACGTGTATAACGACGAAAGGAGAGTACCGAGCACCGGCGGGGCTGGTGCACTCGTTACCGATACCCACGAAGCCATGGGAGTCGATCGGGATGGACTTTGTAGGTCCGTTCCCGGAAGTGGATGGATACAACTACTTGTGGGTAGTGGTATGCCGGATGACGTCCCAGGTGCACCTAGTACCACTGAATACGAGAACGACGGCGTCACAGCTGTCGTGGATTTACATGAGGGAGGTAGTGCGACTGCACGGTCTCCCGAGCTCGATCGTATGCGACCGGGACCCCAAGTTCACATCCAAGTGGTGGAAGGAACTACACCGACTGATGGGGTCAACGCTATTGATGTCTACAGCGTTCCATCCTCAGACGGATGGTGCCACGGAGAGGGCGAATCGGTCGATCGCGCAGATCATCCGATCGTGTATACGACCAGACCAGAGGGACTGGGTCGTAGCGCTGCCGATGGTCGAATTCGCAATTAATTCGAGTATTAGCGCGGCAACGGGGTTCGCCCCGTTTGAGGTTAACCACGGCTATATGCCAATGGTGATGACGAAGATCGACCCGGGGACGAAAGCGCCACCGGGGGTTCAGGAGTTCGCAGCGAATGCGCTGCGAAACATGGCAGCGGCGCACGACGCGATTATCGCGGCACGCACATTTCAGCGACACCACGCGAACACGCGGAGGAGACCTGATCCAGTGATAGGTAAGGACGACCTTGTCTATCTATCAACGGATAACCTGTCCCTACCGTCCGGGAGGGCGGGTAAACTACTACCTAAATACGTGGGCCCGTATAGGGTCCTCGAGGTGTTTCCGGAGACGTCCAACTATGTGTTGGAGTTACCAGAAGCTCTTAGGAAGCGCAGGATACACCCGCGTTTCCACATATCGAGGATTCGCCCACATCAGGCGAATGA
The DNA here is from genome assembly GCA_013368375.1 of Tricholomella constricta. Taxonomy (NCBI): domain Eukaryota; kingdom Fungi; phylum Basidiomycota; class Agaricomycetes; order Agaricales; family Lyophyllaceae; genus Tricholomella; species Tricholomella constricta. Next base: position 1,425,238 of record JAACJP010000002.1, on the reverse strand, counting down.
CGACGCTCTGTTTCCTAACAGAGCGACGCCGGAGGCCTATGATTTTGGGGCCCCCGACGAAACCGAATACTATGTCGACGAAATCGTCGGGCATCAGTGGACCGGGAAGGAGGTGTCCTTCCTGGTCAAGTGGACAATGGGCGACTCTACATGGGAGCCGCTCAAGACATGTGAGGAGCTCGAAGCGCTGGACAGCTACCTCGAACTCATTGGGGTGAAGGACTGGACAGCCCTTCCCCGGCGGGCGACGGTGACGACGCGCGCTAAGACGGGGGCGCGACGAATGGCGTCGAGACATACGGCCCGCGAGGGCGCAGTCATGGGACCGAACAGGTCTCAGAGTGGGAAGAAAAAATCGGCATAAGCCGAGCGTCACAAACACGACAGTGTGACGTGTTGAGATTTTTTTTCTTCAGCACCATCAACGGATGGAGCGACCACCGCGCGATGACCGACCAGACAGGCCGGACCACCCAATGGGTGGTCCCGATAACAACGACAACGCGAGGGGCGGAAGAGAATTCCGTCCCAGAGACAGCCGACGGGATGGGGAGCGTGACCGAAAGCGGTCGCGATCCCCAACGAGAGGACGTGAACGGTCCCGAGAGAGGGATAGCGGTGGCAGATACCTGTCGCCGCAACGAGAGAGTGGGAGTGGCCGCGCGCGAGAACGCTCACGGTCAGTGGAACAAGCAGCGAGCGCAAGCGAGCTGAGGTGGACCTACAATGAGCAGGTCAACCTGATCAGTCACCCGAGAGGGTGTACGACGTGCACGGCGTATGCAGCGCACATGCTGATGGATTCCATCACGGAAGCGGAGGGCCTACAGAGAGCCCACCGCAAACAAAAGGAACATATTAAGAGCGCCGACTTGGCAGCTCTTAAGGTTGAGAGGGAGGACTTGCGCAACAAGTTGCGGTCCTTCGATACGGATTATCGACGCTTGTGCGCCGATTATGATGAGCTTCGCGAGCAGTTCTATGCTCGCGAAAACGAGTGTAGGGAGCTGCGCGGGCAGTTGGAGGCTCGCGACAAGGAAGATGGAGGCGGGAAGCGAAAGCGCTCCCGCACCGACGACGGTGAAACCATCGCGTCATACGAGGCAGGACCGACATCGTCGAGACTGTCTCCAGCGAGTCAGCTGCCGGGCGGGCTACCGGCAGAACATGAGGATACAGACGCCAGTCATGGCGACTATATGGATATCGACGTGGGGACGTACCCGACCCCTGTCGAGGCGTACGGGGTATCCGTGCCCGTCGGGGCGCAGACTACGACGCCGGCCATTCGTAGGCCGGCGCCAGTCAACCTGGTGGCGCCATTGGGGTCTACGGACCACATCAGGCTACCCGGCGGGGCTCATCTGAGCGCCGTCGATCATACGCTCCGATTCGGGAAGCGAGCGCAACGCGCCGCCGAGAACGAGCAAATGGGGCTGCCTCCCCCGCGGATGGGGATGCCTGCAGGAGGAACCGGGATGCCCGCGTCAGCGGGAGAGCTGGAGGCTTGGATAGCCGCAGCCAATATCCCAGGCAACGAGTTTGCGTTGCAGCGAATGAAAGCATTCGTTGCAGTCTGCCAGCAGATTGCAGACGCCAACCGCACAGAGGTGATGCGGTCGGCAATGACACAATGGCGACTCCCTACATGGGCGAAGGCAAAGCAGGCTGCCGTGACGGCGAAGTACGCCGTGGGCAAGGGGCCGAAACCTGTGAAGGTTCCGAACCCGAACTATGGTGACCCAGCGGAGACCTGGGCAGCATGGTTGTACCGGAATCGGGCAACCATCGTTAACAATGGCCGACCCCAGTACCCGGGGACGGTAGTAGGACCTGGGGGAGTGTCCTTGACGCACATCCGCGGCATGAACATCATCATGCCACGCGCGCCGAGGCGTGTCGCCGACCTGGCGGCAATGAGGAATCGAACTCGATTCCTCCAAATGGCCTGTGAGTTGATGGGTACAGTGAATCTGTACCGCAACACGCTGCAATTGCTCGGAAGGAGCGTTGCGGAAGTCGAGACAGTTGAGCGGTTCGCACAGCCGCTCGACAATGTGACGATGGAAGACATCGCCGCATTTTTTGCTCAACAAGGAGTAAGCGTCGAACGCTTCGTCGACGCTCAGCCTTTCGGGATGGAGTGGCTCCGGGACTACCAGGGCGGCCACACCGAGGATCCCGAGGCCAGCGCCGTGTTTTCACGGATGGCCAACTATGCTTTGACCCAGCATGACTGGACTCAAGACACGTTGCCGGGGGAAGCGACGTGGTGGTATCCACCATCACGACGAACTAACGTGCCAGTAGCTGGCGCGAGTGGAGTATCGACGATGTCGATGTCCAGTATAGCAGGGTCATCGGCCGTAGGGTCGGTGACCGCGTCAAGAACGCCGTTGACGGTGGCACACCAGTTGACGGCGGGAGTCCGGGCGGCCCTGAACTATGGGTCATCCGAGGCCGGACCTTCGGGGTCAGGCGCGGGGCCGTCGGGAAGTGCGACGACCTCAGGGGGAGCAACAGCGGCGGCGGTATCGGCGCCCACACCAGGTCTCGGGGCTGGGGTGGGCAGTGTAAGCGAAGGGCCACCCGCAAACGCGGGGGGACCCAGTGACCCGATGCAAGGGACTGGCGGAGAGGTGCCAGACGACCCCATGGACGGCTCGGTCTCAGGGCGAGCACCGTCGGGGTTGGAGGACGGCGAGGTGGAGGGCGCGGCGTGAGGGGCGGGACGACAGTACCGCCCGCGAAAAAAAAAAAAAAAAAAAAAATTTTTAGACATATAAAAGTATATGTCTATAACCATCGAGAACACGATGGTGGACTTACACAAGTCTACTATCCAAACAACGGAATTGGGGATAGATCGAGCCGGGGGCTCGATCTAGAGGGGGAGAGTGTAACGGGCGTTACCGAATATGGTAGCGATCGTTGTTTGTCTTTGTTTATTTCTAAAGGTGCTGGCCATATATAGCCAGCACCTCTGTATTATATAATCTTTAGACTTATACATACCTACATCTACACACAATCCAATCAGTGGTCGTGTTTAGTTTGGTGTGAACTCCTAAGTCTATCCACACCCTTACACCGAGACTCAACATCTAATCAGGATCCATCTTATCTTGGACCCTAGCGCATCACGACACACGCGACGCGCACATCCCTTTGTCTACACAAAGAACTTATCCATCCACCATGCCCCCCAAAGCTAACGACCCCAAGGACGCGGTGGAACCAGAGTCCAAACTCTCCAAAGTCCTACCCACCGACGCTACCCACCCCTCCGTGAATCTGCTCAGAGCTAGTATCCCTTTCAGTGGCGTAAAGCTCCATCGCGATAACCACGACTGGAAGTAATGGGAGCGAAACTTTAGGACCTTCACCACGCTGAACCACCTTACGCACTATGTCTTCCCCCCCTTCACATACTTGCCGCTACCCCACACCGAACCGCGCGCGTTCTCCAATTACACAGAGAACCTGACCATGGCCGTTGCCGCGCTTCGGCCCGCCGTCGATGATTCACTCCATGACCTCATAGACTACGAGAATGGAGTCAGGAAGAGCTATGAAGCTTTGCGAAACCACTGCCAAAGCGCAGGACCGATCCGTCAGGTTACCATCATTCGACAAGCTCTATCCACCTATTGCTCCCCCTCAGAACCACTCGTCGCAACAGCCAACACAATCTGCACCCTCATTGACACCGCGTTCGACATGGGTACGATCACTCGGGACCTCTTCAAAGGGATCGCATTGCTCAACAGCCTCAGCGACAAAACCTACGAATCCATCCAGTCCACGATCTCTCGTGCCCTCTCCGACTCGTCCGCTGAAAACCCTTACACTGCTGCCCAGATCCTACGCGTCTTACAGAACGAGCAGACCCTTATGGACGCCAAAGTACAGATGCGCCCTCATGACACGGCGCTCGCGATCAAGGACTCTGGGAGCCACTCTCACAACCACGAGCCCGGCGCGATCTGCTGCTCCACCTGCTTCGCGGCTAAGAAACCATGTAAGGGGCACACTACCGAATGGTGCGTTCGCCCAGGAGGAGGAATGGCAGGTAAAACCATCGCAGAATCCATAACCGCGAGGAGGGGGAAGAAGTCTGGAAACAAATCCGGAGGAAACCCAAGCAACAACAAGAACAAGACGCCTGTCCCCTACATCAAAGATGGGAAAGCGTACATCGCCTACGTCGACAATTCCGATATCACAGAAGCGGAAGAAACCAAGCCAGAGTTTGCTGGGCTAGCGTCGTCCAAACCCCCCACCGGAGGATCAGCGTCTCTTGACGAAACGGTATGGCTTGCCATAGGAGGAGAACTCAAGGCCTCCGTGAACTGGACCGAGCACTCCAAGGTGATCGATGAATCAGCCTACGCCACTCCAGCAGAAAGGAAGAACACCCATCTCCCTCGACGAAAACCCCTTCTACGTCGACTCCGGCGCCACCGTCCATATCTCCCCGGACATGAACGATTTCATAACGTTACAACCCATCACATCTCGCTCCATCACCGGCGTCGGAGGATCGTCGATCGCAGCACTTGGGATAGGCAAGATACGCCTCCACATTGCTAAAGGCGCCTCCATCATTCTGGAAGACGCTCTCTACGTCCCCAACTCCACTGTCCGCCTCATCTCCATCAGCGCCATGTCCACGCGTGCCGGAACCCTCGCGCATTTCGACGACAAAGAGGTAAAGATCTACAACAAATCCACCGGTGCATTCATCGCCGGCGGTCCCCTCATCCCGAAACAGAGGCTCTATGCTCTCAACCTCCGATCCGTATCCGCCGAACACGCACTCTCTGCCCAACAAGCCCCGAGCCTCGAAACATGGCACCGTCATCTCGGGCACGCCAATTATCAGACCCTGACCGAGATGGCTAAGGCCGGAACGATCACAGGTACGCCCCTCACCTTCTCCTCCCATCCGCAAAAATGTGACTCGTGTATCCTTGGGAAACAGACCAGGACACCAGTACCAAAGACGCGTGAAGTGGGGGAGGGGCATAGGGCGACGAGGAAACTAGGGATCGTCTGGATAGATCTGACTGGAAAGGCTGATGTACAATCGCGCAATGGATATTTTTACATGATGAACCTTGTCGACGATTACACCAACAAGCCGTGGTCTATCCCCCTTAAACTCAAAAGCGACGCGCTCGAAGAACTTAAAGCTTGGGAACGCGCAAGAGAACGGGAAACAGGTCTCAAAGTGGGCGTCTACCGAACGGGTCATGATGGGGAGCTATCGGGGCACAAGATGGAAGAATGGCTAAAGCAACAAGGAGGCGCGCAACAGTTCGGCGCACCATACACGTCGGCACACATGGGACGAGTAGAGCGGATGCACCGAACGTTGAACAACAAAGCACAAACCATGCGGATTGCGGCCAACTGTCCACCAAACATGTGGGATGAATTTTACCTCACAGCATGCCACCTCCATGAGAAAACAGCAACCAAATCCCTAAACGGTAAAACGCCATACGAGCGATGGAACGATCGCCCACCAAACTATTCATATATGCGCGAGATAGGGTGCAGAGCCTTCGTCCTTATCCAGAACCGTAACAATCCAAAAATTTACGAACGATCCATTGAATGCGTGCTGATTGGATACAACCCCAGAGCCAAGGAGTATAGATGCTACCACAGGCCCTCCGGAAAGGTCATCAGTTCCTATCACGTCCGCTTCCTCGAAAGCCACGATGGACATCCACCAACCAATCCCATCAGCAATCCTGAACCAGCCGAACCTACTACCATACAGGAAATCCGTGAAGAGGCGACAGTGACGCCACTAGACATGGGTCAGGACGATGACGATGAAGACTTCTACTCACCTCCCCCCGAAGTCATCAATGAACCAGAACCACCCGAACCTCCCGCGGGACCACGACGCTCTGGACGGACCACACAACAATTCCAGAGAAACGATCCAACCGTCATCACCCGGACAGAACGCGCCGTCGCCGAGTCCAAAGCAAGTGCAGAGCGCATCAAGGCGGCCAAAGCAGAGCGACGAGCGACAGTCACCGATGATGTCACAACAGTACCGGAACCGGCTCCCGACCCGCCAGACCCCGAAGATCAAAACCCTGAATCCGATCATGATCGAGTTTTAGCTGCCATCATTGACTCCGGAGGAATAGATCCGATGGCCCTGGAATTCGAGGACGAGCCGAAGACTTGGGAGGAGGCAAAGAGGTCGGCGGATGCGAAGAAATGGGAAGAGGGGTATAGAGAAGAGTTGAAGTCATTGAAGGAGATGGGAGTATACAGGCTGATCCCGAGATCTGAAGTCCCACAGGGCCAGAAAATCCGAAAGGGACAACCGGTATTCAAAATCAAACGCGACGAAAACGGGAAACCAGTACGATTCAAGGTCAGACTTGTTTTCAAAGGATACGAACAGATCTATGGGAAGGATTATACGAAGACAACCTCACCGACTGCACGAATGGAATCTTGGCGAGTACTGCTACATCTTGCCGCTTCGAAAGGGTGGCATGCCATGCAGATTGACATCAAAACAGCTTTCCTTTACGGTCTCCTACCTTCAGATGAAATCCAGTACATGGAACAACCCCCCGGATTCGAGGAAGAAGGGAAAAAGGACTGGGTGTGGTGCATAGTGCGCGGGTTATATGGGATGAAGCAAAGCGGGCGAATTTGGAACAAAACCCTGAACGACAGCATGATCTCATGGGGATTTACTCGATTGGCATGCGAATCTTGCATATATTACCGCAAAACTGACACTGGAACCGTCATCGCAGCCGTACACGTCGACGACTTCCTGGCGATCGCTAGCAATGAAGCCGAGAACAATCGTGTTAAGGAGGAGATGCGCAAAACCTGGACCATATCAGACCTTGGCACCCCCAGATTCGTCGTCGGCATCGCCATCGAATGGGATCGCCCCAACAACACAGTCAAGCTCTCACAGACCGCCCTGATTGACAAAATCATTCATCTTTTTCGCCAACAAGACGCCACTCCACTATCGCTCCCCATGGAAATAGGTCTACAACTCCGGCGCGTCGACCGCACCTCCCTCTCCCCTGAGGAACTGACAACTATCGCAAAACTACCGTACCGATCCCTCGTCGGCTGTCTCCTATACCTCGCTATATCCACCAGACCAGACATCTCATACGCCGTCCAACAACTCACACAATTCGTCGACTCTTATTCCACCATACACTGGAACGCCGCAATCCGCCTCGTCCAATATCTTAAAAGAACTCGCGATCTCAAACTCCACCTTGGAGGATCTCTACCCACCTCACTCATCGGTTTCACGGACTCAGACTGGGCGAACTGTCTAGATACCAGACGCAGTATTGGCGGATATACATGGAGCCTTGGTTCAGGAGCGATCTCATGGGCGGCGCGCAAACAGAAAACAGTGGCGGCATCGTCATGCGAAGCCGAGTATATGGCGGCCTTCGAAGCCGCCCAGGAATGCATATGGTTGCGAGCTCTACTGAACGCGATCAGCTACGCGACGCCCACCGCCACGACCATCTTATGCGATAACAATGCCGCGATAAACCTCTCCGAAGATCCCCTTCTCCACGCCCGCGTCAAACACGTCGACATAAAATACCACTTCCTTAGGGAACACGTCCAATCCGGCGAAATCGACGTTCGATACGTGAACACGAAGAACAACATCGCAGATGTATTCACAAAACCTCTTGATCGTTCCGTCTTCGTTCGCCTCCGCGCACTACTCGGCCTACTCTAGCCAAAATTCCATTCGAGGAGGAGAGTGTATTCGTTGAGGAGGAGTGTTGGAAGGTGAAGGGCACCGAATACACCCTTTGTGTAAGCCCGATCATTCTTTGTCCAGTTTCCCTTTATCTCTTCGTATCAAAGGACACTTAGATTATATATATACTGTACTATACTTACAAGCACCCTTAGTCAATTATATCGGACTAAGGGTGAGTACCTACATCATACTAATGTTCACGGACACGTAACTAACTGTAGAATAGTTTCTACTTATCACTTATAGGTACGGGTCCCACAATATAATCAGTTAATTATATCGGACTAAGGTTTCTACTTATGTAACGGGGTTACAGAATTTGGGACCTTGTTGTTCACACTAGACGTAAGCTTGACAAGTCTGTCGATTGCTACGTATAGGTGTACAAGGTTGTTTATACTTAATTAATGTAATGAATTAAATAGGCAACACCAGAAGGTGTTGCCAAACAATAGCGTAATCGTCTCGATAAGATACGATTAGATAACCAAGATTAGATAAGATAGTGGGCGTCCTTACATACCCCCCTTTAAGATCGCGTGTAGCGATCTTCACCAGGGAGTTGGGCAGAAAAAGAGAGTAAAAGGAGGGTCTAGGTCCCGGCGACCTAGACCTATCAAATAATGCAAGAATACGTAGGTAAAATACGTATTCTTGACTTAACGAGTAGTGGATGCATTAGCGCCACTGCACGGCCTCAAAGTGCCGTGCGGCAAAGAATGGTGGTGAGGACATCCAATGTTGCGTTAATACGCAACCTGCGGATTGCTCCTCGGGAGTCAGGTGGTCTGCACCTGACAATGGCGGTCGGCCCGGCGGTACGCCCTACGTGTCGAGGTCGGTTCGTTGACGGGGGGATTAAGTTGTCTCCCCGACCTATGACTCCATCACTGTGTCGGGGTCGGTGGTGTTGTTGTCCACCAGACCCTGGCTGGTGGTAATCACCGCCAGTGATAAAGGCCCTGTAAGGGCCGACACGGGGTCCACTTGGGTTTCGGTAGCTCCAGTTGGAGCTGCCACGACTGTGGAGGGTGTCGCGGGGGCAGGTATAGCTGCCGCCGGGTCCGCCATTTCGACGTTGATGGACGTCGATCCCGATGAAGCTGGGTGATGCAGGCCTGGGGGGAGATATTCCCCCACCCGAACACGGAGTCCTCGGAAGTGTGGGTCTTCACCCACAAACATCCATTCCGAACTCACTAGACAGTCTAGTGATTCGGTCTGGAATTCCACGTGCATCAGTGTTTGGATGCGCGTGATGTCGTCGGTGGTGGGATGGTACCACCCATCCCACTCAGGGATGGCGGGCGGAACACCCATTTCATCTAGACGACGAACTCGATCGTCGTCAACATTGCGGAACAGGTCCTTATAGGGACCTGAGTTAGAGTAGTTATGGTCCAAATAATGTAGACCATAAGTGTAGCTATGGTGTATCCAGCTTACTGGAATACCAATGTTGATAAGGTGTTGCAAGACACCTTGTTCAGTGATCCGCACCTCCGGAGGGATCACTTGGATGCGAGGTATGGTAACCTCAGGGCCTTCGATCGGTGTGAAAGGCCGATCTGGGTTGGCCTCGTTATAGGCAGCCACAGCCTCTGCGTAGAGGTATGGCCGCGCAGTAATGGTCGCGAAAAGTCGCATGAACCATGACCGCATGCTGTGGGTAGTTGGCGCTAGTACATTCGCCAACAAGTATCCCCAAGTTCCGCGCCTATGTACGCGGAACCGGTAGTCCATGACGATTCCTCCGTATTGGTTCTTTGAACCAATACGCCCATGGTGAATCATATGTCGGCACCAGTGCTCGACATCGAGGGCATGGTCGGGGCCTGGCTGAGGCAGGCCAGCGCCTCGTGTAGGCTTGTCCGGCCTATATTCGAATGCCCTCCCAGGCCGCCTAATTGGCGCGGCCTGCCAAATGGATGACCGTGTATCGAACGGTCGGTTGACGCTTCTAAATTCATCCATGGCTGCTCGAGCCATGGATCGGTCGCGCAAATGGGGCGCTACCGAGAGGGAGACTCGCCGGAACTCCCTAAAGAGCATAAAGGCCTCTGCCCGCTCTTCATCCGTCACGCCGGGGCGCCGATCGTTGATCAGTGCATACAACTGATCAACTTCACGAGGGTTCATTGGGAACCCGCGTGGTGCGACGGCATATAGCCGTCCCGATGGGGGACGAGAATTGTGTCCCGTCCCCAACTCGCTTTCGGACACTCGCGCTGCGGTGCCTAGTGCGTAGGCACGATTCTGGGCGGACGATACATATATCGTCCGCACTAGCATATCCCAAAAACGGTTGTCCCTCTCGTGGCGGTCGTTGATGAAGACCACCCCGAGCTCGTCAGGGATCCGCCCCGGCATCTCCTTCTCAGCTTTGCGAGCCATATTCTCGCGATGCTGCTTTTGCCCGGCAGCCTTCTTCTTGCTGACAGGCTTGTCGTCGTCAGACGACTCGCCCCAGTCCGATTCATCCATAGCCTCGGCATATGGATCCGATGCCTTCTGTTTGCCTTTGGATGGCGGCGTTGGGGGCTGCACCATCGTACTAGGTGGTGCAGGGGCTGGCGCTGGCAAAGTATATTTGCCAACAGGTTCCTTCTTCTGAGAACCTCGTTCTGGGTTCCGCACCCGGCTTTCTCCCGGGGGCGGTAACGCTCCGGATAGGTTTTGCGGCTTTGCTTCCGCTGACGTCGACGATGTCGACGCCGTGCGCTCGATTTCTCGAGCAGGTAAGGGGCGCACTTCGCGCGTCCCTTGATCCTCTCGGCGCTCTTCCCGTTGAGAACCATAATCAAGTGGGCGTTCGTCACGCCACACTTCCTGGTCGGGGTGGCGGTTGTACCGCCGATTCTCCTGTTCCAGGCGTCGTTCCGGACGCCTGGGCTCGCTCCTCTCTTGTCGTCGCGGCTCGTATGAGGTGCGTTCTTCTCGACGCACCTCCATTTGCTGCCTTTTTATGGGTCGGGACGATGGTCCCTCCCCGCGATCCGGCGATGCTACTGCCGGCCGTTTTCTTGCCAGGCTGAGTTGCTCAGCCATGGCCGCTTCTCTCGCTTTCACGCGTCTCAAATCCGCGCAAACTCCATCGTATGCATCAAGCAGCTGGGTTATAACCAGCTGCGCCATTCCATCGTCCAAGAAATCACAAAATTCGCGGTGAATACCCGCGTCTTCCAATCGATCCAAGAGAGAAGAAAGGAGACCATCGTCTGCGAATGGTCTCCTCGAACTTGACGCAGGCGATACTCTACGATCGTCTGCCATCCTCCGCGAACTCGACGCCGACGACGCTTTGTCGTCTGCATTCGGTGCAACATGTTGCCGCACCGGTTCGCCGCGCACCACTTGCGCCGGCGGGACATTTGCTTGCAGACGACTTTGGTCGTCTACCTCCATCTTCTCCGATTCGTTGTACCGCGTATTGTGCGGTACAGGCTGCATGGGCATTTGGGGGTACCACGTCGGTTGCGGGTACCCCATGAAACCCGCCATTGATGGCATCTGTTGGAATGCCAGCCCTGGCGGGTAAAAACCACCCATAGGTGGTTGTTGCCCTTGGTGGTGCGGTTGGCTCATATGGCCAACCGTCGGAAATGTTTGTTGCCCCTGATGGGGCGGTTGGCTCATATGGCCAACCGGAGGATATTGGTATAATTGGGGCTGCGAGCCCATGTAAGTTGGGGGCAGGGGCGCATTTTCCGCGCGCCCCTGCGCTCCCTCCCCACTTGAACTCGGCCCCGGGTTCAAATTTTGCTGGTCGGTGCGGCTGTCGCCGCCCCGAATCGCGTCGTTGCTGGAGGTTGGTACTTGGCTGGGGTACATGTTGGTTTGTGTTGAGAGGGTTGAAAATCGGTTGCGCGTCTAGCGCCAAACATATTTAACCTTCTGTCATAACTTTTGATGGTTATGTAATTTTCTTGATCGCCGTGGTCACATGACCGCACCACATTCTAGGTTCGTCGCGGTAATCTCAACGCGCTCTTCACCCCTTGTAGTTCCAAGTAGCGATCCAGTGCCGCTAACTTGTTACAATTGGTGTGCGGTTCCCAGGTGGTGTCTCCCAGGCTCCACCTAACCTGATATTCCACAGTATTATTTTGGGTCCATCTATGGCCCAAAATATCTTCTACAAACCATTCGTGATTATCCGGCGCCCCAAAATCGTAGGGCTCCGGATGAGTTCTATTAGGGAACATTGTATCATTCGTTGCGTAGTATGGGCGCAACATCGATATATGAAATGTTGGATGTATCCGGCGCTCCATGAGTGCCGTAGGTAATTCCAACGTATAGTTCGACGTGTCTGGCATGGCCTTCAGCACTTTGTAGGGCCCGACGAATTTCGGGCACAATTTACGGGCGCGTCCCTTGGGGAGGTTCAAGTTCTTGGTGGATAAATACACCAAGTCTCCCCCCTTTATTTCTGGACCAGCGGATCGGCGCCTGTTTGCCTCGCGCGTTTGAAATACGCGCGCTTCGATTATAGCGTCATGCGCCTCCGCTATATTCTGCAATGCGCGTTCCGCATACTCTCGAATTCCCTTCGGTATTACGCTGTCTGAGCGTATCTCTTTCAACATGGACGGCATGTATCCACTATTCAGCTCAAATGGAGCGAACTTGGTAGTAGCCGATACGCTCGCATTTATCGCGAACTCAGCCATGGGTATACAATCTACCCAATCCTTTTGGTCATGCCTCACAACGGCACGAAATATCTGGCCAATACTACGATTGGCTCGCTCCGTTTGTCCATCCGTCTGAGGATGGAAAGATGTCGACATTAGGAGCTTAGCTCCTAATAACTTATGTAGTTCGCGCCACCAGCGTGAAGTAAACTTAGAGTCTCGATCGCTTACGATCGAGCTTGGCAGGCCATGGAGCCTGACGATCTCCCGTAAGTATACCCATGATAATTGGGCTGCTGTCATCGTCGTATGTATGGGTATCATATGCACCATACTCGTCATACGACAAATTACTACCCATAGGTAATTATATCCCTTTGATTCTGGAAATGGACCGATAAAGTCCATTCCGATAGAATCCCAAGGCTTAGTTGGTACTGGCAGGGAGTGTAGTTTCCCTGACGGTTTTTGATTCGACGTCTTGATCTGCTGGCAGTACTCGCACGTTTTACAAAACGTACGCACGGTCGTGGCTAGTGATGGCCACCAATACCATCGTCGAATATATTCAGTAGTCCGTTCGGCACCGAAATGGCCCATAGTTTTATGGGCTTGCTCAATAATTGTGGTGATGAGCTCGGGTTCTCGCGGTATACATAGAACGCTATCATTTATAGCGTTCGTGGTCCAAATGAGATTGTCTTTCGTGGTGAACGTACGAAAGTCCCTGGGGTTAGCGAGAATAACTGAAAATAGTTTATCCTTTGGGTATCCAAGGATAACGTCGTGACGGATCTTTTCATCCGTTTTGTCTGGGGGAGGAGAAGCTGTGTCCCTCCCGAGGACAATATCTCCGACCGTACGTTCCCGTTCGGTTGGACTCATGCTTTTCTGAGGGTGTGACGATGTTCCGGATGCGGCACTTGGTGCCGCAGCCTCCATTATCTGAGCCTCGACATCTCGATCCTCCTGGCGTTCTTGAAGACGCTTGCTTCGACGTATTTCTATGTCTTTCATCGCTCGAATCTCAACTACTTTTTCCACGATTTCATGGTATCGTGGTACTGGTAGATCTTCACCAGTAGGATCGATTCTAGCATCAGCAGCTACGAAGTCGTGGACGTCGTAACGATCTTGATGGTTATCGCTCTCGAAGTATCGCGATAGACAGTCGGCGACTTTGTTCAGTTCGCCTTTCACATAGGTTATGTCGAAGTTAAATCGCGACATGTATTCCATCCATCGACGCTGCCTAGGTGATAAATTCACCTGGGTCTTAAAGAATTCGAGGGCTTTATGGTCGGTAATGATGTGGATTTTATAGCCCACAAGTTTATCCTCCCACTTAAGTAACGCTTCGAGAATAGCTAAGGTCTCGAGTTCATGCACAGCATAATTCTGCTGTGCATTAGTGAATTTTTTGGACATGAATCCAGCCGGCTGGGCTTGGATCCATGTAGGTCCTTGTCCATACATCGCACCGACGCCTGACTTGGAGGCGTCACAGATAATCCAAATTGGTTCGCCTGTCTTCGGTTGAATCGGCCGAATAATTGGCGTTGTGCAGCATATATGCTTTATCATTTCAAAGCATCGCTGATGAATTGGTCTCCAATAAAATGGCGACCCATTCTCGGTCATCGCCATTAGTGGACCAGTGTATGCAGATATATCTGGGAGAAACTGTCCCAGATAGTTAACAAGTCCAACGAATCGTTGGATATCGTTGTAATTCCGTGGTATCCTCCAGTCACGGATCCGTGCCAGTTTGTCGGCGTCAGGGTGAATTCCTTGGTCGTCAATAATATGACCAAGGCAATCAACGCGATCCGAATACAATTCGCATTTCTTCCATTTAAGGTAGAGCGATTGTTCGCGTAATCGTTCGAACACAACTCGCAAGTGGTCTTCATGTTCCTCAATAGAGTTCGAGAATATGAATATATCGTCCAAGTATACATGCATGAACTTCCCAATGACGTCCCGAAAGATGGACGTCATTAATCGTTGAAATGTCGCGGGAGCATTACAGTCCCCGATTTGCATGATGTTACTGATGTATGTTCCCGCTATCGTTGCGAAGGCGGTTTTATGTACATCTTTTTCAAGGATGCGTACTTGTTCATACGCATCCGTTAAGTCAATTTTGGACCGTATTTTTCCCCTAGCGACATCTTCGCGAATAACTTCCTGGTCTGGCAAGGGCGTAACGTCCTTGATCGTGTTATCGTTACGCTGGCGTGCGTCCAAGGGTGTTCTCAGGGAGCCGTCTTTTTTCGGGATACATAGCAGCGGCGCTGCTTGCTTCACCGAACGAGGCTCCCACCATTTAGAATCCGTATACCGATTGACCTTCGCGTAGAATTCCTCGCGAAGGGACATTGGGCACCTCGGCGCGTGGTACTGGTACTGTTTCTCATCATCGATGAGAGTAATCTCGTGATTGACTTCCCGCCAGGGTGGTAGCTGTTGTTTCGTACCACCCACCATATCTTCGAATTTGTCATGCCATTGCTGGCGAAGTCGTGGATAATCTTCCGCGGTAAGGCCTCCATTGGGTGCCTTACCTTTTCTGTTCACCGTTCTTGCAGCGCGAATGTGCGCTGTGTCTTTATTGCTAGGTTTAACATCAAACCTAGCTCGTAGTTTTACGAGAGCAAAGTCACTCTCATCCTTCACTGGTAACCGATACAACGGCCGTTTAGCCCGTTGTATATTCACCGGAAAATTCATTTCCGTTGGCTCCGATACTTCCTCAGGCCGTGGATTTCGGTACGCTTGTCCTCGCGTGCCTACATTTCTTCCTTCGTGAGCCCGCATTGACGCTATTACTGCGTTCCATTCTTGCGGCATCCGTGGGTCGAACATCCACTCATATTGTGGATGTGGATTTGGTCTATCCCAAAATGATCGATTACTCGTATTCGTATACGGCTCTGATTCCGTATCCTTGTCGGCCCCGCTCGTCTTACGCGCTTCATTATCGCGCTGATGTTCTTCGCATGGCTCGTCAACCTGTGCTCGTTCGTTCGAAGGCTCGTTTTGTGCCTTCTGCTGTCCTCGTTGGGGTTTTCTCTTCTTCGGAGGTGGCTTATCCCCCTCCTTAAGAGTTTCTTGAAACTCTTCCTCGGATAATAAAAGTGCTGGATGATCCTTCGGTAGGCTGTTTATCGGCCTACCCTCATTATCAGGATCATCGTCATCTTCTACTGTTACTTTTAGTCATTCTCTTCGTTTCTCCAATGACCGATGGCGTCTAGCTCGGCCATCGGTATCCTCCATTTTTACCTTAGTCGCTGGTATAGCGACTCCATTGACGACCACTTCGTCACGGTTAAAGTCCAGCACGACGTTATTTGCGCGCATAAACGGCGTGCCTATAATCACGTCGTATCGATCAAAGTTAGCAAGGTCCATGTAAACCTTGCCTTTAAACCCTGGCAGAGCGGCTTCCACCGTCGTACCAAAGTTTACTGTGGCCCGACTTCCTTTAGTCCCGAGCTGGAGGATTAATGGATCCTCCAGCGGAAATACTCGAATATCGGCCACTTGAGCGAATGACGGCGTAAGTCCGGTAGTTGTACTCCCGGAATCCCAAAGGGTCCAAGCCTCATGTCCACCTACGTTAATGTAGGTGACAAGGCACTCCTTGTCCTTTATCAGAACTACGGGACGAGCAATTTTGTCCCTCCCCGTCCGCACTTTAACTTTGCGAACTGGTGGTTTATCATTGCGTTCTTCTGACGCAATTACTTCTGTCATTGCAAACATACGCTCGGTCTCATCGTCCCGAGCATAGTATTCATTTTCGTAGACCTCCATGTCTACGAACTCATCGCCTTCGTCTTCATTGTCCGCCTCTGTATCAGGGCGTCCATTGTCTCGTCCGTCCGGGTCCTCAGGAGACGTGTCTTCATCGTCCGCCTCACTTGCCGCGTCAGGTGCCGCTGTACGTGCGGCCCTTAGGAACGCTCGCTGTTTCTTGGGCTGTTTGCAATCTTTTGCAAAATGCCCTAGTTTTCCACAATTAAAGCACACTTCCCCCGGAGGATGGTTGTGATGATCGTGGTTTTTAGGTTGATCGTAACGCGGACGATCTCCTGTCTTCATCGCTGGTTTTTCGACGTGGGGCTTTTGCTCTCCACGTCCAGGTTGATCCTGATACGCTGGCTTGACATATGGCTTTTCATTTACTGCGCCATACACCCGTCGAGGCCTGTTGAAAGTATTGTGTGGAGCGTTTACTCGCCCTCCATCTGGTTTCCGCATTTGGCTCGGTTGACTTCGCTGAGCGGTTATGGTCCGCTCAAAGTAATCAGCCGTTTTCTGGGTGGCTTGAAGTGCTAGGCCCACCGCTAGGAACTCTTGGGCTGTATTGATTTCGGGTGATAGCCCGTCATTGTTGGAAATCGTATCGGCACCGCAGACGCTCTTTGTCCCGGCCCGGTCTCTTTCACACTTACTGTACATCCTTTCATACTGAACTAACAAAGGACTCTTTGATATAGAATTATATATATACTTACCATACACATACCGTCACCCTCAGTCAGTTATACGACACTGGACTGAGGGTGAGACACTCTTACTTATACTTAACGAACCTTTACTGATCGTACATTAGTATTCTATTTACTCTAATAGGTACGATCACAATAATCAGTCAGTTATACGACACTGGACTGAGGTATTCTATTTACTCTAATAGACCAGTGTTACATCCTACGGTTAGGATTCTAACAGGTTATGGGCCTTTGCCGTTTACTTTGAAGAAACGACAAGAAATCCTGACCGCACTCGGGCCGAACAAACCCGAGATCTTATCAACGCGACCACATCTTATCAGCGTGTCGCAAATCTCTTTGTCTCCCAGATCTACACGCACATAGCGCGTAGCCCGTGGATCCCTCAACTTACCTCTCTAAATCATGGCACCCGCAACCCCCACACCCCTTAGCACAGATGCTACCAATCCATCCGTAGCGCGTATCCACATTCGCACTCCATGGGCCGGCGCTAAACTGGACCGTACCACCGGCGACTTCAATCAATGGGCGGAACACTTCACAGATGCTCTCATCATGAACGGCCTTGACGAATACGTCCTTGACCCCGTTATCCCTCGCCCTCCCGCTGATACTGAACCCAGAGCGCACGTTAACTGGGTGCGAAACAATAGACTGGCGATCACTTACATCCGTACTGCCCTTGCCGATACCGAAACCACGGACCTCGTCGTTGACAAGGGCGCAAACGAATGCTTCAAGGACCTTAAAGCACGCGCACAGCGCGAAGGACCTGTCAAGCAAGTTTCCCTTCTGCGCGAAGCGCTCGCCACTTACTGCTCCCTCTCCGAGCCGTTACCCACCACCGCGAAGAAGATCAGCGACATCGTGCGCCGCGCTTATGACGTCGGCGAGATCAACTGCGATCTTTTCACCTGCATTGCACTCCTCAATTCCCTAAACGACCACGCTTTTGAATCACTCCAGGCGTCGGTCTCCCAATGCCTTGCCAACTCTACCAAAGCCGCTCCCTTCACCTCTGCTGATATTCGTCGTCTCATGGAGAACCAGCAGACAATCATCAACTCCAAATCTCACCACTCCTCCGACGTCGCCTTGACCGCCAACGCTGGCAAACAGCAGAACCGGGGATTTCTCCCCGGCCACAATCACGGCGAAGGGGGGATATGTTGTACCTTATGTCAATCAAAGGGACGACCATGCAGAGGGCATACAAAACCATGGTGTATCCAAAAGGGAGGAGGCATGGAAGGGAAGACGATTGAGGAGTCAAAGGCCGCACGCCTCGCCGCCTCAGGAAAAGGAAAGGACAACAAAGGGGGAGGAGGAACCCCGAAAGCGTTCATATCTGTCGTAGGAACCGACGGAAAATCATACGCCGTCGACCCCACATACCTCAACGCGTTGAACTCCGAAGCCAAACCCGAATTCGCTGGTCTGGCTTCCCATCCCATTCCCCAAGAAGGCATCGCCTCTATCGAAGACGTCGAATATCACGGCTTCATGGCATTCGAGGAACCAGCCGCATCTATCAATTGGAACGAGCACTCCCGCCCCGTTGACGACACTATCCTCAAAGCCGACATTGCGCCACTCCAACAGAAACAGCGCACCCCTCTCGATGCTCAGCCATTCTTCGTCGACTCTGGCGCCACAGTGCATATATCCCCCAACCGCGATGATTTCCTTACGCTCCGCCCAATTCCAGCACGGATCGTCCACCGCTCCTCCGGCGCACTTGTAGCCAACGGACCACTTATCCCGAACCAACGCCTGTACTCCCTAAACCTGTACAATGCCCTTGCCGAACACGCATTCTCCACCCAACATAGCATCGACCTTGAGTCTTGGCATCGCCGTCTCGGCCATGCTAACTACCAAGCGATCATGGAAATGGCGAAATCGGGCTTGATTCCAGGTATGCCCTCCTCCTTCCCATCTAAACCACCGAAATGTGACGCGTGTATCCTTGGGAAACAGACCAAGACACCGGTACCAAAGGTGCGGGAGGTGGGACCGGGGCATAGAGCGACGCGTAAACTGGGGAAAGTGTGGATAGACCTCACTGGTCCCATATCTGTTCAATCTCGCACAGGGAATAAATATATGATGAACCTTGTTGACGATTATACGAACAAACCGTGGTCCATCCCCCTTAAACTAAAATCCGACGCACTATCGGAACTCAAGGCTTGGGAACTGGCGAGGGAAACGGAAACTGGGTTGAAAGTCGGCGTGTATTGCACGGGTCACGATAGCGAACTCAAATCGCATGAAATGTCCGAATGGCTTAAATCCCGAGGGACAGAACAACGACTAGGTGCTCCATACACCTCTGCCCACATAGGGCGTGTCGAACGAATGCATCGAACGCTTCTCTCGAAAGCCAGAACGATGCGCATCGCCGCTGGATGTCCACCGAACACCTGGGATGAATTTTACTTGACGGCAACGCACCTTCACGAGAAAACTACTACCAAATTTCTCCAAGGGATCACCCCCTACGAACGCTGGCATGAACGAAAGCCAGACTACTCCTACATGCGAGAAATCGGGTGCCGAGCGTTCGTCCTCATCCAAAACAGACATAATCCAAAGGTGTACGAACGTTCCATCGAATGTGTGTTAATCGGCTATGGACATAACTCCAAAACGTACCGATGCTATGACCGCAAGAGTGGCAACATATACCAGTCGTACCACGTTCGCTTCCTCGAAAGCCACGATGGACACCCTCCCATACCTCCCAACCTCCCCAAAGACGTCACGCCAGAAGAGATCTCCACCCTCGAACAGATTCGGGAACGTTCCTCGTCCACACCACTAATCCTGGATGACGATGAAGAGATTACACCTGACATGGTCAATCTCCCACCCATAGCCGACCAACCAAATGCACCTCCTGGAGACGTACCTGACGAACAACCCGCCCAAACGCGAAAGTCGACTCGTACCATAACTCCAACACACAAATCCAATCCAGACAACCCTCCACAAACTCGCCTTGAACGGACCGTCCAGGAGATCAAAGAGAGCACGGCACGCACAAAGGCAGCTAAGGAGGAGCGACGTCAACGCATCGATGATGCGCAGACCCTGAACCGAGAACTCAGGGACCTGATTGACGTACCGGATCTCGGCCCCAACACGATCGATCATGATCGACTACTCGCGGCAATCATAGACTCCGGTGGAATTGACCCGACAACGCTTGAGCTGGAAGACGAACCGTCGACTTGGGAGGAAGCGAAAGCGTCACCAGACGCTGAAAAGTGGGCAGAGGGATACCGAGAAGAGTTGAAGTCACTGAAAGAGATGGGAGTCTACAAACTCGTACCGCGCTCAGAAGTACCTCAAGGCCAAAAGGTCCGCAAAGGGCGACCGATCTTCAAAATTAAACGCGACGAAAATGGAAAAGCTGTACGCTTCAAGGTCCGTTTAGTATTCAAGGGATATGAACAAATTTATGGGAAAGACTACACTAAAACTACATCACCTACGGCACGCATGGAATCCTGGCGCATCCTACTCCATCTAGCCGCTACACTAGGATGGAGCGCAATCCAAATCGACGTGAAGACCGCGTTCCTATACGGACTACTGCCATACGACGAATTCCAATGGATGGAGCAACCGAAGGGTTTCGAGGAGCCAGGAAAGGAGGACTGGGTCTGGTGTTTGGTACGCGGCCTCTACGGTATGAAACAGAGTGGACGCATTTGGAACCAGACGCTAAACGAGAGCATGATCGCGTGGGGATTTACCCGCTTGGCATGCGAGTCTTGCATTTATTACAGGAAATCGGACACAGGAACCGTCATAGCGGCCGTTCATGTCGACGATTTTCTTTCCATCGCAAGCTCGGAGGAGGAGAATCAGCGGTTTAAAAGACAAATGCAGACAGCGTGGACCATCTCCGATCTTGGGACACCACGCTACGTTGTTGGCATCGCAATAAAATGGGACCGTCAAAACTCATCCGTCCACTTATCACAAACCGCCCTAATCGACAAGATCATCTCACAATTTGGCCAGAAAGACGCTACTCCACTATCACTGCCAATGGACCCTGGTCTAAAGCTTAGACGCGTCGACCGCAGCACTCTTCAAAAAGAAGAACAAGAAACGCTTTCAAACACCCCCTACCGATCTCTCGTCGGATGTCTACTCTATCTCGCAATATCCACCCGTCCTGACATAGCGTACTCCGTCCAACAATTAAGCCAATATGTCGACTCCTACACATCTATCCACTGGAACGCCGCGATTCGTCTCGTCAGATACTTGAAGGGAACGCGCGATCTCAAACTCACACTCGGGGGGAAAGGTCCAGCCGTCTCACTCTTGGGATTCACTGACTCGGACTGGGCCAACTGTCTCGACACACGTCGTAGCGTTGGAGGCTACATGTGGTCTCTGGGATCTGGTGCTATCTCCTGGGCAGCACGAAAGCAAAAGACGGTGGCGGCTTCATCTTGCGAAGCCGAATACATGGCCGGCTTTGAAGCCGCACAAGAGTGTATATGGCTACGCGCCCTCCTGAAGGACATCGGGCATGACATCACTGATAAACCGACGACCCTCCTCTGTGACAACAATGCTGCCATTAACCTCTCGGAAGATCCTCTACTGCATGCCCGAGTTAAACATGTGGATATCAAATACCACTTCCTCCGAGAACGCGTCCAATCTAAGGAACTCGCAATCCGTTATATTCCCTCCAAGGACAACATAGCGGATCTCTTCACCAAAGCCCTACCGTCGCCTCTCTTCATCCGTCTCCGCAATATGCTCGGCCTTCGATAACATGCCAGATACCATGCGAGGGGGAACGTCTACGGTGAGGAGGACTGTTGGAAATCGTATCGGCACCGCAGACGCTCTTTGTCCCGGCCCGGTCTCTTTCACACTTACTGTACATCCTTTCATACTGAACTAACAAAGGACTCTTTGATATAGAATTATATATATACTTACCATACACATACTGTCACCCTCAGTCAGTTATACGACACTGGACTGAGGGTGAGACACTCTTACTTATACTTAACGAACCTTTACTGATCGTACATTAGTATTCTATTTACTCTAATAGGTACGATCACAATAATCAGTCAGTTATACGACACTGGACTGAGGTATTCTATTTACTCTAATAGACCAGTGTTACATCCTACGGTTAGGATTCTAACAGTCATCGAATAATGCCTTCCGCATATCGCGCGGAAGTGTTTTGAGAAATTTCTCCAGGAACGTCCAATCATCCGTTCTTGCTGCCATGTTCATGGCATGATCCACAAGGTCGTCATACAGACCTTGTATGCCTTTGCTCGCCGAATAGGTAACGGCGTTAAAGTCGTTACGAGCATCCTGCATGGTTGAAGGCAGCACGAACCGATCGTACAGCCCTAGTATGACGTCTTCAAACGTCCAGGACTGCTTTTCGCGGTTCACATGGATAACATGGCGATTGTACCATTTCCGAGCTTCACCATCAAGGAACTCAGATGTTATCAGAACGCGCTCTTGGTCGCGTTCTGCTCCTCCAAACTGGCTCACGGCTAGCATCACGACAAGGCTGGCTAGCCATTCTTCCAATTCGCCAAACTTGGCGCTTCCACTATAAGTGCCTACGGACTTTGAGTCCGCACGGCGAGATTTCATACCATCAGGGAGCGATAGGCGTACAGCCAGTCGCTCGTGTATCAGTTGATGCAACCGTTCGTGCATCTTAGTTTTATGCTGCTCTCCAGCAGCATATATTCCGTCCGCAATTGATTGACTCCTGCGAATCGGGTCAGGCATTGAGTAGCCTCGACTTTGAAATCGAGGCTGAGCGTGTGAAGTGGGTTCATTTATACGAACCCGCATGTCTTGACGGCCGTTAGCCGTCGCCGTCGTATTATGTTTTCCGACGGCCCCATTTCCCAGTCCACCATCCGAACCTTGAGTTTGCGAGGCCCATTGCCTCGCCATCTCATCTACGGGCATATGTCCTTCGAAGACGACTCCTTGATCATCATAATTCGTGAACTTGCTCCGTGATAAATCAGCGTTTCTCAAACGCTGATATGCGACTCGGTTGTTCCAATCTTTCGCTAATGGAACACGGCCATCCTTCGCATCCATAGGTACTTGAATAGCTGGCGCGCTTTCGTCGCCAGCTGCTTGCGTGGTTGTATACTTACGTTCCGTGGGTGGGTCTAACGTAGACTCACTAACAGGGGCCCATTTGGATCCCTGTGGTTGCGCAAGATGCTCTTCACAAGTCATTCTTTCGCGCTTCGCTGCCGCAGACCGACGACGATAATCGTCGTCAGATTCTCCTAACTGTCGCGCTTGATGCAGCGCCGATACTGCCATGGCAGCCTCATCAAGAGGCTGGTTCGATCCGGCAGCCACTGCTTGAGGAGTGAAGAGGTCATCCCAACGACCTTTTCCTTTGTTGAACGAGGCTTTCTTAGGTACAGGCGTCCCAGCGATCGAGCTGACTGCTGAATTCGAAGTTCCCTTAGGGTACTTCTTCCTGTATTCCGTAACTACTACGGACAGCGCTTCCAAGTATCGGTCGGCATATGCTTGTGCGACCATTTCTCCAACGGATTGTGCTCCGGTAGATCGCAGAACGAGCCTATCCGCTCGTTCCTCCAGTCGCCTTCGCCGATGCTCGCTAACCACATCGGTGGTGTCCCAGAATTGCTTCACTTGAAGCGCAAGCAGTTCCCTTTCGCTGGCCTCTTCTTCATTAGCCTCGGGGTCGGACAAGTCGTCTTTGTCCGACTCCATCTTGATTATGCTCAGGGTGGACGCCCCGAACGCTCTATTCGACAGACGGCTGTCTGGCCATCTGCTTCCCGCCGTGGGGCCAGGTCGATGTGACCTGGCCAATTCGTCGGCCAAGCTCCCAGGCACATTGGTGCTTGCTATTGGCCAAAGTTCCTCCGATTCTACTCCTAGTGTATTCTGCGCTGGTGAACTTTGTCCACCAGCGACTGATCCGACTTCCACTGGTTGCAGTGGAAGTTGTGATGGAGGATGCGCTGTGAGCGCATCCTCGAGGACCGGAGTTCGGCTCTTTCCGGATGTGGGAGTTGTTGTCATCGGGTCTCGGTCTCGTTGGTTCTTTTTGATGATGGGTGTTCTAAATGGAATGTGGGTCTGCGTAACGTCGTGGGTACGCAGCAATAGAAAGCAAGGTAGCTTAAAAAAATGTAACGGGGTTACAGAATTTGGGACCTTGTTGTTCACACTAGACGTAAGCTTGACAAGTCTGTCGATTGCTACGTATAGGTGTACAAGGTTGTTTATACTTAATTAATGTAATGAATTAAATAGGCAACACCAGAAGGTGTTGCCAAACAATAGCGTAATCGTCTCGATAAGATACGATTAGATAACCAAGATTAGATAAGATAGTGGGCGTCCTTACAACTTATCACTTATAGTGATCTACCGGTTAGGATTCTAACAAGGCGGTGGCGCATTCGCCATTTTTACCGCTCCCATCTCCATTTTATGCCTTGTCGTCTTTCCCATACAAGCTACCAGACCCCCTTTCTCTTGCACGGAGCCACACTGCTGCAGTGCTTGACACTGATTGGTGACTGCATAACGACTCAATCTGTAAGGGGCTGCACCATGCGCCCACTCCTATTATCACTTAGTTTCTCATTCTCTGTCATCGGCCCCCATGGCCCCCGCTTTAGACATACTTGCTGACCGCCATACTGTTCTTACGCCCCTTTCGTAGCCATTACTCCCACACCGACACCACTACTTAGATTCCTATCAGTCAGCTGGACAATTGTTACTCATCAGTAGTCAGCGCCTTTACATACCGCCTTAGTCACCGGCTCAGCGATGTATTATATAAGCCTGGGTTGGAGATAGAATATCTCCAACCTGAACAATAACAGTATCTTCGGGTTTACACATTGATCGACTCTTAGCTTGCTCTCTCGTCGCCCTCTTCACGTTTCGCTCTGTTGACTGTCCACTTGATCGCATTCAGGATCCTCTTGGCTCGCAGCTCCTCGCTCGCCATCGCCCATCCGGACATCCCCTAATAGGTTGTTCAGGTTTCTACGCGGCCCGCCCCTCTAGCTCGTCGCACCAACATCTAACCCCTCCGTGCTCTCACACACCCCAACCCTCTCGTACTCTTTGACGATGACTACCCCTATCCCTCTTGCTTCCCAAACCTTGCTGTCGGGCATCTTCTCGACGGAAGAGCTGGAAAACATGGCCAGCGTTGTACGCCAGACGCGACTGGCACTCTCGGTCATGGAAGCGCGCCTATCGGCCCTTGAAGCGGGCACCGTCATCGCTGCCACCACCACTATGGCGGTGGTCTCTAAAGCCCCTCCATCGTCTAACAAACCCCCTCCCCCCGCTCCTCTGCCTCGCCGCAAGAGCGGCCGCTCTAACGCCAACACTGGCCACCCCTCGTCCTTCCACCTCTCTGGGGAATTCATTAACTCTATGGAAGGAAAAGCTGACCGATATCTGATCGGCTTGGAGTTCCCAGACTCCCTTATGCTGCACATCGTCGGCTCTCGAGGGAGAGGACTTAAACAAATCCACGACCTTTCCGGCGCTCGCGTCTCGGCCTTCACCATGGGGCCAGATGAGGAACGGCAGCGCCTAGTCTCTATCAAGGGCACTGATCGGCAGATCGGTGATGCTCTTATTGTATTGGGGAAGCGCATTGCTCGTCAACGCGTGCGCACACCAAAGAAGCAGAAGAAGGCCAAGTCTGCACTGGCCGCCCCTGCAGCACCGGCCCCTCCTCGTCGGGAAGCCCCCCCTGACCCGATTCGTTGGGCACCTTTACCCCCCACCCTTAAAACTGTTTACCGGGAGCCGGCAGCTCCTATCACCTCTACGCTGAGGCCGTCGTATAGCAGCGCAGCCGCCCCCGCCGGCACCAGCTCCCCTACCCGTGACGCTCTCTTGCGTCCTCCCAGCGCGGCATCCACGCCTCAGACCGCAATGGACACCCAACCCAACCCTACGCGTGCGCCCTCTCCGCTCGCTCGATCCGCGGCCCCCTCCCCTATGTCAGTCAGTATCCCAGCAACGCCGATGGACGTTAGCCGCGCCACGACTGGCACTCCCGTCCCCAGCCCAATCGCTCCACGCCAGACAGCCCGACGGGGGACACCGTGGCCCAAAAAATGAAGAAATTGAGTTCGTCGTGGTAGACGACCGCTAGAGGGGGGGTGATGTAAGGGGCTACACCGTGCGCCCACTCCTATTATCACTTAGTTTCTCGTTCTCTGTCATCGGCCCCCATGGCCCCCGCTTTAGACATACTTGCTGACCGCCATACTGTTCTTACGCCCCTTTTGTAGCCATTACTCCCACACCGACACCACTACTTAGATTCCTATCAGTCAGCTGGACAATTGTTACTCATCAGTAGTCAGCACCTTTACATACCGCCTTAGTCACCAGCTCGGCGATGTAGTATATAAGCCTGGGTTGGAGATAGAATATCTCCAACCTGAACAATAACAGTATCTTCGGGTTTACACATTGATCGACTCTTAGCTTGCTCTCTCGTCGCCCTCTTCACGTTTCGCTCTGTTGACTGTCCACTTGATCGCATTCAGGATCCTCTTGGCTCGCGCCGGCTCGCAGCTCCTCGCTCGCCATCGCCCATCCGGACATCCCCTAATACAATCGTTGCATCTGGCGGCGAGGATGGCAAGATCATGATCTGGAAAGTGGAAGTGGATTCGTTCGAGGGGTGGGGCCAGGAGCACTGGGTGCCGCAGGACTTTGATCCCGTGGCGCGCAAGATCGGGCAGGTTCTGTTCCATCCGACTGCGTCTCATGTTTTCGCTATTGCCTCTAGACACTGTGAGACTCTGGGACCTTGCGAATCCCGAGGATGCGAGGAACGTGCTGGTGGGTCATGGAGATGCTGTTCAATGCATTGCGTTTAATCCGACGGGTACGCTTCTTGCGACGACGTGTAGGGATAGAAAACTCCGCCTGTTCGATCCTCGTGCGGGCGGAGAGGCTGTAAGGGTTGATAATGGGCACAGCGGTGTCAAGGGATCGCGGGTGGTCTGGATGGGAGACATGGATAGGATCGCAACTACTGGGTTTAGCAAGATGTCGGATCGGCAAGTCGTCGGGATATGGGAGACGGGTGGTTTGACAAATATTAGCACCAGCCGCAGGTGTTATGATGCCATTCTGGTCCGATAATAATCTCTTATTCCTAGCAACTCTGACGCTGCTGCAAATATCGACAAGTACTGCACCGACCACCGTGTACAACTTCCTGAGCTCGGAGATGTGTTCAATCCTCAGGCCGAATTCGTCCTGCTAGATCCTTTCATATTAGAACAAGCATCCTACATCGTTGGCGCAGCTGCACAGATCTCGACGATAGTGCAGCCTGCCCCATTGTCTATGATGTCAACTGCAATCCAGGTATGTCGATTATACTATACGCATCATCATTTCATAAGCTGATCTTTCCCCTGAGTTCCATGTACCTTCTGCCCTAAGAGTGGCTATTGAGACCAACACCGTGGAGGTCTTGCGTGAGAGTGGCCCAAAGGTAATCAGGCCCTATTTACTTCTCATTCTCGTGGCTAAGAGCTTGCAGGGTCTCCACGTCAATGATATTGTGGCCAAAAACAAAGCCAATCCGGAGAAGCTTGGTTAGCCATTTAATCTCTCAAATGGTCATTTATGCTGAAGATGAGATTATCTAGCCAGGGTTCTGCGCCTTCTTGCTACTGAACACATTTTCACTGAAGTCAGTCCCGAAGTCTTTGAAAACAATCGCCTTTCTTCCATTGTCGACACTGGTAAATCTCTTCAAGAGCTGGATGCCAGGTTCGCTAGTACTTTGTTACGATGTCTTTTCACTTACAGACCTGCTGTTTTTGAAGGCCCTCAGAGAAACATGTCGGCACATCAGGGTTGGCGGCATTGACTGGTCATTTGTAGGTTTAACCTTGTAAATAACCGTAGAGACGATTTACTCAATCCTCTGACTGTGTAGCACCGACGACGTGTTCAAGTCCTCATCTCACCTTGGCGACGTATTTTCTGACGCGAGTTTCTGCAACTCGGAGGATCCAGCCAAGACGGCCTTCAACCTCGCATTCAGGACGGAACTGTTGTCCCCAGGCCATATTCTCACCGCTTACGTTATCGTTCACACGTGACTCGTCCATATACCTCCGTCGTACCTTCGTTCGCATCCTCAGTCGTCATCTCTATTGTCCTGACACTGAGGATGTGAGTACATTATCCTAGTCACTCTCTTTACCTACTTCTTACCGATGGAGACTACAGTTTATACTTGTCTCCATTTCTAGGTATACAATAAAATCAGTCGTCATCTCTATTGTCCTGACACTGAGGATTTTATACTTGTCTCCATTTCTAGGGCCATCAGGTTATGGGCCCCGCCTAGATTGGATTCAATTCATTAGCCTCGGTATCGGACACCTCGGCGACTGATCTGGATCATCCAATCCTTTCAACCTTACCGCATATAGTCACCCGATCTATCACGATCTTTTTTTTTTTTTTTGGGTCCGCGACAATGGCCGATCATCCATCTCGTGGCCAGGGATTTGTTCAACCGGTTCAAGCCACTACCCTGGTACCAGCCACTCCTCGTCCGCGACGCGTATCTTCAAACTCGACCTCTGGTAGTGCTCCTTCCGCACTGCAGGGACCACATGGACCCTGGCCTGAGCCCGCCCTGCCCCAGTCGTTCGCTCTTTCTGCTCCCACTTCCCCTTATTACGATGTTCCGAATACTTGGACTCAAACTCAGTTTTTCGCTCCCTCTGCTTCTCAGCTAGATGTTACCCAAATCCCCACTTATTCAAGTCCCCCTCAGTTACGTCCTCCCTCTTCTTCTGTTCCTTTACTTAAACCTCTGTCTCTTCCTACTGGTTACTCAGAATTTCCTCACTCGTCTGCACAAAATCTTCTACCGGTCTCGGGTGTACATCATCTCTCTTCTGCTCCTGCTTCCTCGACAGGACTTTCTTACGCTAGCTCTCACCATCGTCCCCCCACTCGTAGCTCCATTGCATATTCTGTTCGTCCTTCTCCAGCTCCTCCCCCTCCGCCAAACTCGTATCATTCGCATTCTCCTCCCTTCTCCATTGCACGTTCTCTTCCCAATGACCCCATTGCACCTATTCCTATACGTCCTCTTTTCTTCAATGATCTGAACCACACTATGACTCCGTCTTTACATACGCCCGTCGCCCCGGCTCCTCCTTATCTTCAATATCATCCTTCTCCGTCTCTTTTTTCACATCAACCTCCTCCTACCGTTCCATCTCCCATGTCTCGCTCGTATCATACTTCTTCTTTGCATTTGACGCGTCCACATTCTGCACCGAATGTTCCCCTTTCACCTCTCCCTCCTGGCTTGCTTCAACTACCTCCCTCCCTACCCACATCACCCGCTTTGAATGCCCCCGCTATTCCTACCACTCGTTATGCTTCTACCTATACTAAGCCTGATTTCCCTAATTTATCGAGTATTCCACCCCTTTCATCCGCGAACGACTGGGCGAAGTGGCATTCGGCGGTCCTCCAGGTTATCGAAGCTACCAGACTCTTTGACCATATCGTCGACATTCTCCCCACGAATGTTCTCTTGGATCCCACTGCTTACCCGTCCTTACCCTCCACCATCGACAAAGCTCGTTATACTGCAGAGGAACTCGATGCGTACCGACTGTGGTGGACCCAAGACGATATCGTCTCCTTTGTCCTCGTGGGCAAACTTGGCCCCACCCCTGCTTCCCTTATTCCCCCGAAACGTGACGCCTGGGGTAATCCTCAACGCTCTGCTTGCGACATTCTCCGCATTCTTCGAACCAAATATGGTGTCTACGATGCAAGTTCTGCGGCCCTCGTTCGGGAATCGGTTCTGTCGAAGAAGGTCATTGGCAACGATGTTACTTCGTATGTCGACATGTGGAGGAAAGCCGTTCTCCAAGTTGAAGGTTCACACTGGGATTTTTCCTCTTACGAGAAAGTCCAACGTTTCGTGGATGGTCTTCCCCGCACGTATGAGTACGAACCCCTACGCGTTCTTATTCGTGAAGGTTTCAACACCCATCCACCTCATGGTGTTATTACTTTTCACGACGCGTCTCAAGCTGCTCTTAACGTTGAACTCGCCTCGAGGCGTCTTTCCACTTCCCATAGCGCTCCTCCTCGTCGCACTCAAGCTTCTTCCTCTGCTCCCGTTTCGACTACAACCGCCAACCAGAACACCACTTCTGTTCCTACCTCTGATCCTAACGCATCCACGTCCCCTGCTACTCGCCCTCGCTGTTCGAACTGTGGTGCTCTCGGCCATGTCGCGGGGAACTGTTGGGAACCAGGTGGGGGGGATGTTGGTGGTCGTGATCGTTACCTTGCAGCGAATCCTCCCCGTCCTCGTGCACATGTTGCCGTTGCTTCTGATCCTTTGCTTGAGCCCATCGTAGAATCTGTTGAACCTGAAATTGAATCGGCCCCGACGCCTCTTTCCACTTATCCTCTGCCTGAACCTCATTCTTCTCCACCTCCTGATACCGCCTTGTACCTTGACTTCGCGAATGCTGCCAGTCCCGTTGTACTCGCTTCCATCGCTGACCGGTTCAACGCAATTCTCGATTCAGGCTGCACAGTCCACATCATTCGGGATCGCAGGTTCTTCTGGACATACGACACCTCTTTGGCTGTTCCTGTTGGTACAGCCAACTGTGGCATCCTTTCTACTCTAGCAAAGGGTGAAGTCCGATTTCGCATTGTCCTTGATGGTCTAGAACAGATCATCTGCCTGCGTGATTGCCTCCACGCCCCAGATGTACCCATCAATCTTATCTTGGTTGGTTCTTTAACTGAGAAAGACATGCGACTGGTATTCGAAAAGAATGTTACGTCCATCCACATTCCTGAATCCCTCTCTCAACTCTCGGACTTCACCATTAGCGCAACTGTTGTTCGCAGACTCTCCTTCCTCCACTTAGACTTCGTCCTCCCGACAGCTTCGACCTTATCCCCCCAACTGGACGATTTTCTCGTACTACCTGCCATCGAACAACTGGACTCTGATTTACGTTTTCCCCACGTCAGTCTTACTCCTCACCTGTGGCATCGTCGATTGGGCCATCTAGGTCTCGACGCTACTCGCGCCGTTCTCACTAAATCCTATGCTACTGGGATTAAGTACGACGGACCGTTTACCAATACTCATTGCATTCCTTGCCTCATTGGTAAACATCCACAACGCCCATACGACCATCTCGCCCGTCGTGTCACTCAGGTCTGCGATCTACTGCATATGGATACCTGTGGACCTTTCCCCGTCCAGACGCCTCACGGGAAAACCTTTTTCCATACTATCCTCGATGATCACTCTAACTTCGGAGATACATCCCTCTTGGCTCACAAGGACGAAGCGTTCGCCCACTACCTTACCACGGAAGCCGCTTGGGAACGCAAATCTGGCAACAAAGTCCTCGCAGTTCGCTCGGACGGTGCAGGCGAATTTACCGGTGGTGAAATGCATCGTCATTTTCTTTCACGAGGTATTCAACATCAGGTCACCGCTCCCTATGCTCACGCTCAAAACGGGAAGGCTGAACGTTATATTCGAACCCTCGAAAAAACTGCACAGACCCTTCTTGCGGATTCGGGGCTCCCATCTTCGTTTTTCAGAGACGCGATTCTGACTGCCCAGTATCTCCGCAATCGCTTACCTACCTCCACTCTCCCTGCCGACTCTACTCCCTTCTCCGTCATGGAGGGTGCTCCTCCCGACCTGTCACACCTTCGAGTATGGGGTTGCCAGTGCTTCGTGCTCATCCCTTCCGAAATTCGTACCAAGGGTGGTCCGAAACGTTTTGAAGGGATTTTCATTGGCTATGAGGACTATCGCGTTGGTTGGCGTGTCCGGGACTTGAATGGAAGGTATCATTTTTCGCGTGATATTGTCTTCAACGAAAACATCAGGGGTTCTTTGGGTCATGCTCCCGTCGTATCAACTACGCCTGCCCCTTCCCCTTCTCCTTCATATCCTGTCCCTGAACCTATGATTACTCCTCCACCTGCCGCTCCTGCTGCTCCACCTCCTCCTCCTCTTCGTTGTTCTTCCCGACTTCCCGTTCATACCCATCAAGGTGCTGATTATGCGTCCACGATTCGGGACCGGGATGAACTGTCACGACCGCCCCTAACAACCACCCCTAAAATCACATCCCACTACGCTTTCCCACGCCTACCCACTGTATATAACATGACACCACTTCTTTCCAGACTCTTCACCTCGATATTACCTATTGTTAAGACTAGTTCTCGATTCTCGTTCTCGTTTCTCTCTCTCTCTCTCAATCTATTTGGCTTCACACCCGTATCACTTGAGCTCGTTCGTTCGAATCAGCCCCGGTGAACACCTCCGTCAACGCTCACGACCTCCGAATACTCCTTCGTAGGCCGTCTTCCTTGACGGACGTCAGGCCTGTCCGCTTCGGTGGTTCCAGAATAACTCTGTAACCGGCGTGCTACACAGGTCCTAACATAATATCGAGGTCTACCCACCCACCGGACATGTCCTCGACGATAGTGGAGCCCAACACCACAGTCCGCTATCAAAACTTCGAAGGTCCCTCTTTCACACAAAGAAGACCTTCACCACCACCTTTCGAAACCTCCCCTGCCTCAACAGGACACATGATGCAAGGGACCTTCGGAACCAACAGGTCCAGGCTAGAACACAACATTTTCCAACCAGGCCAACACGAGGGGGACTTTTCCTCAGCCAGTCAGGACCCTCGACGACCTCTACCCCGGACCCCCTCAAACGTATTCAACCCGTCCTACCAACTCGCCACCCCCAACTATCCCCCCTTACCACCATCCGCAACGGCCTCCGGACCTCCGCCTTCAAGTAACCAGACTCCCGGGTCATACTACGAAAGGTTGAGGCACCCGGAGATGTTCCAGAGGAGGGATAGGGCTCGGGAGGAGGGACAGGGACACTTCGCTCGTCAACAAAACCCCTTCCTACACGGTTCAGACCACGAAAGGATACTCTACGAGCTCCGCATGACGCGGGAAGAGTTTTCACGACAAGCGCACGAGCTCCTAGTCGAAACCATGGGGATGGATCATCAACCCCGAACACCGGAACAATGGGCCAACCTCGTGTTGTCGACCATACAACTGCACGAAGCCCATCGATTACCCCCACAACTGACGGTGTTGCTACAAATGGGGGGAAACGAAAAAAGGTTACGCGCCCTGGCTGGAGAAATCCAGACGTCCAACGAGGGAAGAAGATTCTCCGACCCCCAAAGCGCGGGACGTTCCTTCCACATGCCAATTCAGGAGCCCATTCCCTCCAGAATTGAAACTAGATTCGAAGAACCTCCACGAGCGACAAGCACTGTCAATACGCAGACAGCTTCGGCTCTACTCAGGAGGATGAACCAAGGGAACGCACCCCCCAGCCAAGAAGGGTTCGAACCCACCGTCACACCAGGGACAGACGCTCGAAGAGCTCCGACGTTCGGATTCTGGGGAGCCCAAAATTTGCAAAGGATCCCCGAAGAGAACCCCTCTTTCGAAGGACCATTCTCCAGGCCAAACTCGGGTTTTCAAGGCCCACAAAGGACCTCCGCAAGGGAAGAAGGAGCTCCTCAGAGGGAACCCGAGAATATTCCCCTACCTCCGTCGGAACAAGGAATCCCAACGCCGCTGTCGTACGCTCATAGCTACGAATTACGCGAAGAAAACCGAGAAGAAAGAGGAGCACCCCCAAGGACACGAGAAGACTGGCGCCAAACACCACCTCACCTGGCGAACCAGAACAGGAGGTCACCGCAAGGCCCACGCCCAATCTCCCCAAGAGAACGCCGTGGAATCGGAGCGGACCCCGGCCCCGGTCAAAACGTAAACATCCTCGACGGAAGGCAAGGGACCCAACAACAATTCCCCCAGTTCGAACAATACAGAACTGGCTACAACCCCGGACCAGCCCCACCCATACCCGGCGGACGACCGAACCCCCAGTACAACGGACCACCTCCACAGTCCCAACCACCTCCGGGATCTTCAGGACCACCTACCCCGAGAGGAACTCAATGGGGAAACGGCCCCGGAGGACCAGGAGGGGGAGGAGGAGGTTATTGGGGAAACGGCCCCGGAGGAACAGGAGGTCCTGGAGGAGGGGGAGGTCACGGAGGATACGGACCACCACAAGGACCAGGAGGCCCGGTAGGCCCCGGAGGTCCCGGACGGGGAGGAGGAGGCCACGGAGGAGGAGGAGGAGGAGGCCCACCCGGAAATCCGGGAGGAGGCCAATTCGCAAACCCTCAACGACCCCCACCTCCACCACAACAATTCTTAGGCCCAAATCAAAACCTGACCCCGGAACAGTACCGACACCTCCTAAACCTGGAATCGAAAATCGACATCAGGAAACCGGACCCCTTCACTGGAAAAGAACCGAGGAGATGGAAGACCTTCGTCACGGAATGCCTAGTAACGTTTCAAGCCAAGGCGATTACCTACGAACAGGACCACCTGAAAGTATCATTCGCGAGCTCCTACTTAAAGGACGGAGCCATGGACTACTTCCGCCTGCAACTCACGTACAACCCGCAACACCCAATGTTCACGAACTGGGAAGGGTTCGTACACGAATTGGGATCACGCTTTGGCATACCGAACTCCAGGGTGGAAGCCGAGAATAACATCTCACGACTGAAAATGAAGGAATGGGAAAAGTTCACAGCTTTCATCATCAAGTTCGAACAGGAAGCATACGAAACAGGCTGGAACTGGGTAGCGCTACAATTCACGCTGCGAAAAGCGCTCCCCCAACGAATCCTCAACGTCCTAGCCATCGCACCAAGCCCTGAAACCTACGAAGGTTACCGAGATCTGATCACTCAAATCGACCGGAGGTACTGGGAACATCGTATAGAAAATCCAGAGTCCTACAAACCCCTCTGGGCGAATAACACGAATACCTCCAACACCTCCGCACGACCTCCGATTGGACCTTCGGCCGGACCCGCAAACCGCACGACGCCGCAAACGGCTCAAGGGAACAGGAACGCACGGTTGAACGCCGAAAGTCACGATCAGGACCCGGACTCAGGTAAGGAAGGTAAGGCGCAAGACCAAGAAATCACATGGGATGACGAAGAGGCACTACAAGCCAACAACTTCGGGTTCAAGAAGTCAACGCGCCCCTGGGTGAAGATCGATGAAGACGTAAAGCAACAACGAATTCGAGACAAGGCCTGCATCCTATGCGGTGATCTGGAACACTGGATGCGCGACTGCCCAACAGCAAACACCATGGGCAGAGCCACCTATCTCATCGGCGACGACATCTTCGAATTCCATCACAAGACAGAAGAGGGAAACGCGGGGGCGATTCAGGACTTGCCCGGGCTCTGAATCGCGAAGATCTAAAACCGGACCTTGACACTAAACTACGCGCAACGGCATTATCGACAACGGACACCCGCACAGTAACTCTCTCCTCCCATTCGTCACTGGCATTTCTAATACACCTCACGCCAAACGGAGGAGGAGAAGACCCCGAAAACACGCTCATCGACAGCGGAGCTACCGACAATTTCATGGACTCCGACATGGCGACATCACGCGGGCTCCACCTTGAGGAGCTCAAACCCCCAATAAACCTTTGCCTATTTGATGGGGAACCCTCCGCATCAGGCAAAATCACACACTATACCACCAACGACGTCAGATTCAGTGACGGCACCACTCAGAGGATAAGATTCCTCTTAACGAGACTCCACGAGACAGCGACGATAGTGCTGGGACTATCATGGCTGAAGGAGGTCAATCCCCGCATAAATTGGAAAGACCTCTGCATCACGCTACGACGGGGGTCAAACGGCAAAATTGAAGGATCACTACCGGACCTCCGAAGAAAAAAGGAAGTCGTCCCAACGACAACAAGCACAGGAAATCAACGCTTACCCTCGCGGTCAGCTCGCTCCTTCACGATCGAAGTACAGTTAGAAGGATCCTCAACGCGACTACGGGCACTTATCGATAGTGGAGCGGCGGGAAATTTCATAGCACAATCCTCGTGTACGAAACCGGAACCTCTCGCCAACCCCATGACCCTACAACTGTTCGACGGAAACCCCAGCGGAGGTGGAGCCATTTCACACCATAGTCCCGAAACAATCAAACTTGAGAACGGACTACAGTATAAGGTCGACCTCCTCATAACACAGTTACACCCGGCCACGCCACTAGTGCTCGGATTACCTTGGTTACGGGAAGCAAATCCGGACATCGACTGGCGGGAAATGTCCATGACCATGGAACAAGGGGCAGGACTAGCCGCGATATCGCTTTCCCAGAAGACGCAATGGAGAACTGTGACCCTTGAAGAGGAGGAAGACGTCGAAGCTCCGAAACCAGCCAACCCCCTTTCGGAAAAACAACCCCTCCTCAGGGACCTCCTGGACGACGAAAACGATCAGAACGACACCTCCAGCGATAACATGAAGGAGGAAGACACCCGCCCAAACACCAACGAACCTCAGGAGGAAGCACCAACACCAACAACAGAGACGCCAGAGGAGGTAACGGGACGGAAACGCACCCGAAAACCACCTCCACCGAACTATTTCCCTCCAAACGTTCCGAGGTCCAAATTCAAACCCCACCCCAAACGGAGATCCGCAACGTCCCCAACGACAGAAACACGGGAAGAAGATGAAGCCAACCCGGAAACGGAGGTCGAAGACGAAACCGGAGAGGGAGAAGAGGATGTCGAAACACAAAACATCCGCCTGATTGGAGCGGCGCCATTCGCAAACCTCATCAGGGACGGAGCCACAGCGTTCCAACTACACATCTCCCCCACTGAACAAGAGGAACACCTCCATGCCAATAACACTTCCGACGACGAACCCAAGCAACCAAAGACAGAAAAGGAAATCTTTGAGGAAGTCGTACCTCCGGAGTACAGGGACTTCGAAGACGTATTCTCAGCGGGCGAAGCGAAAACCATCCCCCCACACCGACCTTACGATCACACAGTGGAACTCGACGAAAACACTACCCCTCCCTTCGGAAAGATATACAACATGTCCGAACTGGAGTTGAAAGCATTGAAGGATTACATCGACGAGATGCTCGGAAAAGGGTTCATCCGACCTTCGAGTTCGTCAGCGGGAGCTCCGGTACTGTTCGCAAAGAAGAAGGACGGATCACTCCGGCTATGCGTGGACTATAGAGGATTAAATCGGATCACCAAGAAGAACCGTTACCCTCTACCTCTGATCGGAGACCTCATAGACCGACTTCAAAAAGCGAAAGTATACTCGAAGATCGACCTCCGAGTGGGCTACAACAACGTCCGCATAGCTCCGGGACACGAATGGAAGACAGCCTTCCGCACTCGTTATGGACTTTTCGAATACCTGGTAATGCCTTTCGGCATGACAAACTCACCCGCGACATTCCAACACTTCATGAACGACATCTTTCACGACATGAACGACGTGTTCGTAGTGATCTATCTCGACGACATTCTGGTTTTCTCGGAGACCTTAGAGGAACATCACGGACACGTTCGGAAGGTCCTCGAGAGGCTCCGGAAACACAACCTTCATGCGAAACCGGAGAAATGCACGTTTCACACTACGGAGATCGAATACCTAGGCGTCATCGTATCCCCCAGCGGAGTAAAGATGGACCCAGGAAAAGTCGACGCGATTCGGAAGTGGCCTAGGCCGACGAAGGTCAAGGAACTCCAATCTTTCCTAGGCTTTGCAAACTTCTATCGGCGGTTTATCGACAATTACTCGGGCATAACGAAGAGGTTAAACAAACTCACGCAAAAGGACACAATCTGGAAATGGGATTCCGAATGCGAAGGAGTCTTCGAGCTATTGAAGAAAGCATTCTCCTCCGCACCCATCCTACGACACTTCGATCCTCAACTACCGGTGATATTAGAGTGCGACGCTTCCGACTTCGCCATAGCGGGGATCATCTCCCAATTTGACGATACATCACAAGACTTACGTCCTGTCGCCTTCTATGCAAGAACTATGATAGACGCGGAGCTCAACTACGACATCTATGACAAGGAGCTCCTAGCAATCGTGGAAGCATTTAAGCAATGGAGGGCCTACCTAGAGGGATCTCCCCACCGCATTCAAGTGTACTCCGACCACAACAACCTACAGTATTTCTCTACGACCAAGCAACTCAGTCGCAGACAAGCACGATGGTCGGAATGCCTGGCGAATTTCGACTTCCAAATAAATTACAGACCCGGAAGATTAGGAGCGAAACCAGATGCCCTCACGCGACGGCCAGACGTGTATCCCAAGAAAGGGTTCGAACAGGATCATAATTCGTTCAACAACCGCATCATCATACCCCCCGAACGATTGAACGCGGCCCTAATACTGAACGAGGAGCTCCTACTAAACAACATCCGGAACACACCCCAAGACGAATTCTTCGAGAGACACGCACCCAAACCCGGAGATGAGACCTCCGCGTTCTCCCTATCCGATGATGGCAAACTACTCCTTCGCGACGGAAGAATCTACGTACCGGACCATCCCAGATTACGCCTCGACATCCTACAGCAACATCACGACCACAAACTGCGCGGACATCCAGGGATCAGAAAGACCACACAACTCATCATGAGGACTTATTTCTGGCCCGGATTAAGGAAGGAGGTCACTCGATACGTCCGAAGCTGTTATACCTGTAAAAGAGCGAAGGTCCCACGCCATAGCCCATACGGACTATTGAAACCACTCCAGATTGGGCGAAGGGCGTGGGCCTCCATATCCATGGACCACATTGTAGAACTACCGGAATCGGATGGGTACGACGCCATACTGGTCGTAGTATGCCGCCTCACCAAGCAAGGCATCTTCATACCCTGTCACACAACGGACACAGCAAAGGAACTTGCTCAACTATTCTTGGAACATGTCTTCTCCAAGCACGGACTGCCTGACGACATCATATCGGACAGGGGCACCCTCTTCGTCTCCCGTTTCTGGAGCTCGCTGTGTAAAGCCCTGGACATTAAATCGAACCTTTCGACCGCGTATCACCCGGAGACCGACGGCCAGACGGAACGAGTAAATCAGACACTGGAACAGTACCTCCGGATATACGTGAACTACCTCCAGACCAACTGGCGAACACAGCTCCCACTGGCGGAATTCACGTATAACAATACGACCCATTCGACCACGGGAGTCTCTCCTTTCTTTGCGAACAAGGGTTATCACCCCCGCCTGACAATCTCTATAAAAGACATACCGGCAAAGGAAGCCCAGGAGGTAGCCGTAGACCTCCGGACCCTCCAGGACTACCTCCGCCAAGAGATAGAGATCGCAAACGAAGCCTACAAACGATTCGCGGACAAGAAACGGGACCCTACACCAGATTGGGCTGTAGGAACGAAGGTATGGCTCGATTGCCGGAACATCAAAACGAAACGCCCCTCCAAAAAGCTGGACCACCGGAGACTGGGCCCCTTCAAAATCCTACAGAAGATCTCCAGCCACGCGTATCGACTGGAACTACCTCCGACACTGAAGGGAATTCACAATGTGTTCCACGTCAAGTTACTCGAAAAACACGAACACGAGAACTTCCCAGGACGATCAAAGCCACCTCCGCAGACAATCGAAATCGAGGGCGAGGAGCACTACGAAGTAGAACGAATCCTAGACTCCCGAACACGAGGGAAACACGTGCTCTACTTGGTACGATGGGAAGGATATGGCCCTGAGGACGACACATGGGAACCAGCAGGAAACATAGAGGGAGCAAAAGACATGGCCCTCGAATTCCATCGTCTATTCCCAAGGAAACCACGAGACCCCACAATCTAGAATCCGACGGAATTCACGCACTTCACGAAATTTATGAAAAGCCCCTTCAAGAAAACGATTTTTATCACAAAATGTATTTCGAACACCGGGACAAAGACAGTACAAGAAAAAAGAAAACACCAAGGAAAAAGAATTAACGAACTTCAGATGTAAATATTCAACAAAAAGAAAGCAAAGAAGGTCCTAGACACCACCAAGAAGACCGACTAATCAATGCGACGACGTTTGGACGGACCCGCGCTCGGAGTGGAACCCTCCCCGCGACCAAACCCGACCTCCCCATCCAATTCCCCCTCCAACGGACGCATCGAAGCAATATCCTGCTCATCGTCGGCGATTAATTGGGATCGAGACACGAAGTCCGCAAGGGCGTCTTCACGAGTGAGCGAAGTGCGGTGCAAAGCAAGGAAATGATCGAACGCAGGGAAGAGTACCTCGGGGTCGACGGGAGGGGGGAAGAGCTCGAGGAGCGAATGCCGCTCCAGGACCTTATGGGCAGCGTCGACAATATCCCGGGCCGGCGACACCTCCATCTCGACAAGGGCGCGACGCAAGGCACCGTCGGCGACAAACATGTCCGACGCAAAAGCGGTACGCGCAAGTTCAAGGGCTATGACAAACTCAGACAACGAGAGAGGAACGACACGAATCAAAAAACTCACCGTCGACACGAACGCGAAGGTCCAAGGCATGACCACGCCAATGGTCCCGGACCTCCTGAAGATGGACGACGTGCCCCTGAAGACCCGCTACCTCATCCTCGAGACCCGCAACCTGCATCCGCAGATCCTCAACCTCAGCGTCACGATCGACGTCGACGACCTCCACGGCACGCGATGTCTGCGCCTGCAGATGAAGAAGGCGTTCACGCTCGTCGGCGAGTTGGGATAGGACTCCGTGAAAACGACCTTTGTGGCGTTCACCCTCGACCTCGAGGCGCTCGACCTGGGAGGAAAGGGCCTGAGCACGCGCGACCTCCTGGTCGTAGAGACGCTGGAGACGGAGGAACGCTTCCGGCGAAGGAACGGAAGGAGCAGGGGTAGCGAGGGGGGACGACAGCAACATGGAGGGAGGGCAGGACTGCAGGGCTGGCGATGGCGAAACTGAATTGGACGAGCTCTTTAAAAAGAGAGGTTCGTCAGGGGTCGTATCGGGGGACACCGCACGCGTAGCGCCCGACAAAGGAGGAACCAAAAGAGGAGAAGTCGGCGCCGCAGGAGAAAGGGAGGGGGAACGAGGCAAAGGACGCCCCCTAGACCCCTGCAGACCAGACCGCATACCCCCACGACCAACAGACGCTAATTTTCGACCCTGTCCTCGGGTACCACGAAAGATAGCACGCGCAGGCGGAGCACGGCTAAGGCGAACGGCGGCCTCGTCCCCAGAAGAAGAAGAAAGGGAAAGGACCTCCGTAGAAGGCACGGAGACAAGAGAGGAGTCGAAGGAGGGGGACGCCACACGCAAGATACGACAGATAGCGGAAAAAGACATAGCGACGCCGGTGCGGGAGAAGGAAAAACCTTCGGTACGGGTCCGCAACCATGCCAAGGGGATCGCCAATTCCCTAGATGCCACCTCTAGACCATGGTCAAGCGACAGGGAGCACAAGGCGTGCGCCGCGCGGCAATCGACGCAGGGCAAGGTCCCACGAAGACGAACCTCCTGAAAACGGCAAGACTGATGACGACCCCGACACCGATCACACTAGCAAAGAGCCAAAAAAGAGAATCAGCGGAAGGATCCAGCCCGATCGCGAACGAAAGACGATACTTACCGGTCCGTGCGCCTCACACCAAGCCAAAGAGGGAGGAACCCGCACAGCGGTACGCATCACCTCCGCCAGAACCGCATCTGTCAAGAGGGGCCCCCAAGACAATGAAGTCGCCGCCGGACGCGACACGGGATCACTGGAAAATTCGAAAAGGGCCTCCGGAGTGGTCGAACGGGGGCGACGGATCTGCGGAGCCCTGACCGGAAGACGAATAACCAGTCGAGGGAAGGAGGGCGTAGGAGGAACGGGGGAAGAACTGGGGACGGCCCCGACGCTTCCATCTCGGAGAACGGCGATCCCAGGGAGAGAAGGAGTAGGGGAGACGGGTCGGGGCATGTCCAAGAACGCGACGCGCGCCCGATCTTCTTCGGATAAACGCGCCAACTCTTGATCGCGCAAAATTTGGGCAGCGGAGGCAGACGGTGCAAATTCTCGATTGAAGACCGACATGGAGATGATAAAAAGAAATTAGAGGAGAAAAAACAACCAGAGCTCTCCTCTTTTTCGATCTCCGAGATCCTCCAAATCACCCACATGGACCCACAATCGACCTAGACCCGCACGTGCCCCTCACGTGACCACGCGCGACCCAGAAAGAAAAACAACCGCCACACTATCCGTATTCGAACATCTCCCCGCGTCTCAGTGGCTCGACGCTTGAGGAGGGGGTAATGTCACGACCGCCCCTAACAACCACCCCTAAAATCACATCCCACTACGCTTTCCCACGCCTACCCACTGTATATAACATGACACCACTTCTTTCCAGACTCTTCACCTCGATATTACCTATTGTTAAGACTAGTTCTCGATTCTCGTTCTCGTTTCTCTCTCTCTCTCTCAATCTATTTGGCTTCACACCCGTATCACTTGAGCTCGTTCGTTCGAATCAGCCCCGGTGAACACCTCCGTCAACGCTCACGACCTCCGAATACTCCTTCGTAGGCCGTCTTCCTTGACGGACGTCAGGCCTGTCCGCTTCGGTGGTTCCAGAATAACTCTGTAACCGGCGTGCTACACAGGTCCTAACATGAACGTCTAACGCGACTTCGTGCTACTCGAGCTTCCCGTCCTGGGGTTGCCCGTCCTGGGGTTGTCCACCCTCAACAAACCCTAGCTGCCATCAACGACTTCGTTTCCCTCCTCACTTCCCAGTCTTTCGACTCTCCTGAAGACGACCTCGTCTCTCATGAATCCGAGGCCATCTCCTTCTACCAGTCGCTAGCTGCACATCCTGAACCTCTTCGTCGCTCTAAAGCTCCCCCTCAATTCGACCTGGACCAACCTCCGTCCACGTATGAAGAAGTTCTTCTGCGGCCTGATGCCCAAGTCTGGAAAGATGCCATGCAACGCGAATACGACAGCCTTAGCCATCTTGGTGTTTTCAAGCCGACCCTTCTCCCTCCTGGTCGAAAGGCTATCGGACTACGCTGGGTCTATGACTTCAAGTATAATCCCAATGGGTCAATCATTCGGGGAAAGGAAAAGGCCCACCTTGTCGCCCGAGGTTTCTCCCAACGTCCTGAGGACTATGGTACAACATATGCTCCTGTCGCCAAGATGACTAGCATCCGCATCGTCCTTGCATTCGCTGCTCTTCATAATCTTGAACTTCGTACATGCGACGCTAAGACTGCTTTTCTTAATGCTCTCCTCACTCATATCATCTTCGTCAAACAAATTCCAGGTTTCCCCGAAGCCGATCCTAAGCTCGTCTTATTGTGCCTCTGAGCGCTCTATGGACTAAAACAATCCTCCCATGAATGGTATAGCCTACTTAGACGGGTTCTCGAAGATCTTGGATTGATTCGCTGCGAAGTTGATCACGCCGTTTTCTACGCGACCTTCTCCACCCCCCCTCATCCCTCCGTCCCCATGCCTTCCGACGGTTCCGATCTTTTGATCATCATGCCCATCCATGTTGATGATGGTCTGGTCGCCACCAACTCTGAGCCTCTATACCACTGGCTCCTCTCCGAAATGAACCGCCACTTTACCGTCGTTGATCTCGGCGCCGCCTCATTATACTTGGGAATTCGCATTACCCGTGATCGCACCAATCGCAGACTTTGGTTGTCCCAGAAACCCTTCGTTGTTGACCTCCTCACTCAATATAACCTCCTCAACGCACATCCTGTCTCTCTCCCCCTTCGCCAGAAACTATCATCTTCCGTCTCTGCTCCGCCGAACTCCCTTCCTGATATTCCTGACTCCGAAATCACCGTTCACTTCCAGCGTCTCGTCGGCTCCATCCTTTACCTTTCCCTCTGTACGAGGCCGGATCTCGCATTTACCGCTATGTCCCTAGGCCAGTTCAATGCAAACCCATCTCGTCACCACTTACTTGCCGCCAAATCCGTTCTATGTTATTTAATCGGGACCGCAGATCTCGCTCTCGAGTATAATTTTAGCCAACTCCCTGTTGGTTCCCCCTTGAGCGTTCTTGTCCCGAAAAACTGCGGCATGATGGACGCCGACTGGGCCGGTGATGAAGATACTCGGAGAAGTGTTTCTGGATACGCCTTCTTCATCTACTCCAGCCTCGTGTCTTGGAGCTCTGTTCGGCAACGTACGGTCGCCCTCTCGTCGACCGAAGCCGAATACATGTCCATTTCCCATGCGATGAAGGAGGCACTTTGGATCCGGCAATTCACTCGTTCCCTTAACCTCCCTGTCCCCGAGCCTTTTCCTCTCCTCTGCGATAATCAAAGCGCTATGGAAATTGCCAATTCCGAC
Source organism: Tricholomella constricta (assembly GCA_013368375.1). NCBI lineage: Eukaryota > Fungi > Basidiomycota > Agaricomycetes > Agaricales > Lyophyllaceae > Tricholomella > Tricholomella constricta. The sequence goes on along the minus strand of JAACJP010000002.1, from coordinate 1,380,842 downwards.
AGTACATCTTCACGCTCCAAACACATCGACATCCGTTATCATTTCATCCGTGAACATCTCCGTGCCGGCTCTTTTTCCACGTCTTGGGTCCCGACTTCGGATATGACCGCGGATATCCTCACGAAACTCCTACCTCTTCCATTACATCTCAAACACTCTCGTGCTCTCGGTCTTGTCCCTCTCCCTTCCGATTTCCAAGCTTAAGTTACTTTCTTTAATCATTTTATCGTTCACTCTTTTCCACTCTCGCGATGATGGGGTTGTGTTGTCCCCGGGCCATATTCTCACCGCTTACGTTATCGTTCACACGTGACTCGTCCATATACCTCCGTCGTACCTTCGTTCGCATCCTCAGTCGTCATCTCTATTGTCCTGACACTGAGGATGTGAGTACATTATCCTAGTCACTCTCTTTACCTACTTCTTACTGATGGAGACTACAGTTTATACTTGTCTCCATTTCTAGGTATACAATAAAATCAGTCGTCATCTCTATTGTCCTGACACTGAGGATTTTATACTTGTCTCCATTTCTAGGGCCATCAGGAACTTCCCGTCTTCGCGTGGTTCGATGCTCTCGGGAACGAGGCAAGGCTGCATCGATTTGGAATTGGCATGGAAGGGGGCTCGAATATGTTCCCACCACAAGCGGTCGTTGAAGGCACGTTGATGACGTCTTCTAAGAATCATGGTACTTACAAAATTTACCTGGCTTTACCGTTGACCTGCAGGATTTGATTGGGAAGCTTTGAGCACTGGTCTCATGGTAGACGTGGGTGGTGGGATTGGTTCCCAGTCACTGACTGTGGCGAAAGCGCATCCCAATATCTCGTTTGTTATTCAAGATCGCAAATCCGTGGTCGACGAAGCCATCAAGGTCAGTTGATTATCTATGAATAGAGAACTCTCAATCTAAATTTTGCAACGCTAGTTCTGGGAGGCCGAACGTCCTGAGGCAATGTCAACAGATCATGTAAAATTCCAAGGTTGGCACTTTTTTCAAGGATCTTAGATAAACTTCTGTTGACCGAGCCGATCAACAACAGCCCATGACTTTTTCGAGCCCCAACCTGTTCAGAATGCGGACGTTTATTTCCTTAGGATGGTTCTGCACGACTGGTCCGATTCATATTGCGTTCAGATTTTAAAACACCTTTGCGCGGTGGCCGCTTGACACAGCCGACTATTCATTGTCGATACCGTTATGCTGTACGCATGTCAGGATACAACAGCGGCAAATGTACGACTCGCATCGTCTGCCAAAAACCAGCCCCCTGCGCCACTGTTGCCCAACTACGGACATGCAAATGTGTTTGCGTATATGTCGGACATGCAGGCAAGCCTTGATTTCCCCATCAGGGCATTTTTCTTACATGATTGCCACAGATGATGGTCATGATGAACGGGAGAGAACGTACACTCCAGCAATTCCGCGACCTCCTAGCAAGTGCAAGTTGGGAGCTACAGAGTGTCGATCTGAAACCTCCCTTTGCGTCTGTGCATCAGCATTTTGTGGCCCTTCCGGCCGAACCTAAGGCTTAATCATTAGATGTGGGGAAAAGTCGATGGTTCACATCTAATTCAACAATAATTTGGAACGCCTGAATGATCAAAAACATATAAACATTGTCTGAAGGAAACATATAAAAGGAAAGGACAGTGCTACAGTATCATATACGTCAAAAAGAAATCAGAAGAGATATCGAGGGGGTTCATCAGGTCGACCGTTAGCATCCACCCTCCCGATAAATTGTGAACTGAATCCATTCCACCTATTCGCGGGCGGTGGCTCGACCCAGCTGCTGCCACTGTACGACAACGAATCTTGCCAAGGATCAATCCGAGTCAGAGTGCACAAACGAGCTTGCGCTCGACGAAGCAGCCTGGTGGTGCGGCGGTGTAAGTGGCGGCGAAGATGCCGCCAAGAAGGACGAGGAGAAATCGAGAGTAGGAAGAAAGAGCGACTGGGAAGGATCGACTGTCTCAACGTTCGTTAGATTCACATGACTGCCGGTGCGACTGTATGTGGAGCTGCCCGATAGAACGGACGAGGTATCGGAAAGGTTATCGTCATCGTAGTCGCTGAATGCACCCAATCCATTGGCGGAAGCCTTGGTTTCTTCGAGGACACACCATCCGGTCCCACTTTCTCCCAAAACAGCTCGGACCTCCGCTTTCGTCCACCCTATGAATTCAACCTTCAGCATCGTACATACCCCGTCTGCGCCACCACCATGTGAGAACGCGGAGCATTGAACCCCTCGTTCCCAGACGTTGGCGGCGTCCAACCTGGAAAATAGGGTTGAGACGCGTAGGGAATGAGTCTCATGCGACGCATGGATCGACGCCAAAGTCGGGAGTGGTAACAACGATCCAGGGTTCTCTGGAAGAGGGACGCGGGTGGCAGGGGTCGGTGCGAGGGGAATGAGGAGGCAGGTAGTGATATCCGGGACGACCAGATTTGTAAAATAGTGCTCGAGCTCATTCTCGGTCTGAGTGTCCTTGATGGCAGGCTTGTTCTCCTTAATGGAGAAGTCGCGAGCTCTGGGCTTGAGCATTTCCTTCCCACTTTGCTTCTTGAAGGACTTGCCCTTCACGGACTTTGTCATCGCCTCCCGCTCCTGGCGCACCTTGGGCTCTAAGTCAGCCTCGTAGATCGCGCGCCCGGCGATGGGCACGTTTTCCACGAGGTTCTGAAATATAGCTCGGCTGGAAGAAAAGTTTCGTGCAGTTCCGAGGCCAACTTGAACGATACCTCTGGGAACTTTGGTTGGAGCACGGGGTAAGAATTGGGATTTTGAGGAGCGAGCTAAGGCAGTTCGGAGGTGGAACGAAAAGCCTTGTTGAATAGTGGAGTATCTCCGAGCAGCATTATGGATAGAGTGTCCAACAGTTGGCGTAGTTGGTACACGGAGACCCGGTGCTGTGAGGAGGTTGAAGAACCGGGTAACGATGTGTCGAGATTGGCTGAATAGTTTCTGGGTTTGGCCTAGATTCGGGATGCGAGGATGCACCCTGGTGAAGGAGGGGATGTGAAGACCCCTCGACGAACCAGGAACTGCACCCGCTTGATGGTGGAGGAGACTTGAGGCATGGCGGGCTGAGGTCCGCGCGCCTTGAGATGCAAGCATCTCAGAAGTAAAAGTTTGTCGACAAGCAGTCGAGACTAGTTCGCGCGAAGAGTGATGAACCCGATGGTGGTGGTTGGAGACTAGGAGCAGTACACGAGTCAGGCGTGCCGTGCCGTTCGGCTTGCGTCATCGAGTAGATGTGTTCGGCATCACACGCCGCAGCAGACACTCGTCAAAGTTCAGATCGAATAGTTTAAATTTCTGACTACATTACAGAATCTAAGTGTGCAAGAAAGCCAAGCACATGGACGCCGCGACATGTCCACTTAACATTCATCAACGAGGACTGACGCTGCCTATTTTACAGGTGGGTTGATAAACTCGATTCTTCTGCGAAGTTTAAAGACGAGCGAAAGGGAAGGTATACAGATTTTCTAATGCCAGGGTGGCACAAGAATGAGTATTTACTGATCGAATAGTAGTAGACTGAGGCAGAGTAGGAGAAATTCTCTGTTACTTTGTGCTGCCATTCTCCTTCCTCCTGATCTCAGGTTCCAACGGGAACCGCTGATCATCTGGCGCTACGGAATACAACCTATTCCAGATAGGTTGCAGTGGTCCAGGCGTCTTCCATGCCAGCTCGTCATTTCGCAACCAAAGACGAATCAAGTGCCGCCTGTTCCAATGCACGTCAATACCCGCAACGGTAAAACTGGATCTTGGACACCCACGTATGCTCCGCGTCGTCCCTAAACGCATCCCGGGCATGGAGAAGGCCCATACTGTTGATATATTGGATATCGCCCTTCTGGAAATTCAGCCCAAGCGAGTACTTCTCCGCTAGGAAGTGCACCGCGTCAAGGGCCTCGGCCTGCTCTTCTGTGATGGGTGGGATATTGGCGCTGCGTTTCTGGGCAAGATACCCGGTGAAGTGACGACGTGAGTACTGGATAATCGCATGTCCGTCCTCATGATACAGCAGTGGGCGGAGCGAGTAGCCCGGGTTTCCACCGAAGCTGACGTCGAATCAGTAACGGCTTAGGTATAATAACAGAAAGGCAGCGCAAACCTGTCCAAAGGCCAAGGTTGGGACAATGTCTTGATGATGTCTGGACGTGTCGCTGCCAGCTCGTTATAGACTCTGCCTCCGCTACTGATGCGCGACGTCCCGCCCTCTGCAGCGGACTGCAGGGCCATCAGGGCAATCAAGTCACCAACGTCGGTGTGGAAAACCTGCTTGTCGGTTGTGTAGGCCGAGTTGCCTATCCCTCCTTTCTCATGCGCATGGCTGACGCTAAGGTCCTTGATGTGCGAGAGGACGGCACCGGTAGCATCCTGTTTACCGCGGGCGGAGCCTACGTGGGATGAAATACCTAAAAAGCTACAATGAAAACGAGGACTCCGACAAGACTACAAGAGGCTTACCAGCGTAGACGATAGCGATATCGGCTCTGGAGTAGGTATCAAGCGGAAGCGTCCGCAGCACGAAAAAGCCTCGGCCAGAATACAGTTCTTGAGCCAAGCCTTTGAGAGTCGCGCTCAACGTCGGCAGCGGAAATGTATCCCTCCCCACATAGCCCAGCGGTTTGTCGAGGCCTAGTATGAATGGTCATCTCAATAGCCAATTGTGGATCGGGAATGATCGCGCACTTTTGAAGTGATTCAAAGCATGATTGATCTCCTCCAGCTCGTCTGCGCTCAGTTTATAAACCCACTGATCTTCGCTCGTCCAATCCTTTCCTTCCCAAACGATCGGCCCCTTTACTTGCTTTGGGAAACCATCCGGCAGAGCAACGTTTGCGCGGTCGGGATTTTCCGACAGCAGTCGCGCAGCACGCGCACGGTATTTGGCTTCGTCGGGATGATACTCGATGTCGGGCTGTTTGGGTGGTGCATTGATGTTGGTGATAGTGGTGCTGATCACGGTGGTCGTGGTCATGATCGCTGATGTCTAAAATGAGCGGAGCTAGGATCCGATGATAGGGGGCATCGATTGCACAAATGCATGCTTTTATCTTGATTCAATGGGAATTTGGATCTGTCCGTATGGTCGCCTGGTGGGAATAGGTCGGCGGATGAGATCAGGAGGGCTCACGACACAAGGTCGTGGATGTTCTCAGCGCCTTGCTACTCCACTTGTACAAAATTCTAAGATCATTGACGATCATCTCGCGTGGCAGGAGACGCCGTAAATAAGCTTGGATTTAGGTTGTACGCCATTTCTTTGGGAGAACAATGTAATCGAAGGCTTCTAAGGCGTTGGGCCCGTGTGAGGGAATCGGTGGGAACTGCAAAGTAATTATGGCGAATGTGTACTTTGTTTTGGAGCATGACATATCTATTTTAAGGATACATACTTTTAGAAAGTCCCATGATATCGAAATGCTGTTGCAAGACATTCGGTCTCACAGTCGTGAATGGGCCTAAGGTATTGCATTCATTGTCCACAAACGAGTTATCGCAAAGGTATACATAAACTGTGGAAAAAAATTGTCAGAACATCTATGGACCAGGCATCGAAAGTAGAACAAACGTGCCGGAAAACAGGTTTCGAACAGATAGCGTACGCTCGCTGATGATCAAAGAAAACAGACCACGCACTTCATTCAAAGCATCTCCATCTCCTCCTGTTCAGGTTCCTGAAGGACGACATTGCCGGAGTCGCTTTGCGCTACCCTCTCTTTGCCACGACTACCCACGCCCTTGTTTGTCCGTCCTCTGTTGTTGCCACCTTGATGGCCACCTTTTTTTCTTACAGGACCAGTTTTATCACCATCAAATTCGCCGTCGCCAATCCTGAATACGACCCTCAATGTTGATTTTCCTCTGGTTTCATACGTCAAATCCTCGTCCTCATCGTCAGGGATGACTTCGTCCTGGACTTCGACTGTACCGGTCGTCACCTTAGTGCTTATTTCGTCGGCAGAGAACGGAAGAATAGGAGGAAGGGCCACGACAAGCTGGAGAAGAAGGGGTATGGCAGCTCCCATCGCGCTGAAATGTAAGGTCTTGTATCTGCAGTTGATGCGGCTCAGAATACAGGCAAGCTGCAATAATGATGATATAAAGCGTACCCATCCTTCAAGATTATATCTTTACATCGTCGCATGTAAGCCCCTAGCGCGGTCTTGCGCGTCAGACAGATAAAATTCTTGCCCTCTTTGTGCGCCGAACGCGGTCCAGTGGCTGAGACAGATGTCGGTAGCGTCGGAAAGGGTCGAGGCGGGACAAGCTTGTTGATTCGTCGTTTCTTGGGCGCTCCCGAGTCAGTCTGCGGGGGACGCGTCTCTATTGTGTGGCCCTTGTCTTGCTCAGACACCTGAGTCGCGTTGTTATCCATTGTCTCTGGCTCCTCGGTAGTAGTAGTCACTCTGACAGCCTGGCTCGCGCCCGAGGCAGTTGTCAGCTTCAGTCGTTTGCTGGAATCATGGGTAATCGAGTCAATCTTGCGTTTCTTGGTCGCGTTCATGTGGAGTTGACTGACTGATTGAGTTCAGCTGAGTGATCGGACGGCTGCGAAAGAAAAATTGTAACCGACGTAAATAGCCACAAATGCAACGTGCCCTCTCTCTCTTCGACGTCCACCAGGTCTGTCCCCCATCCCTATTTTCATCGACTGCGTCTCTAGTACCACTAGAAAGCGTACTCGTCATTGCCCAGCATGAGTCAAGATATTGCAGAGCAAAATATCCAGATGTGGAAGGTCAAAAAGCTCATCAAGAGCCTTGACTCTGCTAGAGGGTGAAATTTCGCTCGCCTTCGAGAGCTGGGAACGTATCTAACGCTCAGGTGCTCTCTAGGGCTGGAACCTCCATGATCAGTCTTATCATCCCCCCAAAGGTGCGTCTCGATCTACTGATTTGCTGACCCAACCTTACCAGTTGCAAATCTACTAGGATCAAATTTCTCGCGTGTCTGCGATGTTAACGCAAGAATATGGAACAGCATCCAACATCAAATCTCGAGTCAATCGTCTCTCTGTATTGGCTGCGATCACCAGTACTCAGCAGAGATTAAAATTGTACAATCGCGTCCCGCCCAACGGTCTCGTGCTATTCGTTGGAACGATCTTGACAGAAGAGGGAAAGGAGAAAAAAGTGTCCTTTGATTTCGAACCCCACAAGCCTATTAACACGTACGTCCCGATCAAGTCCTGCCCCATTGACTCGGGCTCATAAGCGAGGCAGCTCACTCTACCTCTGTGACAACAAATTCCACACGGAGGCTCTGTCCGAACTCTTAGAATCCGACTCGCGCTTTGGTTTTATAGTTATGGATGGTAACGGCACCCTCTTTGGTACGCTCGCTGGAAACACTCGCGAGGTCATCCATAAGTTCACCGTCGATCTACCGAAGAAGCACGGTCGTGGTGGACAGTCTGCACTTCGTTTCTCGCGTCTTCGCGATGAGAAACGGCACAACTACGTTCGCAAAGTCGCTGAGCATGCTGTTCAGCATTTCATCACCAATGACAAGGTCAACGTGTCTGGCTTGATTCTCGCCGGAAGCGCGGACTTCAAAACGGAACTTGGCCAGAGTGACATGTTCGACCAAAGGTTGGCTGCCAAAGTCATCAAGGTCGTCGATGTCAGTTATGGCGGTGAAAACGGATTCAACCAGGTGGGTCAAGCCATCGTTTTCTCCCTCGACCATTCATTGATGCATCTTTTCTCGCAGGCTATTGAACTTGCGGCAGAGTCCCTCGCCAATGTCAAGTTCGTCCAGGAGAAGAGGCTTATTCAGAAGTACTTCGACGAAATTAGCCAGGATACCGGGCGGTACTGCTTCGGTATCGATGATACCCTGAAAGCGCTCGAACTCGGCGCTGTGGAGACTCTCGTCGTGTGGGAGAATCTCGACATCACCCGCTACGTCCTACGAAATGCTGCTGGAGGTAAGTAACCTGCGCTATTCTCCTGCTTTGTCATCGCCCGACCTCATCGATTTCCCCATTTACTTAGAGGAGATCACCATCCACGTGAACAAAGACCAGGAGAAGGACCGCGAAAAGTTCCTAGACAAATCTACTGGCCTGGAGATGGAGCAATCGAGCGAACCCACGTCCCTCCTGGAGTGGTTTGCCGAGAAATATAAGGAATTCGGCGCCAACCTCGAGTTCGTTACCAACCGGTCCCAGGAAGGTGCCCAGTTCGTCAAAGGTTTCGGAGGTATTGGTGGTCTCTTGCGATACAAGGTCGATTTCCAAACCCTTGGAACCGCCGACGACGACGAAGACGAGTTCTACGACTCCGACGAAGAGGGCGTCTGACGGTTTTGCCGGCTCTTAGGAGCCCCACCCATCCAGGTTACGCCGGGCGGGGCGGATGGTAGGGGCGAGGTGGTTAGTGGAGGGAATAATGACTGTTTGACTGTGGCGGCTCCAGGTGCGATTGAGAGCATCGTCTGGGATGTGCTGAAGGAGAGTCCCCGTGCATGTCGGGCCACCGGGGGGGAATTCGCGGACGTTGGGAAGGAGGTTAGTTCTATCATGGGTGTTATTCCGAAGATAATGCTCGTGGATGCCATTTAAAAACGTTCGAATATTTTCGAAGGTGTGTGTGTCACCACCATCCGCCCCATGTCATGTCTCTGATGTTAAGGATATACAGAGATTCTGATCCAGCTATACAGTCCTGAGTTGACATTATTTCGTCTGGGCTGTACGACATGTATGTGTGCTATCGACTTGAACCTACCTGTTATCATTGTGCCATTCGCCGCCAGTGAGAGTGACTCATAGTCCTTGGCCCAGAAATGACAGGGAGAGCCCAGCACGAAGTGTCGTTCACATAAACATGCACAAACGAGATGCAACCCTGTTTTGGTAACCCTGACGCGATCCTCGCGTTTCTTCTGGCACCGCCTCAAAATCGCAACAACTTTTCGACCAACTTGCCGTCATTTAATCACTTGATCGGTGATGGGCTACTTACAACGATTTTGCTGACCATACAGCCGAGATGCCTCCTAGGTTACGGTTACTGGTGTTACTGCTTTTAGCTCCAACCTTAGCGCCCATATCTGTATAAATACTACGACCGTCAGAAAGCAGAATTATCAAGTTGCTGGCCAACATGACCACCCTCGCTTTTAACTCTCTGTCCAGATCCTCTGCTCGTAGTCCCTTGTTCTCGGTGAAGTCGCCGAGGGCTGGTCCTCAGTTTAGAAAACGATGTAAGTCTGCTCTCTTTCACGTCTACATAAATTTCAAAGCTAATCAACCTCCAGGGCTACATCAAACACTTTCTCGACAAGCCATTATGATGCCTGCAATGTCACCATTCATGACAGCAGGTACCATTACGCGCTGGAAGAAGAAGGAAGGCGAAGCATTTGCGCCTGGAGATGTTCTGCTTCAGATTGTACGTGTCGACATATCAATGACATATTGAAAAATAACCTGAAAACCATAATCAGGAATCAGACATTGCCATGATCGACGTCGAGGCTGAGAGTGCAGGGATCCTAGGCAAAATACTGGTAGGCTCAGAGTCTACGGATCGCGTCGAACCCAACTGACTCAAAACTTGCTTTCGCGACAGTTGCCCGACGGAACCAAAAATGTCCCCGTTGAACAAGTTATTGCTCTGGTAGTTAATAACGACCACCAACTCTCGAACCTATCCTCCCAAGTCCCCACACCTCCCCCATACAACCCAATCCCATCACCTCCAAGCCGTTCTATCGCCTCCCCGGTCCGCACAGAAACGTTTAACCAGCCTTTCTTTCCCCCCGCACATCGGTCTCCGACCCTTGCTGAGATGCACCCTGGCCACCAGCACCATCGGGGAATGGCAATGCGGCATGCTTGTGCGCCGAAACTCACGATTGTTCCGCCGTCCCCGCGAATGACCGTTTCTCTGCCGATCAAGTCAATATCGTCCGCACAAATGCACACGACAAGCACTGAGCCTGAGAGGCAGATGGACGCTCAGGATACTTCGGTATGTGTTGCCATCGAGGATTGGTATCGCCAATCTTAGACTGACCTGTGCTATTGGTAGGTGGACGGAGCAGCTATCAGACGGTTGATCCGCTCGAACCTTTCACGAACTCCTTCCTCTGGTCAGTCTTTTAATTACTTTGTTCTTTGAGGATCAATAGCTAAGTATTCGCCTTGATTCAGCCTCAAGCACCGGCAGGTGCGATGCAACGGATTATTTCGACGGTATTCTGTAGCGTCAGGCAGACGTCTGCCGGGGGCAGTGTGTCTACCCTGGGTCCGCAGATAACCATCTACCCCAAAATACACAACTTTCAGCCACAGTGCCAAAACATGCATCTGTACTACCATCATCAAGATCGAACACCTGTATTGAACTGTACAACATACATGTAACTTAACGAAAAGCAATAAATGTACCACTTTGCCAAGGGAATACTCAAAAATCATCATCCAATGCCAGACACTGTGCCACGGGTCGTTGAGAATACTCAACCTCGAGATGTATGACACTTACCCGGAATTCGATGAATGCGTCAGAGGCGCCTCTAGGTTTCGGCGATGGCATAAGAAACTGAAGACTGAGTAGTCCTTCTTCGTCGATCCGCAAAGATGTCTTCGTGGAGCTTTGTAAAGCACGGAGGGTCCTTGAGATCAGCTGGAGCCTATAGCTGATAGGAGTTCAGAAAGACAGAAAGGCGGAACAGCTGAGAATGTCGATTTACCTGAATCGGACACTTCTAGTACATTCAAAGGTCTCTAAAACATCGCGGTCATTTGGATAATCCATCTAGACACAGCAGTTGAGATGCAGTTAGTCGTTGGTTGGCTAATCACATACCTCGGTACTACCAAACGTCCCTGCTGCTTGTATACGCAGCATTGGCTTCGAGACCTCGCGAGATGGTTGTTTCTGGTTTGTTGTCGAGACACTCTCTTTTGGAGGAGAATTGCCAATAAACGTGAGCTTGTCGAATGAAGGATCAAGTTCTGAGAGTGCATCGCGAAGCCACGAAGACTGAAAATTGTCATTGCGTGAGAAAGGAACTTGATTGAATGAATCATACCTTTAGAATTATCTTCAGTACCCTGAGTGGAAGTTTAGCTTGAATCATCACAATAGAAAAGCACGCACCTACATTTTGGAGTTATCAAAATCGAGCTCTAAATGCGGCTCCGGGTCGAATGTAGCTATTTCGCAAGTCGTCGTTGGCCCTGTTGCATCTTCTGCACTGTTTGCAGTTCGTAAGATGATAAATTAACAACCGGTCGGACTCACAGTAACAAGGTCAAAGGGTTCCCAGCTCCAGCATAAGTCATTCGCATTCCCGTCCCCTTTTCTGACCCATTGAAATATGAATCGATTGCTCGTGATCCGCTCTTTCCACGTCCTCCGCGATCGCCGTCGTCGTCGTTGTCCGAGTCGTCACCAGGTTTTTTCCATTTCTTGAATTTGTTAGCATTGCTGCCGTTCGTCGACGCAGGGCCGGCTGTCCCAAAGATGTTCAGGCATTCGATCAAGGTATTTAGCGGTACTTCGAACGCGACATTGTCCGCCATATCGACATCGTCAGAGCTTTGAGACGACACCGCGGGGGAATTTTCGGAGCGATAAGCGTACTCGTCGAAGATGTCAGAGAAGATAAAGGCTGTCCCTGGTCGACCACATGTCAATTGCGGAGGCAAATTTAAACCTCTGGCCTCACCTAGGAGTGTCCGAGCTTCTTCTACAGTAATTGTTAAGCCCCTGTCTGTCACAGTCATTGTAGCCCGCTTGTAATCTTGTATGATTGACGATGCTATGCAAAAAGAATGCAACTCACGTTCACAAAGTTGACTCCGCGCAGTAAGGCGGAGAAATAACGAACATCATGAACAGAAGCCTTGAGGACCTTGCGAGTTTATAGGTCATTTTAGCAGATATGTAGAAGACATGAACGAACAGGCGGAAGTTCTTCCTCTAACGTTTGAGACATGCGACGCCGAAGCTAGCAGACTTGAGGGCACTGTCACGAAAGACACGAGCATCACATCACATGACTGTGACCGTGACGTTCCCGGGCCGTCACAAATCAACAGAGAGAAAAGGTACTCTGAAATCTCCTCGTTAGAAAGAGAACAAATAGGACTCACACATCCTGCGTGTGATTTCACAGTTTAACGAAGGCCGACGACGAGATGGCATTCAAGCATGCACGGCAAACAACGCATCGAACGGGTCGTATAGACTCCGACTATAGAGTGGCCCAGGACCCTCCCTTATGCAGAGTTATGTCAGATTAATTTGAGCTGTTTTTTCCCATTTTCGTCGCACGATTTTGGGCCATTTTCGGCGCATGAAAATCGGAACCTTGAAATTTTACCCATTTTCATACGCATGCCCATCGGACATCTCAAAAATTATGAATCAAATGCATAACAACAGAAAGACATGTAATTGGAGAACTAGGAGTGTATACGAGACACAAGGGCTATTAAGGAGTGTATGATGCAGTTACAGAGCCAGGGAATTAGTAGAAGTGGAGAAATCTGGAAAACTCCACATTAATATTATCAATTCGATCGAATAGGAAGGAAGTACCTCCGCTGGTTCCGCCTCACGAGTTTCCTGAACGTTGAAGCAATCACATCCGAGGTTCAATTTGACCAGTTGTGTGCGCCGTGCCCTCCGTTTGGTCTCATCTGGGCCTCATATTTTTTTTTCTGCAGACCAAACCTACCAGTCAAATGACCGGGTGCCTTCCCCCCGGACCAATTATGTACGCATAATAAAGAGACATTGCTACCGACCAGACCAAAATCGGCTCATGAAAATCGGAGGTTGTCCAAGTTTTTGGCAAGTTTGTACGCATAAAAATCGGAGGTGAGCGACATTTCAGGCCGAGTTTCGTCGCATAAAAATGGAACATTGGTCAGCATAAGGGAGGGTCCTAGTGGCCCTCTTGTTTCGTGCCATAGTAGTACAGGTGCCTTTCTACTGGCATCCGAGGCAGGATTTTCAAAAAACTGTATTATTGGATGTACCATAAGAACCAAAACCATCCCTCAGCCTGCGAAATTGAACATCATGACGAGTGCTGCATCGGGAAAAAAAAGGCAAAGTAGGCTTCACCAGCAATTATCGATACGGATATTCTAGATAATTCCGCTCCCCCGATGCGAACAATCATCGATTCCATAACTAAGCAGATGGATGGAACCTATTAGTGATGGTGAACACTTGGGTTTATCTCGAAATTCGACGTCACTGGGTCGCAGTAAGTACGAAAGGCGTCCCGGGCTCAAGGGGGTGGCGGAACGCGAAAATCCGATGTACACTCGTACTTTTTCTTAAGGCGCCGCTGGCTACCCCCCTCCCCCCCTTACCATATTAGGCAATTTTTCAGCCCAAAGTCGCGATCAAACCATGCCAAAAAAATCCGGAGTAAGAGTATGATCATCGCGAGTAAAATATACAGTTGATTACATTGAGAAAATCTTCTGTCATACATTATCAGGCCAAAATCAGACCCATTGCCACTTCGGTCCAGTCGGTATCTATTTGAAATTCTAGCCAAGAGCCCGGCAGATCTCTCCCTCACACTCGGGAGTCGTGCTTAATTGACATTTTTAGATCAAAACATGCTGGTCAACACTCCTGCGCACAGAGGGGCTGTATATAGCCAAAAAAATTGTATGTCCAACTTTTTTTTAAGAGCAAATAGCGGACCCCCCTCCCCCCAACCTCATGTTCGGGATCCGGGTTCCGCCACCCCCTTGCCCGGGCTGTTGACGGTAGCCGGAAACATCGAGTTCGCGAACAAAATCTGAATCCTCGATTAACTCTCCTGCCTCACGGCCTGAGCGATGCCTGAACAAAAAGTCTAGCATGTGAACGAGATGGCGTCGGAGAGGCTCACTCACCTTTGGTCGTAGTGGCCTTGCATATATGTCCAAGGACCAGTAACGCATTCCTGTGTGCACCTTACACACGAGTAAGTGCAATCGGAACCCCAACCACAAAGCTTCTTGGTCTCAAGTTCGGATGCCAGCCTGCATTCCTTGTCGCTGAGGTCCGCACAGGCCATTTGCACTCCTTCATGACCATGTGAGTCGTGCAACAGAGTGTGGTTGATCTGGAAATGACCGGCGAAGGTTAAGAGTATGTCCTGATATAGCATAGAAAGTAACCTACGGCTGCTAGCCAGGTCATCAGAATTCGCCGTCCTCCACTATGGTCTTCCAAGCGGCATTCATGGCATTCGACGAAGAATCCACGCCTTTGAACCTCGCTCCTTGTGACATGGTCGGGATCGAGGCCCGATGCCTCAAGAATGGTCCGAGCGAGGTGGGATGCCTTGTCATTCTTGAATATGTGCTTCCCACCCTCGTTCCAAAGGACTTCAGGACGTGATGATGGAAAGCCACAAAATTGCTGAAATGCACATTTGTGGACTAGTATCTCGGGGTAGCCTACTGTGTTCCCAACGTGGCATGGGTATCTCCAACATTTGAAAAAAAAGTCGTGGCGAGGAAAAGTGCATTTGTATTGTTCTTGTCTGTGTCGGGGAGCGAGCCACCCATTATGTCAACAAGTTCTGCGTCTTTCAACCGCCGCCAGTCCTGGACCGCTTCACGAAGTAGTGCATCGGTAAATTCGATGCTTTCTGCGGTAGGCGGATTCATCAGAGTCACGAGAGGCTGCATCTTGACGATGTCGGTGAAGAAAGGTATTATTCTGTTGCAGAGGGGCTGCGCATCACGATAAGAGTTCAAAAACCGCGCCAGACGACTTGCACGGTCTTGTTGGGCAGATTTGTATTCCTCTTCTAAGCGCCGAGTTTTATGGTCCTCCAGCAATTTTATTATATCGGGCTTGATGTTTTTCCAAACTGAATTCATAATGTGAGCCAAGATGGCAGCAATGAGTGAATGGGATAGGGTGTCTTACTACGATCAGTAAGATCTTTAGGTTGCTTGACAGAAGGCAACTCGTTCAGTCGCTGGCCGAAGAGCTTCAATTCCTCCTCCCATCCTTGAGATAAAGTAGTGAGAGGATTGTCGAAGGTTTCATCGTCAAAGTACCTTACCAAGCTCTATCAGTTTCGCTTTGATGCTAGTCAAGGATCTTCAGTAGAAAGCGAGGATTTCGGGTTGAAGGGACTCACGCGTCGAGCCGTCGAGTCCGAGCCATATCGAGGTATGACAAACGTTTTTGGCTTTTCCTTGCCATCCATTTTTCACAAAGACGGCCATGCTACAGGGGCGGCGGTATCAGACCAGGCGAGATATGTTGATCGATATGGACGCACTTCAATGCGCCGCTGTCTTTCTTGTTGCTTCTTAATCAACCACAAAAGCTGATCATCACCTTGCAACGTCCAATATTCGTCTCTCAGCTGAGCAGCAGTAGCCTTGCAGTAAAAGAGTTTATTGTTCGATGGGTGTACATCCTCTCCTAAACATAATGTCAGCAGGTCATTAGAATGAACATGAAATAAGGCACACTTCCTGACCCCATTCCAACTGAGGGTACAATTCTCGCCACCTCGCCATATATCTCCACCGGAGGACCTTGGGATCTGTTCGTTGGTTTGATAAGGCACTGGAAGGTGTAGAAAATCTCCACTTACTCAGAGCCATATCGCATGCAATCTCTGCAAATGCGACGGCGGTCAGACCAGATGATAGAATGCCCATTGCTCGTGACGCAAAACTAGAAGAGAAAGTCGGCCCTCGAGTAACATTAACAACAAGCAACGCACATTACATGTCGGGTCAAACATAAGCTTTGCATACTGATATTCGTTCAGATCGACAGGGCATTCCGGGAGGCCTTCAAGGTTGAGGCGAGCTTGGCGCCAGATAAACTCCACATTTCTCGTCATCAGGATATGGCTAAGTGCCTTGCTCATCCGAGAAAGACGGAGAATGTCCAGCGGGCAAAGATAGAGAAAAGTCTGAGAAGCCAAATTCGGTGCACACGAGTCAATCCGTCGTTTATGAGTTGCTGTATAACAATTCTTACCTCGTAAAGGATGTCCAGAGGCATGTCAACGATCATTTGCAGCTTTCCTTGTCCTCGTACACGCCTTACTTTCTGTTCTTTGGTAATGTTCGACTTCGCATTCGTCTTCTGGCGTTTAGACTGGGGCTTATACTCCGTATCTTCGACGTCCGGGTCCGACTCATCACACCTCATAGAAAGTTTGACTTTTGAGTCAGTCTGCCGAGTAGAGCGTCTGGGAGCCATTCGGAAGGTGCACTGAACAAGGGAGAGTACGATTCCCAGGCGCAATTTAAGTAGAACGGTTGGCCAGGGTCGCCGGGGGTCTGTCCAAGACCCGAGGCAAACCTGAATGTACGTACGTGTTTACATACATACAGAACCGGTGCCGCGCAACCTGGCGGGAAGACTTGGAAAAGACGAGTCATTGAGGCACAAGTAAACAAATGTACCTGGGTCGTGGTGGCCACCGCGGGCACCTGCCGGTGACGTGCACGTGACCGGTTTCCCGCGCCAAAATTCCTGGTCTGGTAACGTCGCCGAGACGCCGTCACCCGTGCACCGTATACACCCCGGAAGAGGCAAGATCTCACATTTTGGAAGTGCCGATTGGAGAGAACGGCAAACCTTCGTTCGAAGAGTGGTCGATCGAAGGTAGCCGGTGAGTGTCAATTTGCTCAAATGAGCGTTTCGTTGACTTGGGGCGCAGGTTATCTTCAAACACGACTATTTAGATTGTATTTGTTTTCTTCATTTTATTCGATCTCTTCGAACTTGCTGAACACAAAAAACGAAGCATTCCGGGCTTGCTGATTGAAGTGTTTGGCACGGTCGACCATCGCAGACGTCGGCGCCTGCGATCGAAGATATCCCGACTGTCGAACTTTCGATCGAGTGATCCTGCCTGTTTTGTTTTCTTCGGGAGCGATGTGAAATCGAATGTGAGGTGTCTCAGCCTGCGCTGATCTTGCCCCACGCCGTCAGCACTGTCTCTCGTCTATTTTCTGTTCAATTAAAAGACAACACAGCCCGTTACCATGCCCAATGTCGTCGAGAGGCCGTATGACGCCAGTGATCTGTGAGTACAGGATTCTTATCATGAGAGCAGGTGTCACTGAGTGTTTTAGAACTGTGAAGAAGGCGGTGCTCGTGGAGATGGTCAAACGGCAGCGCGAGAAATGGCCACTCGCTTCGTTCAACCCGTCGAAAACCAGAGTCGAGACTCTGAAGGAACACCTCTTGTCAGGAGGGTTCACAAAGCAGGTGGTCTCCGACGATACCACATTGGAGCCCCTTTCCCTTGCCATTGCCGGTCCTCAGAGCTCACCAGCGTCCGTGACAGGTACGTACGTGCTTTGCATACCGGAAAGTCTATTCAGCTTGCTCCACAACTGGCACCCATCAGATCAGCTCGAGAACGTGATGGAGCCTTCGCTCGTGGAGGCCGAGGGAAGCGACTTGAAACATGATCGAACAAGTGAGTCCATTGGAATTTGCACTTTCGCAGTCACCTCGTCATTCAACTTCGCACAGATTCTCCTCCTCCTCGAACAGCAGCACCGCGTCTAAATGCAGCACTGCTCGAACTCCAGGCGTCGGTGGATAAGGAGGACCAGGTAAGCCGTCGTCTGAGTATCAACGCTGCTGCTTCGAGAGGTCAGATCATCACTCCAGCTCTACGGACGACGCGAAAACCTTCACATCCGCCAGGTCCGTCTCTTGATCGAAGAATGGGAAGACATGTCGACAGTCAAGAGGCATGTTGAAAATGTAGATCTGCAGGCACTCGAGGTCCATCCAGCTGGTGATTGGGACATTCGAGCCGCCGAGGTTCTCCGCGCACTCCAAAGCTCATTCTCGGCGATCGAAGGTGGGTCCGTCGTTGATTTACACTACATTGCTCATGCCGCCCGTTCTCAACAGGTGTTGTGAAGGTCTCCGTCCCTGACACAACTGATCCCGAATACCGACGATGCTTTGCGAACATGGCTCACGATGGAAATCTCTTGGTAGACACCGAGACGAAGCCGGCCATCCTGAGAGTTCGAGACACGTCAATGAAGCTTATCATCGAGCATGTGCGTATTGTTTTCCTTTTTGCTCAGCCATGTATACTTTTATAGTCCGGAATAGATACCTTCTGGAGCTGCGCATATGCGTGAAACTGCTCATACTGCACGCACGGGCCACAAACGTAGCCACAACGATTCTGACAGTGAATGTCCTCTGCAGAAAGCGACAGATAAAAAACGGGCGAGGACCACAGCTGCCTCCGAAGAAGAAGAGCGAGAAGATGTCGTCGAGTGGCTGAAGCGTAAAGCAGCTACTCGGTCTGGCTACATGGAATTCTGTTCTAGCCGCAATCGAAAGCTGAACAACCCAGCCCGAGCCCGATTTTGGAGTTTCGCTGCCGATTTTTCCAGCACTTATCACAAGGCATATATAAACATTCCTGTATGACTTCCTCTTACTCTTAGATGCTGCACGTAATGAAGTTTCTGACCAGGGCATTTGCCATAAGATTCGGGTCACCAAGAAGGCAATTATGGATGCTCTGGGCATCGGAACTACAGCTCTTGCAGAGGCTGAGAACATGAGCAGGATAATGGGTCTCTATGGTGAACACGGCGGTCTCCACCGGTCCCAGGAGGTTGTCGACACACTGCAAGATGACGAACTTACAGGCTCAGGAATTCTGGCATTGTTTTTAATACAATGGGAGAGGAACCACCCAATTTAACCTTTATTATCTCTTTTAATGACAGAAATGTATTCTATAGTAACGGCTGCAATATTGATACCGAGAGCCTGAGCGTGGGCGTGGGCACCGGTGGGCATGAGTGTTGTGTTGCGTGGCTTCACATTTCAAGTCCGCGATCAAGAACTTTCGTCTGCTACTCCTCTACCTCCACTTCTGCTGCTATTACTGAAAATTGATTTGTACACCTCCCGCTTCTCAAGACGCACTTAGGACAGTACTTCATATACAAGGTGAAGTCTAGTGCTTTTTTTCGGGGCTGTTGCTCTCAGCCCTGCAATACAGCGTGTTTGGCTACTTCAGGCATCAAACCTGGGGCCAAGGAGACAAACACGCTGTATAGCGGGGCGCTGGGGGCAATGGCCTTCGTTATTTGAATTATGTACTGATACTGTGCATTAATCGCGTTGATAACTCGTAGGCCCGTATCATACTTATACTTGAGGTTGAGTATGCGATCTGTACGTTCTCTCCAACTTTTGAAGCAGAACAGACTAATTTCATTGGACTAAGACGCGTTCCGGCGCCACATTCTCGCCATACGACATGATTCCGATCTATTGCACCAAGGAATTCGACTTTGCATCGCTGCTTCAGCAGTCAACGCGCCTGGAGGACTCTGAGGACCTTGAGGACGACGATACCGCTTGCAATGCTGCTGGAGCAGTGATGGATGAACCTGAAGAATTGTCTGAAGCAGAAGAGCAGCGTCTTGCAAAACGACTGCGAGTGGCGATGCCTACCAGTTCATCTACTGCCCCCCAAATTCCTGCTGTCTTGACTCAACCTGAGGCTGTTTCTCTGAGCACATCCCGCCGACATTCTATTCGCCGAAAGAAGCGAATGCTCCGCATACTCGAAGAAGGCCACATACCGCGTTCAAAAACACATGCGAAGTATGTTCGATCCTCCTTCCCCATCGTGACGCCTCTCAAAAGCAAAGACCTCCCAACCGCAAAGGGCGCCTACTCGGCAACAAATGCGAAACAGACAGCTGGTGATAGGAAGGCCTGGACCGTTGATGAGCTGCTGAGAGAAGGGCTTAATTACGTGCACTGGGACGGATTGTGAGCACCCGTACCAATTACACATCAGTGCCTGTTTAATGTTTTTTTCCTGCAGTAGAGATATGCCATTAATTGATAGCGAAGGCTGAATCATAGCCGTCCTTGCTGGTCAACCCCATGACTCAGGCTACACTCAGGCTGTCACAGCAGTTTATGAGGCTATGGCGCGTGAGGCCCAGGCCACTACCTTTCAGCAATGCAACACGAATCATCGGCGTGGGGACTTTCCTGCTCTCAACGTTGGCGTCACCTATGGCAAGGGCACAATCACACCAGTAACAATGAACAATCATGGCCATAATGAAATGGTATCTCGGCTTCTTTCCAATGAAGACCTTCAGCGACTGGCAGCTTTCGACAGCGGTGAGCTCACCTTTACCTTTCTGAGAAATTGGTTTTTTCTGATGGTTTTGCCAAAAAATAGCCAGCTTTCAATTATGGGCACCCAAGGTCTATGCGTACTACAAGAGCCATCTCGATCCTCTCTGGGTGAAGATGCCTCATCTCCGACGTAACTTCGAACGCAGCATCTTCACAAGTGCTGCTTTCAACTTTGGCCCAGACGTTTGGACTTTTCGCCACCGCGATGCGCAGAACTGTCCCTTTGGCTGGTGTGCGATCAAGGGCATGGGGCCCTACAATCCCACCAAAGGCGGCCACCTCATTCTCTGGGAGCTTGGCCTTGTGATTGAGTTTCCTCCAGGTGCTCTTGCTCTGATTCCGTCTGCAACAATTTCTCACTCCAATGTTCCTGTGCAACCGGGGGACAGCCGTGCATCCTTCACGCAGTATTGCGCGGGCGGGCTGTTCAGATATGTGGACAATGGATACAGAACAGAGGGTGAACTTGAGAAGGTGGACAAGGAGGGGTACCAAAGAATGTGTGAATTGAAGAAGACACATTGGGAGATGGGACTGGGCCTTCTTAGTAAATTCGACGATATTGTGAGATACTCGAGCATGAACGTACCCCTTGATAAATAATTCAGAAAGTGTAATACCAACATCAGAGCGGTTTAAACTATTATACGAGGCGATACAATAAATAATTCAGAAAGTGAACTAAGGATACGATTCCGCTGCCTTGATAACTTCTACCAACCCTGTGCCGTTTTTGTGCTGCAAGAAATCACAGAACCCACGAGGCGTAAACTGATGCTCATATCGCTCACGAAGAAACCTAAGAGCAAGTTCAATGTTCCAGCGGTGTTTTGCGGCCAGCTTCTCCACCAAATTCACAACCTTGCTTTGCCGAGAGGCTTCCGTCTTTGTACGTCCAAGATTCCTCTTCCACCTTGCTCCCCAAGTGATGTTCAATTCACGCACGGGGAGGTGTCCGTTGAGCCCATCAGAATACTCATCCCAGATGTGCGTGATTTTTGTAACAGTCTGAAATTCATAGTGGGGGAGCCAGGTTCCTGATGATGAAATCCAGTCCCATTTGTGTGCTCGAAGACGCGCCTCAGGATATTTCTTCCCAAGCTCCAACCAAGCTGTCGTCAAAAGCGATGGAGTAGGTGAAGGCGTAGGCAGGATTGGGAGGACTGGGTCAGCAATGAGAGGTGTTGACAAAGGCGGAGGTGGAGGGGACATCGATAAGAGTGGCGGGGCAAACGGCGAACTGGAGGATATATCAATCTCCATTTCTAAAGGTGACTTCGAGGCATCTGGCTGGCCCACGAGGGGGACTGTGGAAGTTGCAGCTAGAGGTTGAAATGAAGGCTGAGTGGACGTCATTGAAGGGGGAGGGTGGACTGGAGATAACGTCAGACTACAAGGAACAGAGGCAGATTATTGATACAAACCAAAATCATTGACATCGACGTGTCTTGTCCTTCTTTGGCGTGAGCGCGCCTGCGAAGTGGTACAAGCAAACTCCTCCAGCTGTCTCTCCATCCGGTCCTGGTAAGCCCGATTCTCCGCTCGTTCCCGCTCCTGCTCGAGTGAGAAGTTGGTGACAACCCCCCGAAGAGACTCAACCAGGTGCCCTGGCAGGTTTTTCAAAACCAGGGCTGCTTCCTCTTCTGCTCGCTTGATCCGTGCTCCTGCAGCTGCAGCGTACACGCGAAAGGCTAGTGTGTTGAAAGGAGGATATTCGAAGAGCGAGCAGTCTGGGTGGCTCGAGTAGAGTACTGCTGCATCTTGAAGGAGAACTATGCGAAACCAAATTAAGAGTTGCAGGAAGTGCCAGAGGGCAATATCCTGTGATAGCCGGTCAGCATTCCGACGTTCATCGAGCGCATCAATTTCTGCCTCCACCCATGGGAAGAGCGCATCGGAAAGCTCACGCAGAGGATCTAAAAAATGTCATCTTGTCATTGAAGATATGCGGTGAGATTATCGAGTTAAAAGCTTACCGAGGCAAGCACGGGGCACAAAGTATGTCTCAGGCTTACGCCCGTTGAACATTGCTGCACCAAGTAGTGCGTCGACTGGTAGGGTCCGGTCATAGCACCTCCGAAATGAACCACTCTCGCTCCACCCTCCAAGGGCCTTCGTGCCGTCGCTACTCGCTCCGTTCTCGCGTGCTATCCTTGCAGACGAAGTGCGTCCGCCATGAGTCACTTTGCTGATGTGCACGTTATTCTTCGCATGCAGGAGGTTGACTCGATCACGGTGGTCTAAAAAGATAGGTTAGTCGATGCAGCAGGGAATCATGTCCCACATGGGTGCTTACTGTCGTAAGACATGGCTTTTGAGATACTACTGGTTGAAAAGACATAGTGCTCATACCATTCACGTCTGCCGTACTCCCCGTATCCAGGGTCTTCGAAGTCGGGCTTGAAATTCGGTACAGGCGTGTTCAAAACGTGAAAGATTGCAAAAAAGAGCATGGCCAGGGCACCGACAGGACACAATTCAACGAAACGGTGACGGAAGGCACCGTGTTCATCGACTCGCCCGTCCTGATTAGCCTTGGCATTATCAGCAAGAATTACAAGAGCCTATCAAATAACGAACATCAGATGTGGGTGAGACAGATTTGAGGTGAAGCACGGAAGCACACCTTAACTTCTGCACCAAGGTGGATATCATTCATCGGCACGTCAACAGAAAAAAGATCAGACCAAAGCAGATCTCGCGAGCTGTCTCCTCGGAAGGCAATACTCGACGAGACCAACAGCATTGCTCGATCACGTACACCAACAAAGGTTTGACGTGGGCCCGAGAAGTTCTTCAGGCACCAGATAGAGCATTGGATAAGTTGCTCTCTTGTGTAAGTGTCTGTACAACATGCATAAGAAACATGTAGAGGATAGCTAGTCAGTCAGAATGAACATACCCGCAATAGTGCCTGCAGCTTTCAAGGCCTGTGATTTCTCGACACGCATCGGCTCGTTGTGGGATATGGCATCCTCAAATTTCTTGATTCGTTCGTCCCAACGAAGCGGGCGCTGGGCATCGAAATCGTTGGGGTAGTCACTCTGGTGGTTCAGCCGGTGGTGTTCGAGGGCAGAAATCACTTGTTTGAGGTGGGAACGACCAACGAACCAGCCTTCAATGATCGTAGTCTTGCTTCCCTGCTTACGCTAAAGGAGAAGAAGTGAGTACGGTTCAGCAATGAGGAGGAGAGCGACACGGTACCTTTGGGCGAGTAGCCTCGTAGTCAAGATACATCATCACTTTTGCTGCGGTAATGGGAAATGACGGGAGGACCTCTCGTGTCGGATCTGCAGTTACTACACGAGGCTGATAGACTGTATCCCACCAGAGCTGATAGGCAGAGACATGCCTCCCATAAGATGCCTTGGTTCCCTTATCTTCCTGCTCTCTTACGGCGTATTCCTTTCGCTTCTGATGAGCTTCGGCATGCAGCAAGTCCTTCGAACGCTGGGCACGGTCAGGCAACGAGGTAGTGCTCTTGGTGTTCACAGGTGTTGCAGTCGTAACTACGGCTTGTACAGGAGGGCTTGAATCAAACAGAAGAGGCGGCGGGGGCGCGTAGGGAACAAACTGGACTTCGACACCGGTCAGTCGAGTTCGTTTGCGGCTGAGCGGGCTCTGGGCCTGGCCAGGGTCGAGGTGAACGGCCTTTGGCGGTGTAGTAGGGAGACTCATGCTTCTTCAGAAGGAATCAGCACGATGCATGATAGTGAGCGGGAAACACAAACAGGGCTTACATAGTTAATGGATAATTATGTTGAGGAGTGGGAGTGGACGTCGTCGTCAAGACAGCTGAAGTCGAGTTGAGCTGGCTTCAGCGGATCCGAAATTTGATGTGAAGAGACGAAACAAAAACATGCACATTATGCTGGATATTAAGGTAAGGAGTCCTGGCTCGCTGTCAATTAGCGCCTGATCATGTCAATGTGATGGCGTGCACGAGAGACGGGGATGTAGACGTGAGACGGGGATGTAGACGGGGACGGGGATGTTACAAAGATTGCGAAAAAATTGCCAGCGCCGTACTAGGGTCGAGGGTTCGTCCGCGAAAAAATGTCCTAAAGATTTGACCCGCGTTGATCTGAGAGAGACGTTCAGAAATCAATGCGAGCGTCGTCGCATTGCGCAACACAACGTGATGCTCACCGGAGAGGGCAATCCCTTCTTCGTGTTGTTGCCTGAGGAGGCGCACGAAGGACGGGAGTCTGAGTAACAAGAGCAATGAAATCAGTGCATGTTTCGTCGCATTGCGCAACGTGATGCTTACCGGAGAGGGCAATCGGTAGGTGATCCTTTTTTGTGTTGCTTGAGGCACGCGAAGGACCAGAGTCTGAGTATGGAGGACAAGAGCACGGTGTGTGTGGAATGATAATTTATTGGGCGTAAGGAATATCAATATCTTATAATCTGGTACAAGAGAGTCGTCAAAAACTCGTTAGGGGGTCGTTAGGTCGGGTCGCGCGCGTTTGCGGGAACGGAAGCCTGAGACAGAGGAGAGAGCCTTCGTTCTTCTTCGTTTGGGCGTGCTGCACGGTGCTGCACGCGTCTTTTTTTCTTCGTTCACGCGTTCTTTTGATGTTGCTAAGAGCGCGAGCACACGACGGGGAGGGCAGCGGCAGACGGGCGGCGAGCGCGAGCAGAGAAGAGAAGAGGAAGAGAAGACGACGAACGGCCGTGTGCAGAGAGAGTTCGGGCTCAAGCCTAGAGACAGAGAGAGAGCTCCAACCCTAGAGTGGGGGCACGAAATGGGGGGGGCCGAAGATGCCGCTCCGTCACGCGATCGACGAGCCGAGAGGGGGAGCCGAGACAGTGTTCGGACCCGGGAGTATCAGAGTGTATTGGGCTGGTGACGCCGCTTGGCTTACGCGGGGGTCACCGGCGAGGTCACCAGCGCTGGCCGGTAACCGGGTGTATACTCTATGTACCTGGGTCGTGGTGGCCACCGCGGGCACCTGCCGGTGACGTGCACGTGACCGGTTTCCCGCGCCAAAATTCCTGGTCTGGTAACGTCGCCGAGACGCCGTCACCCGTGCACCGTATACACCCCGGAAGAGGCAAGATCTCACATTTTGGAAGTGCCGATTGGAGAGAACGGCAAACCTTCGTTCGAAGAGTGGTCGATCGAAGGTAGCCGGTGAGTGTCAATTTGCTCAAATGAGCGTTTCGTTGACTTGGGGCGCAGGTTATCTTCAAACACGACTATTTAGATTGTATTTGTTTTCTTCATTTTATTCGATCTCTTCGAACTTGCTGAACACAAAAAACGAAGCATTCCGGGCTTGCTGATTGAAGTGTTTGGCACGGTCGACCATCGCAGACGTCGGCGCCTGCGATCGAAGATATCCCGACTGTCGAACTTTCGATCGAGTGATCCTGCCTGTTTTGTTTTCTTCGGGAGCGATGTGAAATCGAATGTGAGGTGTCTCAGCCTGCGCTGATCTTGCCCCACGCCGTCAGCACTGTCTCTCGTCTATTTTCTGTTCAATTAAAAGACAACACAGCCCGTTACCATGCCCAATGTCGTCGAGAGGCCGTATGACGCCAGTGATCTGTGAGTACAGGATTCTTATCATGAGAGCAGGTGTCACTGAGTGTTTTAGAACTGTGAAGAAGGCGGTGCTCGTGGAGATGGTCAAACGGCAGCGCGAGAAATGGCCACTCGCTTCGTTCAACCCGTCGAAAACCAGAGTCGAGACTCTGAAGGAACACCTCTTGTCAGGAGGGTTCACAAAGCAGGTGGTCTCCGACGATACCACATTGGAGCCCCTTTCCCTTGCCATTGCCGGTCCTCAGAGCTCACCAGCGTCCGTGACAGGTACGTACGTGCTTTGCATACCGGAAAGTCTATTCAGCTTGCTCCACAACTGGCACCCATCAGATCAGCTCGAGAACGTGATGGAGCCTTCGCTCGTGGAGGCCGAGGGAAGCGACTTGAAACATGATCGAACAAGTGAGTCCATTGGAATTTGCACTTTCGCAGTCACCTCGTCATTCAACTTCGCACAGATTCTCCTCCTCCTCGAACAGCAGCACCGCGTCTAAATGCAGCACTGCTCGAACTCCAGGCGTCGGTGGATAAGGAGGACCAGGTAAGCCGTCGTCTGAGTATCAACGCTGCTGCTTCGAGAGGTCAGATCATCACTCCAGCTCTACGGACGACGCGAAAACCTTCACATCCGCCAGGTCCGTCTCTTGATCGAAGAATGGGAAGACATGTCGACAGTCAAGAGGCATGTTGAAAATGTAGATCTGCAGGCACTCGAGGTCCATCCAGCTGGTGATTGGGACATTCGAGCCGCCGAGGTTCTCCGCGCACTCCAAAGCTCATTCTCGGCGATCGAAGGTGGGTCCGTCGTTGATTTACACTACATTGCTCATGCCGCCCGTTCTCAACAGGTGTTGTGAAGGTCTCCGTCCCTGACACAACTGATCCCGAATACCGACGATGCTTTGCGAACATGGCTCACGATGGAAATCTCTTGGTAGACACCGAGACGAAGCCGGCCATCCTGAGAGTTCGAGACACGTCAATGAAGCTTATCATCGAGCATGTGCGTATTGTTTTCCTTTTTGCTCAGCCATGTATACTTTTATAGTCCGGAATAGATACCTTCTGGAGCTGCGCATATGCGTGAAACTGCTCATACTGCACGCACGGGCCACAAACGTAGCCACAACGATTCTGACAGTGAATGTCCTCTGCAGAAAGCGACAGATAAAAAACGGGCGAGGACCACAGCTGCCTCCGAAGAAGAAGAGCGAGAAGATGTCGTCGAGTGGCTGAAGCGTAAAGCAGCTACTCGGTCTGGCTACATGGAATTCTGTTCTAGCCGCAATCGAAAGCTGAACAACCCAGCCCGAGCCCGATTTTGGAGTTTCGCTGCCGATTTTTCCAGCACTTATCACAAGGCATATATAAACATTCCTGTATGACTTCCTCTTACTCTTAGATGCTGCACGTAATGAAGTTTCTGACCAGGGCATTTGCCATAAGATTCGGGTCACCAAGAAGGCAATTATGGATGCTCTGGGCATCGGAACTACAGCTCTTGCAGAGGCTGAGAACATGAGCAGGATAATGGGTCTCTATGGTGAACACGGCGGTCTCCACCGGTCCCAGGAGGTTGTCGACACACTGCAAGATGACGAACTTACAGGCTCAGGAATTCTGGCATTGTTTTTAATACAATGGGAGAGGAACCACCCAATTTAACCTTTATTATCTCTTTTAATGACAGAAATGTATTCTATAGTAACGGCTGCAATATTGATACCGAGAGCCTGAGCGTGGGCGTGGGCACCGGTGGGCATGAGTGTTGTGTTGCGTGGCTTCACATTTCAAGTCCGCGATCAAGAACTTTCGTCTGCTACTCCTCTACCTCCACTTCTGCTGCTATTACTGAAAATTGATTTGTACACCTCCCGCTTCTCAAGACGCACTTAGGACAGTACTTCATATACAAGGTGAAGTCTAGTGCTTTTTTTCGGGGCTGTTGCTCTCAGCCCTGCAATACAGCGTGTTTGGCTACTTCAGGCATCAAACCTGGGGCCAAGGAGACAAACACGCTGTATAGCGGGGCGCTGGGGGCAATGGCCTTCGTTATTTGAATTATGTACTGATACTGTGCATTAATCGCGTTGATAACTCGTAGGCCCGTATCATACTTATACTTGAGGTTGAGTATGCGATCTGTACGTTCTCTCCAACTTTTGAAGCAGAACAGACTAATTTCATTGGACTAAGACGCGTTCCGGCGCCACATTCTCGCCATACGACATGATTCCGATCTATTGCACCAAGGAATTCGACTTTGCATCGCTGCTTCAGCAGTCAACGCGCCTGGAGGACTCTGAGGACCTTGAGGACGACGATACCGCTTGCAATGCTGCTGGAGCAGTGATGGATGAACCTGAAGAATTGTCTGAAGCAGAAGAGCAGCGTCTTGCAAAACGACTGCGAGTGGCGATGCCTACCAGTTCATCTACTGCCCCCCAAATTCCTGCTGTCTTGACTCAACCTGAGGCTGTTTCTCTGAGCACATCCCGCCGACATTCTATTCGCCGAAAGAAGCGAATGCTCCGCATACTCGAAGAAGGCCACATACCGCGTTCAAAAACACATGCGAAGTATGTTCGATCCTCCTTCCCCATCGTGACGCCTCTCAAAAGCAAAGACCTCCCAACCGCAAAGGGCGCCTACTCGGCAACAAATGCGAAACAGACAGCTGGTGATAGGAAGGCCTGGACCGTTGATGAGCTGCTGAGAGAAGGGCTTAATTACGTGCACTGGGACGGATTGTGAGCACCCGTACCAATTACACATCAGTGCCTGTTTAATGTTTTTTTCCTGCAGTAGAGATATGCCATTAATTGATAGCGAAGGCTGAATCATAGCCGTCCTTGCTGGTCAACCCCATGACTCAGGCTACACTCAGGCTGTCACAGCAGTTTATGAGGCTATGGCGCGTGAGGCCCAGGCCACTACCTTTCAGCAATGCAACACGAATCATCGGCGTGGGGACTTTCCTGCTCTCAACGTTGGCGTCACCTATGGCAAGGGCACAATCACACCAGTAACAATGAACAATCATGGCCATAATGAAATGGTATCTCGGCTTCTTTCCAATGAAGACCTTCAGCGACTGGCAGCTTTCGACAGCGGTGAGCTCACCTTTACCTTTCTGAGAAATTGGTTTTTTCTGATGGTTTTGCCAAAAAATAGCCAGCTTTCAATTATGGGCACCCAAGGTCTATGCGTACTACAAGAGCCATCTCGATCCTCTCTGGGTGAAGATGCCTCATCTCCGACGTAACTTCGAACGCAGCATCTTCACAAGTGCTGCTTTCAACTTTGGCCCAGACGTTTGGACTTTTCGCCACCGCGATGCGCAGAACTGTCCCTTTGGCTGGTGTGCGATCAAGGGCATGGGGCCCTACAATCCCACCAAAGGCGGCCACCTCATTCTCTGGGAGCTTGGCCTTGTGATTGAGTTTCCTCCAGGTGCTCTTGCTCTGATTCCGTCTGCAACAATTTCTCACTCCAATGTTCCTGTGCAACCGGGGGACAGCCGTGCATCCTTCACGCAGTATTGCGCGGGCGGGCTGTTCAGATATGTGGACAATGGATACAGAACAGAGGGTGAACTTGAGAAGGTGGACAAGGAGGGGTACCAAAGAATGTGTGAATTGAAGAAGACACATTGGGAGATGGGACTGGGCCTTCTTAGTAAATTCGACGATATTGTGAGATACTCGAGCATGAACGTACCCCTTGATAAATAATTCAGAAAGTGTAATACCAACATCAGAGCGGTTTAAACTATTATACGAGGCGATACAATAAATAATTCAGAAAGTGAACTAAGGATACGATTCCGCTGCCTTGATAACTTCTACCAACCCTGTGCCGTTTTTGTGCTGCAAGAAATCACAGAACCCACGAGGCGTAAACTGATGCTCATATCGCTCACGAAGAAACCTAAGAGCAAGTTCAATGTTCCAGCGGTGTTTTGCGGCCAGCTTCTCCACCAAATTCACAACCTTGCTTTGCCGAGAGGCTTCCGTCTTTGTACGTCCAAGATTCCTCTTCCACCTTGCTCCCCAAGTGATGTTCAATTCACGCACGGGGAGGTGTCCGTTGAGCCCATCAGAATACTCATCCCAGATGTGCGTGATTTTTGTAACAGTCTGAAATTCATAGTGGGGGAGCCAGGTTCCTGATGATGAAATCCAGTCCCATTTGTGTGCTCGAAGACGCGCCTCAGGATATTTCTTCCCAAGCTCCAACCAAGCTGTCGTCAAAAGCGATGGAGTAGGTGAAGGCGTAGGCAGGATTGGGAGGACTGGGTCAGCAATGAGAGGTGTTGACAAAGGCGGAGGTGGAGGGGACATCGATAAGAGTGGCGGGGCAAACGGCGAACTGGAGGATATATCAATCTCCATTTCTAAAGGTGACTTCGAGGCATCTGGCTGGCCCACGAGGGGGACTGTGGAAGTTGCAGCTAGAGGTTGAAATGAAGGCTGAGTGGACGTCATTGAAGGGGGAGGGTGGACTGGAGATAACGTCAGACTACAAGGAACAGAGGCAGATTATTGATACAAACCAAAATCATTGACATCGACGTGTCTTGTCCTTCTTTGGCGTGAGCGCGCCTGCGAAGTGGTACAAGCAAACTCCTCCAGCTGTCTCTCCATCCGGTCCTGGTAAGCCCGATTCTCCGCTCGTTCCCGCTCCTGCTCGAGTGAGAAGTTGGTGACAACCCCCCGAAGAGACTCAACCAGGTGCCCTGGCAGGTTTTTCAAAACCAGGGCTGCTTCCTCTTCTGCTCGCTTGATCCGTGCTCCTGCAGCTGCAGCGTACACGCGAAAGGCTAGTGTGTTGAAAGGAGGATATTCGAAGAGCGAGCAGTCTGGGTGGCTCGAGTAGAGTACTGCTGCATCTTGAAGGAGAACTATGCGAAACCAAATTAAGAGTTGCAGGAAGTGCCAGAGGGCAATATCCTGTGATAGCCGGTCAGCATTCCGACGTTCATCGAGCGCATCAATTTCTGCCTCCACCCATGGGAAGAGCGCATCGGAAAGCTCACGCAGAGGATCTAAAAAATGTCATCTTGTCATTGAAGATATGCGGTGAGATTATCGAGTTAAAAGCTTACCGAGGCAAGCACGGGGCACAAAGTATGTCTCAGGCTTACGCCCGTTGAACATTGCTGCACCAAGTAGTGCGTCGACTGGTAGGGTCCGGTCATAGCACCTCCGAAATGAACCACTCTCGCTCCACCCTCCAAGGGCCTTCGTGCCGTCGCTACTCGCTCCGTTCTCGCGTGCTATCCTTGCAGACGAAGTGCGTCCGCCATGAGTCACTTTGCTGATGTGCACGTTATTCTTCGCATGCAGGAGGTTGACTCGATCACGGTGGTCTAAAAAGATAGGTTAGTCGATGCAGCAGGGAATCATGTCCCACATGGGTGCTTACTGTCGTAAGACATGGCTTTTGAGATACTACTGGTTGAAAAGACATAGTGCTCATACCATTCACGTCTGCCGTACTCCCCGTATCCAGGGTCTTCGAAGTCGGGCTTGAAATTCGGTACAGGCGTGTTCAAAACGTGAAAGATTGCAAAAAAGAGCATGGCCAGGGCACCGACAGGACACAATTCAACGAAACGGTGACGGAAGGCACCGTGTTCATCGACTCGCCCGTCCTGATTAGCCTTGGCATTATCAGCAAGAATTACAAGAGCCTATCAAATAACGAACATCAGATGTGGGTGAGACAGATTTGAGGTGAAGCACGGAAGCACACCTTAACTTCTGCACCAAGGTGGATATCATTCATCGGCACGTCAACAGAAAAAAGATCAGACCAAAGCAGATCTCGCGAGCTGTCTCCTCGGAAGGCAATACTCGACGAGACCAACAGCATTGCTCGATCACGTACACCAACAAAGGTTTGACGTGGGCCCGAGAAGTTCTTCAGGCACCAGATAGAGCATTGGATAAGTTGCTCTCTTGTGTAAGTGTCTGTACAACATGCATAAGAAACATGTAGAGGATAGCTAGTCAGTCAGAATGAACATACCCGCAATAGTGCCTGCAGCTTTCAAGGCCTGTGATTTCTCGACACGCATCGGCTCGTTGTGGGATATGGCATCCTCAAATTTCTTGATTCGTTCGTCCCAACGAAGCGGGCGCTGGGCATCGAAATCGTTGGGGTAGTCACTCTGGTGGTTCAGCCGGTGGTGTTCGAGGGCAGAAATCACTTGTTTGAGGTGGGAACGACCAACGAACCAGCCTTCAATGATCGTAGTCTTGCTTCCCTGCTTACGCTAAAGGAGAAGAAGTGAGTACGGTTCAGCAATGAGGAGGAGAGCGACACGGTACCTTTGGGCGAGTAGCCTCGTAGTCAAGATACATCATCACTTTTGCTGCGGTAATGGGAAATGACGGGAGGACCTCTCGTGTCGGATCTGCAGTTACTACACGAGGCTGATAGACTGTATCCCACCAGAGCTGATAGGCAGAGACATGCCTCCCATAAGATGCCTTGGTTCCCTTATCTTCCTGCTCTCTTACGGCGTATTCCTTTCGCTTCTGATGAGCTTCGGCATGCAGCAAGTCCTTCGAACGCTGGGCACGGTCAGGCAACGAGGTAGTGCTCTTGGTGTTCACAGGTGTTGCAGTCGTAACTACGGCTTGTACAGGAGGGCTTGAATCAAACAGAAGAGGCGGCGGGGGCGCGTAGGGAACAAACTGGACTTCGACACCGGTCAGTCGAGTTCGTTTGCGGCTGAGCGGGCTCTGGGCCTGGCCAGGGTCGAGGTGAACGGCCTTTGGCGGTGTAGTAGGGAGACTCATGCTTCTTCAGAAGGAATCAGCACGATGCATGATAGTGAGCGGGAAACACAAACAGGGCTTACATAGTTAATGGATAATTATGTTGAGGAGTGGGAGTGGACGTCGTCGTCAAGACAGCTGAAGTCGAGTTGAGCTGGCTTCAGCGGATCCGAAATTTGATGTGAAGAGACGAAACAAAAACATGCACATTATGCTGGATATTAAGGTAAGGAGTCCTGGCTCGCTGTCAATTAGCGCCTGATCATGTCAATGTGATGGCGTGCACGAGAGACGGGGATGTAGACGTGAGACGGGGATGTAGACGGGGACGGGGATGTTACAAAGATTGCGAAAAAATTGCCAGCGCCGTACTAGGGTCGAGGGTTCGTCCGCGAAAAAATGTCCTAAAGATTTGACCCGCGTTGATCTGAGAGAGACGTTCAGAAATCAATGCGAGCGTCGTCGCATTGCGCAACACAACGTGATGCTCACCGGAGAGGGCAATCCCTTCTTCGTGTTGTTGCCTGAGGAGGCGCACGAAGGACGGGAGTCTGAGTAACAAGAGCAATGAAATCAGTGCATGTTTCGTCGCATTGCGCAACGTGATGCTTACCGGAGAGGGCAATCGGTAGGTGATCCTTTTTTGTGTTGCTTGAGGCACGCGAAGGACCAGAGTCTGAGTATGGAGGACAAGAGCACGGTGTGTGTGGAATGATAATTTATTGGGCGTAAGGAATATCAATATCTTATAATCTGGTACAAGAGAGTCGTCAAAAACTCGTTAGGGGGTCGTTAGGTCGGGTCGCGCGCGTTTGCGGGAACGGAAGCCTGAGACAGAGGAGAGAGCCTTCGTTCTTCTTCGTTTGGGCGTGCTGCACGGTGCTGCACGCGTCTTTTTTTCTTCGTTCACGCGTTCTTTTGATGTTGCTAAGAGCGCGAGCACACGACGGGGAGGGCAGCGGCAGACGGGCGGCGAGCGCGAGCAGAGAAGAGAAGAGGAAGAGAAGACGACGAACGGCCGTGTGCAGAGAGAGTTCGGGCTCAAGCCTAGAGACAGAGAGAGAGCTCCAACCCTAGAGTGGGGGCACGAAATGGGGGGGGCCGAAGATGCCGCTCCGTCACGCGATCGACGAGCCGAGAGGGGGAGCCGAGACAGTGTTCGGACCCGGGAGTATCAGAGTGTATTGGGCTGGTGACGCCGCTTGGCTTACGCGGGGGTCACCGGCGAGGTCACCAGCGCTGGCCGGTAACCGGGTGTATACTCTATGTACCTGGGTCGTGGTGGCCACCGCGGGCACCTGCCGGTGACGTGCACGTGACCGGTTTCCCGCGCCAAAATTCCTGGTCTGGTAACGTCGCCGAGACGCCGTCACCCGTGCACCGTATACACCCCGGAAGAGGCAAGATCTCACATTTTGGAAGTGCCGATTGGAGAGAACGGCAAACCTTCGTTCGAAGAGTGGTCGATCGAAGGTAGCCGGTGAGTGTCAATTTGCTCAAATGAGCGTTTCGTTGACTTGGGGCGCAGGTTATCTTCAAACACGACTATTTAGATTGTATTTGTTTTCTTCATTTTATTCGATCTCTTCGAACTTGCTGAACACAAAAAACGAAGCATTCCGGGCTTGCTGATTGAAGTGTTTGGCACGGTCGACCATCGCAGACGTCGGCGCCTGCGATCGAAGATATCCCGACTGTCGAACTTTCGATCGAGTGATCCTGCCTGTTTTGTTTTCTTCGGGAGCGATGTGAAATCGAATGTGAGGTGTCTCAGCCTGCGCTGATCTTGCCCCACGCCGTCAGCACTGTCTCTCGTCTATTTTCTGTTCAATTAAAAGACAACACAGCCCGTTACCATGCCCAATGTCGTCGAGAGGCCGTATGACGCCAGTGATCTGTGAGTACAGGATTCTTATCATGAGAGCAGGTGTCACTGAGTGTTTTAGAACTGTGAAGAAGGCGGTGCTCGTGGAGATGGTCAAACGGCAGCGCGAGAAATGGCCACTCGCTTCGTTCAACCCGTCGAAAACCAGAGTCGAGACTCTGAAGGAACACCTCTTGTCAGGAGGGTTCACAAAGCAGGTGGTCTCCGACGATACCACATTGGAGCCCCTTTCCCTTGCCATTGCCGGTCCTCAGAGCTCACCAGCGTCCGTGACAGGTACGTACGTGCTTTGCATACCGGAAAGTCTATTCAGCTTGCTCCACAACTGGCACCCATCAGATCAGCTCGAGAACGTGATGGAGCCTTCGCTCGTGGAGGCCGAGGGAAGCGACTTGAAACATGATCGAACAAGTGAGTCCATTGGAATTTGCACTTTCGCAGTCACCTCGTCATTCAACTTCGCACAGATTCTCCTCCTCCTCGAACAGCAGCACCGCGTCTAAATGCAGCACTGCTCGAACTCCAGGCGTCGGTGGATAAGGAGGACCAGGTAAGCCGTCGTCTGAGTATCAACGCTGCTGCTTCGAGAGGTCAGATCATCACTCCAGCTCTACGGACGACGCGAAAACCTTCACATCCGCCAGGTCCGTCTCTTGATCGAAGAATGGGAAGACATGTCGACAGTCAAGAGGCATGTTGAAAATGTAGATCTGCAGGCACTCGAGGTCCATCCAGCTGGTGATTGGGACATTCGAGCCGCCGAGGTTCTCCGCGCACTCCAAAGCTCATTCTCGGCGATCGAAGGTGGGTCCGTCGTTGATTTACACTACATTGCTCATGCCGCCCGTTCTCAACAGGTGTTGTGAAGGTCTCCGTCCCTGACACAACTGATCCCGAATACCGACGATGCTTTGCGAACATGGCTCACGATGGAAATCTCTTGGTAGACACCGAGACGAAGCCGGCCATCCTGAGAGTTCGAGACACGTCAATGAAGCTTATCATCGAGCATGTGCGTATTGTTTTCCTTTTTGCTCAGCCATGTATACTTTTATAGTCCGGAATAGATACCTTCTGGAGCTGCGCATATGCGTGAAACTGCTCATACTGCACGCACGGGCCACAAACGTAGCCACAACGATTCTGACAGTGAATGTCCTCTGCAGAAAGCGACAGATAAAAAACGGGCGAGGACCACAGCTGCCTCCGAAGAAGAAGAGCGAGAAGATGTCGTCGAGTGGCTGAAGCGTAAAGCAGCTACTCGGTCTGGCTACATGGAATTCTGTTCTAGCCGCAATCGAAAGCTGAACAACCCAGCCCGAGCCCGATTTTGGAGTTTCGCTGCCGATTTTTCCAGCACTTATCACAAGGCATATATAAACATTCCTGTATGACTTCCTCTTACTCTTAGATGCTGCACGTAATGAAGTTTCTGACCAGGGCATTTGCCATAAGATTCGGGTCACCAAGAAGGCAATTATGGATGCTCTGGGCATCGGAACTACAGCTCTTGCAGAGGCTGAGAACATGAGCAGGATAATGGGTCTCTATGGTGAACACGGCGGTCTCCACCGGTCCCAGGAGGTTGTCGACACACTGCAAGATGACGAACTTACAGGCTCAGGAATTCTGGCATTGTTTTTAATACAATGGGAGAGGAACCACCCAATTTAACCTTTATTATCTCTTTTAATGACAGAAATGTATTCTATAGTAACGGCTGCAATATTGATACCGAGAGCCTGAGCGTGGGCGTGGGCACCGGTGGGCATGAGTGTTGTGTTGCGTGGCTTCACATTTCAAGTCCGCGATCAAGAACTTTCGTCTGCTACTCCTCTACCTCCACTTCTGCTGCTATTACTGAAAATTGATTTGTACACCTCCCGCTTCTCAAGACGCACTTAGGACAGTACTTCATATACAAGGTGAAGTCTAGTGCTTTTTTTCGGGGCTGTTGCTCTCAGCCCTGCAATACAGCGTGTTTGGCTACTTCAGGCATCAAACCTGGGGCCAAGGAGACAAACACGCTGTATAGCGGGGCGCTGGGGGCAATGGCCTTCGTTATTTGAATTATGTACTGATACTGTGCATTAATCGCGTTGATAACTCGTAGGCCCGTATCATACTTATACTTGAGGTTGAGTATGCGATCTGTACGTTCTCTCCAACTTTTGAAGCAGAACAGACTAATTTCATTGGACTAAGACGCGTTCCGGCGCCACATTCTCGCCATACGACATGATTCCGATCTATTGCACCAAGGAATTCGACTTTGCATCGCTGCTTCAGCAGTCAACGCGCCTGGAGGACTCTGAGGACCTTGAGGACGACGATACCGCTTGCAATGCTGCTGGAGCAGTGATGGATGAACCTGAAGAATTGTCTGAAGCAGAAGAGCAGCGTCTTGCAAAACGACTGCGAGTGGCGATGCCTACCAGTTCATCTACTGCCCCCCAAATTCCTGCTGTCTTGACTCAACCTGAGGCTGTTTCTCTGAGCACATCCCGCCGACATTCTATTCGCCGAAAGAAGCGAATGCTCCGCATACTCGAAGAAGGCCACATACCGCGTTCAAAAACACATGCGAAGTATGTTCGATCCTCCTTCCCCATCGTGACGCCTCTCAAAAGCAAAGACCTCCCAACCGCAAAGGGCGCCTACTCGGCAACAAATGCGAAACAGACAGCTGGTGATAGGAAGGCCTGGACCGTTGATGAGCTGCTGAGAGAAGGGCTTAATTACGTGCACTGGGACGGATTGTGAGCACCCGTACCAATTACACATCAGTGCCTGTTTAATGTTTTTTTCCTGCAGTAGAGATATGCCATTAATTGATAGCGAAGGCTGAATCATAGCCGTCCTTGCTGGTCAACCCCATGACTCAGGCTACACTCAGGCTGTCACAGCAGTTTATGAGGCTATGGCGCGTGAGGCCCAGGCCACTACCTTTCAGCAATGCAACACGAATCATCGGCGTGGGGACTTTCCTGCTCTCAACGTTGGCGTCACCTATGGCAAGGGCACAATCACACCAGTAACAATGAACAATCATGGCCATAATGAAATGGTATCTCGGCTTCTTTCCAATGAAGACCTTCAGCGACTGGCAGCTTTCGACAGCGGTGAGCTCACCTTTACCTTTCTGAGAAATTGGTTTTTTCTGATGGTTTTGCCAAAAAATAGCCAGCTTTCAATTATGGGCACCCAAGGTCTATGCGTACTACAAGAGCCATCTCGATCCTCTCTGGGTGAAGATGCCTCATCTCCGACGTAACTTCGAACGCAGCATCTTCACAAGTGCTGCTTTCAACTTTGGCCCAGACGTTTGGACTTTTCGCCACCGCGATGCGCAGAACTGTCCCTTTGGCTGGTGTGCGATCAAGGGCATGGGGCCCTACAATCCCACCAAAGGCGGCCACCTCATTCTCTGGGAGCTTGGCCTTGTGATTGAGTTTCCTCCAGGTGCTCTTGCTCTGATTCCGTCTGCAACAATTTCTCACTCCAATGTTCCTGTGCAACCGGGGGACAGCCGTGCATCCTTCACGCAGTATTGCGCGGGCGGGCTGTTCAGATATGTGGACAATGGATACAGAACAGAGGGTGAACTTGAGAAGGTGGACAAGGAGGGGTACCAAAGAATGTGTGAATTGAAGAAGACACATTGGGAGATGGGACTGGGCCTTCTTAGTAAATTCGACGATATTGTGAGATACTCGAGCATGAACGTACCCCTTGATAAATAATTCAGAAAGTGTAATACCAACATCAGAGCGGTTTAAACTATTATACGAGGCGATACAATAAATAATTCAGAAAGTGAACTAAGGATACGATTCCGCTGCCTTGATAACTTCTACCAACCCTGTGCCGTTTTTGTGCTGCAAGAAATCACAGAACCCACGAGGCGTAAACTGATGCTCATATCGCTCACGAAGAAACCTAAGAGCAAGTTCAATGTTCCAGCGGTGTTTTGCGGCCAGCTTCTCCACCAAATTCACAACCTTGCTTTGCCGAGAGGCTTCCGTCTTTGTACGTCCAAGATTCCTCTTCCACCTTGCTCCCCAAGTGATGTTCAATTCACGCACGGGGAGGTGTCCGTTGAGCCCATCAGAATACTCATCCCAGATGTGCGTGATTTTTGTAACAGTCTGAAATTCATAGTGGGGGAGCCAGGTTCCTGATGATGAAATCCAGTCCCATTTGTGTGCTCGAAGACGCGCCTCAGGATATTTCTTCCCAAGCTCCAACCAAGCTGTCGTCAAAAGCGATGGAGTAGGTGAAGGCGTAGGCAGGATTGGGAGGACTGGGTCAGCAATGAGAGGTGTTGACAAAGGCGGAGGTGGAGGGGACATCGATAAGAGTGGCGGGGCAAACGGCGAACTGGAGGATATATCAATCTCCATTTCTAAAGGTGACTTCGAGGCATCTGGCTGGCCCACGAGGGGGACTGTGGAAGTTGCAGCTAGAGGTTGAAATGAAGGCTGAGTGGACGTCATTGAAGGGGGAGGGTGGACTGGAGATAACGTCAGACTACAAGGAACAGAGGCAGATTATTGATACAAACCAAAATCATTGACATCGACGTGTCTTGTCCTTCTTTGGCGTGAGCGCGCCTGCGAAGTGGTACAAGCAAACTCCTCCAGCTGTCTCTCCATCCGGTCCTGGTAAGCCCGATTCTCCGCTCGTTCCCGCTCCTGCTCGAGTGAGAAGTTGGTGACAACCCCCCGAAGAGACTCAACCAGGTGCCCTGGCAGGTTTTTCAAAACCAGGGCTGCTTCCTCTTCTGCTCGCTTGATCCGTGCTCCTGCAGCTGCAGCGTACACGCGAAAGGCTAGTGTGTTGAAAGGAGGATATTCGAAGAGCGAGCAGTCTGGGTGGCTCGAGTAGAGTACTGCTGCATCTTGAAGGAGAACTATGCGAAACCAAATTAAGAGTTGCAGGAAGTGCCAGAGGGCAATATCCTGTGATAGCCGGTCAGCATTCCGACGTTCATCGAGCGCATCAATTTCTGCCTCCACCCATGGGAAGAGCGCATCGGAAAGCTCACGCAGAGGATCTAAAAAATGTCATCTTGTCATTGAAGATATGCGGTGAGATTATCGAGTTAAAAGCTTACCGAGGCAAGCACGGGGCACAAAGTATGTCTCAGGCTTACGCCCGTTGAACATTGCTGCACCAAGTAGTGCGTCGACTGGTAGGGTCCGGTCATAGCACCTCCGAAATGAACCACTCTCGCTCCACCCTCCAAGGGCCTTCGTGCCGTCGCTACTCGCTCCGTTCTCGCGTGCTATCCTTGCAGACGAAGTGCGTCCGCCATGAGTCACTTTGCTGATGTGCACGTTATTCTTCGCATGCAGGAGGTTGACTCGATCACGGTGGTCTAAAAAGATAGGTTAGTCGATGCAGCAGGGAATCATGTCCCACATGGGTGCTTACTGTCGTAAGACATGGCTTTTGAGATACTACTGGTTGAAAAGACATAGTGCTCATACCATTCACGTCTGCCGTACTCCCCGTATCCAGGGTCTTCGAAGTCGGGCTTGAAATTCGGTACAGGCGTGTTCAAAACGTGAAAGATTGCAAAAAAGAGCATGGCCAGGGCACCGACAGGACACAATTCAACGAAACGGTGACGGAAGGCACCGTGTTCATCGACTCGCCCGTCCTGATTAGCCTTGGCATTATCAGCAAGAATTACAAGAGCCTATCAAATAACGAACATCAGATGTGGGTGAGACAGATTTGAGGTGAAGCACGGAAGCACACCTTAACTTCTGCACCAAGGTGGATATCATTCATCGGCA
This sequence comes from Tricholomella constricta, assembly GCA_013368375.1. Lineage (NCBI taxonomy): Eukaryota > Fungi > Basidiomycota > Agaricomycetes > Agaricales > Lyophyllaceae > Tricholomella > Tricholomella constricta. The sequence continues at coordinate 1,340,608 of JAACJP010000002.1, read as the reverse complement.
CGTCAACAGAAAAAAGATCAGACCAAAGCAGATCTCGCGAGCTGTCTCCTCGGAAGGCAATACTCGACGAGACCAACAGCATTGCTCGATCACGTACACCAACAAAGGTTTGACGTGGGCCCGAGAAGTTCTTCAGGCACCAGATAGAGCATTGGATAAGTTGCTCTCTTGTGTAAGTGTCTGTACAACATGCATAAGAAACATGTAGAGGATAGCTAGTCAGTCAGAATGAACATACCCGCAATAGTGCCTGCAGCTTTCAAGGCCTGTGATTTCTCGACACGCATCGGCTCGTTGTGGGATATGGCATCCTCAAATTTCTTGATTCGTTCGTCCCAACGAAGCGGGCGCTGGGCATCGAAATCGTTGGGGTAGTCACTCTGGTGGTTCAGCCGGTGGTGTTCGAGGGCAGAAATCACTTGTTTGAGGTGGGAACGACCAACGAACCAGCCTTCAATGATCGTAGTCTTGCTTCCCTGCTTACGCTAAAGGAGAAGAAGTGAGTACGGTTCAGCAATGAGGAGGAGAGCGACACGGTACCTTTGGGCGAGTAGCCTCGTAGTCAAGATACATCATCACTTTTGCTGCGGTAATGGGAAATGACGGGAGGACCTCTCGTGTCGGATCTGCAGTTACTACACGAGGCTGATAGACTGTATCCCACCAGAGCTGATAGGCAGAGACATGCCTCCCATAAGATGCCTTGGTTCCCTTATCTTCCTGCTCTCTTACGGCGTATTCCTTTCGCTTCTGATGAGCTTCGGCATGCAGCAAGTCCTTCGAACGCTGGGCACGGTCAGGCAACGAGGTAGTGCTCTTGGTGTTCACAGGTGTTGCAGTCGTAACTACGGCTTGTACAGGAGGGCTTGAATCAAACAGAAGAGGCGGCGGGGGCGCGTAGGGAACAAACTGGACTTCGACACCGGTCAGTCGAGTTCGTTTGCGGCTGAGCGGGCTCTGGGCCTGGCCAGGGTCGAGGTGAACGGCCTTTGGCGGTGTAGTAGGGAGACTCATGCTTCTTCAGAAGGAATCAGCACGATGCATGATAGTGAGCGGGAAACACAAACAGGGCTTACATAGTTAATGGATAATTATGTTGAGGAGTGGGAGTGGACGTCGTCGTCAAGACAGCTGAAGTCGAGTTGAGCTGGCTTCAGCGGATCCGAAATTTGATGTGAAGAGACGAAACAAAAACATGCACATTATGCTGGATATTAAGGTAAGGAGTCCTGGCTCGCTGTCAATTAGCGCCTGATCATGTCAATGTGATGGCGTGCACGAGAGACGGGGATGTAGACGTGAGACGGGGATGTAGACGGGGACGGGGATGTTACAAAGATTGCGAAAAAATTGCCAGCGCCGTACTAGGGTCGAGGGTTCGTCCGCGAAAAAATGTCCTAAAGATTTGACCCGCGTTGATCTGAGAGAGACGTTCAGAAATCAATGCGAGCGTCGTCGCATTGCGCAACACAACGTGATGCTCACCGGAGAGGGCAATCCCTTCTTCGTGTTGTTGCCTGAGGAGGCGCACGAAGGACGGGAGTCTGAGTAACAAGAGCAATGAAATCAGTGCATGTTTCGTCGCATTGCGCAACGTGATGCTTACCGGAGAGGGCAATCGGTAGGTGATCCTTTTTTGTGTTGCTTGAGGCACGCGAAGGACCAGAGTCTGAGTATGGAGGACAAGAGCACGGTGTGTGTGGAATGATAATTTATTGGGCGTAAGGAATATCAATATCTTATAATCTGGTACAAGAGAGTCGTCAAAAACTCGTTAGGGGGTCGTTAGGTCGGGTCGCGCGCGTTTGCGGGAACGGAAGCCTGAGACAGAGGAGAGAGCCTTCGTTCTTCTTCGTTTGGGCGTGCTGCACGGTGCTGCACGCGTCTTTTTTTCTTCGTTCACGCGTTCTTTTGATGTTGCTAAGAGCGCGAGCACACGACGGGGAGGGCAGCGGCAGACGGGCGGCGAGCGCGAGCAGAGAAGAGAAGAGGAAGAGAAGACGACGAACGGCCGTGTGCAGAGAGAGTTCGGGCTCAAGCCTAGAGACAGAGAGAGAGCTCCAACCCTAGAGTGGGGGCACGAAATGGGGGGGGCCGAAGATGCCGCTCCGTCACGCGATCGACGAGCCGAGAGGGGGAGCCGAGACAGTGTTCGGACCCGGGAGTATCAGAGTGTATTGGGCTGGTGACGCCGCTTGGCTTACGCGGGGGTCACCGGCGAGGTCACCAGCGCTGGCCGGTAACCGGGTGTATACTCTATATAGTCAGGGAGTATTTAGGTTAAAGATACTCTCGATTCTCACGCATCACAGGATTGACCAATAAAAAGCAATAGATGATGATAAGTATCAAAGGAACATCTGGAATCTCTAAGAGCACGCGTGTACTGTGATATCCAATTAATATAAGCCGACAAGGTAATCCGTGTTGCGCTTGGGAGCAGATGAGGCAGGAAGGGAGGTTCTCGATGCGGGTTCGACACTGGGAAGATAATCGGAAATGACAGACTCGAAATCGGGAGCAGCTTCGGGAACTATGGAGGACGATAAATACAGGAAGGCAAGTCGGCAAAAAGCACTGACCAGGCTTCACGTTTCTTGCTGCAATGGATTTTTGAAGCATTGTTGAAACAATGAGGCGACGGATGGCGGGTCCATCAAGGGGCTATGAAGCTTGTCAAAACGCAGTCAAGCGGGTTTAAGCTGCAGTGACAAACCTTATGTTCCTCTTTCTTTTCAGCGCTGGTCATCTCTACAGGTTGGGAGGGGGGTTCTTTGTACGTCCCCGTCGGGCTGGATGCCTTGCCGAGATATGCGAGGACGTCACCTTTAGTGAGCATTCCCCGGACACCAGTTCCCTTGATGTCTTCTGGATTCGCGACGTTGAACTCTAGAAGTAGACGATGGACAGAGGGGAATATAGGCCTCCAGTGTGATATAGAGGCCGAGGAATGCCGTTGGGGAGGGAATGGTGGCGAGGTCTCCGTCACCGTGGGCTTCGCTGGTTCGGGAAATGGAGGTTCATTAGTAGAAGCCGCCTGTTTTGGCGCAGGCTTTTCTTCCTTGGGAGGTTGAAGATTCGAAATATCGTCACCCTCCTCTGCAAGCATTGCGATGACTTTTCCGACTGGTATATTTTTCGCACCGTCAGGCAACTGATGAAATTTCAGTGGCACGTAGGGAAAAAGGGCATTGCACAATGGACATACCAAGATTTTACCCATGATTCCATCATCCTGGGCTTCAACGTCTATTGTTGCTTTGTCGGTTTCCTGGAGTGCCAAGAAAGAGGCGAAGTTACATGTGTTTTGTGAGCAACATCCTCTCTCAAACAAAATGCGACCACGTACAATTTCAAGTAGGACATCTCCTGTCGAAAACGCCTCTCCATCCCGCTTTTTCCAGCTCGAGATGCCTCCCTCAGTCATGGTTGGCGACATGGCCGGCATCTCAAGGTTCGTAATTGCATGACGAGCACTTGTCTGGTGAAGCACTTGTCGAAAGTTGTGGGTGCAGGGTCAGTGAAGTTGGTGAGTAGCACGTACATCTTTGAATTCGGTGCGCTGAGCACGCGCCTCGTCGCACTAGGCCCGTCAGCGCTCTAACAGACGCCATCCCGGAGTTTTCAGGACAAGTGTCTTTGGGGAGGTCAGGGGGTCACGGGACGCCATGTGGCACGCTAATTAGTCATACAATTCCCGTAAAGCAAAGTAGCCAGTGTAAGGACCATACCGGACGAGCCGCAGCTGCGACGGCCTACCAGCTCATTTGTCGCCTATTTATTCCTTCCAACATCTTGCTTTTGCTCTCCTGCTATCTCGCTATCGCCTATCCATATTGGCCACGTCCTTCACTTTTTCAACCGAACAATTGGTGCAGGGACCGAGGGACTATGTTTGACCATGTAAATCGCATAGTCCAGTGGTTCCGAACCCTCGGACAGAAACTTTTCCTTCAATTTGGACTGTACGTATAGACCTGGCCTTGTATTTAATCAAGCAGGAAGTTAATTCATCATAGGCATTGCGCAACACACCAAATCCGCATCATTCTCGTCTCTGGCGTCGTTATCACCTCTCTATTCTACCCCGCACTCGCGATATACACGTCATCCCAGCCTGAGGCTCTGTCATTCGTCAACACTTTCATCTCACGCAGCACCATCTCAGCTTTCGATGCGCAGAAGGACTTGGTCGACCTTTGGTCTTGTCAAGGTCTTCGAACTTATGAAGACGCTGTTTCTCGCGCTAAATGTGGCGTCGGACGTGCTCTACGGGTCGAACGTATTCTTATACAAGGCACCGAGCACGATGATGAAGGTGCCTTTACTCGTCATACTCTTCTATCGACCCTCGACCTAGAAAGTCGTCTGGAACCTCTCATCTCCGGCGGAGAAACTCCTTGCCTCAAACGCCCCAACGGAAAATGTTTTGCGCTATCCCCACTACTTTTCTGGAATCACGATAGAGATTCATTGCTCTCCGATACCAATCTTCACGATACCCTTGGTGCTTCCAAAAATATATCTGTCGGCGGTATCTTCGTCACGCCTCAAATGGTTTTAGGCCGTAGACGAACACACAAACGTCATGTAGCCGGATCAAATCTTGATTTTGCAACGTTTCTAGCGATCACGTACTTCTTTCCGGAGTCAGACTGTGTGGGTAATTCTGAACATGCGTCTTGGTTACAATCTGTCTATAGGGCTCTCGAACAGGATCCAGAACCTGTTTTGCAGATTCAAGAGCCTACTCGTATTGCGATAGAGGTAGTTTTCTCTTCTTTCCGTTTAATTCAATGTGATTAATGTGCATATTTCAGTACGACCAGCACTTGTCCAAGGCGGAAGGTTGGTCTGCTCTATCAGCCTTTGTGTACCTAGCATACCTCGGATTCTTCGCGTACGTCGTTTGGTCGGTCAGGAAGATGACTGCGGTCCATTCTCGTATAGGAATAACGTTCACTGCACTTGTGGAGATCGTTGTCAGCACGATTACGAGCCTTAGCGTGTGCGCCCTCGTCGGTTTCAAAGTCACAATGGTGCCATGGTACGTCACCCCTTTGAAATTAAGTAACGTTCGTGTCCCTCAATCCTTGTGAAGGGAACTGCTTCCAATAGTCATCATTTTCGTCGGTGCGGAGAACATGTTCAATCTGGTATGGAAGTTCGGCAATGTTTCACAAACGATTGATATTCATGTTCCGTAGGTGGACGCGGTGGGAAAGACTTCCGTCACACTTTCCGTGAAGCAGCGAATCGCTGAAGGACTGAGCCGTGCTGGAACCTCTAACACGTTGAAAGTCGTTTCATACAACATCATATTGGGGATCATCGCGGTCTTCTCTGTTGGAGCTATTCGCCAGTTCTGCTCTTTCGCAATCGTCGTATTGGTCGCGCACTGGTTCCTGGCTCATACGTTCTTCCTTGCTGTGTTGTCCATTGATATTCAACGATTAGAGGTGAGTAAATCTATTATAACCAACACAAGCTAACAATATTCGTTGATTCTTAGCTGGACGAACTTTTGCGCCATGACTCATCCACGCTTGCGCCTGCTATCTCGCAGCTTTCCAAAGAGAACGTTTCCAAGAAACCCCGTTCAGCATCGCAGAAACTTGTCTTTACCATACAGACTCTTTTGAAGGGTCGTGCAGCCACTAATCTCAGTCTCCTTATGGTGAGACATCACTCTTCTGATGAAGTGACAAATCCTGAAAGTCGATTCAGCTCCTAGCGATCACTGGAACACTCTATTATACAACATATACATCGACGCTAAATGAAGGAAAGGCTAGCCTTTCGAACGAATTTTCGCGACCACTCGCCATAACGGAGCCTAGCCTGACTCAAAAACCCGCTGCCTGGTATATCTGGAAGACCTTGAACCCCACGCCAGCCCCACTGCTCCACCTCCGAGTCGAGGTCCCTAGCATCGTCACATTCAGAGACTTCAATCCGACGAATGCTTTCACATACCAAAAGAATCCCCGATCGCGCTTCTCGATGCGGACCCTCCGCCTAGCCCTTTGGTTGCTCAAGATCATGGTCTTTCCCATCGCTGCAACGACGAGTGCTCTATATGCCCTTCTTTTGTACTTGCTCAAGAACGCCGAGCTTTTGGAAGCGCAACGTAATCGAGCCGAGCCCGAATCCCCAGACTTACAGGAGGACTTGAAAGCCCTGGAGGGCCAGATCTCATTCTCTACGCTTCCACGTGCATTCACAAGTGATGTTGAACTTATCGCAGCGAGCAGGGATGGCAACGTCATAATATCTGTCGGCCTCCACAACGAGATCGCCATATGGCAGGTGGACAAAGAGACCCATTTTGCCATCAATGCCGCTGAAGTTCTTCTCCGTACCGCCAGCACCTCGTCCGCTATATCCACTCTGACGACCGTGGCCATCGATAATGATGGCCGCTACTGTGCAGTGGGCACTGGATCAGGGATGATCGCCGTCTGGGCTTTCGAGGAAGACCGTGTACGCCCGTTGCCCCTTCTAGCCCTCGACAACATTTCTGCAGCTGTCACAGAAATCCAGTTCGCTGCCACACCAGGGACGGGCCTTGTACTTTTGGCGACGTATGAGAGCGGCGTGGCGGCGAAATGGTTGTTGGAGAGAGGTTTAACTGCGACTTATTTCGCCTCTTCTCGTCGAGTCCCCATCGTCAAGTGCTTCTTGCTTCGCATACACCCTCTCGATCGCTTTTTCGTTGCCTTCAGCCTGGATGATGGGACGTTGGAGGTGGTAGAGACCCACGACGGGGACGCTCTGATCATGCACGACTTCTGCGTTCAAGCGGGAGATGCGATCAACACCGCTTCCAGAATTCATGCCTGCCAGACGGAGCTGGGCGGCACCACGCGGTTAGTAGTTGCTGTTGCAACAGAAGCAGGGCTTGTTACCTTGTGGGACGGCACAACGGGCGAATGCATCTCTGTCTTCGACGAGGTGTATGGGAGTATCAACCATCTGCGCGTCACCTCAGTGCACTGTGAGACCTGTCATTTCTGCGGCCACCTCCCACTGGAAAGCGTCTCCATAGCGTTTTCAGTGGACAACGTCGTCCGTTTGTTCAGGCTATACATCAACGACGAGACGCGGCGGTGTTCGTGCTCTAGACATCAGCTGCACAACGTGTCGTCCCGCGACAATCTTGGAAGGCGTTCTCGCAGCAACAGCACAACATCGCAGACGGGATCTGTGTCACCATCAATACCACGGGCGAGGCTGGCAACGACGTTTGAGGCGTCCGCATTTCCTGTCTCTGGACATGGCGTTCACTCGAGAAGAGCGTCGGATAAGGATACAGGACGACGCTCATTTGATACCTTGACCGTCCCGTTCCCCGGCGATGAGTTCAACTGCGACACAAGGACATCGCTGAACGCGTCATCCTTTTGGCACGGTGCCGTTTTGGTCCGTGTGACAGATATCACCTGCGAAAGAGGAGGGTGGGGAGTCAACGGAAGTCGACTCATCGGAGTCAGACGGAAACCACGGTCGCAGGGTAGTACGCAGGGTGGGACAGCAGCTTTACTGAAGCCAGCATCGAATCGAGGACTCACTACAGCGACACTGGAGCGATGGGAGCTGTGGACCTTTGATCCATCTATTGCGCGCCTTCAGAGCTCCTTGTTGGCTGCTCTGACAATACAGCCCGATCGCACTTCCAATTCCTCGCCATCTCCATCCACAGGCTCGTCGAGCGACTCCGTCCCTCGCTTACCGTTCACCCGGGTGTCTCCTTTTCTGACTGCTTCAACGCATGCCCTGGCTGGCTTCGGTAATACCGTTGGGATTTTTCAAATCTCCTGTCCGTGATGATTGATCTGTATAAAAAATCTTGCCCAACGTGGGCGCCGAGTCACTTGTATCCTGCTTCTTGTATCAATGTCTGGAATTTACTTTTACTCCTCTACATAGACCTCACCTATCCTTTGACTCTCGTGGAGCCTTTTCAAATACTTACATCGCTGTTTATCGCTACGTTCAATTACAATGTATGGGACATATAGGAAGTGGACAATGCATATACACAGGATGGATAGTCTCGGCCGCTTGTGTCAATTGACGGACATGTTCAAACCTAGGTAGGTAGGCTTAGATCATCGTTGCCAGGCCGCAGCCCGCGTATCTGCTCCTTCCGCTGCATGATCAGATTATTCACGCCCTTGTGTGTTGAGCAACTGGCCGAGTTATCAATCCGGTCTTGTAATCATCCGTAAATGGTGACATTCCCTTTACACTTTCCGAGACCGGCAAGATATCGAATGCCCATGAATAAATACTTAATCCTATGTGAGTGAGATCTTGATGGCTTCAGGCGAACGACCTTGAAATCGTGGCTTGCAGGGCTATGTGCATTCCTGGGCAGGCTCTGCGATAAAATCCAATTGCAAGCTTAGAGTTGTAAGATTTGGTATCCGGTGTATCCAAGAGGCGCTTCGACTTGAAGCTGCCAGGATTAGGAAACATCTCATGGCACTACACAGAGTCTAAAAATTAGGGTAAATCCTGGCCTTGAGCGGTAAAATGTGCACACTAGATATTGGCATATACCATGCGTCCTTTGTAAAAGAACTATTCTCCGTATTTGTCTTTGATAACGGAGAGTAGAAACCCGGTAGGTACGATTGGCTGCCACCATTATCGTCGGCAGGCTTACGAGTACGACAGTAGTGGGGATAATCATAACGCGAGCACCTTGAACAATGCATGTAAGTATGACAACGAGTCGTAGTCTTCAAAACTAGGAAGACGATCAGTTCCGACGACGAAGTCCAACTCTGCATCACCTGCAGCCAACCGGGAAATGGTTCGGTTTGTAATAATTTTGTAGTATTGCGTAGGAGTCATATCTAGATTGCTGGAATGATCGGCTGTTCGTGAAGATGAGCGGCCCTGTTTCGAACGATGTGGTCGTTGGTAGCGTAAGTATGGTTGACCTTGAGAATTTGTCTGAGTGGGTTGCTGCTATAAGTCCAAGTGCTCTGATAATAATGGCGTGAATTGCAACAATTGCATCGCACTACTGAAATGATGACAGATGGAAATCGATACGGGATCAGATATATAAATGCCGACCATGACTGCAGAATCCTGAAGAACTCCATCATGGCAGCCTACCACCTAACAGAAGACGATCTCGATCTGTACGACGACGATCCTCCCTCCATTCGCGCTGCCCGAAATCCAAACCCCCTTGTTCTTACTGCCCTCCTCACCGAAGGCGTCCGCCTCACCAACAGTTTGGGAACAAATGCACCCCCTTCCCATTCAGCACATATAAAGCGTAACTTCACTGTGAATACCTACGTGAGCGGGGCGATTCACACTGTATACAATTCCCCGCTTGTCGCAGCGATCAATGCTGAACTGCCACAAAATGTCGCAACCTTACTCGCAGCTGGTGCCGATCCCAATGGTATACTGCTTAGAGATCTGGACGAATATTCAGTACGTTTCATCAGGGGCCGAAACCCAGACTACAACACATATAGCTATGTACTGTGTCCCCCCAGGAGCAAAGTCATGGCTGCAATCGCAGGTGACAATCTTGGCCAACTGGCTCCTCTGACTCCTAAAGAAATTGCCGACCGCCGCAAAACCTTTTCTAGATTTTGGTCAGAATCTGAGCTCCCCACCATACGCTTCCGATCTACCCCGGCGCGCACCGCCCTCGAAACGGCAGCCAGCGTTGGCGATCCTGCGCTCTTTGACCAGGTCCGTGCTGCAGAGCCGGACGAGTCCTGGTGGACAGTTGATCCCACATCCCCGCAACTACCGGACGATCTGACGCACTCCGCCCTCTGCACATCCTCTCCAGTCCACGAAGCCATCATCGCCCAAAAAACAGACATGCTTCGTCATCTTCTAGGTCTTGGATATTCTCCCAACATCCTGCCCCTTGCTGCTACGACACGGTGTTTTCCTCCCCTCGCGGCCGCAGTTGCGTTCTGCAATCCCCCAAGCCTCGAAGCGTACAACATCCTCACCCATCACCCCGCGACAAACCCCACTCTCCGAACCCCCATCTTCTCAATCCACATCCTCCATTTCGCCACCGCCCGCCTTGACATCCCGCTTCTCCGGCACATCTCCACAACGCACCCATCAATACCCCTCGAAGCTGCGGGCACGACTGCCTTAGGCCACACATTGCTCCACATCGCGGCACTTCCCCTGACAGACGCCCACATCAACCTCTTCAGCCCTAAGATCTTCCACAGCATCCACGACGTGCGCACCCTCGACACGAAACATTGGCTCCCCATCGACCTCCGCCGACGCAACATCGCTCACCGAGGCATGCTCTCCTCCCAGGCCGATACACTCCCACTTCCACTTGAGGCGACGCCCGAAGACCAGGACGATGCACACAAGCAGGCGGAGATGGTATTGTGGTTGTTGGAGAGTGGTACGCAGGACGTCGGTGCACAGGACGTGTATGGGAATACGCCGCTGCATTATCTTGTGTCGGCAATGCGGGTGGATGAAGGGCTGGTGGGGCGGGTCCGGAAGTGGCAGGGGGCTGAGAGTGTGTGGAAGGAGAGTAAGAATGAGTTGGGGTATACGCCCGAAGAGCTGTGGGAGGATGGGAACGCGGCGGTGAAAGAACAGTGGAAATCGTTCTGGATGGATCCGTGAGTTCTTCCAAAGATTGTCCACTTGTCTTACAACTGTTCTGGCAGTTGAGAATGACTGGTGTGGGGACTGTAGACACTACGAGTCCGAAAGGGGGACAAGGAAACCTCGGACCGCACAAGTGACCGTAACTAGAAACAGTAGAAACAGACAGTCCAAGTTTTCAATGCAAAGCTCAGTTTGGTTCAGTGTCAGAGCTCAGTCGCCAGAAGGGGGAAAATCAGATGTATTTCTCGATCCTTTGTTCCTAGTCCTTAGGCTATCGCGCCCCCATGTTGGGAGGGTCAAGTTATTACAAAGCATCTCCTTTTTTGGATGGCTCTGAAGAGCACGTGAGCCATCAACGTGAGCGAAACCAAAGTTTGCGCGACCGTTACGCTCGCCTGAGACTCTTGTGGATGCTGAAGGCGCGATGCAAACATCTAGTTGTTTTGTGGGTTAATGCCTTTAAGCTGGTGAGCCCACCTTCACTATCTGAGACACCATGGGCTTCATTCGGGGCTTTTTTTTTTTGAACCTATCGGTCACCCGACAGGTCGTTTCGCGTGCTTGCCAGCTGCGTTGTCCAGCTCTATTTGTTGATTTCCTGATGATATTAGTCCGACGTGTCAAGCATGTGTCCGTCTAAGTTGCCGAATTCATTGGGATGGATGGATAGATGGATGTTATGTCCACGACATCATATAGAATGGGTAGGTTAATTAACTCAATTAGTCCTGTGTGTACACCTATAGTTAAACGGCGGCCTTGGGTGCCGATAGCTAGGACCTAAAATTTCACTTTCAAAAATTCAGACATTGTGGAGGTGCTTTAAAAGATGGAAGTATACCGCTCTGTTTTCAATTACTTATTGAAGATCAAGTTTGTACTATTCAACTTCTACATAAAATCAACCCATATACTCCTCAAGGTTCTAATTTTACCAGTGTCGACATGTGGGACGCGACGCGACACGTTGTTAATTAACTGTTTGTGCACGCATTTATGATGCTTATATAATAAGGTTACCCTCCCGACGGAGACATCAGATAACCAACAGACTACAGAATGGAGGAACGACTGATGGTGTCTGTTTAGGAGAGACTAATCGTACTCCGACGGTACTCGTGTTCTTTGTATCAAGGGAGGGAAGGCATGTGTCGTGATCCGCTGATCCGTCATTAGATCTAATCTTATCTTGGACCTTGGCGGTGGCGCGTGTGTTCGTGTTCGTGCTCGGGTCTCCTCGGCCAACCGATCTCATAACCCCACACTGGTTTCTTTTTTGTAACCGTACGGCCTGCACATCACTGAACCCCGGACATCATATATCCTTGAGTCGGAGGCTCTTCCTTCATACTGAAATAATCAACCTTTCTCGTCAAGAATCCGGCAGACTCTTGTTAGTTATAGATGCATCTAATAATCACCCTCACCCCTACTCTAAATTCTATTGCAATGGAACGTGTATTATCTGCCACTGTATAAATAGCTCACATCCGTCAAGTGAGCAGGACTCAGCACATACGGATTCGTACCCAGCATAGGAAAAGAAAGCAGCTTCGACGGCGACGGGATCTCTTCGCGGCACTCATTCCCTAATAAGGAATTGAAATTCTTCCACTCAATTTTGGATCTTTGGTAGGCTGGATAAGGTCGGCACGAACAGTTTATCGGTCGAAAAAAACATCCTACTGACGACCTGATTGTTCTTCTCCGGTGAATTGCTAGTGAACTTGTTTTTCTCTCACGTCTCAAGCTACACATCCTCGGCGCATCTCTTCTTTGCTGCCCCCCCTCTCTTCGGCAGAGTAACAGATACTGCCAATAAATAGAAACTTCAAGCGCTTCAAGTGCCCATAGATCCGGTCATAGTCACGTCATGTTGTCACTGTTTTTATTAAACATCTACGAACCGTTCACCATTCATCCACAGATGGTGATGGACCTCGCAGATCTCGGATAGACCAGGGCTGGAGACTGGAGACTTTTTAGAGACCTAGTAGGAGATACGTCGACTTCAAGTTCAATGGCCAAACAAACATGCTTTGAAACGTCCAAACCATAACGACGCGGAAAGTCGGCCTCGGCCGCGGTTAACCACATGGAAATTGCAATGGATTGCTGCCGAGTCGAGGTACTCTGAACCTTTGTGGACCGGAGACTTCATTGGCCTATACTCCAGATCGTCCACCTGAGCCGACCTTTCCTGGGAAGTTGGACGATGCCAGGTTCTCCCAAATGATGAAAAATCTGGATTATTCCACCCAACGGGCCTATAGCAACTGAACTCGCGACGACTGGTGCTAGTCTGATGGACGAGGCTATGGAACAGGCAGAGTGCGACCTCAGACCTCCTTCTGTCAACCACTCGCACTTTTCGTGTTCCCAATAAACACAGCTTCGATCTTGATTCATTTCGAGCGCTCTAAGTCTGTATCATTGCTGTCTGCGTTCGTCTTCGCTCTGCGATGGATTTCTTCCTGGTGCCCAACGACCCCCAGAAAACGGTCCTCGTCTCTGCTAATGGCGTCGCCCATTATCAAATCAGCACCTCCAAAGGGACGGACGGCATACACCTGTCCCTGATACAACGGCCAGCTGACTCAGAAGCCGACAGTATCGTCGCTGAGGTCGAGTGGGGGACATGGGGCACACCGACGTTCGTTCGGTGCCCCCTTTTCCGGGGCTTCGGGAGCTGTATCGGGAAGATGGGCCTTGGTGTCACTGCGAGGACTTTCCTTTACAAGCGAAGGCCTTTCAGCAAGTACGCCTCTCCCACTCTCGTTCTTATCCTATCCTCTTACCTTTCTACGCTCGAAGGTCTCGTTATTTCATGGGCAACGATGGCGTTGAATACCGGTGGAAGGCGCGTAGAGGTATTGGATGTGTCGTAGGTCCATTTACGATTCCCTTTTTCCAGGCACTGAGTATTGCGCAGCTCACGAGCTCAAACAACAACGAAGAGATCGCGATTTACACGTCCACTTTCAACAACGAGGGTCTTTTCGCTGGCGAAAGGAAACATTTCCTCCGTATCCAACCATGCTCCGTTGACCTCGACCTCGTTGTCCTGTCGTTTATGATTATGGAGAAGAAGCGGCGCGAGCGTGCGGGGGACGGGTCAAGTCTTATCGCCCATGACAGCGATCCACAAGGCGACGGAGCCGGTGACGGAGGGGGTGAAGGCTGAGGGAGAAGATTCTCTACGAGAATACTACTTTAGACTCTACCTAATGTGTACAACATAAATACTCAATACAATACAGCATTTTCGGGAGGGTCATCGAATCATGGCCAATATCCTCTGGTAGTCATCTTTGACGCTTTGGAACGTTTCTTCGAGTTTTTCCAGACGTTCATGCTGTTCCATCTGTGCAAGGATCTCCTGCAGAACAATTTCGGGTCAGGCATAATGGCTATGGCGAGACGGTCAGAAAATGTACGCACAAAGTTGAAACGATATAGCCTTTCTTTGACTTGTATTCGATATGCGCGCATTGCACGCGCGTCGGAGGGGTCGAGGCGAAGAAGGATGAGCATTTCGGTCAAGCGCTGGAATTGACGCTGGAAAGAAAAGAAAAAAAGGAGTGATGAGTCATTCGTTTCAATGGAGGGAAGGTTGATTGATACCCCAGCGATCTTCAAGTCCCTCCGCCATTTTTCGAGCCAAGCCTTGTCACTTGGGGGGCCCATCTTGCCTGCCACACTCGTAGTTTCTTTCCCGCCCCGGCCGCTTTTCCCAGCACGGCCAATTCCTCCCACACGCCCTCCACCATATGATACAGCCGTCCCACCGAATCCCTCTTCCATAAATCGTTCATGAGATAGGAGCATTTTGAGGTCATTTCTGTCCCGGAGGTCTTCAAAGGCTTCCGCAGGGTCTTCGACCGTCAGTTCTGCAATGTTGGGTTGTGAAAGTATGTAGTGGTAGATGGCCTCGTAGAGATCAGCTAAAGAGAAACCGTTATTCGAGAAGCGGCAGGCAGAATGGAAGACGTTCCGTACATCCGTGACCGTGGTGTTGGTATGGGGGGAGAATCACGAATTGACTGAATTCAGGATGTCAACTTCAAGAACCATAGGAAGCCTTATAAAATGACGCACCTCAGTCTCAGTCGAGTTTTCTCGGGGAAAAAATAGAAAGGATATAGCGAGGAGTATCCGACAAAATGATATGTGGCCACATTTGTTGTTCCCCTCCGTTTGCGTTTTTCGAATCTGATGCAGGGGCTCAGCCTTTGGCCCGTAGAGTCGTCAAGAGCGACTCACAACAATACGAACTCCCAAGGATCCTCATCTTCATTGATGTACGACCCTCCCTCAATATATAACAGAATGAACAACTGCATCCTGCGATGGTACTTTTTAAAGTCGGGGGTATTCCACGTCGTCTGCGAGTCAATGCCGTCAGACGGGGCCGTTGACCACAAGAACGGCCTTACATGATAGACTTCGAACACAACCGCGTCTTCACTTTCAGAATCCAAATTATGTACATCGGCAGCACCTTTGCCTTTGTCATTGGCTGATGAAGGGACCGGGCGCGTGTAGGAATGGATAAGCTGTCCAGACGGCTTGAACGTCGCCGCGTCCTCTTCCACGAACGCGAGGAACTGCTGCTCATCCGTGTAATAGCCTGCGTGGTTTCAGGATACAATTGTGCTGACAAATTAGGTATTTACCAGGTGGTATAAAGCCACTCAGAGTGCCCACAACGTCATCCACAGTCGAGGAGGATCCCAGTTTCTCGGAGTATTTGACGTTGAGGTATTGCACCAATGACCCCGAAGCGAATCTCAGCTGCGCAAAAGCTAGAATTGGAGCGTGTTAACAAAGGATAATGATATGCCACTCACGTCAATGTCAAGATCATTGTAGCCATACAACTTCTCGTCCTCTCCAAAAATCTGCGAAGCACATAAGATCAGTACTAAATGAAAGTTCGTCCGAACATACGGGATAGGTAAATGACGGGTGAAAAGATTCGTATGATTCCCCTTCTGCAAGGCTCTTCTTGTCTGCTGTAGACCTGACTGAAACAAGCGCGCCTCAAGCGTTAGGCTCCGCAGAGTTACATCAGGAGGCAACGTACCGAG
Organism: Tricholomella constricta; assembly: GCA_013368375.1. Classification (NCBI taxonomy): domain Eukaryota; kingdom Fungi; phylum Basidiomycota; class Agaricomycetes; order Agaricales; family Lyophyllaceae; genus Tricholomella; species Tricholomella constricta. The sequence continues at coordinate 1,324,880 of JAACJP010000002.1, read as the reverse complement.
TGAAAGCCGCAGAGCCTCATTCGCATCCGAAGTCCAGTCTGTCATGTTATTTTGCGTGCAGCGCACGCGGGGGAAGTGTGACGGTCGTACAAAGGCTGATTCGGTGGCGGGGGGCAACGAGAAATGGTTTTGACGCGTTGTTTGACCTTGTGTCGCTGAGATGTCGTCGGCATCTAAATCTTCCTGGTATATTATCACCACTATGTAAAGGGCTAAAGTATGGACAACAAGGAGGAGGAGAAGTATATTATAATGACGAGAGTAGGTATAGACGCGAATAAAGATGATTACCGAAAAGTATGATGCTGCGTTATAATGTAAAGAAGCTCAAATCCCCTAACTCATTGTCGCAAAGGATTAGACCCCAACACCTTCTCCACCATCGCCGCCCAGTCAACCCCCTCACCGTTCCCAACTGGAGGAGACTTCTTGTCTCTTGTACCTCGAGGCTTTCCCCCTCCAATGCCGCCAGAAAACCTCTTCCCAGACGCCCTTTGTGCCAGTCCCTTGACTTCGCCGAAATCCGACGTAGTTTGTGCGCGAAGGAATGCAGCGCTGGCAGCACGATGGGCCAAGCAGTTAGGCATTGCGTATCCCTCAAGGGTTCCCTCGAGCTCAGTTGGCGCCTCAGGGCTCATGGCGCGACCGTCCTTCCACAATGAGCCACCGTGTGTCTTAATGAGCACCCCAGTAATATCCAAACTCTCGCCTGGGGGGATGGGGATGGGATGCGAGGGTGTGACGCACGGCATATCGACCTCCTTGCGCAAGACTGTGTCGACGTCGACGGCGGAAAAGAAGGCGACACCCTGCGGGAGGTCGTCCATGCCGAGCTTGTAGGCGAACAAGCTACGTGTCCAGAGGTTGGCGATCTGCAAGGCGAGCGCGGCGCGGTATTTGTCTTCCTCGGTGACAAGATAGCGTAGCTCATCATGTACGGAGATGAGGTAGCGCGCCTTGATGTCATATTTGGCGATGAGATGGTCCATAGAGACGATGAGAAGGTGTAGGTAGTCCACCCCCGATGACTGCACAACCCAGTTAATGCGCGAGGGCATGTAATCGGAACCAAACTCGGCGGGCAAATATTCCTTGGACAGGGCATACGTCACGCCACAGCCCAGTGCCGGCGTCTGTGGCTTATCAGAGAGTGCAATCTCTTCCAACTTGTTGAACACGAAGCTCTCTGTGCCGCCGAACCAAAATTTCCGGTCAAATATGTCCGTCCGGTGTGTATTTTTCCCCTTCGTTGAAGCGTACAGGTTCTCAGCGAGTTTCTGTGCCTCTTCGGGCAACATTCCGGCGTTGGATTGCAGGAGGAGCAATACGGCGTGACGCATGCCCGCGCCGTAGATGCGCGAGTAATTGAACACTTTGGCCTGATCACGCGAGATACCCAGAATGTTCGCAGTCTTCGAATGGAGGTCCGTGCCCGCCGCTTTCGTGCCCTCGAGCGTCATCCACCCGATGGCCGTGGCACCGTGTAAGCCGAACTGGGCATCACCCATACAGCTGGATATCCATAGCTCCTCGGAGTCAACATCGGCGCCGACAATAGCGTAGCCCTCCGGCGCGCGCACCATCGCCTTGAGCTCCGACCCAACACGGTTTTTCTTCGCGTTGCTAGCTGTTAACCACGTCTTCTCAATCGCGCGTCTTGTGACAGTCCCCATCGTGATGACCTGCGGCAGAATCATCCCCCATCTCTTCTCCTTCCCTCCGTCATGTTCGGGTATCTCGAAGCCCATGTTCGTCTTGGCGGTCTGCCAGACCACCATCTGGTTCACTATTCGGTCTCTAGCGCTGATCCAGTAGCTGCACTGTGCGTTCATGTCCAGTGCCTCTTTCGCCTCGTCCCCAGGGCTCTTCAGCGTCCCATCCTGCGCAAATTTCATGAACGTCTTGCTCAAAGGGCTCCCGACATTCGCCTTCTCGCCGTCTTTGTGCGGGAGCTTGTAGAAGATGTAACCCCCACGTAGGGACGCCTCGGCCAGCGCGTCATCGGCGGGGTCATAAAAGTCGAGCGGCGCCAGCCGTGTCTGGAAGTTGGCGGTGGAAGGCACACGGAACGTCCACCCGTGCTCGCGGGAGTGGAACAGGGGCCATCCCAGCCAAGAAAGGCGGAGGAGGAGAGGGGCGATGCGGTTTCGCACTGTGATGTCAAGTGTGCCGGGCGGCATGTCCTTTTTAGGTTTCGCAGCATCCCAGTACCATTTGGGCCAGAGAACCGGGGGAGCCTTGACTGGCTTGGGCTTGGGCGGCTTCTTTACACGTTTTTGCGGAGAGGGACTTGCGTCGGACGTGATGGGGTCTCTCCCAACGAGTTTCCAATCCAGCTGCCGTAGCCAGGGATCGTCCTGTTGGCCTGATTCATATATTGACCTGGCCAATTGCAGCACCCTCGCCTGAATCGCTTCGCTTTTATCGCCCTTAGATAACTCGAGCACAAGTTGTGGGTCGATGGACGCCATCGCGCCACTCTGAAGATGGACAGGTGCATGTCGTGAACACAGTATTTGTTGCGTCTTCTTGCCACTGGCTGTTGATATGCGTTGCACCTCGTCCTCGACTACAGTATGCCATCGTTCTTTGTAGTTGTATTGGAGCGGATAACCGTCATAAGTAAGCTTGAGAAGAAGAGGCAATATGCGTTCGATAGTTTTCTGTCCACATGGATTGGCCAGTACTTCTTGATACCAGGCCGGAAGAATTTCCTCGTTCGACGTCGGTGTTGCTTCAGAAGTGACTGGGGCTTCATTGAGTTCCTCAGCTGCAACCAAAGGTGGTGCAGCCTCCTCGGCCTAATTTGGACATCAGTCAACGCCAAACCAAGATGTTTTTACATACCTCCGGAGGCGGGAAAATGCCCCTGGACTTTCCGGCGGCTTTAGGAGTCCAGTCCAATTGACTGAGCCAAACGTCATCCTTCCACCTTTCGCCCCCGTCCATAAGCGACCTTGCATCCTCAGCCAGCTTCTTCAGCTTCGCCTTGACCCCTTCCTCCATTTCCCGATACACAGCCTCCGCGCGCTCCAGGTAAGATTCCCACTCCTCGTTGACAGTCAGGAAGCTGGAGCCCATGGTCAAGATACCAGCAAAGGACACCGGATGCGGGCAGCCTTTTAGAAAAGCGGGAAGTGCGGCTGCGTACACGCGATGGGTCACGTCAACGTCGTTGGCACAGTATCCCAAATAGTCCGTGAGGTTGTCCCGTATTTCGTCAGGGGTGAGCTTCATGAAGTCGTTCCGAATCTCCTTGTCCATGGTGATGCCACAATGCAGCTTCGCAACGTCAGCGAGAGAGTTAGCGGAGGTGAGCTCTTCCCAACGCTTGGACGACATCTCAACTTCAGCTGTCTCGAGGTCTTCATCGCCGATGAGTGAAGGAAGGCTATCTTCCATATCCTGACGCAGCCGCCGAAGCTCTTCCTGCTTAGCGTCATCCAGTTCCTCCGTCTGCCGCCTCCCGACGGCTGCCATTAGTTCCATGATGGCCTCCACGGCCTCCTCTTTTTGTTCCACCTGTGTTTCTTTCGATTTGCGGTACTTCATCCAAGCAGGCCGCTGGTGAGAAGATATACCCTTGACGGCGACATGCAGCGCCATCGTATCGATGAAACGATTCTTGGTCGGCTCGAGGCTGTATTCCTCCTTAATGCGGCTTCGATCGTGCGAGACATTGTGTCCAACGACGATTTTGGGAGATGTCGATTCTCCCAGTGGTATCAGGTGTTGGGGATCTGAGGATTCGCGGAGTAGCCACGGGGATATCCAGGAGTACCACCCGTTAGGGGATGCCGCGCAGGCCATAATCGCGTACGGGTGGTAGTTGGGCATCGTCTCCACATCGAACGTGAGCATCTCCTCCGGCTTGCCATTATGCATCGGGTACGGGACATGTTCGCTATAGCTCGAGCCGTCGGGGTGGTAATAGTACTTGGTCCAACCGCTCTGTAGCTCCCAGTCGTCTGGTTTGGGAGGTAGCTCGCTGGAGGCAAAGGCTTTTGCAAGGCCAAGCCAGGGCTCAGCGGCGTGCGAGCCGATGCGGTGGAAGTGCTCGAGGAGGTTGGAACCTTGCAATTGGGGAAGGGTAAATCCGGTGTCGGGGAGGACTGAGCCCTGGGTGGGGTCGAGGCCATGCATCTCGAGGTGCTCGCGTGCGATGTTGACAAAGGAGGAGTGGGGGGTTGGAAAGGAGACATTTCGAAATATTTGCGAGTGCAGCTGACGCGAGAGGAGTTGCACACCCAGCTCATTGCGTTTGACTGTATGACGATATTAGAATCGGAAACAACGCAGAATAAACGCACGTATACTGACCGTGCCGTTGAGGTAATCGTTCCTCCTTTGCTCTCGCTCCTTCGTCCGACTCCTCTTGCTTTTGTGTGAGCCTATTAGGTCTGGTTTGCGGGTTGCTTTGTGGTAACGGCTTCTGTTTGAGGGCTTGGGAATCGGTTGCGGAAGCATGAAACCAACGAGACAAGTTAGAATTTGGTTGTCTTGTGAGTTTGGAGGCAGGCCGAAGCATTGAAGGACCATAGAAAAAGACCCGGCTTCCTCTACTGCGCGTTTCGTTTACTCACGATGGGCGCCGGTGTGAATGCTGACGGTCGTTGGTAACAGCTCGACCTTAGTGGGAAAAAGGATTCCGAATTCAAATCTTATCAGATAAATACCGTGGCATTGCCAGTCACATCCTCAAACCAGCTATATCGCGGCGACACCGACTATGCTCAACGTTCCAAAGGTTTTCAAGTATACGGGCATCGCCTGGATAATGGTCCTGGGACACAGGACGCGACATTTGTAGGATCCGATGCCGTAGGCCAGATCACGAGGTATTCTATGTTTGGTCCGTCCGAGGGAAGATATTTCCTCCTGTGAACCCGCGTCCTGGCATCGGCAACTTGTATTCATAAGCCCAGGACGAATTCTTCTTCCCCACGTCCCATCCCAACCTCCCTCCTCCCCACCTCCCCCCATCCTGGCACCGATGTTTGTCCAGCTCTACAGAGCAAGGCTCCCCTCGGGCGCTGCGCTGCGAATATCTGCATACGTGTCGACAAGCAGAAAATATAGCACGCCAAGTGATATCCCCGTTTCAAACAAGTCGAAGTTGTGGGGCTCGGCTGAAGAGGCTGTCAAGGACATCAAGTCGGGCGATGTTCTTATGTGTGGAGGTGTGTGCACACGTTGTCCTTGCATTTACGCGTTGTAAGGCCGTGTTCTCCAGGGTTCGGCTTAGCTGGTATTCCCGGTACGTCTATCTCGTTGCAGCCTGCGGTATATCGCTGACCGTTCAGCAGATACTCTCCTTGGCGCACTTGCTAAGCGGAAGGATACCGTGAACAACCTGACTGGTGTTTCGAACAATGCTGGAGCGGGAGATTCTGGACTAGGTGTGTATCAGTGCGTTTTGAATAGCTGCTGGACATAACTCTACCTTTCCAGGAAAGCTACTCAATAGTGAGCAACTCTCCAAGATTGTCGCGTCATACCCCGGAGGGTGAGAACGCTCGTCCTTCTCATCCTAGGCGCCTGACCGAACGAGCCTTGTTCCAGAAACAAGAAATTCGAAACTATGTATCTCGATGGTCAGATTTCCCTGGAGCTTGTTCCACAAGGGACACTCGCGGAGCGAATCCGTGCCCACGCTGCCGGAATACCCGCATTCTACACACCTACCGGTGCCTCCACTGCAGTCGAAGACGGCTCGATACCCTTGCGATACAACGAAGGTGGCATCACCAAGGGTGTCGCGATCCCCGGAATCAAAAAAGAGTTCAAGGAGATAAATGGCAGGAGATATATTTTAGAGCCCGCCATCGCAGGCGATGTTGCTTTCATCCGCGCTTGGAAAGTAGACGAGGTCGGCAACTGCGTGTTCAGGTAAAGTCTTCTGCTTTCTCTCTCGCTGCTTTCACAGAGTGGGAAGAGAGCTGACCGCCCGTGGCACTCCAGGTATGCTTCCCAGAATTTCAACACCGCTATGGCCAAAAACGCAAAGGTCACAATCGTCGAGGTACGAACAGCATAAGTTCTTTCTACCCACATCACTCTGCTCATGCTTTCCTGTGCAGGCTGAGAAAATTGTACCCGTTGGCTCCATCTCCCCCAATGCCATCCACCTACCCGGTATCTACGTTGACCGCATCGTCCCCGCCACCTCCCCAAAGGAGATTGAAATCTTCACTCTCGCACAAGACGGCTCCAGCGCATCGACCCTCACCCCCGAGAAAGCTGCTGCCCAAGCGCAGCGCCACTACATCGCGAAGCGCGCAGCGAAGGAGATCAAGGACGGCTTTTACGTCAATCTCGGTATTGGAATGCCAACGCTTGTCCCGGAGCACTTGGAGAAGGGCGTGAAGGTGTGGTTGCAGAGTGAGAACGGCATCTTGGGCATGGGACCGTATCCGACGAAGGAGCAGCTTGACGCGTGAGTGTGCCTGAATGTGCGATGGGTTTGAGGAGTGTGCTGAGGCCCTTTACGTGCAGTGATCTCATCAATGCGGGCAAGGAGACCGTCACTCTGCTTCCTGGTGCCTCTCTATTTGGTACGTCGCTCGTTCATGGCGACCATTTCAGGCTAGCTGATTTGTTACCCTTACAGATTCGAGCGAGTCGTTCGCGATGATTCGAGGCGGCCACATTGACGTTGCGATTCTCGGTGTACGTTCTCCCACATCAATGGCACAGCTCTCTCCTCACAGCTAGTCATCAGGCCATGGAAGTCTCCCAGGCTGGTGACATCGCGAACTTTATGATCCCAGGCAAAATGGTCAAAGGTTTGTTTGAGACCACTTTTCTCACCATCTCACCGCTCTCTTCTCACCCCTCACGCCTTTTCCCGCAGGCATCGGCGGCGCAATGGACCTCGTCTCGAACCCCGAGAAAACCAAAGTCATCGTTGTGATGGAGCACACTGCCAAGGGCGGTCGTCCCAAGATCCTCAAGGAGTGCGCGCTACCCCTCACTGGCGCACGCACCGTCAGCACCATCATCACCGAGCTCGCAGTATTCGACGTTGACCGCGTCAATGGCGAGCTGGAGCTCATCGATCTCGCAAAGGGCGTCACAGTGGACGAGGTCCGCGCTAAGACTGCATGCGATTTCAAAGTGCGCAGCCAACTTGGGACGTGGTGATAAGTCTGCTCATCGATGTTGTGCAACGACCTCTCGGTAACTCCCCTATCTCTACCGCTGTATGTACATCTATCTCGCATTTTTCCTTCCACTTGCATGCGCACGCGAAATATAAAATCAAATCAAAAAAAGGAATAGGAATTCAAGACCGGCCAAATACATGTTCTTTTACATCGATTGTATGAAAATTACCACTCTCTATCATCCATATTTATCCTTCGTAAATATACCACCTGCCCACACCCTCCTCCGGAGGGATTTAAGTTTGGTTTTCGTCAATTTTTGGATTATTTAGGTCGCGTCCTGGAGTAGATTCATCGCAGGATCACTGGCTTTTTTGGGTTTTCCGGGTTGTCGCCAAGCCCGATGGCAGTCGCAGAAGCAAAGAGGGTATGGAAATTTCGGACAGGTGGCAGTCGCAGAAGCAGAAGCAGAGAGGGTATCGAAATGTCGGAACGATGGCAGTCGCAGAAGCAGAGAGGGTATTGAAATGTCGGAACGATGGCAGTCGCAGAAGCAGAGAGGGTATCGAAATGTCGGACAGAAGGCAGTCGCAGAAGCAGAGAGGGTATCGAAATGTCGGGCAGAAGGCAGTCGCAGAAGCAGAGAGGGTATTGAAATGTCGGACAGATGGCAGTCGCAGAAGCAGAGAGGGTATCGAAATCTCGGGCAGAAGGCAGTCGCAGAAGCAGAGAGGGTATCGAAATCTCGGGCAGAAGGCAGTCGCAGAAGCAAATGGCAGTCGCAGAAGCAGAGAGGGTATCGAAATGTCGGGCAAAAGGCAGTCGCAGAAGCAGAGAGGGTATCGAAATCCCGAACAAATGGCAGTCGCAGAAGCAGAGAGGGTATAGAGGGTATCGAAACTTCGGACAAACGAAAAAAAAAACGAAAGAAAAACCACCAAGAGATCGAAGCAAATCGTGAAAGTCGTCACTGAGTCTTCTGTCGCCAGTCTGTAGAGTGATCCGGTGGTGGCTCAAGCATAGTTGTCAGCCCGGAGGGACATCGTTGGAAAGCCGTACGGAACCTGGTCCAAGCCAAAGAGAAGACATTTCGAGGAGCCGAAGGTGAAAGACAGTCACTGTGGTGAGTCCCGGTCCCAGAACAATCGGCTCCACAGGCAGAGGGCAAGTTATCACACGTTGCGCGCTGATAGACACCGCAGCGCGCCTGAGCCAGAGCGTCGTCGACCTGAGCCTTGAGTAGCTCCTGACTAAGCCTGACAGTCCGGGGGCTTGGCCGTCCGTTGCGTGCGTCGTCAGTGAGGGTCGGCGTCCCAGTTTCAAAGTTCCCGTGACCAAGCCCAAGTCCTGCGGAGATTGGTTCCGGTGGCGACGAGTCTAAGGACCGGGCCAAGACGAGAGAGGGCAACAGGAGCTGTCGAAGCGTAGATGCCTTTGCAGGAGCCTTTTCCGGTGAGCTAGGATGGAGGGTGAACGCTTTGGCCACGCTAGGATGCCACGGTTGTTCGGACAGGTGGCGGACTTTCTCATTAATCTGAGGCCTTGGGTAATCCGCCGGCTTGTACTTGATATCCGCATGCGCCAAAGCAGGATGCTCCAGCTTGGGTGATTGTTCAAGTGCCCTTGGGAACACTCCGACAGTCGTGCTTGAGAAGTCTGGTCGGGACTGGATAGAAGTAATAGTCTCGACGGGGACAGTGGCCTGTGCAGGAGTGATGTCGCTGACCGTTTCGACGGAGACAGTGGCCTGTGCAGGAGTGATGACGCTGACCATTTCGACTGGGACGGTGGCCTCGTCGAGGGTGACTGCCGTCTTCATCGAGGGACGGCTTTCCGCAATCTTGCCGAGGCTACTAGAGCGGGGCGAATGCCTTGAAGCTGGCGTCGGACTGGAATTAGGAGTTCCTGCGACCTTGTCCTTGATGAGAGGTCGAGGGTATGTGACCGGCTCCGTGTTCGCGGCCGCATATGACGCCGCGGAGTGTTCTGAGGACTTCGCTTTATCCATAGGGCGAAGAGCAAGATCCACTTCGTCTTGAGCTTTCCGGGAGTCCTGCTTGGGACTATATGTCGCCGGTTTGGTCTTCGTACCCGCGTAGGAAGCATCGGGATTATCGAACGTCTCGGCCCTGTCCATGGTCCGCGGGAACACCCCTTCCTGGACCTGCACTGGTGATGAGTTGGTCTTCAACTTAGGCCGAGAGTCCGACTTGGGAGAAGACTTCACAAGGGACGTACGCCTGGCCACCTGGTTGGCGGCGAGTACCGGCGGAAGCTCGACTGTCGGACACCCTGCGCGCCAGGCGCGACGTTCTTCACTGGAGGGCGCCCTGTTGATGTTCGTCATGTCCCCTAAGGGCATCCTTGGAACTGGGGTGCTGCTCTTGAGGCAGCTGCGAGGTGGTGTCTTGGAGGCCCTGTTGATCCGGTTGATGGGGCTTGGGATTTTCTGGCCCGAGACCTTCCTTGCAGTAGGTTTCGCTGCGACCTCGACTTTCATTTGCTGCACGGGAGTCGGGGCAGGTACCTCAAGAGCGCAAGACATTCGCCGACTCGGGGTCATTGCGCAGGGAGATTGGGGCTCCTCAACCTCGGCGACCAGATCAGATGCAGGACGATGAATCGCGATCACCGGGACCTTGGAGATGTCTTTGTGGAGCCGCCGAGGCGCCTGTGAACCGCGAGGCCTGCTGCTCAAGAGCTTGCGGATCTCCGGACTGGGAAGCTGGCCGCTTGGGGCGTTCTTCGATGTCGAGGAACATCTCGCAGGCTGAACGCCGGGCCCTGCCTTGGGCGTTCGGGGTTTACGAGGCGCACCCGGGGGCGGTGGAATTGCTAAAATGATGCCTGGCGGTGGCTTGGTGGCCTTCCTGGACGAGGCCGGGATCGATTCAGGTGAATGCGCGAGGCGATCCGTTGGACTTGATGGCTCGTCCAATTCGTTCGCATGCTTCACGTGCTGCTTAGGAGGGGTCGTGGTGGGGTCGAGTGGGGGCATCACATTTTTTCCCATGACATCGTCGAAAAAGTTGATGACACCGTTCGCCACCCTTCTAGTTGGGCTAGGGACCTTCCTAAGAGAATCCATTCGCGGTGAGGTATACGAGAACTCCGGATGGGGGTCCGTCGAACGGATGTATGACTCTCCAATTCGTACAGGGTGACCCTGGAGCAGCACCGAGGACCGTGTGATCAATGGCTTCCAGGGCGGAAGTACAATCTGTTTAGCGATACGACCCCAGGCTCTGCAAAACGATTGATTATTAATCCTTGACAACGGCGTCAACTGTGCAGACTTACATTCCCTTGAAGTAAGGATGGTCCTTGAGCGCCTCAAGCGTCAACTGATCCTTGCCCTTCGCCAACATCCCTTGAATGAGGTGTTGCGTCACTTTCGAGACTCCGTCAGCTGCCCTGAAGGCAACTGAGTCATTGAGGACTGATTTGCGAATCTTCTGCGAAGACGACGCGCCCGCACCAAATGGCAGCTGTAAGTGGTGTCAGGTGCATTTTGGAATTTGGCATTAAACTAAGCTTACTCGTGAGGTCAGCATTTGGTAGAGCAGAACTCCTACGGCATGGAGGTCCGCCTCGAAGGAGTAGGGCTGGCCCAGATGTACCTTGGCAGACATGTACGCCGGCGTTCCCAAACACTCGTTGGTTGTGAATGGAGCGTCATTCTCTGCGACAGAGGTCGAGTCGTCGCGGGAATGCGGCGAAGGAGAGGATGAAGGCGTGTTGATCATGTCGAACTGCTTTGAGAGGCCAAAATCTGTGAGGCGGAGATGACCTTCGGCCGTGAACAGAATATTCGCCGGTTTGATGTCTCGATGAATAATGCGTGCCTCTCGAAGCTGTTCCAGGGTCACGACCTAGAGAAATGTCTGTCATTGATTGTGATATGAAAAAGACACCGTACTGACCAGCTCTGCGGCGTAGAAACGTGCACGGTCTTCAGGGAATTTCCTTGCGGCACCGAGTTGAATCGCCATATCCTGACCTCCGAGATATTGCTGTGAAACGAGAAGTTTAGCTTTGAGGAGGTTTTCTTTACATGAGCCAAGAAAAAATCGACGAACAGTGGTGAGGTACCAGTTTTCACTGTCGTGAAAACTGCTCAAAAGAGGAAGAAGAAATGTCCTGGCGGGGTCCTTTCGATCAACGAAACGCTGGATAGCTTGTTCTTGGCGAATGTGTTGGCAGAGACCTTTAGATTTGGGAACAACCTTGAGCGCGACCAACCATTCACTCCGGACGTCCCGGGCTAGAAACACCTGAGCGCTATGGCCGCTTCCAATCCGCTTCTGCAATTGATATTCCCGAAATTTGCGAGGTTCCTCCACGAAGGACTCATCGACTTCACTCTTGGAGACCTGGAGGAATTATTCACGTCAGCCATCGGCATAGAGAGCGGGATGCGTACCTGAGAGGAAGCTGGGGGACGAGAGATCATGTTGACAGATCTAGCGTTGTGCATTGAAGTTGATGATAGCTTGGAATAACGAAGGACAGTTGGAGCAGTGAGATGACACTGATCAAGAGGATAATTTGAGACATGACCGGGAATTTATATTGTCGGGACGATTGAGGTTTGGACTGCTGGTACGACGAGAGGAGGCGGGAGAGTTACGTAAGGATGCGCGGGAACTTGGGAATAGGTGTGATGTTGTTCAGAATTGTGACAGTCAGTGACACAAAGTAGTTTGCGCGCAAGGCCAGGGCCTGCTCTCCAGCTGCTCTCGCTCGTCCTTCGCTACCATGGGCTGGTTATCATCGCTCTTTTCGTCTACAGATACCACCCAGTATGCAAGGAAAGGCCAGGCGCTGTCTTCCACCCATGAAGCCTTTTCGCTGCCCACCTCGTCACCCACTTTTACCCCTCACTCTGATGCCTTCAATCCAGAGGCTCTTCAAACTCCTGACTTGGACTCATCTATGAGTCCTTCATATACATATCCACCCCAGGGCCCTGGTGCATATGGCTATGTCCCGACTTCGTAAGTGTTCTTCCTCTTAGCCTGCCTTTCCAATCCAACTTATGCCTTCTAGTGCTGGTTTAAACTCTCGGCCAGCATCAGCATCACTGCTTCCCACCCACCATAATCCCACACATACCCCTCTCTCACCCAAATTCACCCACCCTCCTTTATCAAGTACGTGGAATCGTCTTCGCGCTTGGCTCAGTCGCGAATACCCCGAACTTGGAGATACCCTCAACTATGGAATTCTTCCCCAGGATCTCGCAGAGATAGAAATGCAATTCGGCTTTGCACTTCCTTCTGCCATTCGCGAGTCATATCTCTGCGTCGACGGACAAGAGGCCGAGTCTGCAGCTGGATGCTCAGAGGGATTATTTTTCGGCCTGAAGCTTCTTCCCCTTGAAGACGTCCTACAGGAATGGAGATTCTGGAGGGAAGTTGACGAGGACCCCGCGACAGGTGCTAATCATCGGTTACGAGAAGTAATGCAGTCCATTCCACCCGGTTGGATTCGCAAGGAGTACTCTCAGCGTGGCTGGATCCCTCTTATCGCCGACAAAGTGGGCAACTATGTCGGTGTGGATCTAAACCCTGATGAAGCTGGATCGGTTGGGCAAGTAATAGTCTTTGGGCGAGATTTCGATACCAAGGTTGTCCTTTGGAGGGGTGATGGTCCGGCAGGCTGGGCGAAATGGCTGGCTAGTTTTGTGGAAGAGCTGGAAAGCGGTGAAGGCATTGAGATTGGTACGGGGACTGAAGGGAGCGATGATAGCGAAGACGATCTCGGTTATGAAAGCTACTTCTACGATGGAACCGGACGTGGTCAGGGTGATGGCGGCGGAGATGTAGGCTCTGGGGGTGGATTGCGTCTAAATGGCGAATACCGAGGTTGGAATGTTTTGGAAGCATGGGCCGACCGGAGTCTTAGGAGGTGGCATGAAGCGGGCGTGATAACGGACACCTCGCTTTTACCAGCAGAGGAAGAAAATAAGGTAAGTTGATGTTCGAATCGCTGACTTTTCGCCCCTCTGACGTCTTCAATAGGGATTGGAACCTGCCGTTCTGGAAATAACACACCAATCCAGCGTGGAGGTTGGAATACCCGTTCTCGCAGACGTTGATGAAACCATTCCCGCCCCAACCTCTGCTGCACCAGCCCTTGGACAACCCACCAACACTGGCCGATCAGGACTCTCCGCCCTGCCCACCATATCAGTAACCAGGCCGCCTGCACCACTGCCTGTCGAACTTCCTCAGCCACACGATATCTTGCCAATATCCACACCTCCTGACTCTTCTCAATCCTCCTTCAATGAGGATCTGGAATCGGGCCGGAGTGCCGGCATGCGCGAAGTTTCAAATTTTGTCTCTTCGTCCAGACACTCGCCCTCACTCCCTCAAGAAAACGCAAGTGCAAGTGGGTCTGCCCTCGCCTCAAGTCCCGCTGCACGATCACGGAAGACGACCGCTGCCAACACCACACCGCGGTCCACATCACGGAAGACTGACATTCCTGACCTTCTCGCTGATTCTGCGCCCGCGATGGATACGAAACCGATCACACCGTCGTCACCTGCGTCTATTCCTTCGGAAATACCCGCGATACCAGTGCAGGACCTTATGACGACTGAAATTGCTGATGTTGCTGTGGAGTCATCGTCGAAACCAGTGGAAGTGGAGGATTTTGATCCGAATACCACCATCCGGTTGGTCGGTGGGGGTGGGGTTGTCGGGACCGTCCAACCAGAGGAGGAACAGGAGGAGGAGGAACAACCCAAAGCGCAGGACGTAGAGCGCGATGCCGATACCGTGTCCATCACATCTGTGACCTCGGATAGCAAAGACGGGAAAATACGTAAGAAGACAATGAGCGGTTTGGCTGGACTGAAAAAGCTCGGAAATCTAGGGAGAAAGCGGGACTCCAATAGCAGTGTCAAAGGTACGGTAGAGTCTCCTGTGGCGACTTGATCTGTGGCTGCGATACGCTCATAATATCCATGTTGTTGATCGTTTCTTACTACTTTACAACCCTATCTGAGAACTCTGGACTTGACTGAACATTGCATCCTCTTACACCCATCCAATTCGTTCCATCTTCTTCGTTACACCCCCCGTTGACCTACACTCCTTCAATTCACCCCATACGGTCACAGTATTCAAATCACCATCACCGCATCTTCAGTACCTCCATATAAAGTTTACATTCGTGTCTCTCTGTCCTGTCCTTCTTCTTATACCCGTAGCCACACATTAAATATGCTCTCCACGCGCTTGTGCTTCGGAGGCCTCTTATTATGAACTTAGGTCCTGTTAGTATACGAGTTTGTAGATTAAACCTATGACACATTTCCGCAATCGGGTGAGCGTGAGAAGTTGGAGGCGAATCACGTGACGCGCTGTTTGTCGCGTGTTGTCCAGTGTCCGTTGGGCTTTGACGCTGAGAGTGGTTCCATTATTTGGCAGAAGCCACATCCCCCCAGTGCCCTTGCATTGGCAGTATGAACGCTATCATTTCCTTTATTCTGCACCCATTGATACCCGTCAACGTTGGCTCGGACGATGACGACCAGACCGGAATTGACGTAGTCTACCCTCTCTCCCTTTTCTTCGCTTTTGGGATCTGGCTCGTTTTCCAACGGTACCAGAAAATGCACAACAGTGCAGTTCCCTTCTCATATACTGCACCACAAGTTCGTCCACTTTCCAAAGCATTACTCTATCTTTGCTGACAGCGTCCAACAGCCAGCAGATCCCAAGTGGGAGTCCTTCGCGATCAGAAATCCGCATTTGGAGTCACATTTGGACACGGAAGAAGTAATGCCCCCCATGAATGTCCCCGGACGACGATACATTACGAGTTTTGACCCTGCCACCGGCCTACACATTGGAACTTTCCTTGCCGACAATGAAGCAGAAATCGAGGAGAAAATACTCAAGGCTGGGGATGCCCAAAAATCGTGGCGTGAAACTACTTTTACCCAGAGGAGACGTGTTATTAGGAGCTTGTTGAAATGGCTTGTGGATAATCAGGATGTTTGCGCGCGGGTCGCGTGCCGTGACTCGGGCAAGACGCGTGAGTAGTTTACTTGTCTCCTTCGGAGCCGGCTCTGAGTTATCATGTAGTCATTGATGCGGCGCTTGGTGAAATTTTAACGACGTGTTCAAAAATGGAGTGGTTGATTAACCACGGAGAAAACTACCTCAAACCGGAAACCAGAGCAGGAAACTTCATGCTCTCTTACAAGAGATCCGAGGTCCACTATGAGCCCCTCGGTGTCGTCGCCGCTATTGTGTCCTGGAATTATCGTGCGTTCTGATTCTCTGCGCACATCTCTGTCGATCTTGACGTCGATGCACAGCTCTGCATAATGCCTGGTCGCCAATCTTAGCTTCTATTTTTGCCGGCAATGGTGTCGTTTTGAAGTGCTCAGAGAATGTCATTTGGTCTACGACCTGGTTTGTCGGGGCCATTAATGAGTGCCTCCGTATTTGTGGCCATGACCAGGAACTCGTGCAGGTCGTGTGCTGCTGGCCAGAGCAAGCTGATGCTCTGACAACATCACCGAACATTAAACACATTACATTTATTGGCTCTGAGGAGGTTGGGCGCAAGGTCAGTCGAGTCCCTATTTTGGTGAAAAGAATTGTAACTGAGGCATTCGCGGGGCTAGATTGCTCAAGCTGCGACAGTGCACCTTACTCCCGTAACATTGGAACTCGGTGGCAAGGACCCTGCAATCGTGCTTCCTGGAACGGATTTAGAAAAATGGGCAAGTCTTTGGATGCGTGGAATCTTGTTCGTACTGTTGCCCTACCTATCGCAAACTCCGCCTTGACTCATTCTTTTAGCCAGAATATGGGACAGAACTGCATCGGTATCGAAAGATTGATCGTTCACTCCTCACAATATGATGAGCTACACGCAATCCTCTCGAAACGTATCATCTCACTGCGAACAGGGTCGGTCCTAGCGCCATCTCCTGAGGGATACGTATCGACCATCGACTGTGGCTCTATGATTTCCCGTGAACGATTCCAAGGTCTCGAGCGGATCATCCGCGACGCTGAGGAGGCGGGTGCAAACATCGTAAACGGTACCGCATACAATCATGTCTACCTAGAGAATGGTGCCTACTTCACCCCTACTCTTGTCGGGCCTGTCGACCCATCGATGGATATTGCCCAGCAGGAACGTATGTACCTCGTCAAATCACCTCTCAATCAGCGGTAGTTATGCTTACCGGCGTCATTGACAGTTTTCGCACCGATCGCTGTCTTGATGCCATATGAAAGCGTCGACGAGGCAATTGAATTCGCAAACGGCACTCGATACGGTCTTGCTGCTAGCGTCTTTGGTCCAGACCAACAACAGGCCTTGAAGGTGGCAAAACAACTCGAGTGCGGCATGGTTTCTATCAATGACTTCGGAGTATTCTATGTGAGTACAGTATATATTTCCTCGAAACTACTGACATCTGACTGTAATTCAGGTCGAGTAAGTGCCCTGCCTTGCGGAACGGTTTGTCCAATTTACTTACATTCCACTTCAGCCAAGATTTGCCGTTCGGTGGCACTAAGTACAGTGGCTACGGGAGATTCGGTTTGTACTCTACAGTCTCGTTATTTCATGGTCGCGACTGACGTCTACTTTCTCCGCAAAGGCGGTCCCGAGGGCCTTCGCTCCTTGACGAATGTGAAAGCAGTCATGATGGACAGGTGGCCATCATTTATCCAGACCAGCATTCCCAAAGTTCTGGATTATCCAATGCGATCATTATTGCAGAGCTGGTGCGCACGTTTTCCCTCACGTTGTCCACTTAACTTAAATGAGACTGAATTTTCACGTCTTGTAGGGAGTTCTCGAGCGGTCTTATCCGGTTCCTTTACGCCGATGGCTGGCGTGCCCGGATCCGTGGGCTTCTTGCCCTCATCCGTGCTGCTCGCAAATAGATGGCGAGCGAGCTGCGAGTCGTGATTCTGTTTCTTGGATACCGTTACATTTATGGAACTATTACATGGTAATCATATACTTCTAGTTGCTTTCAGTCGATAAAATTTTATACCACGGGATTCTGGAATCTTGCAAGTGAATGAATAATAATCTCTTGACTTGGACGCCATGAAAACGTTGACGCAGAAAATGCAACGGGCGCTTTAAGCTTTCAGGGGCAGCCGCGTCACATTACCCCAGTGGCGTCAGGGTGGCGTCACTGACGCTCTTGCTCTCTTACAGTCATGGCGCCAACTCCATCCTCTTTAATTGACATCCACGGACAGCCTTGTAGCTGCGGCCCTTTGGAACTTTGGGCGTCAATGCTGGCGTTGGCAGTGGCCATGGGCAATCACATATCCAGTGCGCACAAGGACAGGTGATGCAAAGCTGCCGCCAAGAATCTTCCAATTTTAAAAAATCGATTTTGAAGTGTTGACGTACTTATGAAAGCGTGATATGAATCTGGTTGTGGGAAACATCGGTTTCAATCTGAATTCTTCTTCGATCACAGTGGTCTACGAAGTCCAGTCTCCGGACGGGTCAGGGCCCCGGTGCTCACAACTTCACACTACGGCACTCAGTAGTAGCACTCATTGAACTCGGCGCGACGATACCTTGAAAGAATCATATTTTTCTACGACCGCTCTTAATGTAAAGTTTCCTTATTTGTTATTCTTTTTTGTTGGAGAGTCTCTTGATGAGCTCCGAGTCCAATTATTTTTTAAAAATTGACTTGAATCGAGCTTTCATTTTGCGCTCAATCCTCCTTCAAATTCAGATTTTCCTGATGGGGCATTCTCCTCAACCGACGTTGGTCCCCAACGTTGGCAATTTCCTTGAGGTCAATAACTTTGAAAGGCCACGTCAACCAGTTGCCACCACTGCGCATACTTGGTAAGCGCATGTCTTCTAACAACTCGTCGACGAGTTGCGGCCAGCTGAATAGAAACAGCTTTAGTGCCCCCATAATGAAAGCCGCAGATACGGAGTCACATACGTCCAGAACGCCAAACCGCTACTATAGCTCTCATTTACCCAAAGCAACATATCCGGGAACCGTTTTCGCATCCACGCCGAGTTGCGCTCTGCACTGGCAAGCGCTTCCTCGGCCGAAGATGGTAGGCGCATGTTGTCTCTAAGGAAGTAAGAGGAAATCCAATGAGCTGTGACCTCGAATGCATAGCCGTTGTTCGTTGTGAACTGCCAGGTCTTGTGATAAGGAGATCTAATAATGCTTGGGATAACGCACAGAACATACCACTGCGCCGTTGATTGCAAAATCGCGTTTGTCAAGATTTTTAGCCGGAACGATACCTCGATAGATGGACGAAGCCCATTGTTCATTGTCTGGGCGAGAGGATGGTGGATTATTCAAGGATGTATAGTTCCAAGTGTCCGCGACCTTCATGAGTGGTGGGTGCCTACTGATGCCGAGCTCTGCGGCGGTCTCATCTGGAAAAGCGAAACGATGAGCTTCTGCTTTGAATTTTTGGTCCTTCGAGGAACACACCATCGAAAATATTGGTCCAGGAGGATGTGTATCCGGTTGCAAGAATGACGACATCAGCCGGAAGTATCTTCCCATTATTCAAAGTCAGCGAACGACCATCGTCACCGAAGCCCTGAACACGCGCAGGTGCAACAAGTTCGATTTTCCCGGAACTGACGAGGCCATGGAAGCTGTTCGCACGATAAGCACCCTCATCGTTGGTTCGGATGCCCCAAAACATCGAGTGAGCGTTTCGCAACGGTGAATTTTTTGGCACGGAGTATACGTCCAGCTGGAGCAGGAATGAGAATACAACATATAGATAGTGAAGAAGGTGCTCACGGAGCTGGAAGTAATTTTGTCCCAGATGAAATGAACGATTTTGCTTCCCAACCATGTTGTATGTAGAAATCGTCTACCAGTCAGAGAGCACGTCAGCGACAATGAGCATACGGAAGACATTCTACACACTCGAGGCGCGTCTTTAATTCTATGTGAGGCGAAAGAATCCCCAAAAATCTGAAGAGGTGTGAGAACTCAAACGAAAGAACTTGAATCATAAACCACCTGCTCTTGCGAATAAAGTCTGGGAGCGGCGATGAAACGGCAAGGATCGCGTCAGTAGTCTCAAACACGACGGCAACTTTCCGCCCAAAATTTGTAAGACAAGCAGCGATACTTGCAGGAAAAAGCAATGGGTAACATTTCATGTTACGAAAGTTCCGGGACTCACTCCTGAGCGGACTTCCCACCACCGACGACGACGATAGAACCACCGTCCACGCTTTCCCCGGGGACCGCGGGTTTTTCCTTCTGAAGAAGAGCATCCAGATGATCGCGAAATTTTGTCGAGTGGAATACTAAACCACGAAAACGAGATTTCTCCGCTTCCACAGGCGATAGGTACCCAGGAATATTTGGATTGCTACAACCCTGTCAAACATTGAGCATTGTATGAGCCTTGTGATTCCAGAACGCGTACCCCTGTACAAAGGACGATGCGAGAGAATTCCAAAACTTGCTGGTCAGCACTTCGGCGATCCTCTGTCGTGACGAACCAGGAGCCGCTTGGCGACCGACGTATCCCAAGAACCTCTGTTTCGAACCTGATTTTACCATCCAAGAACATGTTCGCGAAGGTTTCCATATACGCGCACAAGTCATCGCCAGTTAGGCGGCCACCAGACTCTTCCGCCTTCGATGGCGGAGGCATAAACAAAGAGGAAAATCTAAATTCGCCATGCACGCTGAGGAAAGAATGGTTAACCCGCTTCGTGAAGGGTTCATTCACTCACTCACTTGTTTAAATTTAGGCCGGGATATATTCGCTCCCTGGCCCAAACTCCACCGACAGATTTATCACGCGTTATAATCTGCACGTCGAACCCATCCTTGAGAAGTATTTGGGCAGTGACAAGCCCAGCTGCGCCTGCACCAATGATACAGACTATGCCAGCTTCGGCCATGATTTAAGTAGTGATGAGAAAGGTTGATGGCAGAGTATGCTCCGCCCACTTTGAAGGAATTCTATGAGGTCCGCCGGGCACTTACTTATATTTGCAGTGGGATCATCGTGGGAGCTGCAAACACTTTCTCAGATCTCAAGTACCGTACTGACAAGGAAACGCGGCGACCTGCATCACCGTATGTCGCGGATTTGTGACGGGCACCACATGCCGGCCTCGATTCAGGTCCCCGACATTATACCATCACATTTTGCGAGCCCGTTCCTTTCCACTCACACTCTTATCTCTCCTTCCAGACACAGTCTTCTGGCACGAACACTCCCATATCCTACATATCCCTTCCAACTATTTCCCTCGTTCCTTTCCTATGACAACTGGGGAGCGAGCTTGAGCCTTAGACGACGACGAAAGCGTCAAGATCACGGTACGATGTTGAATATAGGATTTTTGTGACGAAAGTAGTCGAGGAAATGGAGGACCACGCGCCAGACATGAAGGAAGGAAGCAAACAAAACACGATCAAAATACCAAATAAGGAAGTTCTTCAGTGAGGCCAACAGCGAGATCCTCCGCAACGTTGAAACGCATTTGTTGCTATCGTGGGTTGTGGCTTGGTTGTGGCATTCTGTAGCGGAGGTAGAAATTCAACTAAAACGTGTGTTCAACGTGTTTAACATCTCCACAGCTATCATCAGCACGGGGCCATCGATCTAAGCGTTTGTCGATTATGATCATCAACACCAGCTGAGGCAAGAGCTGCAGGAGAGCGCTGGGAACTTTGACGGCATCGTTCTCGAAGGTTCCACCACCTTCCGCCACAATTCCCAAAAAGGCAAGTTTCGGATTCTTCGAGAACTAAAAAATTGGTATACATAAAGTCTGGACGCGCCGTTTTTCCTCAATCCCATCTTTCCATTTTTCATACTCCTTAATCCATCCAACCGAAATCGTTAGTATCTCATTACAATCGTGCACTTGCCCCATCGATCCTGAGCATCTTTCTAGACAAATGGCGACAGAAAGCTTCGGATTCCAGGCTGAGATCAGCCAGTTGCTTGACCTGATCATCAGTATGTCGACCTTGGTGCATTTCCCTGTACACGATCTAACCATTCCATCCCACAGACACCTTCTACTCCAACAAAGAAATCTTTCTTCGTGAACTGATCTCCAACGGTTCCGATGCTCTCGACAAAATCCGCTACGCGTCCCTGACGGATACCACGGCGCTCGAATCTGAAAAGGAGCTCTACATCCGCATCGTGCCCGACAAGGAGAACAAGGTCCTCTCCATCCGCGATACCGGTATCGGCATGACCAAGGCCGACATGGTCAACAATCTCGGTACCATCGCGAAGTCAGGTACAAAGGTAAGCATTTTTTATGTCTCCTCCACTTCGATATAATAGATCTGACATACATCGTCTCTGATCAGGGCTTTATGGAGGCGCTTAGCTCTGGTGCCGATATCTCCATGATTGGACAGTTCGGTGTCGGTTTCTACTCCGCCTACCTCGTAGCCGAGCGCGTCCAGGTTGTGTCGAAACATAACGATGACGAACAATACATCTGGGAGTCCGCGGCCGGCGGCACTTTCACCATCACCCCCGATACAGTCAACCCACCTCTCGGCCGCGGCACTGAGATCCGCCTGTTCCTCAAGGAGGACCAGCTGGAGTACCTCGAGGAGAAAAAGATCAAGGAGATCGTCAAGAAGCACTCCGAGTTCATCTCTTACCCCATTCAGTTGGCGGTGACCAAGGAGGTCGAGAAGGTACGTCGCCACTTTTTTTTATAAAATTTACACAGGGCTAAAGAATCGGTCATCAATAGGAGGTTGAGGACGAAGAGGCTGAGGCTGAGGAGGAGGAGGAGGGCGAGAAGCCCAAGATTGAGGAGGTTGAAGATGAAGACGAGAAGCCGAAGGAGAAGAAGACCAAGAAGGTCAAGGAGACAGAAACCACGAACGAGGAGCTGAACAAGACCAAGCCCATCTGGACTCGCAACCCCAGCGACATCACCCCCGAAGAGTACGGTGCCTTCTACAAGAGCCTGACCAACGACTGGGAAGACCATCTTGCCGTTAAGCACTTCTCCGTTGAAGGTCAGCTGGAGTTCAAGGCCATCCTCTACATTCCCAAACGGTACATATTTTTCAATGTCGTTATCCGTGGACGAATGCTCATGGAATTTCCAGTGCTCCCTTCGACCTTTTCGAGTCTAAGAAGAAGCGCAATAACATCAAGCTCTACGTTCGCCGTGTCTTCATCATGGATGACTGCGAGGACCTTATCCCCGAGTACCTGAACTTTGTCAAGGGTATCGTCGACTCAGAGGACCTGCCCCTCAACATTTCGCGTGAGACCCTTCAGCAGAACAAGATTCTCAAGGTCATCCGCAAGAACATCGTCAAGAAGTGCATGGATCTCCTCAGCGAGATCGCGGAGGACAAGGACAACTTTGCCAAGTTCTACGAGGCCTTTGGCAAGAACTTGAAGCTCGGTATCCACGAGGACGCCCAGAACCGCAGCAAGCTGGCTGAGTTCCTCCGCTTCTTCTCGACCAAGTCGACTGAGGAGCAGGTGTCGCTCAAGGGTGTGTGGACGCGTCTTTCCTCTGGTAGTCATCTAACTGACGTGATTTTTTTTTCGCAGACTACATCACCCGCATGCCCGAGGTTCAGAAGTCCATCTACTACCTCACTGGCGAGTCCCTCGCTGCAACCCGTGACTCACCCTTCCTCGAGGTGCTCAAGAAGAAGGGCTTCGAGGTCCTGCTTCTTGTCGACCCCATCGACGAGTACGCCATTACCCAGCTCAAGGAGTTCGAGGGCAAGAAGCTCGTGTGTGTGTCCAAGGAGGGCCTGGAGCTCGAGGAGACCGATGAGGAGAAGGCCGCGCGCGAGGCCGAGGTTGCCGCTTACGCAGACCTCTGCACCGTTGTCAAGGATGCTCTGGGCGACAAGGTCGAGAAGGTGATCGTTTCCAACCGTATCGTCGACTCGCCCTGCGTCCTCGTCACCGGTCAATTTGGCTGGTCATCCAACATGGTGCGTGCTAGGATATGTGATTGGTTCGCGATCTAAATACTGATGGCGATCTATAGGAGCGCATCATGAAGGCGCAGGCTCTCCGTGACTCGTCGATGTCGTCGTACATGGCATCGAAGAAGACGCTCGAGCTCAACCCCAACAACGCCATCATCATGGAACTGAAGCGCAAGGTTGCAGAGGACAAGGCGGACAAGTCCGTCCGGGATCTGACCTACCTGCTCTTCGAGACTGCGCTGCTGACGTCTGGCTTCGTCCTGGACGAGCCCACATCATTTGCCAAGCGCATCAACCGCATGATTGCGTAAGTCGTCTCCTGTTTCCGTGTCATGGGGTTGTGGCTGATGAGTTTACATAGCCTCGGTCTTGACGTTGATGAGGACGAGGAGGAGCAGGCCGAGCCCTCGGCGGAGGCACCCGCACCGGCGGAGGCGGCGTCGACGTCGGCGATGGAGGAGATTGACTAGACTAGAGCTTGCTTTGGTTTTCGGGATGTTCTCTTGCTACTCTTTCATCAATTTCAATGTAACACCTCGCTGTCATCTACTACAATTACATGATCTGTAACGCACGCACACTACATTAGCAAAAATACAAAATGACGGTTTCTGACTCGTTTTGATGGAGGAGAACAATGGATGTGATGGCGTGTTTGGACTCTTTTCTCTTCTTCCCCTCCACCACCATTGTCTCGATTATGATTCTTACTTTATAAACTCACTTACGCCCCTCATGCCCGTTATTTTATCGCCTCGTCCACGCCCTGCGCGTGGCCTGCGCGCCAACACTGCGCCTGCAATCGCCATGTCCCGTGAACTGGCCTACGTGAGTTAATTCTTCCCTATCCATCTCTCCTTGCGCTCACATGCGCCACACAAGTCAAAGGCCCCACCGCGCGCCGCCATCTCGCTCTCCTCGACGCCCCGCCTCATGTCGCCCATCGAACTCGCCCCGTCCGCCGTCAGTGCGCGCATCCCACCCTTCTTACCCCAGTCCTCACGCTCTCGTCCCCAGATAAACCGATCTAGCTGCACACCCTTCCCCAGACGCCGCTCCAAGCCATACCCGACCCCGCTCCATCGCCGCCGCCCCTCATCACGCTCCAGTTGCCACCCCGAGCCGGCCCCTATACACGCATTTGACCAGCTCCCGTGGATTACCGCCCTCGACGCCGCGCCTCCAGACCACTTTGATATCTGGGACATTGCCGATCTCTCTCAGCTCCCCGATCCCCCCACATCCAACTGCAGCAATCCCGCCCTCGTTCGCCGTCGAAAGACATCCCCGCGCGCGACTGAGCTGATCCCATCTTCGCCTCTTCTCCATCTCACGTCTTCCCTTTCCGAGCGACGCTCAAACACCCCTCTTTGCGACACCTCTGTCCCGAGTCCAGCCCCTGTACGAGTCGACACCTCCCGTCCGCATACGCCGCGCCCGCGTTTCAACCCCTCGCGCGTCCTGTTCCATCACCTCATGCCCGTGCTCCGCGATCCTCATAACGACGAATCCGAGCATTGTACTTTTACTCCCCTGCACCTTCGCTGATTCTGATTCTGCTTCATGCATGTCCGAACTGATTCGATTCGATGTCACCAACGCTTACCCCTGCTTTCGATTTTTCTGCCCCTTTTGTGCCCATTACTCATCCAAATCACCTGCTTACCAACGTCTTTGCTTTCGCCATTCGCCTATTTACCATCGCTGCTTTTCGACATCTCGACTCAAATTCTGACAAACTCATTCGATCCGATCCAACCCGTTCATCTCCATATTCATGCATTCGCCTCCACACATTCCCATCTCAAACGCATCTCAATATGACCGCATGCAAAGCATAACCGCCATTTCATGCCCGATCTCTCCTTTTACCATACTTACACCTATTCGAAGTACTAGTACTGCACCGGATCCTAGTGATTTCCAGTATCCGCTCGCTCCTTTTCCCTCTCATCCTCTGTGTATAGCAACAAACCCGTATAACATTAAGAACAGGGTATGTAGAGATATGACAATAAGAGTTCATGGTCCTTTATTCAGAACCGCCAACACGAGCTCCTGACCCTCCTTCAACCCCTGACCGAATCCGTCGCGATAGTTCTGCTCCGTCCCAGGCACCACGACGGCGGGGCCTAGCTGCGCAAGGCAGTCTGCAACATACTGTCCGACGAATCCCAGTTTCGAAAGGCGAAATGAGGCAAACGACTTGGCGGCGAGGAACCCGTCCGTATGGCCTTTCACGGTCGATTTTTGCGCGTCCGTAAGTTGGACACCATCAAAGTCGTCCCGCTTGGATTGGCGACGATGGTGGATAGCTTCGAACCGGTGATGACAGTCGCGCAGCATCTCCGACGTTCGGCAAAGCGAGCGTCCAGTAGACCTGCTCCTCGGAGCGTCTTTCGCCTCTGAATAGGACAAGATGTCCGATGTAGAGGGTGTTGTCATGTTCGCGATGGCGGTGGACACGACTTGTATTTGCCAAGGGTCTGTCATCGGATCTTGGTTGTACGAAAAGAAGCTCGCGGGAAGACTCCTGTTCACTGCGGCCTTGAAACACCACCCTGGGTCATCTTCACATCCTTCTTTTGAGTAGGCTGCAGACAGGTCAGCATACATAGGCGGAGAGAACAAAAACGGAGTGCACTGACACCAAAAGCTCCACCCCGCGGTCGTATCTGCGTATACGTCCATCTGGCCTCTGCAAAAGTCCCTACGGGCTGCTTCCTTATCGGGCTCGTTGGCGATACTCTCCGGTGTCAGTGCACACGACCACTCATCAACGACGAGATTCCTGCGTTGCTTTGCCGATTCTCTGGCCAAGGTATCGGATATGGGTCCCTGGATATCGCTGGTGTGGCCGGACGCAGGTTCAGCCTCATCCGATGGCGTAAAGACGAAATACGAGTGGTGGTCCTGAACAACAAAATCTGTACGGTTTGCGACGTAATCGGTGCAACGCCCAAGGTCGAATCCGTTGTGTACGTAGAGAGGGAACGACGCTGCGGCGGGGGTGGGTGCTTGCCTCATTGACGCGATGGCGCGCGAATCTATTCAAAGGTCCGTGAGTAAACCATACAGGATGCAAAAAAGGGAAACCACGCACAGAAGTCTGTCAATTCTGGCAGATTATTCGGTTCGTTTAATATCTGGATCCCGACGACGTTCGTCACAGTCGACAGCTGCTGCATTAGAAACATGAGTACATCAACCGTCTTGTCCATGTATTGCGGGTTCGAGAACATGTTTGTCGCGCCGTCCGAAATGCCAGAATGGGGCTGGCCGTTCTGGCTCCCAACGGCGCCATGTAGATCGACCAGAACGCCGATGCCGTGCTCGGCCGCAACATTGATAGCACGCACGATCCTCGGCCAGGAGTTCTGGTACACCGAAGCGACCGAGGCAAAAGGCGTGTCCTGGCAATAGTACGGCCCCAGGTTCCAGTAGCCAATCGGCAGGCGAACGGTGTTGATGCCGATGCCCGCGAGGTAGCGGAAGTCGGACTCGTTGATCCAGGTATCCCAGTGGCGCTCCATGAGCGACCGCGCGGAGTCCAAGGAGCCCCAGCCAGATGCGATGTCCAATTCGGAGAGCTTCTTGCCCGCAGCGCACTTGAACAGTGATGGAGACATCCAGTTTTCGTGAACAAACCTGCAGAACATCGTGAGTCGGACATGAACAGGAGAGAAGGTGAGATGATATACCAGGAGCCTAGATTCACGGACTGCTGTTGCCGGTAACGATAGAAGTGCGCCATGTCAGCGTCATAAGGGGCAAAGGCTTGATTTTCCACGAGAGGCGCGTGGTATGGCTCGACGAAGCATCCGTCTTGATGATCTTGCGCCACAGGCGAAGGATCTTTGGAGTTTTCGAACAACATAAGGCCACCGGGAGGTCCATAAGACTTGGAGGGCGAGTATGCAGATGAAGCGATAGATGTGTTGCCAGCAACAGCAAAGGACGAAAGAGTGTCAGGATCAGGTTTGTACGAGCCCTGCGTCAGATTGAGAGCCTGTAGAAGGGCCGAAAATGAAGCTGCATTGAAAACCATCGAAAAAGAGGGAATAAAAAAAAGACGAGGACCAGCCGACGTCGTGATGGATATACAGAAAACTGGGGGTGATTAGAGGAAAACAGACAAACGCGGCTGACCCAAGTCAATCGGAGAATAGTCAGCTATTAAATTCCAAATTCCGAATAAAGTCTCCCGCTTGCCCATTTTTTTTTCTTTTTTTTTAGGGTGCTTTGTGAGAGATGAGCGCTCGATGAGCGTTAGCCTCTCTTGGCAGGTATAGGCGGAGGTTTCAGGGGAAATGTTATTAGCACGCGGCTTCCCTTGGGAGGCAGCTTGAGGTTGGCCCGACGGCCGTCGACGGTCAGGTTCCGTCCGGGGGGACGGGCCGCGCTCATGTCCAGTTTAGTTTCTATCCGCTTGCCTTTAGCATAACTCATTGACATGGGAAGATATTGTACATAAAAGGTGATGATATTGAAAATCGTTATAGTGACAAATTTTCGTAAAAAATGTCTGTGTGTATGTATGATTGATTGATTGAAGGGTTGGGGAATGATGATGCGTGCGTGATATAACAAAGCTACAAGGGGAATTTAAGATTATGGTAATGTTGGGATGAAGAGTAAGGGACCGAGGGGAAAGAAAACGGACGTGCACTACTATCCACACTCTTCCCTGACATGACAGTCATATGCATTTTAGATTTTTCGCACCTGCCCGTGCCCTCCAAGATGGTCCGCATGGTACAGGGGTTCGATCCGAGCGGATAGTCGACCGGCAAGCGAGCGGATGATGGAGAGGCAAACGGGAGGCAGGGCACACGCGATGGGGCGATAAACATGATGAAGCTGACGCACAAGCCACCACGCGTTTACGGCTTTCGGAACTCGCACAACACGGTGTATATTGTGTTGAAAGCTGTGTAAATCTCTTCTCTGACCTGAGTCGCGAGAGAGGGAGGCAAGGAGTGTCAGCGGATGGGTTCAAACCGGTTCCACTGAACTCATGACATGAGCACAGACGACGGGATCCAACATGTGATCCCGACGTTGGCTCGATTCACTTGTACATCAATGCGCAAGGTCGTCAAGACCGAGAAGCACGATAACAGAGTGAACGAGACTCATGTCATGTCGGACAATAATAATAAAATATGTTTACCTTAGCGCCAGTGAGGACAATCTTTCCGGACACAAAAATGAGAAGCACGACCTTCGGCTTGATCATGCGGTAGATGAGACCAGGGAACAACTAGCAAAGGATGAGTCAGCAGCGGTATATCGCGTCCGAGGACGCTACACACCTCTGGCTCGTAGCTGCTGAACTGTCCGTGACTGTACGCAAGCCCCTCCAAGCGGATAGGGAATTTAACGTCACAACTTCCGACAATGTTCTGAATCTTGAACTCGGAGAACTTCGCGACGAAACCAAGCTTCTGTACGATGCGAGCGTACTTGCGCGACGCCAGGCGCGAGTCATCCTCAGACTTGGCACCGGTCACGACCATTTTGCCCGACGCGAAGATAAGGGCAGTCGTCTTGGGATCGCGGATACGCATGATAACGGCTGCAAAGCGCTACGCGGAACAAATCGAAACAGTTCGACATGTCGCGTAAGGAAAAAGTGAGTCAATACCAACCTTGGGATTATACTCCGCGTTCCTGGCATGAAGTGCAATAGTCTTCAGGTCAAGACGACAGTCGAGATTGACGGTCGCGACAATGTTTTGAAGCGTAGGCACTATGCCCTCGACGGCAGTGATGTGCTGTTGCTCGAGGGTGAGGGGCACGGGCGTCGATGGAACAGGCGTCGCGGGTGTGGAAGGCCCAGCTACAGCGTTATTGGCAGCGGGCGGGGACTGGGAGGTAGACGGAGCAGGAAGCTGCGGCTGAGTATAAGAGTTCGACAGTGGCGACGGGCCTGGCAACGACTGGGGTTGTTGTTGCAGGTATGGGTTCCCCGATGGCAAAGCCAAGCCATGTTGTTGTTGTTGGTACTGTACTTGTGGCTGATGCTGATAAGGCTGCTGCTGCTGCTGAGAAGAAGCGTTGGAGCGGCCGAATGTGACGTTGCGAGTGGGGAGCGCGAAAGACATTGCCAAAAAATTTTACCGAAGGGGCGTGAGAAAATATCAGGTTGGGGGAAAACGCAGATTCAAGTGGCGAATCGCGGCCTTATATACCGTGTAGAATTCAAACTCCGCTTAATGCAGTCATCGATCTCTTACGTAACACTTCCTCCTTTGTCTATCCTCGTTCGGATCCTGTCGACCCCCTCAAGCCCGCCTCGCTTCGACATGACCTCTGTTTTTCTACCCAGAGCATGCTACTCGCCTCAACTTGACTCCATCGTCGCACTTCTCGACCTTTGTCTGTCAATTTATGTCTGAATCGCGGTATAATGCTCACAGGGGTGCTGACCGAGCATAAATTGCTCATCGGCCTCCCTGACAACCAACATCTCTCCTCTCAAAAAAAACCCAGGAACTTCACAGCTCATCTTGCCTCCATTCATGGGCGTTAAACACGCAAGGGATCAGCATCTATCATTACTATCAGACATGCTAGCGTCTCTTGCCATGAGGCTCTTTGATAGTGACATCGGAAGAGCCCGGTTATTGAGATGCCGCACGCGCCATCTCCAATCTTGGCCTTCAGTGGACACGCGCCTGGAGTGGTTGCTCTTTGTTACCATTCCGACATTCGTTTGGGTTCGACTCGCCACCACCTTGTTCTCGCTGAACTATCATATATGATCTTGTGATCATCCAAGGCGTATCTTTGCGGTGTACTGCGGACTGATCTTCTTCTTATCAATCTCCCATCATGCGCGGCGAAGATTGCCCTGTCAATCACTTGCCTACATAATTACGCCCTAGCCATCTCCTGTATAATTATCGAAAAAGGCCAGAAGAAATCCAATATCGCAGTCCATGTATGGAGGGTATTATAGTAAGACTCGAAATGCCCAGAAAGTTTGGTTCGGAGGGCACGGTCGCTCTAAGTACAGCTCAACCAACCGTGGCCGTCCGAAAGAGCTCCAACAAGAGGTTGCAAAGAGCTCAGATTAAACACCAGCGACAATCCTTCAAGGAGAAGCGATGAGATGGGAGCGCGTGAATAGGCAAAGAAACAACTCACTCCTCAGCCTTGTTAAGAGCCTGCACCATGCTGACAACCTCTTTTCTACGGCTGACGACAAACTCGCTTTCCTTCAACAAGTCATCAAGGACTTCTGGCTTGTACAGCTCCTGAAGCAGCTCCCGCTGGAGGTGCTCCTTGGAGTGCGCCACGAGTGTCAACGAGATGGCCTTCGGCACCATGTCAATCATCTCGCGTTTAACAATGTTGAAATACGAGTGAATAAGCAATTCTACACCAGAGCAAGGTTAAAGCACGCCCATCGAACATAAGAATGAGGCAAACGCAACTGATGACCTCAGTCTCCATTGTCTCTCGGTCGCTCAACGCAGCCTGTGGCCGGATGATAGCAGGGGGCGACTCCATAACAGGGCCTCCCTTCTTCTTCGCGCCAGTCTTCGCCGAGAAGAACGAGCCAAAGAAGCTAGGCTCTTCTTTCTTCGAGTCAACGTCCAGATCCTTGTTGTTATTGACCTGTGCCCGAACATTCTTCGGGTCATTGGCAGGAGGCGGGGGTTTGGCAGCATTGATACGGTCGTTCACGATGGCAGTTGCCTGAGAATAACAGTCAGGCAGACGCGAGAGGGTTCACATATTAAGACAGACTTTGTGTCCGCTGATGAAATCAGGGTGCGTCGTGTTGACGTAACAAGCTTGCATGCTTATTGAGCCCATATGAGCGGGATATGTCAGTAAATGGGAGGACATCACTCACGCAACAAGGTCTGTGACTAGCTTTATCGTGGGGGCCATCGATGTTTTGAAGAAATTGACGACGACCGAGTTGAACCGTTCCCGGAGAGCAGGGTACCGTCTAAATGCTTGCTGTTGAATCGACATGTAAGCATGAGATGGATTAACGACAGAAGCATGAGCACGAACAAGCTTGCCAAGCAGTTGGCCTAGAATGCGGATAAGCTCGTCATACACCAGTTGGCAACACTTCAAACTGGGATCCTCCAATCTCTTAATTTGTTGTTTCACGATGACCTCGAAGGCAGCGGTGCCAACGAAAAGCGACGGCGTGGAACCCTAACATATGCAGATCAATTCAGCGGCGCTCAGCGGAGAAACGCAGTCAACGCACTGAAGAGTTGTATAGGATTGTCCGAATATCGCCGTCCTTCACCTGGTCAAACGGATCGATGCTGCGGACACCGTTATTGAAGAGCTCGTGGAAGACGAAGCTGATACGCGCTCCTCCGGACAGCTCATTCAATGACAGGTCGTTGGTATTACCGTCGATTGTCGTGCGGAATTCGGAGCAAAATTCTGTGATAACAGAGAGGACAACATTGCCAGCGTTGCCATCGCCGAGGGGTCCGCCCAGCGTCTGTAGCTCAGCATTGTATTTCGCGAGCTGCTGCGTAATGCGAGCCTTGATGTCGGGGATCGTCGCTCTAATATGGTGCATGAGGATCTAGAGGGCACAAATTAGTGGAACGAATCATTAAAATGCCACAGATACGATACCATATTAAGTTTTCGTGCCAGGAAGGGAGTCCCGCAGAACTGCGCCTTGCCCTTGTATGAGGAGTGATTTTCGAAGAATTCGCGCTCATGCTCAAGTGCATGGCTGATGGGCTTTGACGCCTCGATATCACGCTGCCCGCGATTGACGACCGGGACGTATCCCAGACGCAGGGGAATGATGCGGCCGGCGAGAATGTCCACGACATCCGTGCCAGCATCCCTGGATTCGGCTCTCATCAGTATAAGCTCTCACGTCAAGCGATGAGCACTTACATCAAATCGACCTTCGTCAGAACGCCAATCGTCCTCGTACCATCGGGATCCACTTCTCGCGCCATCTTCAGACCGTCTGAGTTCGCCAAATCGGTGTTCGCGGCAGTCACGGCAAGGATGATACACGCGGGCTTCGAAATGTACTTCAAGAGCATCTCTCGAATCTGTTTCTCGATATCACGGGGCTGGTCGCCGACTGGCACCTTGGTCAGTCCAGGAAGGTCGACCAAGGTCAGCGTCAGCACGTTGGGCGAGAATATACGGAGATTGATGGGCTGCGGGGAGATCCCAGCATTCTTCCCCGTCTTCGCCTCGGTGTCGCGTACAATCTCATCTCTGATCTTGTGGAAGTCGTAAAATTTCTCGCCGGGGAGGTGGAGGAACTCGCCCCATTCGTCAGCGTTGGCAGCTTTGTCGGCGCCTTTGTCCTTGCCGTTTATTTGCGCTGCGGCGGCGTCAATTTTAAGCTTTAGGCTTCGAGGGTAGCACTCACGAGTGGTGCCGGGGACTCCACCTGCTGCCCTGTTGATAAGTTGTAGGACCTAAGAGCCATAGCATGGTCAGTCCAACGTAGGTGTCACCTCGTAATCCAACGCACCAGAGGTCGCCGTGTCACAATGCCAGTTCCACGAGGTAGGAAATCTCGTCCGACGATGTTCTATCGATCCCAAGGCTTGTTAGGCAGCAGGAACAGAGCGAGAGCACGGCTTTCATACCTCGAGCACACTACTCTTTCCACTACTCTGACTTCCTAGCACGCAAATTTGAGGAAGGTCTATCTGTGCTGCCGACGAGCCGACTGCGGTAAAGACATCTTGGAGCTTGTTGATAACGGAGACAATTTCCGTGCCGAGGCCTGATGATGATGTAGCCATTTTCTAGGTGGTGAGGAATAAACGCGAACAGGCGGTGGACTGCGAGGAGGAATTGAGGCAGAGCACGACTCTGATTGCGATGCGGCGAGGCTGGACCAAACTCGGCCAAATTCAGATGCTGCGGTTAAACTCGAAGACCCTTCACTGCGCAACCACAGCACTTATTCAGCCAATGATATCAGCGACTGTGCATGAGCACGCGACATATTTATTGCCAACGAATACACAATGAAAACTGACAATTTTTAAGTACAACTGACAGGAATAGAGCACGGCAAACAATATACAGAACGAAGGCGACGATGGATAGAACGAGATGGGAGATGCAATATTTACGATGAGATGAGATGGGTGTCCGTCAGGAGAGAGAAGCGACGTAGAAGCAAGCAGCGTTGGCTCAGAAGACCCATCGTGCTGCCCCGGTGTCACAGGTTTCCCAAACCGACGAGATGCAGCAATATTTGGTACACATGAAGGACGTAAAGCGGGAGGTACATGAGTGCGAAGCCACCCGCGTGCCGTGTGATAAGTGCTTCAGCGGCGGTCGCGGGCCCAAAGGGCAGCTGTGGTCGCGGTCGTGGTGTTGGTGGTGAAGGGATAGTCGTGGGTAGCGATGATGATGTGGATGATGGTGTATGTACATGAGGCGTCGATGCGACGCTACTAGGGGTTATGATGCAGGTGGTATCGATGTGGGTGGTGGTGGCGGGTAAAGCCACCGGGTCGCCTTCTTCTAGTCAAGCCCAGGCAGATTTTGTGATGGCCTGTACAGGGATGTTCTCAATTTCGCTGTCTTCGCTGTCCGAGTCGCTGTCTTGCTCTTCCTGCTGTTGCTTCTTGCGTGCCTCCTCTATTTCTTGTTCCCTTTTCTTTATCTCCTCTTTTGCCGCCGCCTCTTGAGCAGCAGCGGCCTCTGCCTCTTTAACCTTCTGCTCCTCCGCCTTCTCTTTTTCGCTGTCTTTCTCCTTTTCCTTCCTCTCTTTCTCCTCCTTCTCCTTCTCAGCCAAAAGCTGTCGCATCTTCTCCAATTCCTGCTCCTTCTTCTCGAGCTCCTTCTTCTCAGCTTCCTTCTCAGCAGCCTTCTGCTTTCTCTTCTCGCGCTGACATATCAACCATGATTTTCAGAATTAAACGAAGAATGGCACAAAATCAACTCACCTCAACACGTTCCTTCTCTTCCCGCTCCTCCTTCTCGCGCTTCAGCCTCTCTCGCATATCTCTCTCCGCAATCACCCACTCTCCGACACCATTCGCAGCAGCCTCCGGCTGCGACTTGTTCTTCAACAAATCTGCACAGGGTACATCAGCTATACATGATATTGAATTCAGAGGGAAAACACATACAGCCTTGAAGCGCCGCGACACTGAACTCCTCTTCTGGAACACCGTCCGCAAACTTCTTCGCGAGAATACCCAACGTCACCGCATCGAGCGGCTTGGCCGAGTGCTGGCTCGAAAGAATATGTTCCTCGACGGGCGGGGGTAGGTACGCCTGGTTGCTCGCGCCAAACTGGGGCAGCGGGTTCGCCGTCATCGATGTCGGAGCCGTAGGGAACAGCGGGGCAGTGCCTCCAATGGGCGACGAGGGGGTGGGAGACGAGAGGGGTGTTGACGAGAATGACGATGCCACGGAGGACGAGGAGAAGGAAGGCGACATTGACCAGAGCGTCGAGGATGGGCGAGAGTCGGAGCCGTTGCTCGAACCGTGCCCGGAGGAGCTGCCGGGCGCGGGCGACGTCGACTCAGCTTCGGCCTCGGTAAGGTCGTCCTCTGTCGATGGGAAGAAGTTGCGGAATAGCGCCTCGGCCTGCCACTTGCTTGCGTTCTTGAACTCGACCCAAACGTCCATGCGCCCAGGACGCGACAATGCGGGGTCGAGCCGATCAAGATGGTTGGTCGTTCTGAATGGGCAGAAAGTGTGTAAGCGTCGTAATTAACCGGTAGTTGAGATTGATACGCACGCGAAGAGGAGTCGGCCCTCAGCAGCCGCCACGCCGTCAAGGGCGTTGAGCAACCCACTCAAACTCAGCGTGTTCACATCAGACAGCTGTTCGCCCCTGCGGTTCCTGCCTCCACGCATACCATTGCTACCGTGGTTGTTCTGCCCCTGCTCAGCAGGACCCTCTTTCTTCTCCTTCTCCTCACTACCGCCCTCACGAGTAGAGCTTCGAACGAATGCAGCATCCAAGTCCTCGAGGAGTAGGATACAGCGCGCGGGGACGCGGCCCATAAGCGTAGTGAGTGTGGAGTCGGATATCCACGACGCGGACAGTGACACAACATAGATGTCGAGCATGAGCTGACCAGCGATCGCGTGAATCAAAGACGATTTGCCGGACCCAGGGACACCGTGGAGCAAATACCCGCGGCGGAAGGGGATACCTCGGTCGGCGTACCACTGTACAGCGCACATAGATTGAGAAAGGACGATTTTGGAATGACACCAAAGCACCTTGGGCAGGGCTTACCTTTTCCGATTTGAGGAAGTCCTTGGTGTCGTTGAGCAGCATCTCCTTCACGCCAGGGTTGAGCACAATGCTTCCCATGGGCCGCTTATGGCGGGAATCGGTCCATCTCCACGAGCCGTGCGAATCCGCGAAATAGATCTGGATGCGGTGGATGGCCTCCGCCTCGTACTCCTTCTTGGCCTGCAGGACGAGCTGCTTAAGGATCGTATTTGAGCGCGCAACAACGCTAACGCACGTGAGATAAGATGTTTGATGCGACTGGAAGTGATATATATCTCACCTGATGGACAACACCTCGGTGCCGCTGCCATCCGTTTTCCGACCCCTCCGCACGCGCAGCCAATGGCCGCGGTAATATATGGTGTGTGTAGTGTCGAAGGTCGGCTGAAACACGACACGGGTGGTCACCTTCCCAGGTACGTCGTCGTCGTCGTCGCTGGCAACCGTTGGGACTGTGGCATCATCGAAGTCCTCCTCGCCGAACGAATTGGCAGAGTCTGTGCCGATGCCGGAGGAGCGCGTGGTAGTCTCGAACTCTCGGGAGCGCTGCCACTCGGGGCGGCGGGAAAGCCAGAGCATGAGCCAGTCATACGGATAATCTTCTTCGGAAAAGTGAGCCGTGAGGAAGAAAGCTAATGGGGTAATGCGGGAGGTCAGTTGATGCACTCGTGGCAGCGAGAAGTGGGACAACAGGAACGCCAGCAAAGAGATGGGTAGGTAGCCATGAATGTCCTGGACATTGGGATGATATACGTGGGCGTAGGCGTGACGAACACGAGGCGAGAGACTTTGCCACCGCTGGGTGCCAGCATAGCAACGTCCCCCCCATGGAGAGGAAGTGATAGCCACGGTAGCGCCCGTGTAATAGGATTAGAAAACTACTCACAGTTAACGAAGTGGGACCTGGAGGGCAGGAAACAGTGAGTTCGAAGTCAGGTGGGGTAAGTAGCGAGCCCACCATGCAGAGCTCGACACACGACGTGCAGTCTCAACGGTGCCACCGAGAACGACAAGCTTCATACCATCAACGACAGACGAGCCGCCGGCGCCGCCGACCAGAGGCTGAATGAGGGACTTGAGAGCGTCCATAGTAGTGTAAGTTCTCGGTGTGAGAAGCCAATGTGGCGAGTTGAGTCAAGGCTGCTGGCAGGATGGTGAGGGTAAGCTGTTAAGCTGTATGTGTACTAGATGATGGTGATACTGCGCGCCTAAGTATACGGAAATATAAGGCAGTGATGAGGGTGTCACTGTAGTCAGACTTGAGTCAGTCACAGTCAGACCTGCGAGACGCGTCAGCACGAGGAACCGACGCTGCTTTTATCATGTCGGACATTGGATTCACGCCACCCCTGGCTCATCCCCAGTCGTCTCCAAGCTCCTGCTCCCCACAACCTGCCTGCGCAACATCAACCCATTGACGCTCTTTTGACAGATAACTGCGGTCGCAGTCCGAGTGATATGATGGAGCTCGAAAACAGGAAGCGGTCTGGGTGACATCCCAAGCACAAACTCGTCCAGGTCTAGCCAGAGCGTCAGGAGGACGATATATGGATTTTGTTATTATTGAATGATTGACTCTTCTGTCAAAGAGCCCCTTGGCCGTTGCCGTTATCGATCTCTCCCATCGATATCGATGGCGATCAGTACTGCACAACCGGCCACTCTGAATCAGCTCCGTACTATTCGACACTGGTCTTTCACTCGTACACACCGCCTCTAGTGCCTGTAATGCGCCATTATTGTTTCTCAAACGCGTATCGTGAAGCATCGATTTATGGCTCATCTCAGCGCAACGGCGCAGCTCTGGGCTACGGTCCGCACACCGTCATATCCGGATACATTGCGAAGGAACCTTCGCCTCGAGGCATTGTCACCCTCCTTTTCTGACCGCAAACAACACAGCGCTGCCTCACGCCTGTGTATCTTCTGATGCCTCTCTTGCCTTGCCTTTGTCTTCGATGTCATCAGCAGCATATAATCTAATACGAAGGTGTCACGCTCTCCTTGCGAATCTTTGTGCCGCGTCATATGGGCATATGTAACAGCGCGGGGTCAAGGGCCTCATAACCCCCGGGGAAGTGGCCCCGTGAGGTTTCATGACCGCGAGACTTGCAACGTTTTGATAATGGACCGTAAAATTAGGAGACATGAGGCAAGAAGCGGATATACTTGGCGCAGGTAAACTAAGAGCTAAAGATTATCTGCGAGATGAAGTTGGCTGATACGTATTCACAGTGAGATTACTTGGCCTCCCTGAAGACGCGGACGATCGGTGCTAATCACTTCATTCAGCGACGCGTACATAAAGCCAAAGTCGGGTCTGGCAAATATAGTCAAGCACGCGCGCGATCCGTGCAGCATCGTGTCTTTCGCCATGGTTCTGAAAATCTGAACAAAGACATGTTCCCACTCGTTGGAGATACAATGCGCGTCACATGTACCCTTGCTCAAGCTTCCCCGGTCCCAAGGGCATCAGACGTTAGACACCTCCTCCTCTCGCTCGGCTCCTTGTTATCGCTCACGAGGCACCTTGCTCGGTCCGGCCTGACACACCACACTAATAGCCAGCACTATAAATGTGGACGTAATTCTGTTCAAGATCTCAGCCACCAGCTCTATAGCTAATCACCGAACGCGTATCGTGTATACATACGTGTAGCCACCATGCACACTCTCCTGACCCTCCTCTACTCCTGTGCCCTCGCCTCAGCTGCCGCGACACCTCCCGCCGAGCTCTACTCCTCCCTGATTCCACAAAAAGTCCTCGCCACATTCAAAGCGCTCCCCAACCCCGTCAAGTACCCGCAGTGGACCAGCACCTCTGGCACCTGGCAGTACTTCTCGCCCGACACGTGGACCTCGGGCTTCTTCCCCGTTACTGGATATGAAGTCAACACGCGGCGGACGCTGTGTAGCGCGACGCCTGCGAACGGGTTGGGGATCGCGGATTGGCTGGCGCTCGGGCGCACTGCGAGCAACGGCTTGATTCCGCTGGAAAATGGGAACGGACAGGGACATGACCAGGGGTTCTTGAGCTTTCCCTTTGTGGAAGAGTTGCTTGTGTGCGTGTGCTCGTGCTTGTTGGCGAAATGCGATTTTGTGCTGTGGTTGCGGTCCTGATCGAGAGCGGGTTCGTGCAGAAATCCTGATAATGCGACTGCGAAGACGGCGATCAATGCTTTTGCGAAGATTTTGGCGAATCGATTCAATCCTGTCGTTGGCGCGACGCGTAGCTGGGACTCGTCGGATCCCACCAACTTCCAGGTCTGCCTCTTTGTTCGATCCTTGCATGAGTCTGATGCTCACTATCTGTATCAAGGTCATCATCGATAATATGATGAACTTGGAGCTTCTCTTCCATGCCGAAACGCTGACTGGAAACTCCACGCTGAGCAAGATCGCCATCGCCCACGCCGACACTACTATGAAAAACCACATCCGCGCTGATGGTTTGTACTCTTTCTCGGCTACCAGTCAGTTTTGTAGATCATGCTTTTTTTATTTTAGGCTCAACGTGGCATGTCGTTGAATACAACGCAAATACTGGCGCGGTCACCAGAAAACGGACGGCACAGGGATACTCTGACAGCAGGTAAGGCACACTTCAACCCAACATTTTAGATCTGATTCCGAATACACCATTAATAGCACCTGGTCGCGCGGCCAAGCCTGGGGCATCTACGGTTTCGCAAACAGTAAGATTCATCTCCATGATAACCGCGTTCTTCAAAACCAATAAACGCGTCTCTTCCTCCTCCGTCCAGTGTACAGACTGACGGGCAACGAGGACTACATCGTCACCGCGCGCCGCCTTGCAAAGTACTTCCTCGACAACATCCCGGCGGACGGCATCGTCCCCTGGTGAGCACGCCGCGCCCTTTTCCTGAATACTCCCCTGACGCGAGTCCTGAAGGGACTTCAACGCACCCCTCATACCCGCGCCGCGCCCCGCCGACTCCTCTGCCTCGACGATCGCGGCCAACGCGCTCCTCCTCCTCGCAAAACACGAATCGGTTCCGGCATCGGCTCAGATGTACACCGACGCTGCGATCAACGTGCGTCCCCAAACTTCGTTTATGGATGTGTGATTTCTCTCAACGTTTACACTTCTGGCACAGCTCTTGAGCAATATCACGCGCCTCGCGTGGAAGCCGTCGTGGCAGAGTCTGCTCTCGAATGGGACGGTGAACAAGCCTGCGAATAACCAGCTGACGGGAACCGTTTATGGTACGTGCGCTGCGTCCCTGTCCTTCCGAGGTCTAGCGTTGACGCAACCGCTCGACTATCTTTGTTAGGCGACTATTATTACATCAAGGCGGGAAACGAACTCATTTCCCGCAACCTGGCAAAATGCACCTAGGTAAAGGATCTGAAGGCGAGATAGGGGCACTGGTGAAAAAGGCATGAAGATTTGTACATACTAAATTTAGACAATTTCTCTCAATTTTTTTGTCGTCATCAATTGACGCTGTGGGAGCTGTCCGCTGAGCATGGATTTTCATCATCAGGTGTCGGAAAACATCAATCAGCTTTGCCTCAGAGTGATACCCAACTTGCCAAAAAAAATTGGAAAGAGACATCGGCGCGTGCTCGGACTGATATTATCACGGTCACCGGACAAGACAAAAATTATCTCTAAGTATGCAAGGAAGAACTGTCTCGGATCGTCCCACATACACACTCCGTCCGACACGAGAAGAGGAACGAAAAGATGAAAGAAAAGCAAATATGATTAAAGATCTAGATCTAACCGTAGTTGAGGCGGAAGATGTCGTTATACCTGCGCGATTGGGGCGATTTCGTGTGAGAAACGCAAAAAGAGACAGGGAGGAAAGTAGTGCATACACGTAGTAGCTCGACCCGTCGGGGATGAGCTGGAAGATCTGGCTGAACTGCAGGGGGTTCTCGTTGTCGTCGATCTGGAATGATGGTGGGATGTGGCACCGTGAGCGCCCGCGACCAGATTGAAGAATAAGATTAGAGAGGGAGACGCACCACGAGGAGGCCGGTGACGCTGACGAGGAGACTTGCGACGGAGGGCGAGGAGGGCTGCGCGTCGAGGGTTGTGACCCTGTGCTGCACCTTGGCGAAGGGCAGGCCCTGGAGAAGAAGGGGGTTATAATGGTCAGGTGGGAGGCGAATGAAGGGGCATACAGTAATTTTTTCTACGATGGCGTTGACACCCATGATTGGGCTGCCCTCCCATGAGAGCATGGACTCTGGACGCTAGAGAGATGAGATGAGATGGCGACGATGGGTGTGAGATGGAGGGTGACGCACGTAGAGGGAGTTGAGGTTGGCGCGGTTGGTGTCAAAGGTTGTGTAGTAGAAATCGGTGAACTGCTTTGCAATGGCGTTGATGTCGGTCATGGTAGCAGCTGGTGGACGTGGAATGCGAGAAAGATGCGATCGCAGATCAAGATGCTGTCCCACGTGACCCTATACCACGTGCTAAATTTAAAGTCCTGTCACATTCTCAACGAAAGTTGGACTTGAGTTGGACGGCGACCATGTTGGAGACACAGCAACGCCCAACTATGCGAAGAAAGTCCTCCGCCCAGAACTTACTCAACTCTTTCAAGACCAGCAGCTCGACCACCGCATCTGCCCCTTCACCCATCTCCATCGCCACAGCCAGCATTTCCCCCGCCACCGGCCTGTCCTTTGCTGCTGTAGGCGGTGCCACCACCCCCACCACAAGCACCGCCAGAGAGTTCGATGCCCAATCGCTACACTCCGACACTCTGGCCGGTGCAGGCAGTCCCCAGCTTGCCCAGGGCACGTCAGTCGAGTACCTGCGCGACCTCGTCCAGAAGAGAATTATCACCCTCACCTATATCCGCAATATTCACGAGGGGTGTGTGCAAATGTGCATTCTTCACGCCGCCTGTTCCTGAACCTCTTGCTACTATCAGACGCAGCCACTGGTTCCACACCATCCTCATATCACGCGCCGACCTCGATCGCGAGTTCAGCAATAGCAATCCCGACACTAAGAAACGGTGCGTTCCATGTCCAGGGCCCCCCTTTCTGCTTGCGTTTGCTTATCTTCTCGGCCAGGACATACCGCTTCGCCATCCTAGGCATGTCGCTCTCCAATCTTCTCGACATCAATCAGCCACAGGACCTTCTGCGCGGGCTCATGAACACGCTTTCTGAATACGATCAGAACAAGGACGATAACGACAAATCCAAGATGGTGCGTTCCTCTCCAATCTTTGCAGCGCATAAAGCGAGTCTGTCGACAGCGTCAACCAAAGCGCCTCTTCCGCCCCAAGATTGGCAAACGCGGCGGGGGTGGGTACACCGAATATACGGGTGCCTTCACAGAAGGCTCGGACACCTCGTATCTCGTGACTCCACACATGGTGCGCTCACTCCTGCGACCAGCAACTGCACCCCTAACTCGCACCCCCGTAGCCCTTCGCCTTGGACTACCATCAAACCCTCCTCTCCCTCCTTGACGTGATCTCCGAGGTCTACAACAAAATCTCCAAGATCCTTGGACCCTCGCCCTTCCCCCACTCCTCGCAGCACATGATGGGACCCTTAGGCCTCCTCTCCCCGCACCCCGGCGTCTCCTATCTCTTCTCCGGAGACAACGCTTTGTCCGCCGCGAACCAATACCCGCCCATCAACGTCAACCCCACCGCCAATAACCAGCCGCCGTACGCCAGCAACCCCGAGGACATGAGCAGCAGCCTATGGAACATCGCAAATGCCGGCGGGGGGGCCGCAGGCGCCGGGGCGGGTTCGCTCATGTACGGCGGCGCGCTAGGCAGCCCGCCGCCGAGCTGGTCCGCGACGCTCGGGGAGCTCGTGCTCAAGATCGACGGCAAGTTCAAGGTGCATTACATCTCAATGACAGTGTGTGATTATGTATCTGACTGTCGGTTGTTGTGGGTCTGTAGAAGATTACGTCGACGTTGTTGAAGGAGCTTGATGCGTTTGCAAGGAACGGGATCAAGGACGAGCTTGCGTCCCTCGATCCGCTGTTGCGCAATCTCAAGGTCGACGACGGGGTCAGTGCGCGGTCGGTGTATGATTTTGACGGGATCTGAGTGCAGGGGGTCGGGCGAAAAATGGATGATTGATCTAGTGCTGTGGCGGCGCATGGCATCGGTCGGCATCCCAGGTGAATACCACGGCTTGTTTCAAGCGTGGTTGACCTGATGCTTAGGGGTCAAACAGAAACGATGCCCGCGAGCGTTTGACGCGTAGTCGTCAGAATCGCGACACTTGCCATCTACCCACATACGTCGGCTTATCGTGCCGACGCCTCAGCCACGGGAACACTTACTTTGTACCCCATGCATCGGTGGGCTTCCTTTCACGATGGTGGAGCCGACACTCCAGTTGCTGCTTTTCAGGGACCACTGCTCATTGGCCGCAGTCAACCCATGCACTTGTTATGTACCGGAATGGAGCGCGGTGAAATGGGGTAAAAGGTCGTGATGCATAGATTCAAGAGCATATCATTACAAGTGTACATTAACCTC
Source organism: Tricholomella constricta (assembly GCA_013368375.1). Lineage (NCBI taxonomy): Eukaryota > Fungi > Basidiomycota > Agaricomycetes > Agaricales > Lyophyllaceae > Tricholomella > Tricholomella constricta. The sequence goes on along the minus strand of JAACJP010000002.1, from coordinate 1,282,061 downwards.
TGCTCGTCGTCGGCATCGCGGAGGCAGTGGACCTCTCTCATCTGCCTGGGCGGCGTGCTCGATGGAGGGCGGGGAATCAACGGCAGTGGCACTCGTTGGGTTTACAGTTGCACCTGATGTATGGATATGGATAAGTGTGTTGACGAGGCTATGGCTATCGAGATGGGAAGAGATGCGTACGTCGCGCTACATTTGCAGTCGGTGTTCCCGCAAGCGGCGTTGGTGGGGGTGGCGGTGCTCTACAGGAGTGGACTTTCATTGTAAGACGTATATGAAGGGGGATGGAAAGACTAACAGCGATCATGATGGTTCAACTGGAAGCGAAAAATAGGTGGAGAGTGCAGTGATCACCTACAGTCTGTTATGGAGAAATTCAGGCTGGCTGGCGTCTTGGGTCTTTTATATATCCTTCCTTCCCTCCCCCTCCCAAATGAAGTGAATTCTTCTAAAGTGGCAGTGGTGGATGATTGCACATGCGTGTCCGATAGACTTTGCACACCCATTCGATTATGCTTTCGAAGGGGAGGGGAAATGAATCATGGGGTCTGAGGCATTTCGCGCAGAATGATGGATGTTGTGGATAAGGCGGTGGAGCCGGGACAGGTGATGTGCTGAGATGGGATGGTGGAGGAGTCCTGACCATCCGCCGATGTAGTGCGTTTATCTTGATACGTCCGAGAAATGAATTACGATAGGGGGTCCTTGGAGCAGTGTACCACTGTTAGTTCCCAATGTTCTCAACCAAGCTTGCATTGGTCACGCTGCAGGCCGGACGGCTAAAAGTTCTAGATTGCTATGAGAAAGTCTGTACAGCTGCCCCAATAGAGTTGACGCGTTGTTTTGTTATGTAGATTTCACAAGTCTTTAATAAGCGAGATAGGATCTTGCCAAAGATGCAGTAATCTGTGCAACGAACACTGAAATTAATATGCCCATCGTCGTGGTGAACAGAGGAACTGCGATGAGCTGGGGTGTCTACAAGACTTAGTGTGTAGAGTAGAGCAAGCGAGGACGGTCTGTATAATCTGAAATTTGTTGTGGAGTTTGAAAGCGAACCTTGTTACGAAAAACTGTGCAGGTCCCGGAGAGATGCAGGCCAGCGGGGTGTATGGATCTTCTACTCCACATCCTTTGTATCCAAATCCTTACCATCCTATCCTTGCTGGTTCGTTTCATTACAAGTCGTCTAGCCTCTACCTAATGCTGCAGCAGGACCACAAGACCATGATCTTAAGAAGCAATATCTCGCCCTGTTACCCCCTCAGCAGATCATCGACTTATGCCTCAACTTCGACCTCCATGTTCCTCCCTACGTAAAAAGCTCAATATGGCCCGCAGATATCAATGCTGCTATTGCAGAGATGCGCAAGACATCGTCGCCTGCCGCCGACCACCCTGCGGCGTCTGCGCCATCGACTACTTCTTCGCATGGCCCAACCCCTGCGATGGGTTCTCTAACCGGCTCTTCGGATTTGGTCTCTACCGTTGACAAGTCGATAGATCAGCCAAGTGAAGCGCAACCGCCCGACAAACCGTCGCCTACCCCGGATTCGTCTGCGCAGACATCCGTCCAACCCTCGCCCGCACCTCCAGAACAGCCCACACCCACCGCAGTACCCCCTCATCAGCCTCCATACCCCCACCAGCCATATGGGTATGGTCATCCGCAGGCTGCATACCCGCATGCGCCATATTACCAGCCTCCACCAGGATATCCGCAATACCCATCACCATACGCCTACCCTCAAATGCCCAGCACTTACCCGCCCCATCCCCCTCACCCTGGGTATGCTCAACAGCTCAACCCAGCCTTCACCACGGCGCCTCTCACACACCCACCGCAGCAGCAACAAGACGCCTTTAACCCCACCTCCAACCCATCCACTGAGGATCTTCCGAGTTACGAAGAAATGATTGTCGAGGCGTTGCTTGACTCTGCGGACCCAGAGGGCTGCGCACCCAAGGACCTGTTCACATGGATGGCTGCGAGATATCCTTTGCAGTCTAATTTTCGGCCGTCTGCAAGCCAAGCGCTCCAAAAAGCGTTCAAAAGAGGTCGCTTTCAAAAAAGTGACAGCGGGAAATACCGCCTCAATGCAACATGGGAAGGCGGCAATGTAAGTCTGACATTAGTGTTATTTTGGAACGGGCTGCTAACTTTTTTGTTGTGCAGACATCACGACGGACGACGCGGCGTCCACAGACCCAAAATCCTCCAGCTCCAGCTCCAGCCCCTGCCTCTCCATTTACACACGCACCGCTGGTGCATCATCACCAGCCCACGGCACTTGCCCAGAACCATGGGTACCAACCTCAAGGGTACAGCTACTCTTTTCAACAGCAAAGCTATCCAGGCTACACGCAGGTGCGACAGCCACAGGCGCAACAGCCACAGCAACCTCAACCCCAGCCAGGGCAGCCCGCAACAACATCCACAGCTGCCGCTGCCGCCACCACTACTGACAACACAGCGCGCCCGTTGGCAACAGCCGGCGCTGCACACGACGCATGGGAGGCTGCACAAAATATCCTCAAGGCTATCAATTTCGACTCCCTGCTCCAGCTGCCGAAGGAAGATGAGATTTCTGCAGACCGGGACAAGGTCCGACCGAGTACTAACGCGTCCGCGTCGTTACCCATCACTGCCGCTGCTGGCATGGACTTTCTTTCTGGCGCCGCAGCCGTGGTGGGAGCGCCTGATGGCAATGCTGGAAGGACCATGGCGGAAATTGCGGCTGGAAGGGCGGAGCTGCAAGCACACCTAGCACTCCTTGCCGCTCAGTTGGCTGAGCTTTCGCAGGAAGACGACGATGATCCTGTGGTACACTATCCTGTTGTTGGAAGTACGCAACCTCCTGCTGCTCCCGCGGTGGTACCATCCGCCGTTGCAGGTGGTCCACCTTCTATGGTGCCCATGGGAAGCCTTTCACCGAACGAAGGTGCACCATCGCATGGACCGGCTGCCAGTACGAGTAAAACTCCACCACCAGCACTACCTCTGCCAATAGTGGCGGAGCCTGAGGAAGAGGAGGATAGCGAGAACGATGATGATATGGAGGAGGTGATATAATCAGCGCATACAGAAGGGCTCTGTAGATGATATTAGGGACCTAATGGCATTCTTAGTATTGTGATTGAAAGCCTTGATGATGGCGAGGAAGGAATGTCCTCGCGATATCTAGCGCTCGTGAGATTTGTTCGAACCTGCTTCCGAAAACCCTCGCCATATCATTGAATTCACATGGCCAAGAGAAAGGCTGAACAAACCCCAAAGGCTGCAACGGCGCCGAGGGTAGCTCCAGCGCAAGAACCTGTTTTCCCAGAGCTAGCCCCAAAGGAAGAACTCGAGTGTCGCACTCTCCTTGAGGACCAGATCCTACTCATCGATGTGCGTATAACGCCTAACAAGCAGACGCCCTAACTCTCTGACGGGAGCTCGTATGCTCAGAACTTCTTCTCGCCCGCAGAATGCAAGGCATTCGTCAAGTTCATCGATGCGCTGCCGCTCGAGCTCACGCCGCCCAAGAAACGCGGCGAGGCCGAGCGCGTCAATCGTACGTCCGAGTCCCAGTCTCATCAACCACAACCCTCGAAAGTCCTGAAAAGCTAGCCTAATCCATCTCATCAGATCGCTTCTCCGTGACGTCCCTAGCATTTGCATCGCGGCTCCATGCCCTGCTCACACCGCACCTCCCGTCCTTCCCGTACCCCACATCCACATCCACGAAGCGCATCCACAATGCAGACGACCCCCCGCGGCTGCCCCACTCATTCAACTCTAACATCCGCGTATACAAGTACACACCCTCGCAGCATTTCGGGTAGGCGCGCGGTGGATGTTGCTGCGACTGTGAATCATCATGATGCTGATATGTAATACCTTTCAGAAAACACTACGACGACTCTGTCCGCGATCCGATGACGGGCGCAAAGTCGGAATGGACGCTGTTGATATACTTGACGGGTGCAGAGGACGGTGTGGAAGGTGGTGAAGTGTGTTGCATTTTCTGTACATTGTTTTCCTTTTGCTAACTTGGACTGAATGATACTAGACGCTGTTCTACAAGGATGAGCGCGGCAAGCGTCAAGAGGTCATAACGGCGCCTTTGACTCGGGGGACTGCGCTTCTACACCGGTACTACGATTCCTTTATCATAAGCCAGACTCCCTCTTACGTTTGTTTTAAGGCACGGACAGGAGTGTATGCTGCACGAAGGATCGATGGTGACCAAAGGCAACAAATACGTTCTCCGTTCCGACCTCATGTTCATGAGATAAAAGCACCAGTGGAAGCGCAATGATACAAACAGGGTCGCACGTATAGTGACGTCCACTGCCTTTTTATGACGTCCGCCAAGGCATACCGCCTCAACTGCATCATCGTCTCTTCCAGAGGTGATGTCCTGGAGAGTAGGGGTGGGTCAGCAAGGGCGCATGATTGTATAGGCCATATAATCATGATATATTTTTCGGCCATGGTAAGGGGACAGATACTAAGGACCTGCCAATGACCTAAATACACGCAACGCTTGTGATCATGGACCTCTGCGTCACCGACTACGCCTTTGCAACTCTCCTGCCTTTGGCATTCGACGTCCGACTTTCATCCGATCTGCTGGACGCACATGGGGAGTCGTACGACAAAACACACTCATGCAGAGAAGGGAGGACCCTCCTCTGTAAGTAAGAGAGGGATGGTCTTGTTGCGCTCGATGTGCAGCTCTTCGGACTCAAATGCAAGACAGGCAGAACGAGGTCCGAGGGGAATGTCATTTTAGAGAACAGACATCGATCCCACTACTCAAGTATAATAAGAACAATAACAAGCGGGGTGTTCCCAGCCAACACGGCAAAGCCATGCATAAGATAAATTAAAAATACAAAATTAACCACACCCCCGAACCCCGGCGCCCCAGCCAACCCCAGATTAATCACCGATTTAAAACCTCACGCCCTCAGCCCCTCCAAAAACATTACCACACCCCTCGCCACCCGCATATCCTCAACCCCGTCCCCTGCCCCTTCCCCTTCCCCAGCCCCGCCCCCTAGCGCCACATAAAACGCCACAAACTCCCGCGCCTGTTCCGCGAGCCGCCGCACCACCGCCACCTCCGCATCATCGCCAGACGTAGACCCCGCAAGCGCGCGCAGGATATAGGCCTCGTTCTCCGGGGACCCGCGGATGAGCAGTCCAAAGACGACGGCGAGGTGGCCGCGCAGGAAGAGCGCGTCGCCTAGATCCAAGTCCCGGTGTGGGGGCGAAAGCGGGGGCGGAGGTAGATCGTGGTCCTGTTTTGCTTTGGGCCTCCTGGTGTCAGTGGTGGCGGTGCTGGTGGTGTTGATGGAGGAGGAGAGATGCGGGTTTGGCTGGTGGTGATTATACACACGTATGAGGACATCGAGGGCGCTGATGGACTTCGTCGGCGCGCAAGTACAGCGCCGGATGCAGGCGCGTTTCTTGAGGGTGCAAGCCGGGTTGAGACCTTGATGTGGACTTGCGTCAATTTTCTTTTTTCGTAGATGGCAGCGGGAGAAAGGAATATACGTACGTGCATCGCGTAGGACGTCCTTGAACCCGGGGACGCCCTGGATGAGGTTGGTCAGGAGCCCGAGGGCAAGGCAGAGCACGTCTATCGACTGCATTCGGTGGTCATCATCGCTGCCATGATTATCGTCGGCGCCTGGTGACTCATCGCCAAATTCCTCCTCAAGCTTGATATCCCTTCCCTCCTCCTTGCTCTTACCATCTTTACCGCCGTCCTCTTCCTTCTTCACCTCACCGCCCACCCGCCTACCCCCCGAGTCCCCGACAACAACTCTCAGCACGAACGCAAGTGCGCACTCCGACTCCGCGATCCGGCGCGCCCACACCGCGTCCGCATGCGTAAGGCTCACTAGCACACGCAGCGCCGTCTCCATGCATTTCCTCGCCGAGCCCGACCCCGCCCCCGAGCTTGACCCCCAACTTGACGCCGCTGTGGAGAGCTCAGCACACACTGCCACCGCGACCAGTGCATCCGCGAGCCACGGCCCCATCGCCGTCTCGTTCGCACGCCTCTCTCTCTCCTCCTCCACCCTCCTCTCGCTTTCATCTGCATCTGCGAATGGGTCTGCATCCCCGGGCATGGCTGTATGGGTAGTAGTGCCCCACTGTCCGAGGAGGTACACGTCGAGCATGCGGAGGTGGCAGAACGCGCTTTCATATGGGAGGGCGGGGGCGGCGTCTGGCCAGGAGAGGGACGCGGAATTTGAGGCTGGTGTAATTGAGGAGGAGGAGGGGAGGAGGGGGGCGAGCGTGTGGCGCAGAGAGGCGAGGAGCGTGGGGAGGTGTTTTTGTGGGATCAAAGAGGGGGGCAGGGTTTTCAAGGCGTGTAGGACGAGGAGGGGCGTGGATATCTGTGTGGGTATGTAACTGTTAGCGAGAGGGTTAAGTAAGAAAGGGATAGGAGTATGTACAGGTGTGTTGGCTGGGAACAGGGAGGACTTGGAGAAGATGGTGTCGTGGATTGTTTGGAACTGAAGCGGGATATTAGGAATATGGGTACATATAGGCGGAATGAGGTGGGGACGAACCGTTGCGCGCTCCTTCTTTCCTATTCCGGTCCTCTTGAGCTCGCCTTCGACTTTAACCTTGTCTTTCAGGGAGGACTTGGAGATGAACGACAAGGGATCGGATGGAGCAGTAAGCAGGGAAAAGAGGGTGTCCACCAAGGACGAGAGCCTGGATACCGAGAGGGTCTGTATCTGGTTTGACCTGGGTTTGCTCGATTCAGCGGCGACGGGGGAGGGTGTGACAGCAAGTGGGCGCTGAGCCAGATCCCTGAGCGAGGCGGGGTCGCGCGACACAAGGGCGGCGAAGAAGGCGAGGAGGGTGTCGAGGATCTACATGTATACAATTGATCAGGATCGGAAAGGAATGACACATGCAGTTGTTCAAAGCCGTACTTTGTCCTCGCCTTTGCCTGCGCCTGCCTCACCAAAGACATCCCATGCCCTACTCAGGAAGTCGGCTGCCTTGGCTTTCCGCGAAAAATCTGCGTCGCATAACTTGGTGGTTATTTCCAAGGCACTGGACGGTGGTTAGTAGGAATTACGGCACTTGGATCAGGATGGAGCATACCTGGCTCTCCGAAGACCAATGCCCACGGTAGAATGCATGCCCTCGAAAAGGTAACCCACTTCGTCGAGAAAGCGTCTGCTCTCGCCTTTGTTGCGCAACTCGGTGATGCTTTTGAGAGGATTCATCATCCCATTGGGCAATGGAGCCGCTTGCTGTGCCTTGGTCTTTCCTCGACCAGATCGGGAGGGGGTGCCGCCTGGAGTGGACGTGCTATCGGAGCGTGTAGGCGAGAGGATGCTTGGGTACGGATCGTCTTCAGAGTTATCGACGCCCCATCTGGAGCGCAGAGACGCGTAGGATTCACGTGCGGTATACTCGTCTTCGCCTTCGTCGGCGGCGAGGGACGAAGCTGGAACGGCAACGAGGAAAGAGCGCGATTTGCCGGCGTATGTGCGGGTGTTGGTTGTGAGTGGAACGGGCGGCGGGCGTACATCTTGGATGGAGGAGCCGGAGGCGGAGCGTTTGGGTGAAAATAAGGCGGGAAGCGATGATGTACGGTCGGCGTAGAGCGGTGTGCGGTCGGCGGAGGTGCTGTCGATGGACGAGTCCGTCTTTGAGCGACCGAGCATTCGGCTGGCGAGCTTCGTAGGAGTGGCGTGGGGCGACGACGAGGGCGTGTACGACTGGAATATACTTGAAAGATCCTTGGCCAGCCCTCGCTTAGGCGTGCCATACGTCCGCAGTGGCGACGGCGATGGCGACGGCGACCTGTCCTCGACATCCGTCAGCTCCTCGGACGGCCTTTGCTTCTTCCGGGGCTCCGAGTCTGCATCCAAAGACTGTTTCCTTTTGGCCGACGAGCGTCGGCTATAGGTGCGCGCATTGTACGTCGTGCTCGTCGACATCGTTCACGACGGTGACCCGTGACAGTGTGACAAATCGCGTTGAGCACGCACCGCCGCCATGGAATCGCTGCAAAACCGCATCGACTCGTTCGCCAAAGCCAGACGCGTCAAAAACCCCGCAAAGCCCTCCTCGTCCATCTCCCTCAAGTGGCCACACCCATCTACCCACTTCGTCGCAACTCCAACAACCCTCGCAGAAGCCGGCTTCTACTTCAGCCCTAGCTTCGACGATCGCGACAACGTCACCTGCTTCATGTGCGAAAAGCAGCTCTCTGACTGGGAAGTTCACGACGACCCCTTCAATATCCACTGGGACAAGTGCGGGGACAATTGTTGCTGGGCCATAGTTCGATGCGGCCTCCGAGGCGACATGGATGAAGATGGGGGGTAAGTTCCTCGCGTAGTCCCCTAGCATCTGCCTCTGATAACAAGCACACAGCTTCATATTCCCCGACAAATCTCGTCTGCCGGCAGCCAAGCTCATGGAACGCGCCCGTCTGGAGACCTTCTTTGCAGGTGATGGTTGGATACACGATCAGGGAAAGAATCACGGCGCCAGCTCTCGCAAGGTTTATCACCCGTTTCTTACATTATCCAAGCCTTTGATAATCGCTAACTATCGTGTACAGATGGCCCGCGCCGGCTTCGTGTTCACTCCCCAACATGCAGGGGACGATCTCGCCACTTGCCTCTACTGCCACGTCTCCCTCAGCGGCTGGGACACCCATGATGACCCCACGTGCGTGGCATCCCGCCTTGACATGAAATCGAGGTCCTAACCATCTCTAACAGAGAAGAACACCGCAAACGCCACGACAAATCCGGCACCCCCTGCCCCTTCTTCTCCATACCCAAGGCAGCATCTCCTTCTAAACCCCCCTCTCGCGCCCAGTCCCAACCTCAGTCCAAGCCCGCCTCGAAACACGCACGCTCCACCTCAACTTCGAATTCGAAACCCAATGACCTCATCCTCCCTATGAAGACGCACGACGGTGACGGCGATGGCGAAGACCAAGGTTCGGAAGCGGACGCGCCGCAAGCGAGACGCTCGACGACGAAGAGGGCCCGCGCTGCATCTGCGTCTGCGTCCAAGGGGAAGACGCCGAAGAAGAAGCTGACGCGAAGCCAGTCGAGGGCTGGGCTGAAGGACGTCGTGGAGGATGCTGAGGAGGCTGCGGAAGACGATGACGATGCGGAGCAGGAGCAGGAGGTGGGCGCTACGCGGGTGGGGAGGGCGAAGCAGAGCCTCGCAACCCGGACGCAGTCGAGGTCGAAGTCGGTTTCACGGTCTGTGAAAGAAGCTGAGGAGGAAGAGGAGGTAGTGGTCGAGAAGACTAATACAAGGTTGCGGAGTCGTTCAAGGACAAAGGCGCCGACCCCAACGCCGACACCATCGGCCGAGGAGGAGGAGGTGAAGGTGCTGAAGCGATCCACGCGTGGGAAAGCGGCGGCACGCGTCGTTGTAGAGGAAGAGGTGAGAGTACGGAAAAAATCCATCAGGGGACGAGCGGCATCACGTGTGGTCGAGGAGATTGACGATGAGGAGGAGGGACAAGCTGAGGAGGATAAAGTAAAGGTCCTGAGGAAATCCACCAGGGCAAGAACGCCTCTACGCAGCGCCGTTGAAGAATCAAAGGACGCGCCAGTCCCGCGCAAGCCCAGCCGGACAAAGAAGAGCAAGGCGCCTGCCCCAGCCGTAGTCGAACCGGAATCGGAGGCGGAAGACTTTGCGGTTGAGGAGGAACAAGCAGCGGAGGTGAAAAAGCCAGAACCGAAACCGAGACAACGATCGAGGAGCAAGGCAAAGACTCCTGCTACTAGGAAACCTTCGTCGCGTGCGAAGCCAAAAGCTGCAGCACTTTTGCCTGAAGAGACTGCCGAGGAGGGAGATAGTGACGGCGACGGCGAGGAGACGCAGGCAGAGCTCGAAGCGGAGACAGAACTCGAAGTAGGACCGACAGTTGACCTGGACGTGGAAGAGGAGAGAGAAGCGCTGCCCCCGTCTCCGGCCGCGCCTGCACCTGTTGTAGTGGAAAAGAAGAAACGCACCGCGTCGTCTTCTTCTTCTTCTGCGAAACCTGCCTCGGTGACGAGTGCGAAGCCTCCTGCGCCGCTGGAGAGTAAGGCAACGAAGCGAGCCAGGGCCGCAGTGCGCGACGTAGAGGAAAAAGAGCAGGATCAGGGGCGAGGGACTCCCGCCGACCAGTACGACGACGACGACGACATAGATGTATTCGTCTCGCTGAGTGCGTCGCCGGTCCCGGCCCTTGCCCCTGTGCCGCTCCCCGCAAGGTACGAGTCCGAACAGCCGCAGGAACACGCGGTGCGTGTAGATGGGGTTGGGATGGAGCCGCTGTTTGTCCCAAAGCGGAGCGCGAAGTCCGCTGTGAAGCTTGTCGACGTTGATGCGGATGTGGATGTCGACATGGAAATGGATGTGGATGCAGATGAGGCCGCAAGGGAGAAGCTGCGGCCTGGAACAATAAACAAGACGGGTAAGGCGTCGTTAGCGCAGGCGCAGGTGGGTGGGAAGGAGAAGAAGCCGACGAAGAGGAAGGAGGGGGAGAAGGGGAAGGAGGAATCTACGGGGGTTGGTGGGGGTAGGAATGGAACAGGAAAGGAGAAGACAAGGAAGGCGAGCAGTTTGTTGAAAGTTGTGGAAATCTCAACGGACGAAGGGGATGATGAAGATCAAGAAGATCGGGCGAACAAAACAAGGTCCAGTGAGAGGTGGAACGGGACGAAGCCGGTGCGGAAGGCGAGCCAGTCCAAAGAGCCACCGCTTCCCAGAGAGAGGGCACAGGTGCAGGCTCCTGGGGAGACCGTGCATGTAGTGAAATCCAAGCCTCCCAAACCAAAATCTGTCACATCAAGCAGACCGCCGTCATCTCCGCCACCCGCATGTGCTGCGCCATCCGAAGACATTGAAATGGCCATTGTGGAACCAGATGCAGCAGGAGAGGGTAACGACACACAGCTCCATGAAGACCCACCTCGCACACCGCCACGTTCCACCCCCACTCTCAATGTGGAGCTGGTGTCTGAGCCTGTTGACGCCCCTGAGTCGTTGCCCATGCCGGCGCTGTCGAAGCTCCCGTTCACGCCGCTGCAAAACCTCACAGACGCGGAGCTGGATATGACGGTGGAGGAGTGGATCCGGTACCAGATGGAGGTGGAGTATGATAAGTTCCGCCGGGATGGGAAGAGGGAGCTTGGAAGGTTCAAGAAGAGGGCAGAGGAGGTGAAGGGGATTATTGAGCGGCTGTGAGTCATGAGATGAGGGCTTGGTGTGGCGTGGTCGGCTTGAGACTGGGTTGGGATTTGGACTGTTGCAACCTAGTCCGTCGTTGATTTTCTATCTCACTGTGCGTCGCTCGTGCTTATATACTTTCATGCTGTGCAAGTTATATGTGTCTAGCTTACGCTGAGCGTTTGTGTGCAGTCGAATACGCCTATTTACGGACTTCCGCGTTTCTGGGAGAAGACTTGAAGCATTTATGAACCGCTGTGGCGTAGTTCATGCTTAGGTCTTCGAAAGCTCTCGACAAGTCAAAGAATTATCAAAAAGGGGAGTGTGTACCATTTACGCCACCGTCTTCGCGTGCACGGTACCGGGCAACTTTCCCTCTATAACTCGAGAGTGTTGTGATTAGATGCGTGAGCCGAAAGCGTGCTCGTCTAAAGTCGTCAATTAGCATTTTGTCAATCGTCTCATGGACGCCTACGCCTAGTACGACGAAGGCGTTATTTCCCTGTTTCGACAGCTGTTTAAATGTCGGTGAACTTTTTTGATTGTTACGTGGAGTTTACAGGACTATTAACACAGGGAACTCACGTTCCTGCAAGTCACTTTGCCGGAGTGGTTAACGGGATCGCCTGCTAACTTGTATAGCACGACAGCGGTTGGGCTTTGCCCGCGAGTGTTCGAATCGCTCAGGTGACGCGCTTTTTATTCGTTGAGAGTTGTTGGACAACTGTGCGCACGAGGAAATAACACCGGAAGGGCGCTCTAACGACCGCAAAGCCCGCTAACTTTGACAAGTGATGCAATAAGGGTACACTCCAAAAAAAAATTGTTGTTAAAACAGTGGTTTTTTGAAACTGTTAGATTTATTAAGATGAACATACATCTTCTGCATATCTAATCTTCTCTTGCTCCCATTCAATTTGAGCTGCTTGAAGGCTTTCATCAAGATCCTTGCAGTGTTGACGGCGACGCTTGCTCTGATAGTATTTAGAACAGTAGCCGTTTTTCCTATCGAGTAAGCAGCTTACCTTTGAAATGCACTCTGCAGGACGCTTTGCAGTCTTCGTATCGCTTGAGTTGTTGATTGCCTCTGTTATCTCTCCTTCTTCCACATCACTTTCATCGTCAGATGAAGGCACAGACAATGTGCGCATTGTAATTGGTCTGTTGCCAGACAAATGAATCAACATTCTAGACATTGCATGGGGTGAGCAATGCAGGCACATTGGTGGGCCCAAGATAGGAATGAAGTTCTATTTAATGATTGTCTTGCGACAAAAGTTCTTGATGAAGTAGCGCTTGTATGTCAGGTCGACGATGTTGTTCTCCGCAGCGTTAGCGCGCTCCGCCGCAGGGCCCGGTACGTTGACCGCAAACAGAGACCAGTTCAGACTCAAGCAGTCTGCAAGTACCGTCACACTTCATGCTATCTGCAGAGCAATTGTTTGAATGCTCAGTACACCAAATTTTTCCTATGTCGCGAAAGATGTTCTTCTGCCGAATACGTGGCATTTACTTTGTCGAGGTGTTCTCGCGGTCCTGAGCATGACAACGGAGAGTATAGGAGCTTGAGCGCCGTTCACCAACATGGAAGGCTCTGCACAGGGGGGGAAATAAGATTATGTATGGTAGACTACCAAAAAATGTTAACGGTTTGTTTTGATGTGCAAAAAGTTGTGACTGTATGACACGACGAGCGTGCGGGCGTGTATGAATTCCAGTGACCTTAGCCTTATGCCTCGAATGCATCCGCTCGTGGTATGGTGGAAGGCACTGCGGTCATTTGTCGCAATTGTTCAAAGTCATTCTTGATCCCTTGATCTACCGGCACCTCCATCTCCTTGGCATCGAGCATGCAAATAAAGTGTTGAAAACTACAGGCGGTGTTGCTAAAAAATATTGAATTGAATCGAGGAAGGAAATCCGGTTGTATAGAACGCACCTGCTGTACATCATACAAGTGTCGCAGGTATTTCTGTGTCAACGTATTAGGATTCAAAACATGTGTCATCGTAAACCGCGAACGAATGAGAGAAGGGATCAATTCGGCGCAATCATTACTTCAACCAAAGCAAAACGAAACGGGCAGAGCCGAGACAAGAAAAGTGAGATAGAACTCGAAAGAATGAATGACGCCACGACGACGCCATTTATGACGAAAAAACGCGATATGATGTAATGGACTGCACGGCGAACGCAAACGTTGCAAAAGCGGGGTTTTTTGCCAAGACCCACTACTAAAGTAGCGGGAATGATGCTCCACGGCGAAATTGCTTCCGCGGTCACTTTGCCGGAGTGGTTAACGGGATCGCCTGCTACTGATCATAAGCTTCTCCTTCAGCACGACAAGCGGTTGGGCTTTGCCCGCGAGTGTTCGAATCGCTCAGGTGACGCGCTTTTTGCTGCTCGGCCTGAGCTGACATCGGTTCTTGTCAATTCGACGATTCGCGAGCATATCCAGTGTATTTGATAGCATAAAGGACAAGTCCAAGCAGCGAAGTAGGCCGCGGCTCTACAGGCCCAGCACAGAATAATAATATGATGAAACAATGAAAGGTACCTGAGAATACGAGGCGCATTCAAGGATACAGCCGCATAAAATGCCGACCAACTCACAGATTAGCCGAAATTTGAGCCCATCCCAACGACAAAGGTACTTCTCCCACCCCGCGGCAGCACCAATACCTTCTCCGCGCCGTGAATCTGATACGTCTCTATGCTGGGCATCGCCATCGAGCCCATCGTCATCTCACCTGCCATTGGCAGCGCCATCACAGCCACCTTGGGAAGCGCCAGCTCCCCGTGATGCAGCGCGATCAGTGTTATCGGTACCGTATGCGTCGCACCGTTCTAGTCGTGGTTGCCGACGTCATTCGTAAGTATTGAGGGCGAGGAGATGTCGGTGAAACGCACCGTGGCTGTAAAGTCCCCGCGTTTCGGCCCACTGACGAGCCAATCTCGCACCATCTCCTCGACGTCGTAGCGGAGTATATACCTGCGCTTCTCGTCGCCCGCACTCGAGCCCCAGTGGAAGGAGATGTTGATAGTCAGTCTCGCAGATATCGGTTGCCCAGCGTAGAGGGGTAAGGCATCTTCTTTGGAGGCGATGTCGCTGAATGGAGTGGCTAGGATACGGACGCAAGCAGCAGCGACAACCTTTGATTACAAAGGGAATGAATCAATTTGTGAGTCGAAGGATGGATAAATCATAAAAGCATGACTTACATTCATGTATGGCACATCGACTGGGATTTTAATCTCCCTCCAGCTGCCCTTGGGTGGGTGGGGATGCTTGTGCGCGTTGAGCAGCTAAGATGCACCATAAGACTCTAGTTAGGGCAGTGATGCTTCTCCGACAGACCGTCTTTGCCTTGTCCAACAATTGACATGTCTCCTCATCCACGTCGTCTTGCGGTGTGCTAGGAACATTGAGCTCTCCTGTGATCCCATACAGGTCAACCCATCCTGCATCATGTTCCAATGCCTCAACCAGCTTGTTGACAACCGTGACGCGATGATGGTGCGGAGAGGAGGAGCCTTCTAAAACGTTTGTGACGACCTCCCCAATCACAGATTCCACCTCTAAAGACACAACGTACTAAGCTCCTTCTGGGACGCTGGGTTGGCAGATAATCTGACGTACCTTCGCGCAACATGCGATACCTTATAAGCAGATTCAATGACTCCCGCACTGATTATTAAAGGCGATGAGTATTGTCGAAATATAAGGTGGATGCAGACCAACCTGGACCATGGGCAGAGTCAATGTAGAACAAGAAGTTCACAGGTTGGGCTGGGGTAACAGTCTGGCAGAAATCAAGATTGAGGGAGCTTAACGCGAGCAGAAAACTGGAACATTCACCATCACTCCTCGATTCTTTGTCGCGCAGGGCTCAATCTTTACACCATCAAGACCACCTTCTTGTGCCATTAAATGAGCAGCGCATATCCGCACATGTTGATGGCTGGTCGTGGATATCGTGAATTTCGAAAAGAGCCTATGACGAATGAGTAGTCAATGACGGTACAACGTTATGATATAAACGAAGAAACTTTCGCACCGGGAACCTCTGAAAAAATCTTCCACGTTAACTGAGATCGGAAGAGCCGTCAGGACCACTCGAGTCATCCGCATCGTTCGTGAAAGCGTTGGCTCCGTCTTTGTAGTGTATTCTACCTCCGTAACTATTTTCTAACATTGAATGAGCCCTTACTGCCACACATAAACTGGAGTGGCCTTACCATGGCCTGGAAGGCAGACGTATCCGAGTGTGGCACCATGAAGGAAACGATGGTATCCTCCGGAACGTCCTCAAGGATGATAGCATTGTCAATAACTTCCAATGAGTGAGATGGCTTGTCTTCAGATGGGCCATCAATATAAAAGTGACCATTTCAGATTAAAAGTACTTGCCTCCACTTAAATTCGCGTCTTTTGGCCGGAACATCACACCCGATGATGTGAGCTTGACGGAGGCCTTTAATATGTGATTACGTCCCGTTGTCACTGCTACTAATATTGTTGGAGGTTCGCCGAGCTTGACTATATGGATAGATAGATTAAGCGCGAAGGGTTTGACAACAACAAACCATACCGGCTTACCTTGGTTGGGTTGACTGAGCTGCACATCGAGGGCAAGCAGATCTTTGGGCACCCGCACGAGGATGTGTGTCTCTTTGCGTAACGATGATGAGGCCTTTGCAGGAGATTTTCGATGTGTCCACTGGAAAAGCAGCCGAGCTACCCGCAATTCACTGGAATCAAGAATGTAGGTAGCTGCTGCCGCTGCCTGAAGAAGGAATAAGGATCTCTTGAGGAGATCCATAGTTTGGGTAAATGGGTCTTACAGGGCAAAATAATGTCAGCTCCGTCTTCCCGCACTGTAAGGTTTCTAAAGGCGCGGAAAATCTGCAACGCTCTGAGTCTCGGCCCGCAAGGACAATGCTGATTTCATCTGCGTGAAGAACCTGAAATTATATAGATTCAAGAACATCAATGAATGCGGGCGGTGTAGCAACTTACGCAGGGTAAGCGGTTGTGAACCGTTACGTCGAGGAAACAGCCATCTTTAGTCTCTGCTATCCGAGCGTTCGATGAGACTTGGAGTGATACGGCAGGATGATCGGGATGTGCCAGGTCTATGCAGATAAGTTAGAAGCAGACAATGAAAATAGCTGAATTGCCCTACCTGCATCAAGTTTGGAAGCTGCCTGACAGAGATTCTCCACAAGCCTCGTGACATACTCAATCTTGTCTTCCCCATATATCAACAACTCTGACCCTTGGTTATCGACGTAAGATTTGAGGAACGAGAGGAGGATATGAATCCATTCTGTGTCTTTCTCTTGTTCATAGACATCATGAGTGTCAAGGGCTCGGGAAAGCATAAAGGACTCGAGAGATGTCCACATGTGTGGCGCGTAATGGGCAGGAAGGGATGTGTAGGTGGCAAGAGCAGTCTTGTAGTGGCCGCGATGGCTAATGCATAAGTTAGAAGGGATGGAATGCAAAAAGAGAAAGAATTTACAGATCAAGAGCAGCAAGGCTTCCGTGCAGCCGTAGCGCAAATTTCTTGCGTCCGGCCTTCGTATACATCTCAATGGCACGGTTCGTCGCATCGACATACAATTTGTAGAAGGCATCGGCATCTACAATGGCCTTGAGGATCTCGGCGTTGCTGATGGTTTGTGTGGAATTATTTTGAGCAGGTGGGTTGAGAGGATCGCAAGACGACGAGAACGGCGGGCGTATAGGGAGGTGGCCAACGGTGACACCGATAACATCGAGCTGTATAAAGCTCGCATGAAGCCACAAAAATTCTGAAGCCGCGCATACGTACTTGAGTTCGAGCCAGTTCGAGAAGTTCGCCTTTGGCGGCATTGAATGAGTTGAGTTTCGCGCCCGCTATTGAGAATCCAGAAGCCCAATTATCACAATATCCAACAACACTGAGGGCAGATGAATAGATCCACGATTCAACAAAGAACTGGGGTAGTGTTGCCTATCTTATGTGAGCAGTCATAGGCCGTCATGGAAGCCGACTGGCCTACCTCGATATCGCGTAAGCGCCTCCCGAAAGCGGCAAGGAATGCTGCTGCCTTTCTACTGATCTCATTTATCCGGCCTCTTTGAGCTAGCAGTTCACACTGGCGGGAAAGAAGGTATATCCGAAAGTCGAAGATTGAAATAGTGTTGGCGAGGATAAGGTCGCGGTATGACTTCTTGGTGACAGAAAGCAAAGGTGCAGAGTCGTCTCCTCCCATGGGATTGATCAGCGTGCCGAACCAGGACAAGTTCTTTTCCTTCAGGACGTGGTAGAATGATGTCTCGAGTTCGTCGTATTGCGTATACGCGTCTTCAAAAAGATTGACGCCTTCGAAGGAGCTTGCCAAGCTTTCCTATTTCAAGTTCAGTGCGTTTTGTGACTTGATGCGCAAGAACGATGCCACCTTTAGGATGAAGAATGTGCAGAAATTCCAGCCAGGCATCTGACGTTGACTTTCAGACCGTTTTACTTCTTCTTCCCTCTGCGAGACTGCGGAGTCAAACGCAGAGAGTACACCATCCTTAATCTTGTTGATGAGCTCTGCCCATACGGCTGGGGCATCCGTTTCCGGCGACCACGCGACCTGTACACACCTGACCACGGGTCAGACATGTTGAGAACTAGGCTATTCGGCGTACCGCTCTCTCTTTTCAGCATTGAAGTCTGCTCTGATCTTCTCGAACACCGAGCCTTTCAGCTGAAAGAAGTTTGCGGTCTGTGCTCGACTATCGGGTCGTATAATATGTAGGATCAACCATTCCTGGTTTTTTTGCGCCGTTACGACAGAGTGCCAGTCTTTGATCTGTTTCTTCACGGTTGTGCGGTATCCCTCAACGTCAGTGTTCTATAATCCCAACTTTTAAGTGTCATTTGGCATGCCGGCATCTACAGCAAGGCGCACCTGGCATACAACAATATAGATATTAAGCAGCGGTTTCTCCAGTAGGGTTACAGGTATCTGGGTGTGTTCATCGCGGGGGGTATCAAGAGGGACCAGATTGACATCCAACTCCTGGATTGTTCGTATAGAGCTTCGCGAGGCAGACTTCCAATGGATATTGCGGAGAGGGAGCAAAGCAGTCAAAGCAGCCTGGACCTGTAGCCATTTCGCGGACGATAAGATGGATGGGGCGGCCGAGTAAGAGACAAGGACGCATTTGCTAGAGCTTGCCTGGGCATTGGCCATCGTCGCCGTGACGGAAGTGCAGTGGTGGCTGTGCTGATTGATCGGGCAACGTGGGACTTCAAAAAGTTTATATTTCTTCCTCCCTAATGCCAGGACCAGAAGACGCTAGCACCTCCACGCCCACGGCGACCTTCAAGTCGTTGGGCTTAATTGATCCTCTGCTTGAAGCTCTCGATCAGGTTGGCTACAAGGCTCCAACCGATATTCAGGTGGAATCATTACCCCATGCTCTGGAAGGCAGAGATATTATCGGCGTTGCGTCTACTGGCTCTGGAAAGACCGCAGCCTTCGCCCTGCCAATCCTACAAAAGCTATGGGAAGAGCCAAAAGGGTTGTTCGCATGTGTTCTCGCACCTACGCGCGAACTGGCCTACCAGATATCACAGCAGTTTGAGTCGTTAGGTTCTGCCATGGGTGTTCGGTGTGCAGTAATCGTTGGAGGAATGGACCTCCCGACCCAAGCTATCGCCCTCGCCAAGCGCCCCCATATCGTTGTTGCGACCCCCGGACGTCTCATTGATCATTTGGAGAATACAAAAGGATTTAGTTTGCGCGGAATCAAGTTCCTGGTGCGCCCTCATGTTCCCTAAAGACATTATTTTTATACATATTAAATTGGCATTCAGGTTCTCGACGAAGCCGATCGGTTATTGGACATGGATTTCGGGCCCATCATCGACAAGATTCTTAAACTCATACCAAAAGAACGCACGACATACCTGTTCTCCGCGACAATGACGAGCAAAGTCGCTAAACTTCAGCGAGCCAGTTTATCGAATCCCGTACGAGTGGAGGTGTCGTCGAAGTATGCTTTCACCACCAATCCGCCCCACAATTACTAACTATACTTCTTCCAGATACCAAACGGTCTCCACACTCCTCCAGTACTATCTCCTGATGCCTCTGAAAGACAAGGACGCGTATCTGGTGTACTTGGTGAACTCTTTAGCACAAAACTCAATGATCATTTTCACGAGAACGGTGAACGACGCTCAAAGGTCAGTTATTCCCTCACATCCCTTTGTATAACATTTCCGACACCGCTCCAAGACTTTCCATAATTCTACGAACCCTCGGTTTCCCAGCTGTGCCGCTACATGGTCAGTTGAGCCAAAGTCAACGCCTTGGTGCTCTTGGTAAGTTTAAGAGTGGTGGGCGTAAAGTCCTGGTCGCGACGGATATCGCCAGTCGGTGAGGTTTTACCTTTACCAGTCCTAGAGTCCCTCACCAACGTATTTTCTATGCCTCCAGTGGTCTCGACATCCCTTCCGTCGACATAGTCATCAACTTCGATATCCCCACTCACTCGAAAGACTACATCCACAGAGTGGGCCGGACGGCGCGTGCGGGGCGCGCAGGAAAATCTATCACACTTGTGACGCAGTACGATGTCGAGCTGATCCAGCGGATCGAGGCCGTCATTGACAAAAAGATGGAACTGTGGCCTACGGATGCGGAAGAGATTGCCCTACTGAAGGAGCGCGTCAACGAGGCTAGCAGAATCGCTGTGAACGAGCTGAAGGAGCAGGGGACGAAGAGTGGCGGCAGGAAGCGCAGACGCGAGGAAGGTGGGGGAAGAGATGATCGGGACAGAGACGATGATGTGGTCGAGGCAGGTATGCCGAAATGGTCGAAAAAGAGGCGTTAGGCATCTGTGATACATGTCAGTATTACAGTGATCTTACGATGCTTCATCTCATAATAACAAGCTCAAAGCTTGAGCGGATGTTTTTGAAACTTCAGGCACAGCAGTTTACGCCACTTCCCGTTTTAAATTTGTCGTCTACAAAACAATGCTGACACAAAACCTTTGACAACCAGTTGCACATGCTGCGTACAGATGACAGGGATTCCTTCAGATTTGAAGGGCTCAAAAAGCGTCACCTGAGCGATTCGAACACTCGCGGGCAAAGCCCAACCGCTGTCGTGCTACGCAAGTTAGCAGGCGATCCCGTTAACCACTCCGGCAAAGTGACGGGACCTCAAAGCTTCTTCACCTCTAAATAATAAGGTAGAATTGAACATCCAAAGTTTGTCAGCTCAAAGGCTCAAAGATTAATGTAGCACCTTGACATTCGCGAGTATAGCTCTTTAAAGTCGGAGGCCCGGAAGCAGCTATCATAGAACATATAGTGACATCAAGAGACGACTCCTCGCCAAAAAACGCGGCTCCGATCGATCAGGGAAGGCAGCGAGATCAGGGACCAGTGTGGGGTAAAAAAACCACTGTACAACGGGCACCAGAGCAAAAAGTTTCGTCACCTGAGCGATTCGAACACTCGCGGGCAAAGCCCAACCGCTTAGCAGGCGATCCCGTTAACCACTCCGGCAAAGTGACCTATGGGCATTTGCCTTGTGGTGACTTAATGACCCGTTCGGACGTATAACCAGAGCGCCACTACCCATTGGAACGGCTTGGTGTGCTCCAGAGAAACAAAAACACGTTCTATTACGCGCCATATGCCATACATTTAGTACATACAGTGACTGAATAGATATCGTATGAATTGATGTTCATGCACGCGGGCCCGTGTCCTCATTATTCTAAGTAAGTTTACTGCTTTATTCTTTCCATTTCTAATCCCGACTGCGCACTTTCACTCTTTTCTTAGACGTCACACTAGCCTTATGCCTCGGTGACGGGGGCGGTGGCGGGCGTCTTGGACTCCACCTCGATAAATTCGCGAATATACGCAACGAGCTGGTCAGTCCACTCCTCGGTGACGGAGTTGTACAGGGAAACACGGATGCCTGGTATTCCACATCAGTCCATCTATCAATACTGATGAGCGGGGAGGAAGTATACGTACCACCGACAGAGCTGGACAAGAAACACCCAATTCCCAGTCAGTAGACCCTTTCGAAGCAAGCGCGGAAGAGACCCACCGATGGCCCTTGAGGCCCTTCATGCCCCTCTTCTCCGCCCCCGCCAAGAACCGCGCCTCCGCGCCCTCCCCAATCACGCCAAATACAATATTCATCCAGCTCCCCTCGCCCTCTCTCACCTTTGGCTTAAGCACCCCCTTCGCATCGCCTTCCCTCAACACATCATACACCTTCTCCTGCTTCCTCTTGTTAAACTCCTCATAATAACTCACACCCCCGAGCCCCTTGTTCCGCTTCAGCACCAATCCCGACACATAAATTGCCAGCACAGACGGCGTATTCGGCATTGAGTCGTTATCCGCATACGGCTTGTACGCCAGCGAAATTGGGATGGGGGCGCCCCCGATCCTATAGGCCGCATCGACGTCGACGATACAGTCCTGCCGCACGATAATAATAGTCACGCCCGCGGGGCCAAGGTTCTTTTGCGCGCCGGCGTAGATGATCGCGTGGTCTGCGAGGCGCGGGATCGGGCGGCTCATAAACGAGGAGGAGTAGTCGCCCACGAGCGGGAGGAGCCCCGAGGTTGGGTTCTTGGGGAGGAGGTGGAATGGGAATGAGGCGGGAGTGCCCTCGGTCCCAGCGAACTGGGTGCCGGAGACGGTCTCGTTTTCGCAGTAGTAGATGAGCGCGGGATCGGAGGAGAAGGCGTAGGCGGAGTGCGGAGGGAGGCCGTTGAAGGATTTGCCGTCGGCGGAGTGGGCGCGGGAGTCGGCGGCGATGCGGACGGTGGCGCCGTTAGCGAGGCGCGTAGCTTCGGTATAGGCGGCTTTGGACCACGAGCCGGTGAGGACGTAGTCGAGGACGCGATCCTGCTCGGGGAGGTCGGGGTGGAGCAGGCGGTGCCGAGCGAGGAGGTTGAGCACGACGGCGGAGAATTGGCCGGTGCCGCCGCCCTGCATAAAGAGGATCTCGTGCGTCGAGGGCACGTCAAGCTGCTCACGGATCAGATTAGCGGTCTCCTTGATATAGATATCGAATTCCTTGGAGCGGTGAGAGATCTCGGCGATGCCGATGCCTGTGCCATTGAAGTTGAGCAAGCTCTGGGCGGCCTCGTGAAGGACAGACTCGGGCAGCGCAGAGGGGCCGGCGCCGAAGTTGGCAATACGTGATTCTGCCATGACTATCGATGAGGTGGCGAGACGAATGAATATAAGTAATTTGAATGGTCTGGTGCTGGTCGTTATAAGGAGCAGCTCGCGGAATCTTTGGTGGAGGCGGGAACAGGACGTGGAGTCATCCACAACATGAGTCACGACTGACTCGCGGACTTGAGCACGACATTGAGCATCGTAATTTTCTAACAATCAGTACAGTACTGACTGATCTACAGGGTCGACTGATAACAGGATGCGAATGGACAGCGTCATGCGGCGGTGGGGGTGACCAGCACTGTGAGAAACATCCAGGACAACGTTGAAATTTCAGCCGTCCCACCACGATGTCGGCCCCCTCTCGAGGAAGGCCCAACGGTGCCATATTGCAGACTCTCATCGCGCATCTGACCAATCCCGCATACTTCTGGACCCTCGCCCTCCTGATCATCATCGGAGATGCGGCCCTCACGGAGCTCATTATTCGCTTCGTTCCCTGTCAGCCTCGCGGTTCTCATCCCCCGTCCGACGACCTCATAATGACTTTACACAGACACAGAAATCGACTGGGAAACCTATATGGCACAAACAGCAGTTTTCTTGAAGGGGCAGCATAATTACAGCATGATCACAGGTCCAACTGGGCCTCTTGTGTGAGTTCCAACATGTCGCTTTGACGCGTCCTTGCCTTGACTGGCCTCCCTACTCAAGCTATCCAGCCGGACATCTGCGCATTCACACATATCTATACGATATAACGGATTCAGGAACAAATATCGCACTTGCGCAACGCATCTACGGCGGACTATACGTGTTGACGTTCATCTTCACATGCGCTATCTACCAAAAAGCAGGAACGATCCCAAACTGGGTTCTGCTCATTCTCCCGCTCAGCAAGCGGCTCCACTCCATATTCGTACTGCGGTTGTTTAACGATTGCTGGGCCGTGCTGGCGGCCCATGCCGCGATACTCTTTTACCAGTATGGGTTGGATGAGACGGGGACGTTTCTTTTCAGGTGAGCCCATGTCGCCAACGTCGCCCACAGGCCGCTGAATGTCTCATTTCCCCCCGTAGTGCCGCGCTATCGGTCAAGATGTCTATCTTACTGTACCTCCCAGGGTTGCTCGTCATATTATTCAAGCGCCGGGGTCTGCTAGCCACTCTCCGCCATTTGTTTACCATCATTGCCATTCAAACATTGCTGGCTAGCCCCTTCGTGAGCGAAGACTTTTGGGCATATGTGAACTCTGCTTTCGATTTTTCTCGAGTTTTCTTGTATAAATGGACCGTTAATTGGAGAATGGTGGGCGAAGAAACTTTCCTAAGCAGCCGCTGGGCTACGGGCCTTATGGCTGGGCACGCTCTGGTGCTAGTTCTCTTTGGGCTGTTCAGATGGTGCAGATCGGATGGAGGCGGCGTATGGGGCGTTTTGGCACGCGGGATAAGACGTCCGAAGGGTCCTCCCACCGGTGTGGCTCCCATAACGGGTGACTGTGAGTTCGCTGGTTGCTTTCCCCGCGTTCAATGCCCGGGGCTCATTCTTGAAAGATGTCGCGACGGTGCTGTTCACGTCCAACCTTATTGGGATTATATTTGCCCGGTCCCTACATTACCAATTCTACTCCTGGTATGCGTATCAGGTGCCATTTCTCGCGTGGAAATCACCCTACCCTGTCATCGTCAAGTAAGTTGTAGAGCACCTCGCTTCTTTCATGGCAATTGACAGCGCGGCCTTCCTCTGCAGGCTGTTATTGATTCTTGGTGTGGAGTACGCATGGAACGTATTTCCGTCCACGCCTTTCTCGTCGAGCATCCTTCTTGGTGCGAACGTGCTTTTGCTCTTGGGAGTCTGGCTACGTGATGATTTGAAGGCGGATGTGAAGCTAAAGACAACATAGGTTATGCGCGACTGCATAGATAGGCTCGCACTGCAGGATATGTAACTGAAAATTACTTATACCTTACTGGTAGAGGCCCCTGCTCTGCGTGCCACCTGATGACCAGTCGACATTACTTAACTTTGATGTGATGCCAATCAAGCATCACCTTGCTACTTGAACAAGTACTCAGGAGTCATCGTTCCAACACAAGATTTTCATTCGGTATAAAGGAGTTATGTAAAATTTCGCAACCCACATCAACAGGAGTATAGCAGGTGCACACCGAAACTCGCTCAAGCCAGAGCACCAATGACAGCGTTGTATGCAGCCTTGGGCTTGTAGTTGTTGTCGAACAAGAGGGGAGTGCTTCCGGAGCGCCAGGAGTTCTGTCGGGACATAGTCGATATATTATGCGAAACAAGAAGATTAAAATTACGCACGACGTCGCTGACTCCCCAGGAGGTAATACCAACGCAAGCGGGAACGGCCAAGCAAGCCTTGACGACGGTTACATAGTCGTTGGAAGAGGCGCCTGCGATGTCGAGTTCCGTGATAGCGACCTCCTTCACTCCAGCGCTAGCGAGAGCAGACAAAGCAGCTTGAGCACCGCCAGCACCGCCCGCCTGTCACGTATTATCAGATGCCGCGAAAGGATTTGCAGGACTCAGTCAAATCATACCCCGAGATGCATTTGTGTGCCAATACCGTCGATGAGAGAGGTGCCGATGCGCTTAACAAGGCTGACCATTCCCTGGGTCTTGGCATTGTTGGAGTCCAAGTTGTAGTCGTTGATGTAGAGCCTGAATACATTGTCAGAAGCAGGAAAACGTTGAAAGACGCGACGCCATACTTGGCAGAGGGGTCCGCGGCACGAGCAGCTTGGAAGGCAATGGTCACGAAGGACTAAGTGCAGAATAAGTATTTTATTTTATAGAGGCTCATAACAAAAATGCACACACCTCGCCCAAAACGTTGTAGAAGACGCTGGAACGCATGCTTCCATTCTCGTTCAAGCACTCGCTGAAAACGATAATGTAAGGAAGGCGATGAACAGGCAGTCAAAATAATGCACTAACTTGACAACATCCCACTTCATGTCAACGTGTGGTCAGTAAATTTTCCGAGCTGACATCTTGTATCTACTCACGGCATAGAGTTTTCCCCTATAGCGTCCAGCGAGGTTTGAGATGTGGCTTTGGATCACGGACGTCTAACAGAAAATAAAACGTCAGTCTACACGATTATTTGGCAGCGTTAAACCGACCAAGGTGGCCCTGTCGCCAATCGAAGAGACCCAGCCGGGAAGCTGGGAGTGCCAAACTGCAGAAGACTTAGCCACCGGCGAACATATTGAGTTACGGTTACATACCCAAGGTGTGTCCACGGATGAGTTTGCCGTTCGAGACAGCCCAGTTGACGAGCGTGTCGGCGCCAGAGTAGGTGAAGGATCCTCGGGAGTCTGATTGAGAGAAATGAGATTTTCATTGGGTGGTGGTAATAATGGCACTCACTTTGTATAGCGTCCCACTACACGACATGTCAGAGTCAGCGGATCCATACAGAAATAACAAAATCAATGAGTGTACCTTCATCGAGTTTTCCTGGTCGAAGCGAAAAAAGGTATCAGCATGGGTCTTGTCTTTCCTGGAATGAAGAATGACATGATACAGACGGGTGTAACCTGGCCGAACTCCGCCCTCAAGATAGCAGCATTGGCTGTATGAAAGATCACATCAATCGTTACACTTATTCAAGTCTTGAAGTGTGAGATGGGCGCACCAGCAATGTTTAGGGTGTTCGAGTCAGCGCAAGCACCCTGAAAAAAGGTCAACGCAATATCATGGACATTTTTAGAATCCCTTTACCCAGAACTTCTTGCCTTTGGCCTTGAATTTGCCGTCGAGATTGCTGAGACCAGTGGGAGTAGGGCCTGAGGTGGTGGTGGTGGGACCTGAGCCGGGTTGGCATCTGGGCGGAGAGGTGAGCAAAACATGAAAAATAACGAGGAGACAAACGGCTTACTGGGAGTAATAATCATTTACGTAGATGCAGGTGGTGCCGGAAACACCTAGAAAAGCAGGAATATTGTTATTTCTTTCGAACGAAGTCGAGCTACACACGTACAGACTGTCTGGAAAAGCGAATCCACGCAGAAACGTCAGAACAGCGATGCAATGAAAGCGACACTTATTACTTCGCCAGTGTAGCCGATTCCAGCACCTGGTTAGAGCCATGACATTGAGAGATGGGTGAGCAGAACATCAATTCAGGGCATACATTGTCCCCAAACCGGAACAGCGGCGGCGGCTCGCTGTGCCACGATGGCCAAAGAGACGAGAGAAAGTAGTTTGAACATAGTCTGTTTTTTCTTTTCGAGAAAGACCTGGTCGTTCCAGATGCAAGACACACCTTTTATATGTGCCCGAATCCCAAATAATACGGGTTATGTCCAAACACTTGAGCTGCTTGGCAACTACGAAATAATCCGCGTAGCCTCCGAAATTCTGTCCCACATGTGTGGCCAAGGTATGGAGCAATTGTTGTGACGGATGAACCTCGCGCCTCGCGCAGATATACGTGATGGCAACTGCCAGTCGCGACCGCGGATCGAGCGCGTGGTGAGTGATTGTGTCTGATTTCGAGTTTGTCAAAGCACCGAGTTCGAGAAAGAAGCGCAGATTCGCATTTAAGTCGGGGAAGCATAGAGATTCGAAGCTCGAGGCGCCCGAAGTTGCAAGATATATTAACCGTCGAGGTTGACGGTGAATTTGTGATATCAATGGTGATACTGGTACAGTGTACCCTCAGTAGGATTATGCTGTTGTTCAAAAGGAAGGCTGCAGGTCAGACAGCGGCACGGGGAGGTGACAGACTCGCGCGTTGTTAACAATTTCGGACCGGATTGGCAATTGCCGTTGTCGACGTCGGACGGACAAACGAGGTTTATTCCCGTGTGACTATTCAGGCCAAGCAATAATCAATCATGACGCCGTACCAGCTTGAAGGATTGAGAATTCTACCGATTTTCTCAACCAATAGACCCCATCTGACGTCCCTCTTGTTACAAAAAGAGAAGATGAAAGACGGGGTAGGAGAGGACACGAGACAGCACATGACCTGTGGCCTCTATAGCTTGTACCTCTTCGCGCGTAGCATACTCCGTGCATACTACCTACTTCCTTCTACGCTCTGCCTGTACGCGTTTTCGGCCTTCCGCCCTTCCACCCATTCGCTTCTACGCCCCACCCTACACACGTATTCTATTTTTCTATCAACAAATACCTGCTCTACTGTACTGACTGTTTGGGTTATCAACCTATTCATTCAGACCCCCCGGTGCTCGTGCCGGAAGGCCTCTGAGTTCAGTTACAAAAAAAGAAGATTTCATTGTGAACCAGTGCATCGTGCTTTCACGTTTCTTGGTGGACCGCAGAACTTGCATCAAACATCTTGGTTGTAGACCTTTATAAACGATCGCCCCTACTTAGGATATATCCTCGCCTGTCACTCAGTATTTCGCAGTCGTGCACTCAAGGTTCGCATCTCCAACCAAAAACAGTCAATCATGCATAAAACTTGTTGCAAGATACGTTTTTGCTACACAAATATACACAATTTCGGAGATGCACGCTAATCAAGGATAACGATGGCCACACCACTTTACAGGGCAGCGATGACAGCGTTGTACGCAGGCTTGGGCCTGTAGCTGCTGTCAAACAACAGGGGGGTGCTTCCGGAGCGCCAGGAGTTCTGTCGGGACATAGTCAATACAACATGCAAATCAGGAGGATTGACATTACGTACGGCGTCGCTGACTCCCCAAGAGGTAATGCCAATACAAGCGGGAACAGCCAAGCAAGCGTTGACGACAGTGACGTAGTCGTTGGAAGAGGCGCCTGCGATGTCGAGTTCCGTGATAGCGACCTCCTTCACTCCAGCGCTAGCGAGAGCAGACAAAGCAGCTTGAGCACCGCCAGCACCGCCGGCCTGTCACGAATTATCAGATGCCACGAAAGGATTTGCAAGGCTCGGTCAAAAATCATACCCCGAGATGCATTTGTGTGCCAATACCGTCGATGAGAGAGGTGCCGATGCGCTTAACAAGGCTAACCATTCCTTGGACCTTGGCGTTGTTGGAGTCCAAGTTGTAGTCGTTGATGTAGAGCCTGTATGATGCATTGTCAGAAGCAGAAATAAGTTGATTGAACGCGAAGCCATACTTGGCATTGGGGTCCGCGGCACGAGCAGCTTGGAAGGCAATGGTCACGAAGGACTAAATTGAGAATGAGTATTTTATCTTATACCGGTTCAGAACAAAAATGCACGCACCTCGCCCAGAACGTTGAAGAAGACGCTGGAACGCAAGCTTCCATTCTCGTTCAAGCACTCGCTGAAAACATGATGTAAGTAAGGAAGGCGATGAACAGGCAGGTAAAATAGTGCACTTACTTGACAACATCCCACTTCATGTCAACGTGTGATTAGTTTAGCTTTCGAGCTAACATGTTGGCTACTCACGGCATAGAGCTTTCCCCTGTACCGCCCAGCAACATTCGCGATGTGGTTCTGGATAACAGAGGTCTATCATGCGCAAAGCTCAGTTGGTGCATGAACAAGCAATTCTTATGGCCACTGACCAACGTAGCCCTGTCGCCAATCGAAGAGACCCAGCTGGGAAGCTGCGAGTGCCAAACTGCGCCAGATGAGTTGATGAGTCCGATGGTGTAAGTTACCATCGTTCTGCCTACCTAAGGTGTGGCCACGAATGAGCTTTCCGTTGGAGACGGCCCAGTTCACAAGCGTGTCGGAGTTGCCGAAGTTGAAAGACCCTCGGGAGCCTAAAATGTGAGAAATGAGCTTTTAAGTTAGGCGATAAGTTGGTTATTGAGTCCTCACTTTCGGTGGCATCCCACTAGGTAGACCCTGAAGTCAGTATGGCACGAAAACACTAATTAACACCTTCATGTACCTTCATCGAATTTTCCTGTAGAGAAACGAACATCAGTACGGAAAACAATCGCGATTACCAAATAAGATACTAACGGGTGTGACCTGACCAAAATCGGACCTCAAGATAGCGGCGTTGGCTAAACTCAAGGGATTGTATCTCGTCCTAAAGAGAGCAGACTATGAATGACATACCAGCAATGTTGAGGGTGTTCGGGTCAGCGGCAGAGCCCTGGCAAAAACACAAGGGTCAACACTTGCAGTGCAGTAATGCGCGGCAGACTTACCCAGAATTTCTTGCCTCTACCCTTGAACTTGCCATCGAGGCCGCTGCCCGTCGATGTCGGAGGAGGGGCAGTAGTAGTTCCCGGCTGAGTTGTGGTTGGGGCGGTGGTGGTGCTCGGTAGACATCTGGTGATATTTTAATTGATATGTGACGTACAAACATGAGAAACTCTCGCTCACTGAGAATACCAGTCGTTTTGGTAAACGCAAGTGGTCCCAGAAACACCTGTTAAGAACCATAAAATAAGGTACTATTCGACCCAAAAAGCTTCAGTCACCTACAGGTTGTCTGTAATCAAAACGAAAAGAAAGTTGTGCAAAGAAACTAACGCATGAAAAAGGAGTTTTACCTCTCCAGTCCAGCCGATACCGCCACCTGTAACGACAGTCGACATCAAGAAAAAGTGAATGGATCATGAAACGATAACGTACATTGTCCCCAGACCGGGGAGGCGGCGGAGGCGCGTTGCGCAATGAGAGCCAAAGAGATGAAAGAAACGAGCTTGTACATCCTGAGTTTTTAGCAAGGACGGGGTGAATTTCGATGGCTGAGGGGTCCCTTATCTTATATGCGCGCAGATTCGGCTTCTCTGCAGAGATTAAACCATGAAAGATCCGTGCAGGCCCACGAAATCTATACGAGTCTGTGTCATGTGGAGCAAAGCATTCAGAACGATCCTGCACACGGATTTGGGCAATCATTCAGACGGATGAATCTCGCTCCTCCGCGGGCGATGACGGGTGGGTGCGGTCAAGATCATTGTTTCGACCAGCTGAAGGAGTTTTTTTAGACAGGAGGGCTGCTCGAAAGATACATGGGATTCTCGCAGATATGTCGGCGGAGCGGAAGGATGACATATGCGAAGCTTGTGCAAAGCGACAGGTAGAACCAGGCTAGCAGTCTGCAATTGCTTGAAAGGTAAGAGTGGCGTATGCTGGCCAGAATGACGACTCGCATTCGTGAATCCGACTTGGCTATATACGAGCCCGGTCTTCAAACCTTTTACACAGTTCGAGGCATCGAGTGCCGCCGCTGGAATATACTAACGGTCCGCTACGGGAAGCCAATGCCGTTTCAAGGGTGATGTAGCAATTTCCCAGCGTCAAGTGTTATGGAAAATCTGAACCTTTTCGTAAAGTTGCCCGGAGTATCCGCATGGAAGATGATTATTTCAAGGTCGAAGCTGACATGACCAGATAGGATCGGAGATCAGCAGCTCCAGGAGTACGGTCACCTGGATATCTATTCCGCTTGAAACGATACGACGCTCTGTGCGCTAACTTGGGAAACCAGATATCTGGGCCTAATAATCACCTGGTGCACTAGCCTAGATTTTTGAAAGAGGTGCCCGAAGCAGGGCAGTATGTGCCGAGGGTAGCAAGGCCTGCGCACTCGGTGCTCTTCGGATAAATGGAATGATCATGAATGCCCTATTTTTGGATCGTCAGAGGTTCGATCAACGAGAAAACTAGTTTGAACTCGGTAGTAAGTAGAAATGCTGGCTGGCCCCGGAGGTATTATACCTGGCATGAGGCTGATACCAAAAGCAGTCGAAAACACTCACGAAAGCAAGTCCTTGCGTGTCTAGTCCAGTAATATTCTAGAAGAAAACGTTCACACAGAAGCGATGTCAAAGGTATGCCTCTGATAGACATGTGCAGAGTTTGTCACGAGGGCCAACAAAGAGCGTAGCATGTATATGTTGCGACCGATATTTATCCCCAGGAAAAATGTAAGTGGGCCGAAACAGGCCGGCCTCTCAGGGAGATGATAAGGCAGGATAAAGCTCTATGGCCGCCTGAGGCGGGCCGGCCGTTTCCTTTGCTCGAGGATCTGAAATCTAGCCCGAGCTAAGCAAGAGCTCAACGTCAATACTTATGACGCAGGGCCATTGGCGGGGAGCCGCGTAGGTCAGCGTTATGCCAGCGTGTCCCTGACGGCGGCTGTCAGATCTAGAGGGGGCATGCGGCAAAGATTGTACTACTCCATGTCATTTTTTGCCATGGCCAAGCGGCTTGGCAGCCTTATTCTTGGCCAAGGTTGATGGGACAATGAGAAGGAGTGGGTCCAAAGCAATTGGAATCAAGATGTGTACTTGGACAGGTGAAGCTGGATGAAAAGGAGGAGGTTCGGGCAATACGTGACGTGATTTATTTCATGTGATGTGACTGCGACGGCAGACGCGTTTGTTGGTAACGGAGCGTGTCTTTCGTCTTGTGTATTTGCATGTAAAGATTCACGACACGCACGAAATATTGATGAACACCCTGCTCTCAGCGAATGTTCCTGACCCTACCGATTTCCCGCCTCTCACTATCGCTCCAGGGCTCCGGACGCTTGATGGCTCACTTCGCTGCAATATTTGTGGGGAGCTCTTCGATGCGCCTGTGACACTCAATTGCGGTCATTGTTTCTGCTCATTTGTAAGATAAAGTTGTTGTATACAGAGCTTTCAAACATCTGAGATCATTGCAGTGCGTCAGGTCATCGCTGGCCGAAAAGCAGGAATGTCCTGCATGCCGCAAGACGGCCATTGAGGGTCATTTGAGGCCCAACCCCGTAATGGAGGAAGTGGTGTCGGCGTGGAAATTATCAAGGTGTGCAGCTATGCTCCCAGTTATATGCCACCATATCACCCTCATAAATTGTGTTTCCAGGCCATATATCCTCAATCTCTCGAAAGCAGACTCTGAACAGCAACAGCGAGACGCAACTCCGGTGGCCACACCCAAGGCCAAGAAACGCAAAATCATGGCTGAAACTGGGACCAGGAGTGGAGCATCAACGAGTAGTGGTGTTAGTGCACCGAGATCGCCGTCGAAGTCGAAACGAACTCGGCAAGGGTCAGAAGTTTTCTTCAATACCATACCCACGTCCGACGCGGACGAAGATGAGATGCCGGAGCCCTCAAACGCAAGTGCTAATCCCCGCCGTACGTTTAATTATGTG
This sequence comes from Tricholomella constricta, assembly GCA_013368375.1. Taxonomy (NCBI): domain Eukaryota; kingdom Fungi; phylum Basidiomycota; class Agaricomycetes; order Agaricales; family Lyophyllaceae; genus Tricholomella; species Tricholomella constricta. Next base: position 1,249,572 of record JAACJP010000002.1, on the reverse strand, counting down.
GAAATCCCCGAACACGCCGTTGAATGTCCGTTCACCTGCAGCTGATGACTTGGTGAAGTGTCCTATGTGTACCAGGCGGGTAAAATACAAGAGCATCAACCAACATATGGATCAAGGCTGTAAAGATCCACCGCTCGAGTCAACGCGGTCAACGATGTCCGACTGGAAAAAACTCATGGCTGGGCCGAACAAGGGCAAGCAAAAGTGCGTTGCAGTCCAGTTCGCATTCTGCAATGATTGCGCCGGAGCTGAAATTGGACAACTATGCATTCAGGGATACAAGTGACGATGAGGATAACTTTCCCCTTCCGAAAGCATCGTACGCGACGCTCAAAGACAGAAAGCTGAAGGAGATGCTGACCGAACATGGCCTGCCGATCTCTGGTGACCGAAATCAATGGATACATCGACATCAGCGGTGCGCCCCTTCTATCTTAAACTATACTTCATATAGGCATCTTACGGGGCAAATGTTTCAGCTGGGTGATGATATACAACGCGAACCTGGACCGGTCATCAAGGAATCGCAAGACGAAACAGGAATTACGGAAGGAGTTGAAGAAATGGGAGGATGAGAAAGCGAAGAAAAGAAGGACGACGGTGGAGGATAACGCTGCGCATGAGGTACGTCTATCCAACACTGTCTCACCAATTCGGCATTCATGTTTGATTGTCCGAAGAAACGGCATAAGAACGAATTCGCACAGCTCGTTGATGCTGCAAGGCCTCGAGGTGACAAAGGAGCACCGAAAGCAGCCGCGTCTACGGCCAAGTGGACGGCTGAGCAGAGCAAAAATAATGCCGCGATCTCATTGTCAGGTGATAAATCTCCAAGGGCGGCACAGACGGAGGGCAACCATTGTGAGCGGGAGAAGAATGCGATTGTCGTGGATTCTGAGGAGGAGCGAGAGATGGTTTTTCTTCAGAGGACTTGAATTTTATGCTGTTATGTATATTAAGTATTGTCATGTACATGCTCTGTATATTTCTTTGACATGTACAAATGGAGGTGATGCAAATGCCTTGTAGGGCTCGCTTGGAGAGTTCCGTGTGACACGAGGGGCAGACAAAGGATGGGACCAGGAATACAAGCCTGGGTCGCCACTTTGAACAGTCCAGCACGAAGAGGTGACCCATTCTTCTCTGAGAATCACATTCTGCTATGGCGGGGCGCTTTCGTGGCTTTGTCTCTTTGGTATATATAACCTGGCGACGCTGAGCGAGTAAAGCCAACCCCCAGAAAATACGGCCAATAATTTTTACCCTGTCCACCGAATCTTTTCGTCCGTCCGTAATCATAAGGGCTCTTGCTGAAGTTGATGTGAAAGACATCTGATCACCGCGAATAGCTGCTGAAGGACAATCGGAGTTCCACATCAAGTAACTCGGGCTGCCCAGTGGAGACGCTTCCAAAATCGAAGAGCATCCCAGTAAGTCGCGTCTTGTTCTATGGTCTGCTTTGGGCTTATCCCGAACCCACAGTCGGTCAAGCGGGCGACAGTGCGAACAGAACAGCTTCCCCCAGCCAGGTAAATTCCAAAAATAACAATATCAACGTCTTCCTGGCCGAGTGTCAGTGATGCCCCGGACGAAGCGCAAGCTTGTAAGTATGTATGCACCGCCAGCCGTGCGGTATCGGTGCGGGGTCGACCGGCTGAAATGAAATGCACCGCCGAGGGACCTACTGCGAGCCGAAGAGGATGTATCGTTATACTATCATCATTGCGGCGGCGCGAGCGCAGGCAGGCATTGTGCTACGTAGGGAGGCTGGTTATTGTTCAGAGATGACAGCTGAATGGATGGAGAACAATTGGATGGGCGGCCAATTGTCATCGCAAGATGGAACAGTGGACGACCCAAAAAAGGAAAGCCTTGTGTTCCACGTGGCGGAGATGGGTCTTGTCCCCGATTGGGATCGGTCGCGATTCATAAACCGCTACCTCCCAACCATGCCCTACCGTCCTGTTCCCTCTCCAGTTGCGTTTTAAATCTTTTACGACTAGACCTGTATCATAATGTCCACCGACCACTCAATGGTATGTATTAAGCTCCCTGCGAATACACAGCACAGACCAACTCATTCACGCCGTCAGTATTCATCCCAGTACTCTTACGATAAAGAGAAACTCTTGGTGCGCCCACATTTGTCTGAAATTTTCTCAATATACTGTTTCTTACATGCTACACCTTCCAGGTCGATCCTGCTTCTGCCCATGGAACACACAAAGTGAAATACCAGCCGGACCACGACTGGGACTTTCAGCTCGACATCCCCCACCAGCCAATTGATCTATCGCTCGCACTGCCGCACTACCGTGCACGGCATCAGCCTGTCGATTATCGCATGAGCATGTTCATCGGGAGCGACACGGCCCCCATCAAAGTGAAAGTTGTGAGTAAAGTCGCCATCCGCATCATTGTTTCCATCGAACTCATCGCACTCCAGTGCCGACATTACCCCCGCTCAAGATTCTACCTCGAAATACAGGGCGGCACCTCAGACGTCACTGTCTGGCTGCCCTCGGACTTCAAGGGCCAAATACACCACAGCGCCAAAGCGACGTACTCTGCGGGCTTCGTCAACCGCATCATGCAACACGTGCGGATAAACGAGCCCGAGTACGACGAGGTGCACGACGAGGACGACGTGGTTGTGTGCACGCGCGGTCGCATCACTTTCCGCATGTGGGACATCCAAACGCATGCGCCGGAGAACACGCAGCGCGAGGCACTCAAGCGCATGTTTGGGTGCACGCGCAAGGCGCCGGAAACCGCTATCGATTGGGACTTCCTGTTGGAGGACTGAGATCCTGCCCCAAGCATCCCATGCCCACCCGCACAGGCTCATGACCCACCATCTGCCCTGTGAAGGGAAGCAGGCACACCAGGAGCGTGTTGCACACGCGGCATTTCTTCGTGGCCTCCTCATGATTATTTTCCCGTCTCCGTCTCGGTGTCTGTAAACCATACCCACGACCTGCAATAGGTCTCGCTCGCGTCTGTTGCTCATACATCCAGCACAGCGCACGCACCACACACGTATACGTATTATAACTCTTCTATTTGCATTGTTCCAATCGCGCCTGCCGACGATCCCACTCTCACTCACCCTGTAGCCCTAGTTCGGCGCTTGTAGCTAACACAGTTTCACTTCTCCTTGGTTCCGAAACCCTAGTAATTATATCACATCTGTAGCATTATCTACATCCATACATACGCACAATCTCATGGTTCTCACAACAACCTAATATGAGATCGGCGATAACTACCATAAGTCTCTGGTATCTGGCACGGTGATGGTGAGTACTTGTCATCGCCATGGATCGTCGTCAGGACACGGGCGTTCACCTTCGCGGGTTCCAATGTAACCTTTGGCTTTACTCCGATTAATGCCTCCGAAGGGGGCCAATCAGAGGGAACTGGATGCGGAAGTTTGATCCGTAGATACTGCTCTCGCGACGTCTCGCACCGGCTGGCCGGATTCAGTAGCATAAACAGCGAAGAAAGCCTGCAACGTCAGGGTCGATAAGAAGGGCAGGGATGCCGACACTCGAGTAAAGCAGGGTCACAGATGCAGTGATACAGCAATCACGAGTAGACATTCTGGCGAAAAGGCAAAGAAGAAGATAAGTACAAGCTATAGATACATGATACAGACGCGTGCCACACGGGGCGCGGTGTATTTTCTTCGTTGTTTCGCTTCTCTGTTCCCCCGGGGTCCGATTACTCGGAGTGGCCCCGTCGTCCCGCGCCTGAAAGACACTGTTCGACGCTCTCTAGCAGCGCGGGGTTCTCCAGCGCAGCGGCCACGCGTTCCTTGTCGTTAAGCTGCTTATTCACTGCAAGCCACGGGATGTAATTGAGCAGGGTCAGTGATAAGGATGGATAAACGGAATACGGACCGGCGTGCTCGCTCTGATGCGAGCCTGGTTCCAGGAGGATGTCCACTTTGTAGCGGTCAGGTAGACTCCGGAGGAGGCGCACGCGAATGGAAAGCCCTGTACTCGATGCTCAGGGTAAGTATGGCGAGGTGGGGCGTGTACGCACCGATGAGGGTGGACATGCCGCAATGCGGTATCGTTGGTGTGAATTCGACGAGTACATGGTTCCCGTTCACGTTTACCTGTGGGGCCGAGACGACGCGGAGCTCTTCGAGCGTGTTGGGATGCTCTGGATCATCGATGGAGCGAATGAGATCTGGACGAAGGGCATGGGCGCCTGAAGGTGTGTTGAGAAATAGATTACAAACAAACCGAATATTTCATCTTGATCAATTGGGTCCGGACCGTCTGCATTGTCGTCTTGTACGACCTTCTCGTTGATCCAGAGAGACTGCTTTTCAAGATCAGACTTCCGAACGGTCGGTTTGGTGGAGAAGATTGTGGGATTGGGATTGAAGATTTCGCCTGCCATGGCTGAAGGTCAAGGAGAGCCACCAATTTGTGTCACGACTCACAAGTCACGCGTATCTCATTTGTCGCGTCGCACTTTGTCTGCTCCCTCACCTGTTCACTCATAGCCTCAATTCCTCCGCCTTCAAAAATATGCCACCGAAGGTAAAGTAATCCTTTTCAGATAGTAATGGGAGGTACTCATGGCGCCTGGAATATTGCAGCGTAAACGCACTGACGATGCGATGGAAGCCACTACATCGACGCGAGCTACCCGCAGTTCTACTCGTACCTCGAACCCGACCAATAGTGCGGCCTCTCCAAAATACCCGACAGAAACGAAGGGCGACGCGGATGATGATCAGACTGTGCGCCTTTCCACGTGTTCTGCGACGCTTACTTCACGCTCACGACCTTCACTTAATGGATGTGACCATTTTGGGCGCATATAGTCGACTGTAACTCCTCCTGCGAAGAAGTCCAAGACTACAAAGGCAGGCGCGAAGTCGACCGCGGCGGCTACCAAGGCCACGAAGCAAGCGGTCACGAAAAACGCTGCTGCATCGTCGTCCAAGTCGGTCTGGGGGTCTTGTCACCAGGTTCAATATCTGACATCCAGCTTTCTTGTTCTCTTGCATTTTTCTGCTCCCTTCAACGCCTGTTCTGCCTTGGATTAATTTATGTTTTCCGCATCCGCCGAAAAAGGAGTGCTGAGGTAAGCCTGCACGTTCCTGAAATCGCGTGGCGCGGGGGCTGATCTCAGTCTCAGAAAAGCAGTCCAGGCAAATCCGCCAAGTCGTGAGTCTCGCTCCTGCATCCCTCGCTCCTTTCTCTCTCTCTCTTCTTGTGACGCCACCGCCCCCAACGACGCCGACCCCGGCTCTTGGATGCAGCGCCCATGCATTTGTCGTCCCTTCTTTGCTGCTCAGCTCACAACATAAAACATGTGCACAGCGATGACGACGTATTGATGCGCAAGAAGATTCTTCCCGAGGTGCGTTTTTACTATTTACGTCCACGCTCCTCGGCCCTCTCTGATTTGGCTTGGAATGTAGGCGTCCACGACGACCACGATCAACGAGCCATTTTCGATGCCAGCAGCACCTGCAACAGCCCATTCGCCGCCTCCAGGCGCGAACGACCCTTATTCTCCCGCCCGTTCCCAGGCCCTCTTCAACTTCTATGCAGATGACGACGATTCCAGCGTCATCGGGCCTGAGGGCTATGAAAGGCTATGTACAGACGCAAAGATCCCCCTCGAGGGGGCCGCACCCCTCATTCTCGCCTGGCAGTTCGGGGCAAAGGAGATGGGAAGAGTAACTAAGGATGAATGGCGGAAGGGCACAGAATCACTCAAGTGCGTTGGACGACTTTTCGATACTTTGATGCAGCGCGCCTTACTGTGATTCAGGATTTCGAGTTTGTATGCTTTCTCACTCGTCGTGCGTGACCTCGAGAGCCTGCTGATCTTTGGCAATGCTCCGGAGAAGAAGGCGAAGAAGGAGGCTTACAACAAATCTGCCTACTGGAAGTATTGTGAAGACAAGAAGGCGTCGTTCCGCAAACTTTACACGTTCTGTTTCGTGTTCGCTAAGCCCGAGTAAGTAGTGGCTGCTTTTCCATCAGTACTTGCGACCCTAAACTGTAGACGGCAGACAATCAAGGAACATTGAGATGGAAGTGCGTCGCGTTGAGTTATGCCCTAAACCTTCGTACACCTGACACTGTTCCTCCATGGTAGACCGCGACGGCGCTGTGGTCCGTTCTTCTCGTTCCCCAATACCCCGTGATGAGTGAAGTTGTTGAGTTCATCAATGTGCGAATTTGCATCCTCGACGTTTCACAATCTCATTCTACCGTTCACAGGAACGGCTCACAGAATACAAAGCCGCTAATAGGGATCTCTGGAGCATGGTGAAATAATATCTACTATCTGCTTTGCACCATCTCACATCTCCTATTCAGATGTTGGAATTCTGCGAAACAGTGGATCCTAACCTGAGCGACTACGAAAGCGACGGAGTGAGCAACCTCGGTCTATCCCTTTCGGTTTCTTCTGTCGTTGACAAGTCATTGGCAGGCCTGGCCCACACTTCTCGACAACTTTGTGCTATGGAAAAAGGGCCCTGCCGCGACTGGCGACACCAGTACCACCGACTAACCAGTTTTATCCAGAGTCCGCAAATACAATCACGATTTTCTTCCACAGTCTCGCTTTGATTTATGCTACTCATGGACAGCTCATACACGCTCTCATGTTATCTATCGTACAATCGTTCCATCAATTATTCGTCCATCGTTTTGTTGCATTCATCTCGCTCGCATGAGTTCGCTGGGTTGCACATTGTCTAAATTTGGATACTCTATAACCGGTAAAGCAAAGGGTACATGGTTACTTGGATTACAACTTGACGTGAGATTTGTTGGATATTGCGAGATCATGGGGGTGTCGTTATCTGTGGAGTACGCACTATGGTAAAGTAGCATCATTAAATAAACTGCACAGGACTCGCACGGGGTTCCGAAACGAGTCCCCTCCTCCCGCTGTGCTGGTTTTTTAGGACCTCAATCATGGCCCGCATCTCTTCCACCTCGTCCTTCAGGTCGTTGTTCTCGTCCTTCAGCCGGTTGTTGGCCTCGAGGAGTGCAGATTTCTGGGCAGAGAATGTGGCGACCTCGAGCTCAGCGTAGTGCCGCTTCTGGTGCCCGTGATTAGTTGTTTGAGCTTGCGATAACTGGGCTTCGAGGGCTTGGACGCGCCGGCGATAAACACTGGTAATTACTGGTGTCAGGAGAGTGCATTAGACAGAGATGTGCGACTGTAGCTTACCGTGCAGTGTCCTCCATTTCAGCCTGTGTCTGTTGATAGCTTTCGAGCTGCATCTTCATCTGCTGATACTGATTCCGCATGAGCTCAATCTGCTCTCCCTGCTCGTTGAACTTGGCAAAGTCATTATCCCTTTGAGGTTTCAATTAGTCGTAGCTTCAGAATGGGGAAGGGCCGATTACCAAAGGCGTTGCATGTTGATGTGTTGCTCGATCTGACGTTCATAGTCTTTCAGCCGATCGACCTTGTGTTGCGTTTCCTTCTTCTGCGTCTGCAACTCAAATACCTCTTTGGTCGCCTCTGCCAACAGCTTTCCCTGCGCCGCAAACAAGGCCTGCGCAGTATATTTTGTCAGCAAAAAGGGTGGGGACGGGTAGGTATCAAGTAGACACGCCTGAGCTTCCTTCTCCGCCGTGCGCAGACTCGCTGCTTCAGAAATCCAGGCCTTTTTCTCATCTCTGAACTCCTTCAACTTCTTCTGGAGCTCGTTGTTCCAGTCTGCGTACTTGTTCTTCGCAGATGAGGCTTGCTGCTTGTGCTCCCGGAGCTCCGCTTCCAGCGCCACAACTTGCGACCTGTAATTGCGCAGTTTGTTGTACTGGAAGAACCGTGTGTGAGCAAATGGAAAGCGTGTATCATAGGCGTTCGACGTACCAGTCCCTGTCGTTCAACCTCGGCACTCTTCGCCAGAATGCGGTCCTGATATAACCGTCCAATGTGCTTTGCGTTCTCCCTGGACAGCCAAAGCTCAAAGTTGAGCTCATTCCGCAGAAGTAACAGCTCCCGTTGTAGCCCTGAGATAACCCGGATGATTTGAGACGGTGTCCTTCCGGTATCTATGGATGCATCCTCGTCCTCCGCCAGCTGCTGGGAGGGCATTGTGAACAGGACGTCAGGCCATTGCGACACCGGTTTGACAATCTCCACGTCCAGGTTGGATTTAAGTGCCACTGTCGTGCTGATCATGTCCTGCAGCGATACTCTTGCCTTTTCCGTGGACAGGTCGATGGGACGGATCAGCCGGGCGGGTAGCCTGGTAATATCATCGCTCTGGATGTCTTCGACGCCTGTGGTATCTTCCTGCGTTGCCTGAACATGCGACTGTATTCCGAGGGCACCGTTTCGGACATCGAGCATCCCTGCTTCGCTGGTAATCCGTGAGACATTGTATCGTGTCCAGAATTCTGTTTCGGAGAGCTCGGCTGCTACATCGCGCCAGATGAGGAGCGGGTGGCAGACGTGTTCTCGTATCAGACGCTGCATCGGTCGTGAGCGTCATCACATCTGGGGCTTACAACATATCCTCACCTCGCTTTTCCGCCTGATTTCATCCTGCGCAAGCGCCTCGTCCCACTCTAGCGTGTATGGGCTCCTGGTAGAGCTATTGATTAGGTATTGGGCAGGAGCCCTCAAGAATTGGAGCACATTGGATGGGTATAGGTAATATAAGACGGTAAAATACGGGCGCGGGGAGGGGGGGAGGGATGTGGTTGCGTTGAAGGTCAGCTGGAGCCTCTCCCATTTGAGATCGGGTCGGATGGGGATGAGACGGTTCGTTTCGCTTTCTAGCTCCTGTTCGAATGCGGGGTCGGGAAGTTCATCTGATTGGCGGAACTGTGACGGCGGCCGCTCCTTCCAGCACATAATTCGCGCAAGAACAGCAAGTAGCTTGGGAAGCATGGATCTCAAGGTGTTGCGAGCATGCATTGCGAAGAGGGGAAGCAGTTTCACCAAGAGAGTAAGGCCAGCAGTACAAACGGTGGACGAAGTATCCAGGAGCAATGAGCGCAGTACACTTGTTACTAGCGGGTGGGCCGCCAAAATCTCGCAGGCTTCAACGAAGGATGACTCTGACGTATACAGATTGAGGAGCATGAGTAGTTGTAGTCGGGACGTCGGGTTTTCGAAGTGGATGTAGACCTCTGTCATTAGATCCTAGATCGCGTCAGAGGTGTACACATGCACTGAGACGCGTCAAATCTCACTTCTGGCCTTTCCGTTCCAAATTTCAGTAATGTATCTTCCAAGTTCCGCTTCCAATGGAATTTCTTGTTCCTCTGTTCCTCGTCCAGCTCGGCCCACTCCAAAACATCATCGCCCGATCCTTCATTGAAAGCGTCCAAAAGGTAAAGATCCATGAGCCGACGACGAAATTCTTTCACCTTCTCCACGTAGCTTTCCTCTGTTTTCTTAAGAGCTGCTATTATGAGTTCTTTCGCGTGATTTACAGAGGGGGTCGGGAGTCTGGGTTCGCGAAGCGCCGGTCGTAGGACGATATCAAACCAGGAGATAACGGATGTGGATGGGAGGATGGGGCCTAGATGATAGAGCACGGCAAGGAAGACTTCTGTTTGATGGAGTGAAGAATGGTCAACGACCTCATCATGGATTTCCTGCAGGTCTTCCTCCAGTTGAAACAACAAGACTTCAGATTCCGGTGATGAGGTGCATTCGACTACGAAGTCATCGATGAGAATAAGGAGCTCATGCAAGGGCAGCGCGTCAGGAAGCGATTCAAGCACTGAGCGCACCTGACGGGACAGGCTTGAATTCTGCATGCAGAGCGGGAGACGTGCACGAAGTTTAAACGCGCCGGGATCGGGACGGTGTTTACTTGGCAGGGATATGACAATCATCACCAAACACCGTCGTCAAATTGTTCTCGTCGCCTCCAACGTTGAGCTCGCCGTTTCGCAAATCCTAAATAATACAAGGTATGCATGCATGACCCTCCGTACCACTTCCGTATCACGCACAAGTCAAAATGATATCTATCTGCTTTTTTGAATGGGTGGATGCTGCAATTTCGTTCTAGATGTACTGACGCGTCATTCCACATAGATGTCTGCCCATATCGAGGAAGTCCCGTCCGACCACTCCGACCATGACCACGAGCACGACCACGAGCATGATCACGAAGAAGACCCTACCTCCCCCGCCGCCCTTGAGAAGATCCAGTCGCGCTCGGAACGCAAAGCCAGGAAGGCTCTCCTCGGTTTGGGCTTGAAGAAAGTCCCCGACATCACCCGTGTTACTCTGAGGAGGCCCAAGAACGTTCGTGGATGATAGACCCAACCTATTGGCGCGTCGACTTATCTTTATCTTGGCTTCTAGGTCCTCTTCGTGCTTGCTTCTCCCGAGGTGTACAAGTCGCCCAACAGCGACTGCTACATTGTCTTCGGCGAGGCCAAGGTTTGAGATTACATCCATTCGCTCAGAGTGAATGCGTCTAAAATAGTGTTTCACAGATCGAGGATATGAACTCCCAGGCCCAACTTTCTGCTGCCCAGCAATTGGCATCAGGCGGTGCCGGCGCCACCAGCCTCGAGGAATCTGGGGCTGGCGGTGAGGAGGACGAAGATGATGACATTCCTGAGCTTGAGGCACCTGAGGATGATGGTCCCGTCGATGAGACTGGTGTTGACCCCAAAGACATTGATTTGGTGATGGCTCAGGTGCGTCCGCTTCTGCATATTCGAGGAGCTTTCATATTTACATAGAACCCAGGTCAATTGCTCTCGCGCGAAGGCTGTGAGAGTACTAAAAGAGAGTGGTGGAGATCTCATCAACGCTAGTAAGTCCAAAACTACCTTGCTTGATGCGAAGTTTGACTATAACTTCCAGTCATGGCGGCGAGCGAATGATCCTGATTCCTTCCGTTCTGGTCTTTGTCTGTATCACATTGCTTTCCCACCACAAAATGAATCCTTGTATGTGGATACCCGCCGTGTAGGGTCGAGATCTAAGAAAGTTATCCTGAAATTTCCCAACACCGAAGCTCGACGTAATGATTGGACCGTTCCCAACCGTCCTGCACGATCTCTACACCCCTTCTTATTGTCGAAATATCGGACAATACCATGGGCCGCTGCCCCACCTGTATTCCCAAATCCTTGGCCGCCTCGTGGACAAGTCCGGGTAGTTCACCCTTCGCGAACATATGATAATATCGGTTGAACACTGGTTGCTCCACTTGTCCTTCAAGCGTTTCCTTTCCTGCTGCTGCGGTTTTTTTTGAAAGAACCCAAGGGACCACGACATCTCTGCCTATTCGATCTGAATTCCCGTCTCCTGTTGGGATCTGGCGTTTTGATAGTTCGTCTTGCTCAATAGCCCAGACATATATCAGGACACGTCCGTGAAGCGGGGATACTGATTCAAGTAGTCTCTACACAAAACATGTCAGCTGGTAGACTCGAATTGTCCATAAGTACACACCTTGACAGCTTGTATTCGTCGTTCATGGGTTGCGAGGTGGTGAATAGTCGCGATTGAAATAGCATAGTCCTGGAACAACAATGTTTTTACTATCAGCACGAGCGACATAAAAAAACCAACGCTACGCACGAACACTCCTGATCTCCAGCCATGTCCCAGAACGTCTCCCCACACAACCTCTCTCGTGGCGCTTGAGTCTCCCGCATTCCGCGCGATTCGCAGTAGATTTATACTTCTATCAAGCCCGATAGTGAGAATATCCGTGGGGCGATCTAAAGGAAGCGGAAGATATTTCCCGTTGCCCGTCCCAGCGTCAAGTCCTATCCACCCGGTCGCGATGCTGTGCATGAATGCGGCGATGATTGGCCATGGCTATGGAGATGTAAAAAATGGGGTTTTGCTTGAGAAGCTTGCGAGTCACCTTATACCGAGTCGAGGAAAAGTGCGATGCGATCTCGTCGTAGATCGCGTGCACATTTTTATCTTCATAGGCCTGGGGATCTTCATCGACCACAGCTGGCGCAACTGCCTTGGGAGCCATGAAATCCTCGGATGATCATGCAGGTTCGAAGCAGGTTCGAAGGAGTATATCTCAGCCTCCTACTAATAATTACAAGTTTCGGGAATATCCCATATGCTCGTCTAGTACGTTCGAAAACCGGCTTCCGTCAAACGCAGGGAAAGGTACAATAGAGGATGGCTGGAAGCTCTCGATGGTTTGGGCCAGATCGCTGTGAAGGTTGGCATTGGCTCCGATGGCTTTATTATAAGCAACGGAAGAGCTCACGGGATAGTGCAATGCTGTAAATGCCCAAGGTCAGCCAATGCATCCGCCAACTCCTGCTGGTGGTTGTCCAGCAGCGTTGTGTTGACCACAACGATCAACGGTCTACCAACTCGCAGAACGTCGAGGATGGACCCAGCGCCTATTCACCCTCTTTATCTACATACTAATCATGTGTAGGCATTACATGGCATACCTGCATGGCTCATGACCAGATCTGCTTTTTCGCATTCCTTCTGCAGCATCGGCCTGAATTTCCAGATCTCGATGCTAACCCCTTCCCGTTCCAGAGCAAAAGTCTCCCCTTTCTCGCCAACTGCAGAGGCAAATTCGAAGCTCGAGTTCCCGCATTGAATGACGAGTTGTGTATACCCCTTAAGACGTAGGCTCGAGAGTACGGCCGGCGTAAGCACGGCCTGCACCAGGGGATCGAAGCTTAGAGAGCCCACGGTAACGAATGCGAGCATTTGTTGATCCAACAAATTTCCGGCGCGTTTCTCAGAACGAGTCACGATTGTGGAATGAGATAATTCAAAACTTTACTTTCTTCTTCAAAACCTCTACATCCCACAGCTGTAGCCATGGGATACACACTCTGTGTGCTAGGTTCGTCCGCCCACTACGTGTTTTGACCGTTCAATCAGCTGAGGCAGTACAGGATGCGGGACGATGGGCATTGCCGTCCTCTCGGGCGTGATTGACAGTCTTGACACGACATCTAAGCTGGCCAAAGGATCTGTGGTTGAAAAATGGGAATCGCATACCCCTGGGACAGTGACGCCGACCGGCCCGCCTGATGCAACAGTGCCCTCGAGGTACATCGCCTGCGTCAACCGGCCGGAAACCGCCACCAAGCTGCGCAAGACCTTTAGCAGCCTAGGTGCCCTTGGATCTTCCATTGAAGTCGTCGCCGACCAAAATGTCCAATCTGTCGAGCAAGCTGATGTCGTTCTTCTGTGGTATGTAATCCATGTTTTATCTGTCGGAAGGCGTAATGATCTCTTCTCCAGCTGTAAGCCTCAGATCGCACAAATGATCCTGGAGGAGCCAGGTATGAAGGAGGCACTCGGCGGGAAGCTCCTTATCAGCATTCTAGCTGGTGTTACGATGCGCCAGCTTTCGGGCTGGGTCCTTCCTTCGACAAAAGTAATCCGTGCGATGCCAAACACCCCTTGTAAAGTGAGTATAATTGTTTTTTTCTGTTGCGCACTGTACTCATCCACGACCGCACACCAGATACGCGAAGGCATGACCGTCGTCTCCACCCTCCCGCCCTCGCCAGACGCCGAAAAGGACCACGCGATCATCCTCAAAATATTCTCCTCGATCGGCCGTTGCCGTTTCCTCGACGAGAAGCACTTTGACGCATGCACTGCACTCTCCGGGTCCGGCCCCGCATTTGCTTGTATCTTCATGGAAGCCATGGCTGATGGAGGCGTCATGATGGGCCTTCCGCGGGCGGAAGCTTTGGAGTTGGCTGCTCAGAGTAAGCATTCAGTGCCTTTTCGCTGTCTGACATGTATGAACTGAGGCTTTTATGAAGCTCTGCAAGGTGCAGCGCGTATGGTACTTCAGGGAGGCACGCATCCTGCGCAGCTGAAGGATGCTGTGACAAGTAGGTTTCTCATGTCATTCCCTCGATGCGCATACTAATTCATTGTCCAGCTCCCGGTGGTTGTACAATCGCTGGTCTACTGGCAATGGAGGATGGCCGGGTCCGCTCAACAATCGCCCGTGCGATTCAGGTCGCGACAGACCACGCCAGCCAGCTTGGGCAGCCAAAGACACGATGAAGCGGATGCGATATTCCAATGTAACTTTATATTTAGAAACGCAAAAAAGAGGATCCTAAATAGAACCACTGTTGTACCAACTTAAACGATCTATTGTACTAGGGTTGTAGCAAGAAGAAAATAAAGGGTGTTTCCCGTCACATCTTCAGGACCTCTAATGATATAAAAGACTAGAGATGTGGTGGGTGGCCGCGTCTCGCGAAGGAGGCGTAGTCGGCGTTGTCGCTCCCATAAAATGAGGGCGGTCGTGTGGGTCATACAGACGCCGCCCAGAGTGTTGGAGAGCAGTTGCCAAGAAAAAAAAGCCATGTGGAAATGCAGACGGATCGGGCAATCACGAATAAAATGCTGGTTATATTGGCGGAGCAGGAGGAGCAGGGGGGAAAAAAAAGTCAGCTGCATTCAAACAACGACCTATCAATGATGAATGCTCAATAATGGTATATTATGTCAGTTGTCGCCCATCCGTTACTCAGCTACCACCCAATGCGAGTTATGGGGGCAAGCAGGAACGGATGGGACGTTCATCTTGCTCGGAACAATGAACGACGATCCGTTCAACGGGCGGAAAGCCATTAAAGTGAAGACGAGCGTCGAGGAATAGTAGGTTAAGGGTCTCGAACACGACAGGCTCGAACAGTATGATTGCGGAAGAATAGTATACATGGCGGAATAGCTGCAAGAGGTGCATCAGTGTTATGAGAAGTCACGAGGCTGAGCAGACATACCAACAAATAACGATGCAGGTTACCGGTCTACAAGGAGGAGAAGAATTAGACAAGGTCAATACAAGCCGGAGGATGGGCTCACAAAACTCGTGGGTCTCGTCCGACCTTTTGACCGTTTGCTAAGGGGGAAAAGATAAGGAAAAAGTTGAGTTGTTTGGGGTTCTTATAGCCGGCAGGGTGAAAGACAAGACCAAACAACTCACTTTCCACGCTTCTTCGAAGTCAACTGGCAAAATTACATAACGATTTTTGCGAACAGCTGAGCAATCGTGAGAGTGGAACTATAAATAGTTCAGCAAGGGCACTTACCTTGAAGACCAGCAGCTTGAACAATAGAGGCGATATCCGCTGACGATAGAGGATCTGGCCGAGAGACATCTAGGCAAGAGGTGTTAAATGAGGACTTGAACTGGAAACGAAAACGAAACGAGACTCACAATCCTCAAGGTCAACATCAGGGCCAAGGTTCATTTTACTCGTGACCGTCTGGAAGATAAGGCGCTTCTCGCGACGTGATGGCCGGGGAAATTCGATTTTGCGGTCGAGACGACCAGGTCTCAGCAATGCTGGGTCAAGGGTGTCTGCACGATTCGTCGCCATTATTACCTGCGTGTCAGGCGAAAATTGAGCAAGCAGCAATTATTTTATAGCGTATGAAAACACACGTACCTTGACGTTACTACCCTGGTCGAATCCATCCATCTGGTTGAGAAGTTCGAGCAGGATACGCTGCACTTCACGGTCAGCACCGGTCTGCGCATCAAAACGCTTCGTTGCAATTGCGTCAATCTCGTCGATGAAGATGATGGCCGGCGCATTTTCTCGTGCAAGTCGAAAGACGTCGCGGACCATGCGGGGACCTTCACCCAAGTATTTCTGAACGAATTCGCTACCGACAACTCGGATGAAAGAGGCCGTCGTGTGGTGTGCGACAGCCTTTACCAACATTGTCTTACCAGTGCCTGCCCAAGAGCTTGAGTACGATTTAGACGAAATAACGGTATATACATACCTGGTGGACCGTAAAGCAACACACCCCGCGGAGGATCGATACCAATCTTCTTGTACAAGTCAAAGTGTGTCAATGGCAGCTCGACTGCCTCCCGAATCTCCTGCTTCTGCGTATCCATGCCTCCAACATCCTGGTATGTCACGTCTGGCTTCTCCTCCTTTCCGAGCATGGCAATAGACGAGTCGGCTTCGGGTGGAAGGATGTCCACAAGCGCATTTGAATGACGGTGGAGAGCGACGGATGCGGAGGGTTTCAGGAGTTCACGGTCGAGAGTGGAGAGGATTCGGACGACATAGTTCGAACCCGTCGTCGAGCCAACAATAGCAGTGTTCTGATCTATAGGTTCTAAGAATTGGCCGATGACAAGAGGGACGGCTTGAATGCGTTTGACCTCCTCCTGCGCCCGAATGAGTTCACGCTTGAGATTGGCCTGTTCATCCTTGATGTAGCTCTCCTGTATGTCAAGCATTTCCAGATGTCTCGCGAGTTTCTTGTACTTGGAATACAAGTCCTCCTCCTGGAGCTCCTGGTAGAGTGCCGACTTTTCGCTCACGACCGACTCAAATGTGGGTTCCTGCCAAAAAATCAGCCTGTGAAGCTGGAACTGAAGCAATGATCTGACATTTCGTTGGAGTTCAATACCAATTTCGTCCATGATAGCGGCGACAAGTGAAACAGAGAAAAGTGAAAGAGCTGACGCGGCTCGACTGTCCGACGCGTGCCCAATGTGGCAATCCACCCGTGGGAACTTCGCAGTATCTCCGTTCAGCTCGCAACTTGACTTCTAGATTTTTGGACGTTTGAGCAGAATGGCGCATGTCGTGTCCCCCTTGGACCAGCCTTCGAACTACAAAGACTCCCAGACCCGCGTCGACCGTCAGAGGCAGAATGATCTTCTCTCCAAAAGCACAACCCTCTACGTAGGTCGCTTACCCTTGTCTTTTCTGCCGCTGGACAGGTCATGCAACACCTCGTGCATAGATCGGTAACCTGAGTTTTTACACGACCGAAGAACAAATATATGAGCTTTTTACAAAATGCGCCAGCGCCGACGACGGTGGCGGCATAAAACGCATCATTATGGGGTTGGACCGTAATACTCGGTGAGTGCCCGACGGAGCTTTGCGCGGAATGACTCAAACGTTTCTCCTACAGCACACCTTGCGGTTTCTGTTTCGTAGAGTATTACACTCATGCTGAGGCGCTCGCGAGCATGAGATATGTCAGTGGAACGAAGCTAGACGAACGCATCATTCGGTGCGATTTGGATTTGGGGTACAAAGAGGGTCGCCAATTCGGCCGAGGGAAAAGTGGAGGACAGGTGCGTGATGAGCACCGGCAGGACTACGACCCTGGACGCGGCGGTTGGGGTGCCCAAGCCCAGAGACTTGAGGTGGAAAGGAGAAGAGAGGTGGAGGAGCGATACGCGGACGCGCAGGACGGACCTGGGGCAGTGGCTGGAGGCGGAGGAGACTGGAAAGAAGCCGAAGGCGCACCAGCGGACAAGAAACGAGGGAGGTCACCAGACGACGAGGGTGACAACATTAGAACGGTTCGTCCATCCTCCCCCAATTAACATGTACAAAATTGACTTTTCTTTGTGGCGTAGGGTCATCGAACGCGGCTTGACGAGGAAATGGAAGCCGAGCGAATGTAGTGTGTTGCTGTGTTTAAACGATATATTATTGCTTCTATTTCCACCCGAATCTACTTTTAGTCTCTCCTGCGTTGAGATATGCAAAAAACGACGGAAAACGTTCAGTGGAGAACTTGCGCTCTTATTAGCTGCTTCCCTGAGTTGACCCACTCCGTCAAATGGAAGTTCCGCACTAGGCGCCTGGCCTCTGACACTGAAGCCATCGTGACAAGAAACCGTGAATACATCGAAAACCGGTCTTCAGGTCTATTGAAAGAGAAGGGTGCAATCAATACTTTGAATTCATAACACTGTAAGAAAGCCACGTACAGCGGTATTTTCACAATGGTCGCTTGACCCTTTGCCGACCTGGCCAATTTGAAGCCATGCAGCGCCGCCTCCAATTCATTAGACTCAAGCCTCCCAGGCAAGCCCCACATCACGACGTTCCGCTCTGCGTTAGGGAACTGCCCTCGGGGCCCCGTCCCCTGAATTGCACCGCGTGCGATGGCTTCAGCACGTCCTTTGCTGCCACGCGTCCGCTGCCGTCCATCAACGTCCTTGGAATTAACGGCTGCTGATTTAATTGGGATACCACATAGCGTGAGTTTTCCGAGTTCACGCAAGTTGTCTCTCAGAAACTCGTGTCTCGTTAAAGTAATGAATGCTCGCCCGGTCGGTCGGAAGCGGAAGTAGTCGAGTTCGACTACAAGACATAGGCGTTGGATATTCAAATTCCGGTCATATGGCAGTGGACATACCGTCCGCAACACCTTGCAGCTTTCCTGCAATTGCTCTCCGTATATCTCCCGGTGTGGTGAGGTTCGGAACGCCAGTAAGCGCTATTTGTCGCTCTGTTACCTATAAGTCGGTCATCTATACCAGAAAAACTAAGAGATGCGTACGAGAATCCGCATAAGTGTTGAAGGCCCTGCCCGCCGGTGTTGTCCGCAAAATTCTACCTGCCTGGGCACCGATACTTGAAACGGACATGGAGGGTAGCCAAGAATACAGTGTCACGTTTTCGTAACCGTGTCACAAATACTCATGTCTTCTCGTCCTGAACACCGTCGACGCGACCGCAGCTGGGAGAGGGACGACCGGGACAGGGACAGATACTCGCGTGGAGGCCGTGGTGGAGGTTCAAGAAACTATCACGACGAGGGACGCCGAAGGTCGAGTCGGTCACGAAGTCCTCGACGAGGTGGGGATCGAGACCGACGAGGTGGTGGTAAGGATATTGTTCCTACCCATAATAGTTGTCCTGATGGACGCCTCACAGATCGACGTGAGATACCGAGAAGGGATAGGGAGGACGTGAGGCGGGAACGCGACCGAGAAAGAGACCGTGATCGAGACGGAAGAGATGATAGAGGTGGTAGGAGAAGAGACGACGACCGGGACCGGGATAGTCGCGATGACAGGCGAGGCTCACCACGGAGAGAAGACGGCAGGGATGGCGCACGGCGACCCC
The DNA here is from genome assembly GCA_013368375.1 of Tricholomella constricta. NCBI lineage: Eukaryota > Fungi > Basidiomycota > Agaricomycetes > Agaricales > Lyophyllaceae > Tricholomella > Tricholomella constricta. The sequence goes on along the minus strand of JAACJP010000002.1, from coordinate 1,230,709 downwards.
GAGAAGAAGACGACGTCCCTAATGGTACTCCTAAACCCTTCATGGCCAAGATGCCTAAGAATATTCCAGGTCGGCCTGCATCAATTCATGTCCATGTTTTCAACTAAATTCTTTATTCGATAACTTATTCAGCTGGGGATCCACAATCTCGGCCAAACCTCGACCCAGATGCCCCCGACGGAGAGGGCGAAGAGGGAGAGGCAATGGATGCAGAGAATGATGACGACGCCTCCATGATGGCCATGATGGGTATGAGTGGATTCGGCTCCACCAAGGTACTCAATTCTTCCATCAGCTTCAATAAATTATTGACTTGGAACTCAGGGAAAGCCTGTTGAAGGCAACCAGGAAGGTGCTGTGCAGATCAAGAAGCAGCGGACATGGCGACAGTACATGAACAGGTGCCATTCATACTGTTGGAAGTTGTACACTACTGACTGTTTTCTCTTTGCCAGGCGCGGTGGTTTCAACAGGCATGTCGCTTGCTCATATCACTTTTGAAACGTTTTTAAACATCATGTCCAGACCTTTGGATAAGATCAAGTAATTTGCACTTTGGCCTCGCACGTCTGAGAGGCTTCCGGCAGCAAAACGCAGCTAAGTTATGTCAACCTTGAAGGAATTGATGCTTTCACGACTCGTGTCTATGTACAGCAGCAGTTGACGTCGCGGTTGAAATATAGCATCATCACAAATCTACCACATGGCGGTTACCGTCATTTATTGGTGCTAAGACATACATCACGAATGGCAAGTCACGATAAAATTTACGTATAGAGAAAGCAAGAACAACGTAACGTTGGAGCCGAGTCCACAGTTGTAAGCAAGGTAGGGAAGGACAGGCGGGGGAACTGCGATGTACAGAACAATGTCTACATCAGAACCCGTGGACCTTGATTGCCGCCTTCTCAATACCATTCTCGGTGAGGAAGGTGGAGATCTTGGAACGCTGGTCACCCTGAAGTTGGATGACTTGTCCCATCTTCTCGTCGTCGACGAGGGTGCCGTTGCAGGCGAATTCCTGTAAATGTTTCACACGTTAGATTTTGTTCGTAAAGGCCAGATAAGGAAAGTCGGCAGGGTTGGAACATATGAGATGGCGAGAAAGCGTTACCTTCTTGAATGCCTTCAAAATCTTCTTGGCGTCATATTCTGTGGGTGGGAAACGAGGCATCAGCACGAGTATCGATAGCGAGATTGAACGGCACTTACGTTTGGGCAAGCCCTGCAAGGTGGTCAATGTCTTCCTGCCATTCCTCTGTTGAATGCGGATATGGATGTAGTCTGCCTGGGATCCGACGTCTTGGCTATCTCCTAGTGGGTCTCCCTCGTCTGCAAAGGGGTCTGCGGAGCCGAGGCCAGGAGGTGAGCATCGATCGATAAGGTGCAGGAGAGCCAGGGAGAGTGCTCACCGAATGTATTGAGGTTCTGCACGCTCATGCGATGAGTGGAAAAATACAAAGAGGAAGAACTGAGTGGGGGTTGGTGAGCTGGAAGACGAGGGGAAAAGGAAAAGAAGAGATGTCAGTCTGTTGACGCCGCTGTTTGCTTTTATCAATTCTCACGTAAGCAGAGCCGGGTGACTCCAACAAGCACATCCATGACTGAGAGCACATTAAAACGCAAGCAGCCGCCCACGTTCCGCCATCTGCCATTGAACAGGGGTGAGTCATTTACGTATATTTCCTAGTCTCTGTGCTGACCATTTCAAAGCGAAGAAATTAAAGCAGTCATGGGTCGAAAATAAAAAGATCAAGAGTAAATGGAAGGCGCAGAGGCGCAAGGAAGGATTATCTACGACGCCGATAGTGGAGACAAGCAGATCCGGTGACGGCGATGAAGAGTCAGATGCAGGACATTCTGGGTCCGAATCAGGAGAACAGGAGGAGATAGATCAATCTTCGGAGCTGGAGGAGAAACCGACACCCAAAAAATCTACGCTTCATCCATCGAGGGCCCACATACACCCGGAACTTTCTTCAAAGGACTCCCATAAACGGCGAAAAGTTGACGAGGACCAACCCGCGCCTGCGCCGCCGCCCTCGTTACGTGAGCTTAGCCGCCAAGCCTACTCCAGGTCTTCACTTCACACATTCAAGGCAGACCAAGGACGCAGAGGTGGCGCACGAGGAGGCGGACGAGAGCGGGGTGGTCTGAGGGGCAGAGGAGGTCAGCGGGGAGAAACAGGGAGGGGCCAACCCAACATGAAACTGCGGATGGATGCCATGCTGGAGAAGATCAAGCAGACAGTCGGATGACAATCGCGCCCACTCTATAGTCACCAAAAAGTACAGTACTTACAACAGCTAACATACAAGTATCCCATCGCATGTAACATGTATACCCCGCCATTACGCATCACGACTTGTTTTCCTTGTCCTCATCGACTAGCATGTTGTTTGTGCCCGCCTGCTCTGCTGCCTCTTCTCCACTTTTAACGAATCTCTGTTCGAGGCTCCCGATTAGCGGCCGTGAGCCGGTACCGTCGCTGATGGTCGTTACAGAAGTCAGAGCCGTTGGGTGGTCACTCATGTGCCCGGGGCTCGGATCGTCCAGCTCGTCCACGAGGCCTAGCGCTCTAGGTTCCAAGGGCTCTGGATGTTCTGCGCCGACGACAGGCGAAGTAGCCAGCGCTAATGGTGACGGTGGCGGGCTGCGAGATTTTGAACGGCGCGCGTCGTCGTGTAGGAAGGGTATGGGAGAAAAGAGGGGTGTGGCAGGAGCAGACTGGCGCGTGGATCCGAGAGAAAAGACACTCCTTCCGTTAGGATCCGAGTCCACTTCTGACAGTGGAGGGAAGCTGTCCCATGTCGAGGTTACGAGGAGAGACTTTTCGACGGCGCGAAGATATTTTCCGACCGAAGCATAATGCTGCTGTGGGCGGATGCACAGCTCGCACACGCGTTGAATTGTGAATGGGGGATTTCTAGGATCGCCAATGCTTTGTGAATGATACAGGTTTCAGAGATCAAGACTTACGAGTCGAACTCGTCGAGTTGGGCAAAGATGTAGCCTCTTAGCTCGTTGGCCTGATTTTTGTTCATGTAACTTATGGGAATGGGTGTCATATGCGGCGCCCGCTGCTGCTTCCGAGGCGGAAACGGAGGGAGTTTCAGCCCCCCTGATTCCGATGTCAGAGGCTGGAAAGTGGGCGGCTGTGGCGGTTGAGACTTTTCGGCAAGAAAGACGGCGGTGTTCTAAGTCTTTCGAGCTTAACAGCATTGTAGCATCCTAATGACCTGACCCACCTCGCTAATCTTGTACTTGATAGCATTACGAAGAACAACCCAATCACAGCTGACAATGAGTTATGAGCGTGCTCGTCGGACCCACGGGTTACTGCGTGCGCACTCTATGATATCGGTCGAGGCAATTGTGGCCAGCAAGACATCGTATTCTACACAATCGCGAAATAATCATGATTTACTTGTGACACGCGTAGGGCCTGGCCAACTCACCTGGAAGCCACTTGAACTGGTCAGGCGACATAGACAGTTTAATTATGGTGCGCAGTAGGCAAGGAGCGTCGGAGTGGGAGGCTGTGACCCTGTTGGGCTTGGTTCCGTAACCGAGTTGGGGCCTTGTGATCCCGCTTTTATATGTCAATTTCACGTCGTCGGTCCCTCACTTGATGTCCTACGCCCGACTTGTCGATCCTCCTTCTTCCTCTCAGAACCCTCATCAGTATCCTCCTGCTGAAGCTTTTTCGATGAAGTCCTTCTTTCTCAAGCCAGCCGAGCCTGGCCACCAGACGGCTCCAATGACAGCCACGAGACGCCGCAAACTCTTTCTGTCATATTTGCCTGACTGGTATGTCATTATGCGGTGTGGCACTGCTTGTCAACTCTGAGAAGCTAGCCTTACCTCTCTTACACAGGGTCCTCACAATTGTACTGGCGTATGTGCATCGTGTTCTTTGTCGTAAATCCGATTATTCAGTTCGAGTTCGAAACCAGTGCAATTTTCCTCTCCCTCGACAAAGTTGACGGCTATCGCAGGGTATTTTCTGTTGAGGATACGTCGTACGTTGACATTCTTTGCTTGATTTCGTCGACAACGGTCTCACGCGACCCTACCTATGTCTGAAGCCTTCGCCACCCGTAAGTCAACAGTGCTCCCTCGCAAATCAGCATGAGCTAACTATATCTCTCTAGTCATGCATTACAAGAACGTGTGCCGGTACGCATGGACCCCATTCTTTCTTCACGGATTGCGGAACTAATCTCACCGCCTCGAAATAGAACATCGCACTATATTTCATCTGCTTTATTGCGCCTCTTCTGATCCAACCCATCATCAATTTTCTGACAATTCGTTCATGGTGGGACCTCCACAACAGTATGTGCCTCTATAGCGAACACATATACATGTTTACTAACTCATGCACGCTGCAGGTACACTTGGCCGTTCGTCCTCGTTCATCTATCCCCTGATTGAGTAACACCTCACCTGAGATTCTTTACTGACAGTAATACTTGGGCTTGCTCTTACTGGCTCAATTACGCAGTTTGCGAAGATCACTGTTGGCCGTCCTCGACCAGGCACGTCCTGTTCCCTAACCTAAGCTATTATATCCTTATTCCCATGTGTAGATGTCATTGACCGGTGCCAACCACCTGTGGGAACAGTTGATCCTCCTTTCGGTCTCACCTCCTGGCAAGTCTGCACGCAGATTGATGCAAAAATCCTCCGAGATGGTTTCCGCAGTTTCCCCTCAGGTCACTCGAGTCGTGCGTCACGTCCCTGTATCCATAACCTTCTCTTATGATCTTCGGTGTTGAAGTGTCGTTTGCGGGGCTTGGTTTCCTGGCCTTCTACCTTGCCGGAAAACTCCATCTCTTTGATCGTCGCGGCCATGCGGTACGTTTGTGCTACGCGTCCAGACATCTAAAATTACCAAAACGGGAAAATACACACAGGGAAAAGCATGGTTGGCAATCTCCCCCTTTGCCGCGGCCGCATTGGTCGCCATCTCTCGCACAATGGATTACCGTCGTGAGTTCTAGCCCGCGCAATCCATCTATATGTTTTAGTCTTGACTTTCAAAATTCCGCTCCGCGACTAGATCACTGGCAAGACGTTTTGGTGGGATCGATCCTCGGAACGGTTGTGTCGTACTTCACGTACCGCCAGTACTACCCCAGCCTTGCTGCAGAACTTTCGCACCGTCCCTACTCGCCGCGCATCAAACGCGAGGATGCTGAGGTCTTGCCCTTGCATCTGCAGCGACCTTCGAGCTCGAACGATCACCACGGCTCGCCTGTCCTCACGCACCAGCAATACTTGCAGCCCCCGCCATCGCAGGGAGGATATCAAAACGCCTTCCCCGCACAGCCATCCGGCTCGTCGGATGGACAGCATCCGGATAATTACGAGCTTGCGGGGACGGTTCAGCGGCCTCACGTGCCATTGGAGGAGGTGTGGAAAGACGGGGAGAACGAGCACTCCGTGGCGCGCTCCCTAGGGCCTGCGCAGCGATCGAGGTCGGAACCAGGTCCTTCCTCGATGTCGCACGACCGGTCGAATGAGTTGCCTTAGGGCGAAGAGACGTTGATCGTACATACCCTCCCATCTGCCGATATATCCTACCTTGCTATCCCTCTGTATGCTTTAGTGCATGGACTCTCTTGTGGACGTTTATGACTACCCTTGTAATTCACCATTTGCTGGCTCTTTTGCTTCAATTGGCGGGTGCGTATGCATACCGCCACTGCGTGCCTTGGTTATTCTCTCCGCCGCTCGCGGCTCGACGAACGGCAAGGACTTGAGAAGTCATTTTTTCAAATTTACTTGTAGGAGTCAAGTAAGGTGACGCCTCTTTTTGATCTCCCCTCGTCGACAATCCCCCAGTACTTAAATCTGGGATCGCGATCGCATTCTACACTCGTCACCATCTGCTACGGCGAAGAGACAAGCTCTGTTTAAATCCACTTCAATAGGCTGGTCACGAGCCTAATCGCATTCAGTATCGCGTTTGATTGCTCCCAGGCCGATGGGAACGAATTTTCTTCTTGAAACTGGCGATCATTTATGTTCGTTTATACCATGAATCATTGTACGAAGGGAATGGTGTGTGTAGGTTGGACCTCCAAACTCTTACCTTCCCAGGTCCCACTCCTCGATGCGTTTAGATCGTGATTATAACATGACGGTTGCTGCACCTACCTTAATGCGAGTGCGTGCGTCTTTTGGCCCAGGCCAAGCATTGGACATCAACGTTTACAAGAAAGTCTCAGAACAGTCAAGCGGGTGCGGCCAGAGGAGTCGCAGAATTTCAGCAGATATGATGGCGGTTTACCGCAATGACAACATTGCTTGTTAGATCATTATAGAGGTCTATCCGTACTCACAAAAGTGATGATAGTAGTATCTAGTATCCAAAATCAGCCCAGCATTAAACCCTACGATGTTATATCCACCGCCATTAGGACCGAAAGCATCACAGCAAATCACCATACGTAACCTGTAAGATGATAAACGTCCCAGCGGGACATCTTCCCAAACCCACAATCCAGCTCAATAATGCACTGAATGCCCCTTCACGCCCATCTGGCACTTGACGCAATCCGCACGCGGGCCCATCGTGAAGCGTTGCTTCCGAGGAGACGTGACGCCCGCGGCAAACGACGCCATCGCGCTGCTGCCGCTGCTCTGCGCTGGAGGTGTCGAGGGCCGCGTGTGCGGGGTCTCGAGGTACGAGGTGGACGAGGGAGGTATGGGTGTCGGCGGCAGGACAGTTACCAATGGACCAGCGGGTGTCGGTGCGGACAGAAGGGCACCCTGCTGGTGAAGTTGGGGTCGTTGTTGTGGGCGGTATAGCGCTGCGTGCGCGAATGACATCGTTTGTATTGGTGGTAAGACAGGTCTCTGAGTGTGCTGCTGCTGCTGCGCGCGATCCGTCGTGTTTGTTTCATCCGGGTCCATATTCTGTACAAGAAGGAACCGAGAAGAGGGTTCTCAGCTTCGACATAATTCAAAACGCAGAAGAACAAATGTAATCCCTCCGCCTGAAAGAGACGGGAAGGCACAAACCATAAAAGCAACGCGCACGTACGATATCTTCATCCCTGTCCTCCGCCAGCCCCGATCCGGTGATCACAGGGCTATCAATGGTGAGTCCGTCCGCCTGGTGCACCCAGTCCTCAGACGGGAAGCGCGAGCTGCTCGCGGGGCTCTGCGGGGTCGCATACCCGCTTGTATGTGTGTGCGCGAACCGCGGGTGGTCGAGCGCCAGCGACAAGCGTTTCTGCGCGCATCATGTGAGTGAAAGTACACGGCGAGCTGATGTAGTGGTAGAGGTGCACGTACGGATGGGCGGCTCGGGGGGCTCTCGGGGGAGCGGGCACGCTTGGATGAGAAGGAGCGCAGGGCCCTAAAGGATGGTGAGTGGAGGTCGACTTCCATGCGGATCATGTATGAGGCTCGTTGAAGGAATTTATATGTCTTGTACTGGGAAACAAAGCCTCTGGACAAAGAGGGGGAGCAGGGTGCACAGTTGGTTGCGGCTGCAATGGGGGTTTGCAAGAAAGGCCATTGTGAGATTTTGCTGAACGTAACTCAGGGTCACATCATGATTTCAACCGGTGTCGTGACTGATTGTGCTCGCGACAGTAGCAAAACAACAATGGTATTGGTATTCGTAAAGCGTTTTTGATACACTACAGTGGCATTCTATTTACAGCAACAGATTTCTAGTACAAGATTGAGCAGAAAGGCAACGAGGAAGAGAGTAAATCATCAGACCGACCCTCAAACTCAATTGCCCTGGACATCCAAGCCAGCACGGGGCAGCCTCGGTTCACCCGCCTGATACAGCTCACCCGTCTCCTCCCTCAACATATCATTCAACCACGCGCCCTTGGGCTTAATCTTCTCGCCACGGGTATACTTGACGGCAAGGTATAACCACGCAGCGGCATTGCCGACGGTGCCGACCTCGTCGCTGACGTGCGTCTTGGCGTACTCGCTGATGCGGCGGTGGAGCGCCTCGTCGGTATGAAGTTCATACAAGTGCTGTGCGACCGCGTTGTTGTCGCCAGGCGTAGTGAGGTATCCGGACTTGCCGTGCTCAATCTGTAGGGGGATGCCGCCCGTCTGACACGCGATGATCGGGATGCCGGCGTGCACGGCCTCGGAGACCTTGACCTCGAAGCCCTCACGGGTGGAGAGCTGGAGCGCCATGCGCGCATTGGCCATCAAGGCGTTAAGGACTACGCGGCACTGTCAGTATCTACCTTGCGATGTATAAAATATGTACGACGTACGCTGGTCGCTGGGAGGCAGCCTCATGACGACAATGTCCTTCGCAAACTCGACGTAGTCATCTGAGTTGATGAGCTGCATGACCTGGTCGTAGATGATGCTCGCATCCGGATCGTCGACGGCGCCGTGACCGCAGATCAGAAGCTGGGGCTGATCATCTTCACTCAGATCCGGGGAGCCCTTGGAAAGGAGGCGGCGGAACTTCGCGTACGAATCGATGACATTCGGGATACCTGCTCAGTCGCCACGACGCTTAGCACCCATCAGCGGCGATATTTTATCGATGTTACCTTTCGCGGGATCGAAGCGTGCGACCTGGATAATGTAGTCGCGCTCGGGCCACCTGAGCTCGTTCATCTTCTCCTTGGCACACAGGCTCCTGAACTCGCCCATGTAGTACTGCGAGTCCCTGAAGAACAAGTGATCAGCACAACATTCCTATTGGAACAACGCCCGAAAAAATGAGGAACTCCAGAACATGCGGTGACAGGCATCGACCCTAACACGACCGACGACAGTTTGCAGGACCTGCGCTGGGATCCGCGTGCGGCCATGATCAATCAATCATCTACCCAAGGCCGACTCGACCTGGTATCGCCTATCGCCCCAATCATCTCGTGTGTGCCTACCTTCCATACCCAAAATAGACGAACAAAGCAGGAAAGAGGAACACGACTCACCAAGGGTCCAAATCCTTGTTAAGGCCATCGAGCCTAGCATCGCGACGTCGTATCAGAAGATTTGGATATGAGAAAAAGACATCAAAGGCACGCACCAGTCGGTGGCAGCGCCGAGCAGCGCAAGCTTTTCGATCGGGACATCGCTCGGCACGAACTTGCTGACCGGGTGACCTGTGGCGCGATAAAGCGATAACCAGGCGTGTGTCAGCCCTGCACAAGATTAAACATACGTCGCACGCACTGATGAACAAATCTGCAAGCTGAATGTTGTTCCAAAGGTACTTCCAGACTTCCTCCTGGGGCGAGCCGGGAACATGCACGAGGTCGCTGCGAATCTCGATGTGCGAGCGGTACACAATCGGAAGCCCGGGGCGTACTTTCTTGATGAGCGGGATCAGGCCTGGCATCTGGGGGTCGTCTGGAGTGGTCGGATCGCGTCATGGTTAGCGTGGATGCTCATCGTGTCAGGGTAGAAAAAGAGACAGGGAACAGAGAAACATTGGGGCAGGGACAAATGCAGGGTTGCAAGTCGCGAAGCTAAATATGTGAATGAAAGGTCGCAGGCACGCACCGATAAATGCGATGTCAACGCCGCCGGGGGCCAACGGGCCGCCTTCTGCAGTCCAGCGCAGTCCGTTCTTGAGAATCCAGGCGTCGAAATTGTCTTTGGCATCTTGGGTGAGGCGGAGTTCAGGGGGCGCGACGCCCTGGAGGATGTTATGGTTGTTCTTGGTCGTGCGGAAAACGCTCGGGGATGGATTCGGAACATACCTGGAATGGGCCAGATGGTTAGCGTGATTTCGATTGAACAGGTCAGTATGGGAATAATGTGGTTAAACGAAACGCGGTGGCGTGCATGGACGTGAGAGTTACGTGTAGAGAGAGGTGGAGATAAAACGAAGATTTGTGCGAGAACATTGCAGGGAGCGAGGAGAAAAACCCGGGCTGCCCGGAGCGGAGGGAAATAGAATTGTGGAAGGCCACTTACCACGCCGCGTCAACGTCTAAAGCCGTCAGGAACCTGATCAACGCGTGACGCATCTTTATCGCAAGCGCATCAGCATATTGATGTCCTCGCATGGGGATAGGAACCACTCACAAGTGCGACACCGCCTATTCACAGGAAAAAGACGCGATCAAAAGGCGATGATCAAATACCGACGCTGTGATCGGCGCAAAGAGACAACGTACCTCCTTGAGGGGTAGATGAGAAGAAGCCGATCTTGATTTTCTTCTCGCGGAGCTCATCAGCGAGCTTGATCACCGCGTTCCACGTTCTACGGGACGACGATCAGCATCGAATTGGTCTGCAGAACGCTGGAGGGCCTTACCCTGACCCGACAGTCTTTTTGTATTCAACAAGATCATCGATCAGGTGTATTTTTCCGGCGGCATCGACGGTGACTTGATTGCGGGGCCCGATGCTGAGACGCGGGTTGTTGTTGGGACCAAAGTACATGATGCACTTGCGGGCGGCGGAATCGGCCTGCTCGTCGAGGGTGCGGGGAATGGGCAAGCGATCTGATACACCGGTATTCAAGTTGGCACCAAGGCCGCCAGTGAAGTGGGCAGACTCGACCAAGAGGGTCGGGGTGTCGGCGCCGGAAGGGACGTACGACCCGGTGGTGGAGGAGATGCGGTGCTTGACGTTGGGGCGGGTGATGGAATCGGTGTGGTAGGGCTTGATGTTGAAGACAATGGGAACGATGTCCATGTCGAGCCAGAGACGCGTGCATAGGTTCGGGGCCTGAACACGAGGTTCTGAATATTTTGATATCGGAAGTTAGAATGGGGTGGGCATACATACCTCTCTGAGGAGCGTCAGCGTGATCCCAGCACCGAGGAACTTGCAGAGGTGCTCTGTGCAGAACTTGCGGAGGGTCTCAAGGACACATTGCTGGATGGCCTTCGCGTTTTTCTCGGTGTCACCAGCGATGTAGGGGATGACGATAGAAGCGAAGTCTGTGCTGTAGACGGAATCGTGGATGGATATTGCGATTTCATAGCCAGAGGTGTTGTTGACTGGGCTGCCTGAGATACCAGCCCACATAGGCTGGATTGGAGGAAGAAAGGTTACTATACATTGCGATCTGGATAATCGCGATGAGGGTACTGACGGTGAGGCTTGCGAAAGTTGAGGTGATATTGGGCTTGTTGGTCAGCGCAACGCTGGACGAGAGCCTTCGTCGGATTGCGGCGGAGGGTTTGGATTGGAACTGAGCCATGGTGGGGGATTGGAGAAAAGGACGAGGGGAGGGACGAGATTATATACCAGATTTTATGGGGGCAGCCGTAAAAGACTTGGATCTATTATTAAATAAATCATTATCTCGGCTGGGCACATGATGTCAGGACCCCAGAGTGCGTAATGCCGCCGGATGTCGATCTGGGGTCCATACCGCACGTGGATTGCACGTGCTGAGCTTCTTGAATGGGGAGGCGTCCCTGGTTGAACGTGGTCGTCGTTCTGCACGTCGAGGCAAGTTTTGTCTTTCGGCCGTCATCACCTCGGCCGTGCCCTATGACCCAACAGTGCGCCGAGTGCGGTGCCCACACTGCATGGGATGATGATGCAGGGTCCACTATCTGCACCCAGTGCGGCACCCTCTCCGACCCCTCCCAGACCCTGCTTACCGACCAGAGCATCTTCAACGCTGCCTCCCAAGCTTCTGGACTCTGGGATGGTGCTGCTCCTACTACTCTCAAGAGCTTTCGTGGCCAGGGTCCGAACTGGGACCTCGCTGGCCAAGGAAAGGAAGCACGCGACAGAAAGAACTCTGTACGTCCCAGAATCTCACCACGCCCCCTCGTCTAACTCACCCACGCAGCTCGCCATGGCCCAATTCATCAGTTCCCTCGCTATCTCAATCAACGCTTCTGGTTTATCCCCGCGCGCAATTATAATTTTCAATCAGTCCATGGCATCGGGTAATTTTCGTTGGGGAAGGAAAGCTAAACTAGTTGCCGGTGCCTCCCTTGCAATAGCCCTCCGCGAATACCGCCGTCCGGACTCGTTAAATGACATTGCCTATCTGCTGGACGAACATTGTCACACCCTCGTGCGAACCCTGACTGGTGTAGTCTCACTCCTCGAGATCTCCCTGACACCGGTGGATCCAAGCATCTACATCCCGCCTTTACTCGATTATCTTACCTCTATTGTCACCGATGATCCTTTGCAGCCCCAATCTCAGCCTACAGTCCAGCTCCCCGCTCCGCTGCTCTCCCAGCTCAAACTCGTTTCCCTGCGTGCTGCCTCCAACACTGCAATTGCGCTTTCCAATTTGCTCGCCCGCCTCGGACCGGACCACCCGCTGAACTCGCTGCCCAGCCCACCCACCGCTGTCGCTCTCTTCCTCCTTGGTCTCGAGGCTGAGTCTCGCACGCCCCTCTCCCAGCTTGGCGAGCTCGCTCAGTGTCTAGGCGCCCGTTGCCACAAAACTTGCCGAGGTGTCGCTATGACACGGTACAAAATAATCCAGGATGAGGTTGCGTCATGGATCGAACAAGTTCCTTGGCTCGGCAAATACGAGCAGCGCAGCTTGGGCAAAGGCAAGAATCGTGCTAAGATTGGCAAAAGGTCCATTGTTGCGCGCGGGATCGCTGATGTCCTTCAATTTCAGGAGGAGATTTGGCGCGGGAGGCTCAGGCCCACCGTCGTACTTGACACAAGTGACCAGGACCAGGAAGAGGACAAGAAGGATCTCGCAGAAGCGGAAGTGTCTACCACAACAAACGTCGCTACCACGGGTCATCGACTACCCAATTTTTCATCCCGTCCCCCGCCACACAAGCGCCAGAAAGTTGTCCATCACCCCCTCCGCGACGCGACGCAATTCCTGCTCAATCCGCTCACCGCACCGCTTCCTGCATGCGACTCGCTTTCACGCCGTCCGCAACCCCAAGCGCAAGTCCAGGCCCAAGTTCAAGGGATCCCGCTCTCCCCGCCTCCATTCCAGAACAATGCTCACCGCGCATCCACATCCATGCGGTCTACCACACCTTCTCACCCACTTCGCAATCGAATCCCATCACGTGTCCCGCCCGCCACCCTCCCGCAAACTCAGACTCAAGGCCACACCCAAGCCCTCTCCCGCGGCTCCCTCACCTCCTACGTCCTAACCGCGCCCAACGTCTCTGCGCTCAGCTCCGTAGCCCCACCGACGCGCCTGCAGCTGCTCGCAGCCTCGCGCGCCACGGCAGCAGACATCAGGGACGACGAGTTGTTCGAGGACGGCGAGCTTGAGGGATTCCTCCGCCCGGCGGGGGAGGCAGAGGAAATGAGGACAAGGTTGGTTGGGTTAGGGATTTTAACGGAAGAATTTGATAAGGAGACAAGTGGGGGTGGCAGGGAAGGGAAGTCGCAGGGCTGGGGTAAGGGTAAAGGCAAGGAAAAGAGGATGGAAGCCGGAGAGGAAGAAGACAGTGGGGGAGTGCGGAAGAGTCGGGTGGATCTCAAGGCGCTTGCCCGGTTCTTGAAGAATGGCCGCGGGGATCGGGAAGGGGACGACGATAAGGACGAGGGTGGCGCGTATGACGCGGTTTTGCTTGGGCTGGAGAGGTTCCCTGATAAGGACGAGGAGGATGAGGACCTGTTTTATGACGACCACGATGATGGGGGAGAGGTTTATAGGGATGAGGAAGAGGCAGATCGCGACCGTGAGTTGCTGGGCGGTATGAAGTCGGCGGCGAAGCGGGCAACGATGGCGATGAAAACGCCGACGAGGCCCAGGAAGTCTATGCTATCACAGGGAGCTGATGAAGCCGAGATAGTCGTTGCAGAGTGGCGCCCGCTTTCGCCTGAGACGGGCTTTGGATGTGCCCGCGGAGGGGCGTATGAGGAGGAGTATGATTGACTTGATTGACTGATCCTCGGCCCTAGCAGATGAGGTATGCCGCGCGACGCCGCCGACACCGCACTCTGCATATTTGTATATCACACGGAACCACAAGCACCGACACCAAATATCGCTTATCATTCACATTGCATATAGAATCGGCCACAGCACGACAACCACGAACCACGTACGCAATCAAGTCTAAAGTCCTCTTTCATTGTACATACGTACAACGTACAGCACAAGATCAGCCCACGAGCTCGCCTTATTTTCATGTTAATGTGGGTCCACTCAACTCGTTCTGGGCCTTTCGTTGACTCGGACGTCGCATTTTGCCAGACGCTTTGCACAGTACAGCCTTTAATATCACGCATAATACAGAGAACATTTCTGGAAGGGGACGAGACCTCTGCACTTCTTGGTGCTCCTGCTGCGGCTGCTCAATTAACTTCCTTCTTTGTGTAAGTCGGTGTCGTTTCAATGTGCGATGTAGATCTTGGATATTGATCTCACCCTTCTTTCTTTGTTTTTATTCCTCCCCTGGTTGGTTTTCATATACTGTAAATGGCAGTAGATCCTTTTCCATTTCGGGTATCTGGTCAAAGAGTTCCAAAAGTCGGATTGGGGAGCGTCTCATCCTGGCGTCAATGTTGAGTCCCCAGCTTCTTGTGTTTCGTTTGATCTTGTCCAGTTTTCCTGCTGTATTTTTGTGGGTATGTGTTTTTTTCTTTCTGAGTGTCAGTTTTCGAAGGCGCGTTATATCTCTTGTCGTGTTCTCGTGCCAATCTTGTATAGCCATCCATGTTTTTCATCCGTGTTCCGTTGAAACCCAAAGTGTTCTCCTCTTCTGAGTGTCCATTTTCGAAGGCGCGTTATCTCTTGTCGTATTCTCGTGCCAATCTTGTATAGCCATCCATGTTTTTCATCCGTGTTTCGTTGAAACCCAAACAAACTCTGGACATCAAGGCAAAGGGGTCATTTATTAAGACTATATTGATGCCCATTTGTCATTACTGTATCGTCTGCTGCTGAATCTCTCGAGCTGTTTATCGCCGTGCCTTGTGAAGCGGTCAAGGAACAAAATATTGCGCCACGCCCAGAAGTTGAAGATTTGGCTTTATTTGTCAAACCCAACGGGACCAACTGCGCCCAAATAACCGATCGAGAATCTGAAAAAAAGTTACAGAGCACGGCTGAGGGCGAGCGTCCGCCCCACAAAATGTCCACGACTTTGCCGCTGTTCTGGCACTTATCCTCGGCGTCTAAAAAAGAGCGCTTAGATGCCTCTGTCAAGCTCGTTGGAACTTTGGAACAATTTCAATCACAATTCCAACCCAAAAATGCACCTGCCGCGACCTCGGGATCCGACGACGAAGGAGACGAGGATGAGGAAGAGGAAGGGGCGTCCAAGTCTGACGGTTTGGATCTTCTGAACGCGCAGGATGTTTCGTACTCTATACGACGACTTGTGCGCGGGTTGGCGAGCCCTAGGGAAAGCAGTCGGTTGGGTTTCGCGGTTGCATTGACCGAAGTGCGTGTTCCAGGCGGTGCCGTTTCTCATCAGTGTGTGTCTTTTGACTGACCAGCAAGTTTTGAGTAGCTCCTCTCGCGGATAGAGACTGTTACTTGTTCCCAAATTGTTACATTGATTGTGGACGGAACTAAAACCGGAGGCTCGATGACTGGACAGGAAGAACGCGACGTCCTCTTTGCCCGGCTGTTTGGACTCACTGCTGTTATACAATCTGGGCTCCTTGTGCGGACTGGATCATTGACTACCTCGGCTTCATCTGCTGCGCACGCGTCTACGCTTTCGAGTTACGAGGAGACCATCAAGCAATTGATCGCTTTGGGAGAGAATAAGTCCTGGTTGAGGGAAAGTGCGTGGTGGACCATAATTTTAGCCGTCGATGCTCTGAAGGAGTCCGAGGTTACGTGGAAGAAGGATGCTGTGGATGTCACCTTGCATCAGCTTTTCGAGGAAAATAAAGATTGGTCGCCAGAAAAGGTCGCTTTAGCTCTCAAGCTGCAGGCATTACACCCAGATCACAATTGGCGCAAGTGCTTTGCGCCTTCCTTCAAGAATCCCGATTTGCTACATGGCAGTAACCTACAGAATCTGGCGCGCATACTCAAGGTAGCATTACAGCTCTGCACAAGTCAGATTGCAGTAGTTCACAGTTTTCCCCTTGTCTCTAGGAATCAGCTGTCGATGAGGAAAACGGGAAAGACGTTCCTAAGGCCTCCACTGGAAATTGGAAACCTCAGTTGCATTTCGTCTGGGATATAATTCTCGAACAGCTGCTTCCTGGCCCCAATTCTACACAGTCCGCGCGAGGATCGTTCCAGGAATTCTTCCGCATGGTTGTCGACGGTATGTCGACTGTTACACATGAACGTCGAATACTTATTTATGCTCGGTCATCAGAATCTTTGTTCTCGTCCACAGCCTCAGCTGAACGCAAATATTGGGGTTTCCAGGTCTTCCAAAAGGCTCTACCACGTGTTACACAGGACAGTATGCCAATGCTATTCACAAAAAACTTCATGCGGACATGGATCAACCATCTTTCCCACCAAGATCGGTATTTGCACAAGATTGCACGGCAGGCGGTACTTCAGTCCCCCTTATTTGCATGCACAGTTGACCTGACGTGAAAGACACAGGCCACCGATGTCCACGCCTTTGTCCAAAGCAACCCGCAACTCGGATTCGCCTTAATTCTTCAACTGACTGGCGTCAACGGCAGCCAACAATTTGACAGGCTGACGAGAACCAAAACTGTCGAAAACATACTAACCTCGATGGATGCCGAAGGCATCAAGAATTATATCTCGTACCTACTAGGGCAAGTTAACGTGCCCGCAGGTCAGCCCACGTACGTTGGATATCCCTCGTACCTTGTAGAGTCTAAACATCACGACCTCCTGCGCAGAGAGGACGTCCGTGCAATCAACACTAGGCGATCGTGGATCATAGAACAATTCGGTGCTTTGATTCGTAGTGGTGCGATTCCGAAAAGCGACGAATGGGTTCAGTCGATACTGGATTGGCTTGTTGTCCACGGACTCTTTGTTGTCAAGAAAAAATCTGAGAAGAGTCCCTTCCTCGTTGTACGTCGTTGATTTCCGATATCATATCTCAACCCACCACTCATCACTCAACGTCACAGCTGCACTCAATACCAAACCCCGTATTCTCAGATGACCTGCGCCAATCATGTCGCAGCCGGCTACTCAGCTGCATCGGCGACTTAAATACACAGGCCACTGTCATCAAGTCAGGCGAAAAATCATTGAAAGTCCCCGCAGTCGCTTCCAATGGAGAGTTCTGGATTGCAAGGGTCCTTCAATCCCTTCAAAATCTGGAGCTAGACAGCAAGCATGTCTCTCTACAGAACCCTCTTGAAGAACATGATTCAGCTCTATGTACCAAGGCACATGAACTCGCTACACGACTCAGGACGGTATGTCCACTATCTATATTCGCTGAAATACTATATATAGCACATCCTCGCATCTAGGTCACTGATGAGCGGCAAGAAGCGGCTAAGGGAGCAGAGTTGCTACTGATGGCGACTGTTCTCCAGCAATATTGCACGGATGGTGAGGATGAAGGTGACACGGAAGCTTTGGAGGTAACCTTTTCCTTGAGTCACTTTGTGTTGTCCCAACTGACGATGGATTCTCTGAAATTGAACTTCCAGGCATGCATTGATGGAGCTACTCGCATGTTCCCTCAAGCAAAGAAAAGCAAAAAGGCTCGGAAGTCAGCCGTTGCCGAAACAGACGACGTGGTACCGGAGCCAGTCGACATCTTCGTTGATACGATCATTGGCTTCCTTGAAAAGTCCACTGCATATTTGCGCACTGTTGGCAACCAGGTCTTTGCGCTGTTGTCTGGCACCGTTCAAGAGTCAACCATAGACCTTATTGTTACGGTAAGGATGCTTCGTCACTTAGAGCATTGCACTAGAGAATGATAGATTTTTTATAGCAATTGGAGCGGCGTGATCCCGCGGAACTTCTAGAAGACGAGGATGAAGAGATGGATGACGCCGAGGAAGATGATGAAGAAGATGACGCTGACTCTGAGGAGGAGAATGAGGAAAGCGACGCTGGCTCGGAGGAAGATGAGGATAGCAATGACGAAGAAGAGGACGTCGAACTTCGGAACAAGATCGAGGAGGCGCTCCGAGTAAATGGCATCGAAGCTGCGACAGGGGACTCGGACGAGGAGGAAGAATATATGGATGACGATCAAATGATGGCCATCGACGAGCAACTTGTTGCTGTGTTTAAAAATCGGGCTAACGAAAAGAAGACAGGTAAAGGTGAGCTCTCAAAATATACATTATCTAACCTGCAACCGACATTTTTTCTCAGGTGTCGATGCACAGCGCGAAGCCACTCATTTCAAAAATCGTGTGCTGGACCTTGTGGATACGTTTGTCAAGAAACAACCCTCCAGCGGCCTCGTCATCCGCTTAATCCCTCCTCTTATTGAACTTATCGCGGGCACTGGCCAAGACGAACGCCAGCTATCGGACAAAGCCAAGGGCATACTTCGGTCGCGGATCGCAAAATCCAAGGAAATCCCAACTAGTGTTGACGTAGAATCCACTCTCAAAGTTATCACTGACCTCCACACGCGCGCTCGAAAAGTACATTCGTCCGACATGCTCGCGACCCTCAGTCAATGTAGCCTGTATCTGTCCAAGGTCCTGGTGCATCTTGACTCCGAGAATTCTCTTGTACAAATCTACCAACAATCTTTAGCCGATTTCATCACCCGAAAGAATTCCGCCCTCAATACCAATTTCTTCCAGGATTTCATCCGACGCTGTCCCGCATCTGCATGGAGCCTTCGCCACGATCTACTGGATTTGTCCGGTCGATCTGTAAATGTTTACCGGCAATGTCAAGTGTATCAATTGCTGGATACTCTCATTGGACAGCTTCCCGCCATGGTGAGTCTGAAATCATTAAATTTATACTCGCATTAATATCAGTTCAGCGCGATACCCCTTCAACGGCAGTGATAGAGTTTATGACGCTCCTTCGCAAAACGCTCTTGGAGGTAGCCACCGATGCATGCGATGAGAAGAACACTCTCACTGCGGCGCAGCTGAAGGAAGTTTTCAAGTTGGCACTTGTCGCAACTCGCCAAACACAACGCGTGGATCGTGCTTCTGCATCAAAGGTTTGGCAACCAGATTCCTGGCATTCGCTCGCCGGCCGTTTGGGAGCATCAAATCGCTTCAAAAACTCCCCTGGTCTAAAAAAGATGTGCGAACAGATCGTTCGCCTCTTGAAGTCAGCGGACACCTCCAAACTTCCCACGAAAGCAGATGCTTCCCCGGTTGCCACGAAGAGAAAGGCAGACGATATCGTCGAGACGGAAGACGGTGCCACTGTGACGAAAAAGACGAAGAGGAAAAAGGTGAAGACGGATAAAAGTTGACTTGGAATTCCATTGCTTTCCTCTCTCCCACCGGAGTGAACATATTTTTTTACCATCATTCCAGGCCTCACCGACTTCATTCCGTGGTCCCTCACGATCTATTATGACCTACGTGGTGCAACGAATTCACACAGGGCATTAAGTCATTTATATCGCGCTGCACATCGCTTTGTAGTTTTGTTGTCCAAATACTCCCTCATACGCACATGTTTGCATGAAACCCAAAATCATCCAATCCAGGCATCCATCCATCCATCCATCCATCCAGGCATATGTTCTAGATTATGCTCCGCTTGGATCAAGGATAGACGTTGCGAGGGTGCGCAATTCTTCTATTTTTGCGACACCAGTCATTCCCCTGCTGCCCAGGCAGTCGGCAATCAGCTGTGCACTTTTAAAGATCCTAGAATAAAACTGTCAACGATGCGCCACAGGTAGCCTCAGAGAATGACTGACCGTTTCCTTCTTGTGCGGTCCCGCACATGAACTTGTAACTTCGAAGCGGATTCTACCGCCACTGTCAAAAGTGATTCCGGAAGACCGGCAAGACGACCACACTCGATACCAAAAGATTCTACACGAAAAGCGTCAATATAGTCGAAAGCGTTGAAACAAAGTTTTCGCTTACCCGAAGCCATCCCAAGCGTCAGTCGATAGAGGAACGTAATTTCTCGCGTTCCATCGATACGAGTCTCCTCTTCATATCCCATGTGCAGATTTTCTACATCTAGAGGATGCTGAGCTTCAAGATTCGAAGCCACAAGAGGATAATGCGTGATAAACAGCGTTTTGCACTTTGTCGTCTCCACGAGCTGCTGCATGACAGCATCAGCGATCGCCATCTGCAAAGAAAGATCAATTGACGTTTTCTTTAGGTCAAATCACGACAGGCCTGACCCCGTCGAAAGTGGACGTTCCCCGTCCAAGCTCATCTAGTATGACCAAGCTATTTCGCGTTGCGGAATGTAGTATTTCGCTCGTTTCGGACATTTCCACCATAAAGGTAGACCGGCCCCTGGCCAGATCGTCGGACGCTGATAGTAATGTTCAGAACGCCTCCAATTTTCTAAGAAACCTCAATGACGTACCACCCATTCTGGTCAGGACAGAGTCGAGCAATCCCATCTTGACTGATGCGGCGGGTACATAGCTTCCTATCTGTGCCATGATGGCAATGAGAGCGATCATGCGAACACAGGAGCTCTTTCTAAAAGAAAATTGTTTGTTGCGAGTAATTATGCCGGCGCGGCTGTCAACGCACCCTCCCATGTTGGGTCCGGTTATGATTTTGCTTCGTGGTTTTCCACCGCCCATTACAATAGTATTGGGAACGAAAGGGTCTGGTCGAAGTGCTTCGACCATCGGATGGCGGCCGTCCACTATTTCTATCGTATCATCTTCTGTGAAAGTTGGACGGACATAGTTTTCCTGGAGAGCCACTAACGCATGGCTCAGCAAGCAATCTGCAATCGCCAATTTATTGACAGCATCTCGTAAGATGCCGTAGTGGTTTAGCGCAATCTCTTTGAGAAACGATGCGAAAGCCGCATTTGATTCGGCCTACAGTACTGGCGTGTGAGTTACAGAAAGGAACATAAAGGAAAGCTGTTCACTTGGAGTGTTTCTTGATATTGAGATCTTTCCTCGACCTTCTGTCTGACCTCCGGAGGCTGATAACGACTGTAAACTTTTGTCCTGTGTAGAAGGCTGTCACTGAATGATCTCGCTGATAGTAGGCTGACTTACCTGCTATGAAGAGTCCAACAATCAGGAATCGGTCTGTTTTCGCTGTTCTTCACTTGCACTAAATACTACGTCAAGTGTTTGAGGGACGTAAGCCCTGAATCGCCGACGTCCTTGACTCACCTCATCCCCATCAACAGTCGACCAGTTCAGTGACGGATATTTCAGGGTCTTCCTGACTGACATTGAAATTTCAGGAGGACGTACGTGATCACAAAGCTCGATACATACCGGATTTCAGTAGATCTTGTTCCAGTTCAACCTCGACATGTTGAATAGCCTATAGTGCGTCTCAGCCGTAGGTTACGCTGATCACAACAGGAGGAAGTGCACCATATCTACATCGCTTATCTTTGGATAACGCTCTGGGTCCGTCCACATCGCATCCTTCCTGCCTTCAGCAGCACGTTTAAGCGAAACAGCTTCCATCAGCTGCTTCATGGGCTCTCTGAGCTTCGGAAACGAGAAAATGATTTCGTTCAGGAGGCTTGACTTAAATCCCACGTCCGAGGGTGCCGCCACCACAACAAAAGCCACCGCTACCTTGTTAAATGCCGGCAGAAGGACGGCAAGTTCTTGCGGCGTACACTTGTGGAAAAACAAAGGTTCAGTGTCCAGAAAACACGAAGTACATACAAACAGTGGCGTTTACCTGCCCATATTGGATCCTGCAGAGCCCTTTGGCCAGGTCTGGAAGCTTACGAAGAATCTGACGAAGTGTCACCAGCAATTCCGAAGAGCTCTCCAAAATCTCTTCCACAGCATCGACGCGATCTTGTAGAACGCTATGCAGTCATAATTGGTCAGGAATGCAAATGCAACCAAAACAGCTGTCCTCACCGCTTATCTACCAACGGCCGTCCGATCCAACTTCGGAGCAACCTTGCGCCAAACTTAGTTTTTGTTCTATCGAGCACCCAGAGGAGTGAACCTTTGGTGGTATGGTCCGTCTCGTTGCGATAAATTTCGAGATTCGTGAGCGTGTTAGCAGCGAGGAGCATGTGCACCTTAGTTGTGAACTTGCTGAAAAATTTCGTTTCCAAGAAAGCATCTGCTATGCTGAACGCCGACAGGTGCTTGATGGCATGGGCTAGGGCTATAACCACTCGCTTCGGGAAATCAGCGACCTCTGCCATTAGCCTCCCTGCACAGCATAACTCAGATCCAAGGTTGTAGGGTAGAGCGGCGTACATACCAGATCTGAAGCTCTCAGATGCTGCTGCTGTCTTGGTTTTATCCGTGTAGAATTTCGAGACTGATTCGAAAGCGTCGACGTACGACATGATGTTCCCAAAATGTTCTATACGGATTTTATCACCAGAGGAGGAGGTTCTAAATGTAGCACTCATAAGGAAACCGAGCTTTGACAAGTTGATGATGGGACTGACCCCGTAAAGTGGTGCAACATTTTCGTCGTGGGATAAGAAAGACCTTCCTTGGGCAACAGCAGCTCCGTTGGTCGGGTATGGACAAGTCTCGTCTGAAGTTCAAGGTAAGTGGGGAACCTCACCATGATCATGAGTCTTACTTCGAGTTCAATACGCATCAATGTATCTTGCAACCATAAGCATCACGGCAGTGATCGAACAAAAAAGGTAGTCACCTTCGAAATCGTCCCAGACAACATCACCTGTGCTTGGGCAAATCGTAATCATGCCGATAGACACGTCGCCTGAGTTGGCTCCTCTAGCTTCTTCTACGAGGCAGAGAAAAGGTGGTGGGGTGTATCGCTCGAGGTCGTCAACGGAGTCGAGGTCATCCACATAGCTATCAAGTTATTCAAGCGGCCGTACGAAGAGGCACAAGTACTACTCACGTAGCAGCTGTATAGAGATGTACCAGTTTTCTGGCAAAGGGGGCGTTCCTGTTTTCGCTGACTTTCTTGAGCGCAGCAGTCTCAACTTGGTCAACAATTCCGACTCGGTAACCTTTCGAAAGCAGGCTACAACGCGAACTCAGTAACGAAACACGATCGAAGTCGCGATACTTACTTCTTCATGTGTACATCACGTCTGTGAACAGGAATTGACGCGACTAAAAAGTTGCGGTCATTAAATGCCACCATCCCCAACTCTTTCGCGGCTACCTACGGCTCGTCAATATACGTCAAATACGTATTTCCTTGTCGGCCTCACCTTGGCGTCATCTCCAAAGAACTTGAATTTATATCCAACTGCGATCATAAGTAATGTCCCAGGATTCTCTGCTTTGAGCTGAAGGACCTGCAAAGCGTTAAGCACGGGTCCATATGCGACGGACGCAGTGGATATTACGGTACCTGCTTCTCTAATGGCGTGTACGGCTGACCACTGGGACCAACGGCCAGTTGTTTGGGCTTTCTAATAGGAGCACGAGTAGCCTTACTCTTACCCTTCCCTTTGTTGGTAAACATGAAACTCAGCTCCTTGAAAGCCTGATCGGAGTCCTCGCTGGCGCTGTCAGTATCCTGCGCCTCGATTGGTGCAGGTTCCGCTTCTGGCTCATGTTTCTTTCGAATGAACCGGTTGTTCTCGAGAAGTAACTTCTTCTTGAACGCTTCATGTCGTTCCTTGGCAGCAGCGATTTCAGCCTGCGTGCGCTGCTTTGGAGCAGTACTTGTTTCAGGTTCGTCTGGAGACACCGGCGTAAACCGCCATTGACTAGCTGCTCCTCCTCCCCTGGACGGTGTGAGAGGTTCTGGCGAGTTATGGGACGTCCCAGACCTCTTGACCCTCTTCGTAGGCGGTTCTCCATCGCTGTCAGCAGTCAAGTCCACTTGTATGGGTGAGCCCGTTCTCTTGCCGGATGGAGACCTCTGGGAAGGCTGGAAGAAGGAAGAAATGGTAGGCTGTGGTTGTCCGAGCGGCTTCTTGGCTGGCATGGGTGTTTAAGAGGTGAACCGTGTTCAGCTGAGCTCTGGCCTTGGCGCGACTGTGATCGCTGATCACGTGGCAGGTCATCAGCTTTTTTGACCGTGTCCGTCACGTCTCCGAAAATGCTTTCCGCACAACTCGGTCGGTCTACCTGCAGCCGCTGGGCGGTAGCATCTCTGACAAGGCTTTCTCGTTCTCGTACCGCGCCGAAGGCGAGATGGAACACAACCGCTGCCGCTCCAGATGGGCCTGCGGTCACGGAGACTAACCGTAGGTCTTTCTATCGTCAACTGCATAAGGTACTTACTCTTTCTGCAATGCCAGGTGCAGAGGCGACTATGAGACGGTTCTGGGAGGACGTCGGTATAGAAAAACGCGGTTCCGCACTGGCAGTAACACTCGACGGACGTGCGCTGAAGACGCCGGCCGGAAATGTGTTGACGCTACCCGAGACCAAGTCTGTGATCGCGTCACTCATAGCTGCAGAGTGGGATCACCAGGAGACGCTTTTGAAACCTCATGCCCTCCCCGCAGTGTGTAACTAATATTGATTGACTTTCAAAAGATACTTACTGTATAATTAAGACGTCAATTGCCGCCAGGGCTATTGACGGATTGGGCGAACATGCTACGCGTGTTGAGGTCCAAGAGGCGTTGCTGAAATACATAGACACGGACACAATCTGGTGAGCCTGCCAGCCTCTATGCTCCATTGAAAAGCTCAGTCAAACCTTGTTCAGTTTCTACCAGGATTATCCGCCCCAACTTGAACGCCTCCAAGCCGAGCACTGGGATCCGCTATTAGAATGGGCAAGGAAAACATTCGATATCGAAATACACAAGGCCGGATCGTTGCTTTTCAGCACACAGCCCGAAGCGACCAAAGAGAAACTCCGAAAGGTCCTGGCCGAGTTCGATCAATGGGAAATGGCCGGTGAGTGTCGAACCTTGTTAACTTTACCGGCGCCAGTGCTAAAATACTCCAATACTACATTACAGCCATGGAACGTGCGACGTACACCACCAAATCTCTCATTATCGCCTTGGCGCTTGTTAAAAAGCATCTCTCTGTAGAGCAGGCGGCTCTGGCGGCGACTGTTGAGGTGTGTAGCCAGATTGAACGCTGGGGTGAAGTGGAAGATAGTACGTCATTTCGCCCAAATATTGAGCCAAATCTGATCATAATTTGCACCCCCAGCTCATGATGTAGATTACCACGATGTCAGAAGGCAGCTCGGCAGCGCTGCGTGCCTCCTGTCGAACGTATGAGTCGAATAACAACACTCTGAGTTATTTTCTCTTCAAGTGGCTTTTCAGTTGTCATGTCCTGACATCATACATGCACGGTATCTCCACTCCCGACAACGTATCCGAACTGTTACCAGCATTTGTTCCTTTTGGATTCATTCCAATATCGACGCAGTGGAGGATGCTTACTCCCGTTAGAAGTTGAAATGTCCACGAAGCCCGATCCCTTGTTTAGGCCGCCCACACGCCATCTATCTGCCTGATTAACCTGACCCAGCCCTGCGAGTCCCACTGACCACCGGTTCAAGCCTGTGTTCGTATGTCGTCGCGTATTCCTAGGCGACGTGAAATTCTGTTTCTCGTAAAGCTGCCGTGGACAGGCCACGCGAGGCAAGGTAATAAAAGACACAGCATGGTTCGTGGATGAAACCCTCAATGGATCAACTGATGGACAGGTCCTATCTCGTCGCTGGCAAAATGTCTGCTCTATGTCAGGCTATTTGGGGACTGCTACGACGTAAAAGCACGTTGGAAGCCAATGCCTAGTCGGTTAAGTATAGGGGTGCGTCTTGGAGGCTAGTCCCTAAAGGTAACTTGCATCCGAATACCTCTGATCAGATGATAGCCTCGGCTCTCGCTTGGCCATTGTTCATGCTGAGGGTCGCGTATCTGAGCAGGTCTCTGGTCACGCCAGACGAGACAGAAGACTGAGGCCCAGTCAAAACCCCATATGTTGAGGGATGTTTGGGTCTGATGAGGTCGGTTTCGGTCCAGTCTATCTGTTATCCATCTGTTCGTAGCGGTATATATCGACTTGAAGCCCATTTTTTCATGCATTGTTTGTCAAAATCCCTGCACTTCCTTGGTTTTCTTGAATTTCTCCGACGCGCTGAGGGCGTCGCTCATTTTGTTCCAAATTTGGTCAAGTTTAGTCAGATCTAGTCAGACTCAAAATCACGTCTCTCACCCGTTTGCACTCTCATGTCCTCTGACGGCCTATGGATCTGCAACTGCCAGCGTTACTGCGGCGGCATTAATGTCAATGTCTGTAAGGCCACGTACTACAATCATCGACCCTATCGAAACACTCTTCCCTCGATAAATCCTGCTCTGCTTCTCGCTTATCAAACTGGAACCGCTACAGCCGCATCCACCTCTTCGCCGAGTTTAGAACTTGCTCGGGGGCTAGACACAGCTGAGACGACGGAGAGACTTTCGAATAACAACAACTCTCAATGTGCGCACACCGAAGGGATCTCTGACAAGAGGCCGAGATTGCATCCTGACTTTGAGGTGAGAGTTAAAGCGGTACAATCCTTTGCTGGGCACCACCCTTATACGTTCTTATCCTAGCAGGCTCAGCATTATTCATCTAGTAAGTTATGTTGTGTACCTTTCTGTCCGAAAATATGCGTGACTCGGAATGCGCTTGACAGGCTTTGACCAGGCTCCCCCTGCTGCTGCACCTGGAAACGGACATTTTCTGGACATGGGAGCTGAGGGGGGCAATGACGAGGATGATGTACCAAGTGAGTAAATCATTGTCAGTCTGTCCGCAACAATGCCTAATGTAGAATGCACTTGACAGGCTCCCCCGCTGGTAGACCCATCAATGGAGAACTTCCCAATCTAGCAGGCGCCCACGAGGATCACGTAGACGATGAAGACGATGAAGATTTGCTACCACCTGTTCTGTACTCAAATAGACCTGTCGGAGAGGAAATAAATGACGATTTCATCCCCCGCACCGAAGACCTCAGAATTGCTTTGGAATTCAAGCGAGCTTTGGAGGCAGCCTCTCTTGACAACGGTGATCTCGATGCCGCGCAAATCCACGCTCTCCGAAATCCCACTCAACAAGTTCTCACCATCGATGACAGGGATCTTCTCCTATCGTTGAAACTCTTTATCTCGACATCAAATTCTTCAAACCAGACTTACACGGATGTTCGAGCAGATATCATGGACCATCACCCTGAGGACGCAATCCTCTCACACGCTGCAGTGAAGAAAGCCGTCGCCAAATTGACGGGAGTTAGCCCCATTGTGAAGGACATGTGCCCAAACTCGTGCATAGCCTATACAGGCCCCTACTCCCCTCTCGAGTCCTGTCCCTACTGTGATGAACCCCGCTATGATCCTGTACAGCTGACGCTCAGTCATGGACGGAAGAAGATACCCCGGCAACATTTCTTGACTATTCCTTTAGGACCCCAGCTTCAGGCTCTTCAGAGGACAGATCAAGGTGTACACGACATGGGTCACCGTATGCGATGCACACGGGAGATCCTGGATGAGCTAGAGCGAAACAACGGTGTCATTAAGTTGTTCAATGACATATACCATGGACGAGCTTACCTAGAAGCCGTTGCACGGGGTGACATCAGAACTGAAGACATGGTTCTCATGTTCTCGATGGATGGAGCACAGCTATACCGAGACAAGCAATCTGATTGTTGGATCTATATCTGGATTGTATTTGACCTTTCTCCAGATTTACGGTACAAGCGGAAGCGCGTCCTCCCTGGTGGTTTCATTCCCGGACCAAATAATCCCAAGAACCCCGACTCATTCTCGTTTACTGGTTTTCATCATCTCGCTGCTTTACAGAAGGAAGGCCTTCGCGTGTGGAATGCATCGACAAATGAGGTTTTCATCTCATACCCTTTTCTGCATCTAGGTGGTGCCGATGGACCAGGAAGCACGCACTTCACCGGCTTGGTGGGTCATCAGGGAGCGTATCCCTGCCGCCTCTATTGTGATGTGAAAGGCCGACACAAGCCTGGAGGACCACACTACTATCCTGCCCTTCTCAAGCCGGTCAATTATGACATTCCTGGATGCAGTCATGATGATATTCATCCCAGTGAGATCCGTGGAGGATCGTCGAAAGAGTATGCAGAGAATCTCAATTATCTCCTCAATTCTCGCAACCCGACCGATTACAAGCAGCGCCGAAAGGACACGGGCATTTCTTCCATCAGTATATTTAGTGGACTTCCTTCCCGCCATCGTCTACCTCTTCCGCTGGGTTTTCCTGGAGACTCCATGCATGTACCAACTCTTAATCTTGGAGAATTGCTTCCTCCTCTCTGGCGAGGAATGTTTCAGTGCGCTCCAACTGATGACATCACACACTGGGGTTGGGCTGTACTTGTGGGAGACGTTTGGAAGGATCACGGCGCAGCCGTTGCAAAGGCCAGACCATACATTCCTGGCTGCTATGACCGTCCTCCACGGAATATTGCAGAGAAAATCTCCAGTGGCTACAAGGCAAAGGAATGGCAAAGTTATTTCTATGGTCTCGCGCCCGCTCTCCTCCACAATATCCTTCCCAAGCCATATTGGCAAAATTTCTGTAAACTTGTTCATGCTATTCGCATCCTTCATCAACGAACAATTCCTCGCACACAGTTACAAGATGCTCACCGATACCTTCAAGAGTTTCACGAAGAATTTGAGCTTTTATATTGTCAACGACGAACAGACCGCCTTCACTTTATGCGACCCTGCCTCCATGCTCTACTCCACCTTGCATCTGAGACTGTTCGACTGGGACCAGTGCCACTGTACTCAACGTGGACCATGGAGCGTGTCATTGGCGATCTTGGTGGCGAGATTAAACAACCGTCAAACCCTTATCAAAATCTCTCCGAACGTGGTGTTCGACGCTGTCAAATAAATGCTCTCAAAGCGAGCTTTCCTGCTCTGGATCATATACAAGAGTCCCTTCCTCAGGGAGCACTGGATATAGGTGGAGGCTATGTGCTGCTTCGAGCAAAGGACAGTTATGCACAGAACATTGTTGGTCACGCAGGCCATGTTATCAGGTCATACCTATTGGAAGAAGAAGAAAAGCTAGGCAACCACCCACCAGCTGATTGGATCGGACCAAAGGTAGTTCGATGGGCACGTCTTCGTCTCCCCACAGGTCAAGTTGCTCGGTCAGCTTGGAAAGAGAACACAAAGTCATTGGATAAGCTACGACGCTCGCGATGTGTCAAGGTAATATTTATGCTAGTTCTGTCAAGCTTGTATTTACGCTGCAGCCTCTACAGGTTTCGATAAATGGAGATATCACCTTTGCAGATGTGGAATTTTACTTCAACGCTATTGTTGGTGGAACACGTCGCCACCTTACACTGGTTTCTCGCTATGGATTGCCTGACAATACCTTATTCAGGGAGTCGTTCTACACTGTTTGGTCTATTGCGAAGCTCGGAATCGAGGGTCTTTCTGTCATCGAAGCAAAGTCAATTCAGGCTGTTGTGTCCATACAACCGCATGACCACCATGTCATGGATGGCGACACTCGTTATTTTGTGTGGGAGCAGATGGGGTTAGAAATGACGCTATTATCCGAAACTCTACCTCTCGAGGCAGAGGACGTACATGACAACAACGAGGAGTAACATTTAAATAGAGTCAAAATAAATCTCATTCGTAATTGGATGACATGGTAGAGGGCGGGCATTTGTAGAGCACAAGTGACATACCTTTGTAGCACTGGAGGTATTCAGTGCGGCCACGTGATGGTCAAAAAGTGATTTTTTTTTGTTTCGACCTTCGGTATCGACATCGTTATCCTGTTTTGAGGAGAGGATGGACCCACATACCTTGTTGGGAGGCCATAACATGTTCTTCTCCCCAGGGCCACTGACATATAATACTGTCAACCAGGAAGGCCTCACTTTCACGCCGACAGTGAGTTTACAGTTTTGTATCCAACTTGAAACTAAGAGAACATACCTTGCATTAGAAAACACCGATATCTGGGAGCCTGCTGCAGACCCTTCGCAATGCGACCCACGAGATGCTTGTCCAGTCTGGAAATCATGCCTACAGCCAGGTCCTCGTCAAAATGATTGCTCTCGAGGCCGAGCTTAAAGGAATAAAGTGAGGTCCAATGTGCTTGTACATGACAATGAAGCTATACCTTGTGGTCCATGTTAGGTCGTCGTATGATCTGATACTGGATAGAATACCATCAGCAGCAAGTACAGCAGCAGGCTGCTCAGTCGGCCTCTTGACGACGACCACCTCATCAAGCCCCAAAGTTACTTACCTTCAGGACGACTATCCGCTCGTGAAGTTTTGGCATGAGAAGGACTGGAACCAGCATAAAAGAAGCAAGAAGAGCGACGATGCCGGCATACACCAGCGATCCTCAAAGGGCAAATCGAGAGACCACAACGCAAGCCGTAACACCCTGGCTTATATACAGGACAAGTTAGGTGTGGTTGTTACGGAGAAACAAGCATCTGACCTCTGTACGCGTGCACGGTCAATCTGGGAGTATCTTGCCACAGTTGGGATGGCCCCAAAGTCATGGGGAAAAGCCTCGGCACCTGCTGTGAAGTACTACCTCGACAACATGTATCATGATAACGACGATTTGCAGCTATGCGAGGGCAATTGGAAAGTTTGCCGTCTTGCTACTGATATCTACCCAGGGTGGGCTCGTGGAAGGAAGGATCTGGGAGGAGGAGACGATGTTGTCATCAAGAGTGAACCAGAAGGCAACGGCGAGTGTGACGTACCAACGCAGAGCGCTGCAAAACGGAAGGACCCCCCCCAGTCTTCATCTGGTCCTGCGAGGCCCGAAAAGCATGCGAAAAAATT